>OU426984.1:22796692-24000442 GCA_911387785.2 Aelia acuminata | reverse complement strand
TTGGTTTTCACTTTGTAATAGTAAGATTCGAGGTATGCAGAACGTATACGGGGGGATATTTTAGGGAGGTTGAAATGGAAGCAAGGTCTTAAAAAAAATTTCTATGAATCTTCGGTAGTTTCTATACTTCTGAATCAAATAGGACCAACATAGAAGGAGGAGCTTAAGTTTTACTCGAAATATAATTTTTTAACTGAGATACCAGATTTTTCAGCTATAATCTAATAACTTATTATCTGCTGACTACTTGGAATGGGCTTATAGGATTCAGAATTACAGAAACCATCAAAAACGATGCATAACTCGACAAAGTTGCAGCAAAATTAATTGTTCATTTACCATTTTTAACCCCCTGAACATACCCTGTATACAGGGTTCCTTATTTGGGCTCACTCTGCAGATCTCAAGTCTGCAGAATATTGATACCAAGTTAAAACCGAATTTTCAAGAAGGTGCTAATTTTGTTCCCTATTTCCTTTAAATTTAAAGTTTTTCTGGTATTAAAGCTATCACACAACTACCGGAGCGAAGCCGGGCACCCCAGCTAGTATTTAAATAAATCTCATTCGTGTCATTTGGTTTGAAGTTTATGTTTATGTTCGTTATCGATTTCCCGTAGAGCTATTAACATGTTTCAGAGTTTTGGTTATGCCCACTGCCCGAGAAAAATAAGTAGGGAATTCACAGTATGAATAATAGGAACATGACGCGGTAATGTGTGTTCTCATGTTTCGTGTTTTTTTTTATTTTATTGTTTTTTTTTTTTTTAGTTAGAGCTGACATTGAAACTTTTAATATTGCAGTATAAAAATTTAATAAAGGTCCCGATTTTTTTCGATATCTTTTTTCCCCACTAATCCGTCCTAAGGAGGACCAATTAGGAGATGCTTTGAGCCAAGATGGAGGAGACTGAGATGCTCCCAGTTAAGATAAGGCTGAGGGATGGGGGCGTTGCATGCCAGCCCCTGTTGCTCCATGCCCAATGACAAATCGCCCCTTCCGAACGGTTATCGCCCCTCATTTTCCGCAAATTAAAATTAATGCTAAATACTTAATCTACCTCTACCAAACCCCCGCTTCCTTCCTCGTCTCATATTTTTGTATTTATTATTAAAACAGTTCTCGTCATCATTTCGGTTGTTATAACCTAGATTATTTTACATTATACTTTCTCCTATACCGGTTGTACAAGATAAAAAATAGGCCAACAAATATCATCAATTGATGTATCATCGTCTGCTTTTAGAAGGGGACGAATCCTAACTCTAAAACTAAATAAATCTGGTGCGATGCCACAATACACAACTTTCACTAACCAACTTGGTTAGATTAGAAATTGACAAGATTTGTTAAATGGCATTCCTCAAAGTCACACTCTTTTCCACTCCAAACACTAAATTTTGTTATTATTATATAAAAGTTTTTACTTGTGAAAATTAGGCAATGCAAGCATAGTACTCCATCGCGTCTAATTATATAAATCTCTATGTAGTTGTTAAAAATTCAGGTAATTTCCATGAAACAAATAATTCTCATTAAATAAACAGAACAATGGCCATTAAATGTGTATTGCGCATAAGTGTGTTCAACGTGTTTTATGAGTTGGCATATTTTTCTCTTTTTCTCCTGCATATGTCTATTTGATTTTTTCCATATTTCATATCTAGCCATTTATTATTTTTAGGCATAACGAGAGACAGTTAATTTCTCCATTTAAACAAAAAAAAAGGTACTTTTAGGGAAACAAAAATGGCCTCTTCCCCATTTAAGCCCCCTCAGAACATTTTAATGATGATAAAGCTTACCTAATATTAAAGAATACTTGATTCTCATTAGATATAACGTGTTTGATCAAAATCATTAAAGCCGTTTTTGAGAAAATCGAAGAAAACGTAAAAATGGGAAAACATATTTATTAAATAGAGTGCCCCCTCCGTTTGATCAATATCCATCAATTTTTTCCAGTTATATCGGGGCCATATACATACATCAAATACCCAGTTTGATCAAAATCGTTAAAACCGTTTTTGAGAAAATCGAAAAACACTTAAAAAAAGTTATGGAATAAAGTGTCCCCTTCGTTTGATCAATTTTAAAGACATTTTGACTGTGATATCGGGGGCATATACATACATCAAATAGCCAGTTTAATCAAAATCGATTGAGCCATTTATGAGAAAAACGTAAAAATGAGACAAAATTTATTAAATAAAGTCCCCCCTCCGTTTGACCAATTTTGATGAAACTTTTGCTGTCACATCGCGGGCTTATACCTACATCAAATACCAAGTTGTATCAAAATCGTTATAGCCGTTTTTGAGAAAATCGAGAAAAACCTAAAAAATAGACAAAATTCTTTAAATAAAGTACCCCCTACGTTTGACCAATTTCAAGCAGCCCCCAAAAAGAGTATTTTCGTTGAAAACTGGAAGTCGAAATTTTTCACGATCACGATACTTTCTTTTACTATATATTTCATATATGGGAAAGTGAAAGTAAAAAAAATCTTAACTGTCTCACTGTTAAATAGGTTAACAATTGGACATAGATTGACAACCCACGATACACCAAACCTCACTAAACAGCCAGTTGATTAACTTTTATTATTAAATTATGGTTAAAGGAAGATCAATAAGTCATACCAAAGTGGTAACTACTCGTCACATTTAATGTAATAGTCATGAACATACGGATAGGGCTGACCTAAACATCGGCATATTTTAAATTTAATTATAATTAATAATATAATTATAATTTTAGTTTTTACTTTCATTATTAAAATGTGGGGAGCAAGGTAGCTCATTGGTAAGGCACTGAGCTACTGTCAAAATTTCACTTGAAAGGTTATCTATTTATATAATGTCACAGTTTGTCTCGGTGACCGAGAGACCCTCCTGGGGCAAACCGAGCCTCTATAAAGTTGATATCCTTAATTAAAAAATTAAGGGGAAAAACCTGGTGGTTGACCGTGATCACGGTCAATTCACCTCCTTGCACGACCGCTGACCAAGAAACAGTACCTACTTCCTTACATAGTACTGAACCCAAGACCCTTCATGGGTTGTAGTGCTACAATTTTTTTTTTTTTTATTATTAAATTATACCCTTCCGCAAGTAATGACAACAAATGTATGAGATGGCTGAACGAGGAATTAATAACATGTCGAGTATGAGGAGGGAAAGCTCCACGCAGCACCCATTTCCTGGTGTGATTCAATTACCATGGTTGTCTCTCATCCATCGCCTTTTTAGTCTTCTCGTATCCTGGCGTGTCTCAGACATATTCCTAATTAAATTGTTCGGCTGTCCGTTCAAATTAATGAGTAATCTTTTGTAAAACATTGTTATGTGCTTGTCTACTTTTGTTAGATGGAGGTCTGTATGTAAAGTTTTAGGGTGCGCGATGAAAATTATTTAAAAAATATAATCATGTATTATTGTTATTTTAAAGCTTATTTGTATTTTTGAGAAATCCAAATGATAATCAATTATAATATAACAATTGGGATGTATTTTTTGAATGATGTTGAAAACATCTTTTATTATTTAACCGGCGCGTTTAGGGAATAGATTTATCAGATGGTGATGTTATTTCCCGTGACCAGTGTCCTACGACTAAAAACACTATTAATCTTCGTTTATGAATGGATCTACATATGTTGGTATCCCGTTCCATTTTAGTGACACCAAACCACCTCCAACCATCCTCCACCACCCCCCTCTTCAGAACCCCCAGGCGCAATTAACCTCCGAACAAACTTTCATAGCTGAGAGGGGGGGGGCGAGCGATGTTAAAAGGGGGGTTGCTTCCCACGAAAAAGGAACTGCTAGAGAGAAAAGAATCGCACCAATTAGTCAAACCAGGTTAGGAACTTGTTCGAAATGGAAGGCATAAATTTCGTAAAATAAAACTTAGACATCTTTTATGAGACTGGTAAGACTTTTTCAGCTGATATAAGGGCAGTTTTGGAACTAAGATCTCTTAAGAGTGTCGAAATAAATTGCTCTAATCTTTTTTAAATGTTTCACTATTTAATCATACTAAGTCATTAAATAGTGTGGTATGCGCATGCACGATTTACAATTTTTTATTGTACTACTTCCTCTCTACTGTTAATAGTATCAACTAATTTTAATTTGTTTTTCAGGTATGCACGTATTGACTTGTTAACGAAGCATGCTTAAGGTAATTATTTTAAAGTAATAGCCCGCATTAATACATGAAAGAAATAAAAGATTTGTATGAAAGGACGAGGGGATTATTTGTGAATAAATAATTGTTCCTCAAAAACATTATTTATTTTTATAATCATTATTTAAATAATTATTTTTAGTGCTATTTTTTACTTACTTACTATATATGAGGCGTTTGGTTTCAAAACCGGTTACATGCATTTTTTCCAAACATTTTTTTTTTTCGAATTTTAAGGTAAGGCGCACATTGAGACACTAGCAGAGCAGTTTTTGTAGTACGTGTGGTAGATAGGAAACTGCGCTGCCCTGCTTTGCGTCCCAATGTGCGCGGTTCCTATATAATTCACTTTCCACAAAAACTGCTCTGCTTCGCGAGTGTCTCAATGTGCGCCTAGCATTAATGTTAAAAGCAAAGTTGGACGCGTTTGTTCCAAAAACGTCTAGAACCTTCGAAAATCAATAATAAAAGATTCCATATCTTATCAAAAGCGGTTCTAATTGATCCTTTTTTGATGAGTCCTGGAAAATTGTTGAAAATGGATGTAGCCGGTTTTGAAACCAAACGCCCCCATATTAAGTATATAGTAGAGTATTGTATTTGTAAAAAAAATGGACTTCCGGTTTCCAAAATAACTCAAATACCATATTATCATAACTGCTTATGTTTTTTTTTTTTTTTTTTTTTTTTTTTTTTTTTTTTTAATATTTCCCTATTACAGAATATCCCTTCTAGTCTGGCCACTGAACCCTTAATGAACAACTCTTATTTAGTTTCTCCTAAAGAAAGCTCCTAAAACTAAAATTGGCAAGATCGCGAACTGTTATGTACAATGTACCTCACTATTTCGAATAAAATACAGACAGAGTTAAAACTTTTCTTACAAGTTTCCAGGCTGGGTCTTACAATTACCTAAATTCGAAATATATATTTTTTTCCATTCTAAGTTGTTTCATACTTGTGCTATCATCGTGGTAAAAGTTTTCTTTAGTTTAGTTTTTAATGTTAAGCCGGCTTGTTCCCTAAATGTTACTTTGCTTCTTTTCTCTCTATATATATTGTAAAATTCACTTGAATTAGAAAAAAAAGGTAATCATCTCATTACTTAAATTTAACAAAAAAATAAAAATGATGATACAAATATACTAAAAAGAAATATATAAAAAAGGAAAAAAAATAATGAGACAGGACATTAACATAAAATTCATCATCGAGCATCGTAACATTAAGGAATAAAAACTCGTTATTCTAAAATAAGTAACTAAAATAAGTAATAGGATTTGTAAAAACAAAAAAAAAAAGTTTATTAGGAAGGGAGGAATTAAAATTATATTTTTCCAAGAACTTGGTCCTGGTTTCCTTGATTCATTAAAAAATAAAGCATCCTCAATAATAATTTTTTTTTAGACACAATTGTTTTTTTTACCTGAAGGTATTCTTTGGACAGTAAATTACCAGTTACGTCTTCATTTATTCATTCAGTAATTTCAGCTGATTTTTCCCGTGTTAATAATTTAAACTTGCTAAGTGACTTAACCTTTAAATTATTACCTGGCTATACCATTCTTATTATATGCTTATATTCCTGCCTTACGGAAAAGAATATAAATAATTAGAAATTAACGTACTCAGAGCTGTTATTGTCATGTTCTGAGAAAATAACAATTTTTACTAATTTACAAATAAAAAAGTTAATTTTTTAATTTATTTAATTTAAAATCTCATAAATAAATAAATTTTCCACTTTTTTTTTTGTTTGTGTGTGTATTCAGATTTATTTTTATCATACTTTATGTGGAATTCATTATGTTACTAAAAAAAATGGGGGTCCACTTTTGGAAACCTTCCCCTAAACCATCATTTTGATAAATATTGAATATGTATGTGGCCTTGTGGTCGAATCTTTTCACTTCTAATACAATTGGTTAAAAAATATAAATTAATTATTTAAGAATAAAATGTCATTATTTCCCATTACCGTCATCTCATTCGCTGATTGTCAGCACCGTGTTGACAGGTGCGAATCAATTATTAAAGTAAAAAAAAAGTAATTAAATTTCAACATATAATATATAATTGTGACGATATGTCAATTTAAAGAGAAAGGTTTGAACACCGTTGAGAATGGCCCCACGGATAGCTCTGTGGTAATAGCTCTGCAAAGGAGATGTAGAGGACCTGGGATCGATGACCGGCTGTGACCAATCTTTTCACTTTAAATAAATTTGTTTAAAATTATCAATTGATAATTTAAAAATAAAAAAGTGATTAAATTTCAACAAATACCAGTTATAAATATGAAAACAGCCAGGTAGACCCCAATAGAATTACTCTTATTAATTCCATAATATGAAATGTTTTTTAATTTTAAAAAATTGAAAGAATGTGAAAGATATCTTAAATTATTCTGTCTCACTGTTTTGACCACGCCATTCCAAGGTTCCCTATATGGGAACTCACCATAATTTTTGAAAGCTATATTGTAAATATTAAATAAATTGTTGTAGGCTAGCGGATGGGGTCAACTGTGGTATAGTGGTTAGCATGGTAACCCTACAATACTAAAGGTCGCAGGTTCCCGTCCCGCGGTGGTCCTAGGATTTTTTAATGGGAGTAAAAAATTCTTGGCTATGCCGTCACTCGGATAGGACGTAAAATGGAAGCCCCGAGCCTATGTGATGTCAGGTACTCGTTAAAGATCTCTATCCTAATTACATCTGGATAGGCAAAATTTAGGTCTTCCACTGTAGCATCGTCCGATTACCCTTAGTGGCATAAAGTGACGTTAAACAAACAAATCATTGTGGTTAACTCAGAGAAAGAATTATACTGCTCTTATATTTTTTTTTAGGAGAAATATTACCTAAAATTATTAAAATGTTTCTCATATGAGATACGTTACTTAATTAAACAACATTACACTCGTGATAGAAATTTTACCATTATTATTATCACAAAATCAGAATTACATCAAATAAAAATGAAAAAGTTGATTGTCCATCGCGTATTAGCCCATCACACACATTGCCCTTTTTCTCTTTGAATACTAATTTGTAATTTATAATAACTCTATACATTAATAAATAGAAATTTTTATTTATTTTTGTTGCGATATGAAGTTACTAGACAATACCTCTTGCATGTCTCGTTCTCTCAGACGACACAACGCCAGTTCTTCGGGTGATAGGGAAAAGAAAAAGAAGAAAAGTAAAAAAAAAAAAAAAAAAAAAAAAAATACCCAAGAAAGTATCTATTTTAGTCCTGGCTACAAAATAGGATTTTCAGGCATGGAACCTCCAATTTTTTTTAATTGATAAAATAATAACGTTCATTATTATTTAAATTTCATTTTCCTTAGCCATGGATGATAAGATATTTGTCTCAAAATATGACTACTAAACGTATGTCCATAAATTTCATCCCGCTAAATAATGAAACAGGTAATCAATTACAGGTAAGATTAATATCGGAAGTGGGGGAAAGGGTTGGCTGTTAATCTAGCAAGATGGATCCCCGCAGTCGACGTAAGAGATATTGCACCTGTTTAAATGCAAAGTGCAACCTGGGCCTTTGCTACTGCTCTCCCAATTCTAGCTACCCTCAGTCCAGATTGATGGGCGCTCAATAAACTAAAGTAAACTTACTATAAGCCGAACAAAATCTATAAATAACCAAACATATTTAGGTCATATATAAACGAAAAAATAGAAATTGTAAATATGAACAAGGATATATACATATATCCTATTGGCTAATTCATAAGGTCCCGAAACCATCTTATCAAGCGTCTAGGAGGATTCTCAGGACTATTAGCGGAGGCGAAGTTGGGATAGTAATAGAATAGTTTGGGAGTTTACTATGAAAGTTTTCCGGGCCTTGCCAGTAAATAAGCGTAAATCTCGCCGACCCTTATCTTCTATTGGAATAATAATAATAATTGGCCTGTTCCAACGATTTATAACGACCAACAAAGTTTCAGACGCATGCGCAATAAATTTTTTTTCCGTTCCAAAGCATATCCCCCGTAATGAAGAAACCGTATGGAGCATGCCTATGACAATGTGCTGATTATCATAACTAGTGTTGGAGCAGTACTAATCATACTTTCAATCATCGATGCGTATATATTACATTTGAATTTTTTTTTTTCAGAATTTTGAAAAAAATTGTTTGGTCAATAAAAAGATGTGGAAATCTTTCAACAATGATCTGATCTCCATTTTTTTTCATGTAATTTTATAGGAAATTTTGGAAATATTCAAGTAAATAAATCTATTTATTATTTTTATTTTGTCCACGCATTTCCTAATGGATGTAACTGTTTATATCTTAATTTTTATGAATATCATAAAGACCTAATCTTACTCTAGGCGTTATCATTAGGTCTGTAAATTCCCATTACTTTTTTACATTGTTTTACATTTTAGACAAAACTGAAAATAATTTGAAGACATCTGTTTCTTAAAAAATATTCCATAAATGATTCTGCTCAAAAATTATCTTATGCATGATTTGAGTGAGAAAACTGATGACTTGATGACTAAGAAAACCGTTTCTGGAGATAATACAGTTGCAATTGAATTAAAATATCCATCAGTGTGTGAGATATGTTTAATTTTTAACATTTTTTTATTTTATTATCCATGCGCTCTTTCAGTGACATCTATGTCTGTGTAAAACAAACCCTCCAACAAACGATTACAGACGACCATATCGTAACTTCATAGTGCCCAAGGAGGTCCTGTAAACACGCAAATACTATGTAAATATCTTAAAACGGTACTTGTCGGTTTCGTGCCCCCCAATCATTAAAATCGATTTATCGATTATTCGAATAAAACATATGATTGTTATTTAATGCCATAGTTGAATTTACATTGTTTCTGTGATTGTTTACATTTGATAGGAAGGTTAAGAAATGGATATTATTTCTTTGAAAGATCTTTTTCGGAAAATCAATAACGAAGAAACAGCGGTATCCCTTCTGCAGAAGTATGGAATAATACCGGAAGAGAGAAGAAATGTCCGAAAAATCATTCAATGGGCGGAATATGCCGGGAGACTAACGAGTGTTTTCTTGTTCCTGTGGCAGACCGCTCCAAGGAAACATTAATACCTATAATCAAGGAACGTATTAGAACAGAATCTATCATAGTTTCAGATTGTTGGAAGGCATGTGCTGATCTGTATAAAGAGGGTTATGTACACTATACAGTCAATCATAAATATAATTTCGTTGACCAGGAAACCCTCGCTAATACCCAAAGAATAGAAAGACTCTGGGGCTCTGTCAAATGGGGAAATAAGAAGAGGAGGGGAACACGGAGAAACACTCTAGGATCCTACTTAGCCGAGTTTATGTGGAGAAGAAAAATTGATAAAAATAAAACAACTTTTGACAATATAATGACGGACATTAGTGATTTTTATAAATGTATTAAAAACGAATAATATATTTCGTTAGTTACTTTTATTTGTTGATGTATTTGATTTGTTAAATATATATTATCCATTATAGGTTACTATATTTTACTATGTTTTATCATGTTACTAGATATTTTTTTCATCTAGCTAAAAATCGATTAATCGATTTTAATGATTGGGTGGCACGAAACCGACATGTACCCTTAAAAACTTATGTTTCAAAAAATAAATATTCTACAATTGAAACACCTCTATTCTTTACTTCAACCCTCACCTATGCCCATGACGCACTATAAGATACTAAATAAACGGTGTGCAGGTACTTTAATTAAGTGGGATTTAAGTAGATTAGAGTGCGAATGCTTCGCATGGGTCAGCTGGTTATTCCTTATTTTCAAAAAATATTTCCCCCATTTACTGTTTGTTTGACTAGCTTGCCTGGACTGCAGATTAATGTCTAATTTTTCGTTTAACATTGCAAATATAACATTAATAATTGCTGAACGGTGAGTACTTCTTGGTGTTTTTCCCTTGTTCATTTAATTTTTTTTTCCTTTTCTGTTCTCATTGTATTATCTTCTTCCCAGCTTATAAGCACATTAATTTTGAACATAGAGAATTTATAAAATGACTACGCACATAAAAATAAAAAATCTGGTGCGTGCGCGCAACACACAACTTTCACTTCCAACTTATTTAGATAAGAAATTGACGTGTTTTGTTAAATATAATGTACCAAAGTCACACATTTTTCTACATCCATATCTTATTTTTGTTAATCGTTAAAGCCGTTTTTGAGTAAATAAAAAAACCCGTGAAAATGATACAAAATTTATTAAGTAAAGTCCCCCCTCCGGTTAATCAATTTTAATGAAATTTTAACAGTCATATCTCGGGCATATACATACATCAAATACCCAGTTTGATCAATATCGTTAAAGCCGATTTAGAGTAAATAAAAAAAAAACGTGAAAATGTTACAAAATTTATTAAGTAAAGTCCCCCCTCCGGTTAATCAATTTTGATGAAATTTTTACAGTCATATTTCGGGCATATAAATAGATGAAATACTCAGTTTAATCAAAATCGTTAGAGCCGTTTTTGAGAAAATCGAAAAAACCTAAAAAGTTATTAAGTAAAGTACCCCCTGCCTTTAAGTAATTTTGATGAAATTTATGCTGTCACATCGCGGGCATATACCTACACTAAATACCCAATTTCAGGATCGCACGGTTTATAGTTTTTGAGCTAGTCTGTTCACACACACACACACACACACACACACACACACACAGACACACAGACACACAGACACACACACACACAAAGACCATTTCGCGGGACTTGGTCATTTTGGACCCCAAAACGTGTATTTCCGTTGAAAACCGGAAGTCGAATTTTTTCACGATCGCAATACTTCCACTTACTATATATTTCATATATAGGTAAGTGAAAGTAATAAGAAATATAGTATCTAATATTGTATATATATAAATATTTAAAAATTGATCTTAATAAAAGTTTTTCCAATTTTTAGTTTCGAAAATATATGAAATAAGTAAAGGCTCAAAGTAGGAGAAAAATCCTTGGGAAGGAGGGAAGACGAAGTTAGACAATATGCCGAGAGGTCCCAGCTGGCTCATACACGAGGACCATATTGCACCGGCCCCTTACAGATTTAATTCCCAACCTCTCCCTACTGGTTCACTCCCCACCCCAAACTCTTCATGTGAATATGTATCTCTAACCACCCTGATTGCTTCTTGTAGATAATTAAATAAGACTTTAACTGGAACAGGCCAAGTAGTTATTTTATTAAACCAATGAGGAAACGGTTCCAACGGGGAAAGAGTAGGGGAAAGGGTAACGGAATACTTTCTTGTTTTCCTTATTCTTTTTTTATTCTATTTATTAAAGACCCTTGAGCCACGAGCAACGGATGTAACAGGAAAAGAGAATTTTTTATTTTAAGAAATCATCATCTATATTCTAGGTAGTGATGTAAAACATATAGTCGTATATCTATAGTCTCCACTGTCGATAGTTTCGATAGTATTAGACATAAAACTATCGATACTATGTGGTGGTGGAAAAATAACATTTAAAAAGCGATCCTCTTCGTCCTCTTCAAGGAGTTTGCTTTAGATGAGGCGGAATAATCTGCATGAACAAAAAAGGATGTTTTTGTGACATTTGCCTGGACAAAGTTAACTTCGAAACGGCGTGGTTTAAAATATATTGTAAAAATAACTTTAATTTAGTTTCTATGTCATTTTGAAGTCAAGTAACTGACATGTAATCAGTTCTTTTTGGTTTTGTTTTTATATTATTCCATCAAGTCTGAAGACATCTATGAGCAAGAGAATTCACATGTCTTTAGCCTATCAATGGGTTTTCTTTCTTAATTTTTAATTATTTAATTCAGAGTCCTATAGAGCTGCCTACCTTGAAGTTCAATCATTATAGTGTAAGAATGACTTTGGTCAGTCAATTTGAGTTAGTATTTTTCAATTGAAATTAATATTTTTTTAAAGATTAGATAAGCATTTTCGTTAGATAAATGAATGAAATTATGCTTTAACATTTTTTTCATAAAAATGAATTATATAGCTCATGGATGCTTAGAGCTTGTCACTTCTCCCCTTTAAAAAAAATCTTCGATAGTCTCGATAATTTCACATCACTAATTCTGGGTCATTTTCTGGGTTATGTTCTTATGTAGGCTAAACCACTAAACTCAAAACCACTGTCCTTTCAGTTTAAAAAATAATTACAAAATATCATCATATGCTGAAATTTAATCATTGGTTATTTTAATATAATTATTTTATAATTTTTAAACTATTTAAACATTAGTAGATAAAAGGTTTGATTCCCAGCCGTGGTCGAATCTTTTATCTTCTAATTAAATAGATTAAAAAATATTGCTTTAAAACCAGAAAAAAAAATGACGGACGGATTTAACAATTTCAATACACAATGATGATAAAATAATAAACAATCACCCGCCAATTATTTTTATTTTATTAAATTATAACTACGCTAACTGACTCTGAGCAGCCATAATCCATAGACCTAGACCAGTTCGTCACTGTACTTGAACCAAAAAGAGTAGACGCCATAGGTGGGAATGACACTGCCTACTTGGCTCAAAAGGGGATTAGTTATAGATAGCTATGGGCAGCCTGCCGTTCAACCATGAGGACCAGGCTGTCTGTGCTCCCGCAAGCAACATAACTTCGTTGATACTGTAAGAGGATGTATGTCAATCAGGAGAACAAAAAAATAACTTTATTTGCTATTCATTTTTTTTTAGTTTTTGTATTTGATTATCAAAAGAAACATTAAGCTTGTTATTATATTCATTTGTAAAACTTTTTTTGTCTAAACTTTCCTTGTATTTGTCACTCAGGATTAATGACCAAGCGAATACTGAAATTCGAATATTTGTTTACTATGCATGATTCTTCTTATATATTTACTGGTGACATACTTTATCTTTTAGGACCCTAGAGATACTCGTTTTGATTAAAAATCCAATAAAATCGCAAAATCGAAAATTTCTGACATATGACTTTTGCAGTATCAACGACAAGTTATCTGTTAGAAAGACCACGCCGTATGGCGAAAGGTCACATTTGACCTACTGCTCCAACCAAAGAAAAAAATATGCCAAAGTTATATAACCACAATTTTCTTGTCATCAGTTTCACGGCGATTGGATGAATAGTGGTGTATTGCATTAAGGACAAACATACTCACATATATATACATAAATACGTCCCTAATCTTTTCTATGAAATTTTTTCGATTTTTTGTTTTATGTGTTCCATTATTGATTATTTTTTGTGTACCATATACGCAGAGCCTTGCCACAAAGTTGAGAAACGCTGTGCTTGAACATCTGTCTATGATCACAAAACGCGCTCTAGGAAAAGGATATTCTTCATTAGATAATGAATTTTAGAGTTTTGTAGAATTTTTCTTGGTGTTTTTTTTTTTTTTTTCGATTTTTTTATAACATATAGGTTTTGTTATTTTGTCAATTGCTGTAAGACAAACACATTTGGTGTAACAAGAGACAGCCCCTTGGTTAACTAAGTAACTAAATAAAGTTATGGCCTAAAGGTATTGTCAGTTATGTGTGAGCGGAGGACAGGAGAAGTTGTCCCGATAAGTTGAGACATTGCGGCCATTCTTGGGCTAACTACAAAAGACGGTTTTGGACCCGAAAGTTTCGAGACCGCTATAGAAGGGGATATGGCATTAGCTACCTTTGTTAACCTCATCCTCTCCCCTAACCTCCTTACCTCAATTCATCGCCTCTTTCAAGACTGCTCTGTAACATTGTTCATTCAACGTATCCGAGATTTAATGTTGTATTCATTAAACTGTGCCTCAGCGGATTTTAGCTGTTCAATCTTGTTAAAACAGAAACTACCTGGTCAGCGAAATAATTCGAAAAATATTGGCGTAATTTACCACGTACTTATTAAACGTATGAAATTCAAAAGGATGTTGCACTGTTAATAATGGACCGAATTCCATAATTTTATTTAAATAATTGCAAAATCTCGTAGTAGAGGAATTACAATTACTTTGACCAGAAGTGGAAACGTAAGTGCCATTTGTAAGGGAACATACCCCTTTTTTTTCATAAAGACAATTTTTGTTTGATTCCATCGGGGAGTGCTGTTATCAGTACTTCATATAATACTGGTCATTTAGGTGGTGGGAGGGGTGTGAAATTATTTCCATTTACTTATGGGAGACCAGAGCCGGGTTATTTTCGTATAAAAATCTCCAATGTGTTTTCAGCGCGTGTTGGAAAGAACCTATTATTCTTTGCATAAGATGTATCTATGTCAAATTTTTCAGGCATATAAACATTTTCCATGTATATGGGACTTCGTAAACTAAATATTATTCTTTCCGCGATTATCAGCTTTTCAAAGATATATTATCTATATTATAGATCCAATTAAAGATTATAGATCCGATTAAAGAATTCCGAACTCAGTAAAGGAAATTGAAATTTTCATCTTGTGGAAACACTTTTCTTTTATCGAATTCTTTCATATTCCCCATTAAGCCATTTCTTATTAATAGCCATGATGAGAGACAGTTAATTTCTTCATGTAAACAAAATCAAATGTGCTATGTACAAAGAAAATTTTCTTTCACCATGTAAGCCCCATCAGAATATTTCTACGATGATATTCGCAAAAAAAAAGAAAAACATAACAATGTGATAAAATTTATTAAATAAACTACACTTTATGTTTACTCAATTCCCTAACCATTGACGAAATTTTCCCTGTCACATCACCGGCATATACCTGAAGTACCAAATTTCAGTATCGTGCGGTTAGTTTCAGTTACATATTTTTTTAGCTACTCTGTTCACTAACACACTGACCATTTCGCGGGACTTGATTATTTGGACTCAGGGGACCCCAAAATGTGTCTTTCCGTTGAAAACCGAAAGTCGAAATTGTTCACCTAATATATTATATAGGGGAGAGCGGGGTTGGTTGGCATAGGGGGTAGGTTGGCCTTTGGCTTATAATTTCCGTCTCACCTGTTTTGAAGTCGCCACAATCATACCATGTGACCCGCTCGACCTCGGGAGTCTTGTCCTGAGGTTTCAATCTGATGCTAATAGTGTAGAGAAGAGTTTGCTTCATTGATTGATTTTACAACATTTAAGTAAATTTTTATATTTTCAGTAAATTAAGTTTTAAGGCATGGCAAAACATTGGACTCCGATTCTGTTCATATAGCCCCAAACTCCTTAGAAAACCTAACCTTTCAACTAACCAGATTCTTGTTTGGCTGTTTTCCCCTGTCCTGGCAGCCATCTTTCATATGATTTCTCCTGTGGGGTTAGTTGGCTATCTTCAACTGGGGTTTGTTGGCGCAGTCACAAAAGTAAACATAAACAAATGTGAAACTACCACTTGTCTTTTATTAATATTTCCTATGTAGAAAGTGACGACAGTCTAAACTTAAACGGAATTTTTAGGAACAATGAAAAAGATAATGACACTAAAGATCCCCTTCAGCCGCAATCGAAGCTTATTGATCAACTAGCCACCCACACCTGGCTACCATGAAAATGAAACTAGTGCACCGCAGACAGTTCCTCAAGGTACGATTAAAGGGCCAAAGAATATTTATCCTACCTAAGGTTTTAGAAGATATGTTGAATTCGTTTTGTTTTCTGAAAAATGTGTTTACATTGTTATAACACAATGATACTTCTATGCCATTATATTTTTCTTATTTCTGCTGCTTAAAATGTTATATAATATTGTTTAATTGAAATAAATATGGTAAAATGCAGCCATTTGTCATTCTACTTTCCCTTAATAGCTGTTAAAAACCGATCAAAATTATAATATCATTATAGTGCAGCTTTTATTAACAATAATATGTGTCAGGCAGTACTTGAATAAGATGGCCAATCAACACTACCTTCTAGGCCAACCTGCCCCACACGGGGGTTAATTGGCATTGACGAATTCTTAAATTTTTAAATTAAACTTGTTGAGTCAAAGCCTGCTCTAGCAGAGATCGCCAGTTATCTCTATTCTGTGCTGTTGCCCTCCAATTTCTGACACCAAGCAGAGCTCTAGCATCAGCAGCCACGCAGTCTTCCCAGCGAAGCCTCGGTCGTCCAACCCGTCTCGTGCCATATACTCGTTCCGATAGAATCTTGGAAGGTATTTCATTCGGGTCCATTCTCGCAACATGGCCAGCCCATCGAAGTCTTGATGTCCTTACAAAAGTCACTACATCCACTTCTTTGTACTCCTCACTCAGCTCAGCATTAGTCCTTCTTCTCCAACTTCCTTGCTCATATTTACCACCGTATATTCGACGAAGTACTTTTCTTTCGAATCTGAGGAGGGCTAGTTCTTGTGCCTTTGTCGTAGTCCAACATTCTGTCGTAGTCCAATTTTCTATGATCATAGTGTTAAATATTATGTGTTGAAAAAAATACTTGAAGTACCCTAATACTTGGGGTTTACAGTTGTGTCAGCCCTATTGATATTATATTAACAGGAATGACT
This sequence comes from Aelia acuminata, assembly GCA_911387785.2. Classification (NCBI taxonomy): domain Eukaryota; kingdom Metazoa; phylum Arthropoda; class Insecta; order Hemiptera; family Pentatomidae; genus Aelia; species Aelia acuminata. The sequence continues at coordinate 23,983,750 of OU426984.1, read as the reverse complement.
CACAATCAAAAAAGTGAAAACTGTTGCAAATCAACCCCGCTCTCCCCTATAGATAAGTGAAAGTGGAAAAAAAAAAATGGTAATTTTTAGGATATAATAGGTTATGAAAATGCGTTGTTTCTCAAATCAATCACCTTTTTTAGCTATCGAAATAGACTCAATTTAAAATTTGTAAATTGACATACAGTGATCACGATTTCGGCATGCTAATGACAACTTCTCCTAATTACGATTACATTGTGCACTTTTAAATCCAATCGTAACACACCCATAACTATTTCATCAGCTATATCGTAAAACAAATATCGCCTTTGATAAACCGTTGCCATTATTTCATATCTAGATCTGTTTGATAAGATAAACGTAACATTGCATAACCATCCTCAACTCCGACATAATAATACTTTATTTTTAGCTATATACAAAATTTGCAAAAGGATTAAAAAATAAAGTATACATGGCAATGGCAATAGCCGTCTGCCAGAGTTCACTGAAAGTATAAAGTGTACAAGCTCAGGTAAACAATAATAAAAAACAGCTATGCAATTACAATAGAGAAAATAAAACGTAGAAATTAATTAACTTATGAGTTACTTTTAACAAATTAAATAACATAAAACAAAGATAGAAAGAAAGTAATTAAAGAGGGATAATTATACTCTGAGGAACAATAAATAAACAAAGACAAAGAAAAAAAAAATCTTAAATTCAATATACCATAGTAAAAATAAAGTAAAGAATAGAACTTATAAAGTTAAATATCAGACATCCAGGAGTACCTAGCCCTCCAAGCGTGACGAGCAAAACGGATCAAGGGACGAGGATGAGAAAGACCAGTCAGAAAAGAAATTATCTCATCCCTAGTGAGACTGCGCTTGTTAAAATAAAGTAAACGAAACTCAGCCAATAGAGGACACTCCCTCAAGAAGTGATACAAATCTTCACGAGAACTACAATTGCGTAGAGAACATCTTGACTGATCGGGATCATTTTGAAACCAAGGACGATAATTCAAATAAAGAAGCTCTCCCCTCAATTTAAGCAGCCATTTCACCTCCAAAAAATTCAAATCTTTGAAGAGAGATGCAGTAACGCGGTTTTTATAATCCGAGATTAAAACTTTGTACAAAAGAAAGTGGTCTGACACAATCGCGCGATTAAAGCTCTTTTCATAGTAATCCTCTTTTATTTTGGAAAATAAGGCCGAAAATTGTTGACTCCATAAACCCATGTCATCACTAGAGAATGGTAAAGAAAAAGAGCGGAATAGAGACAGCCAATTGTTAAACCAGAATAATTACTTGTTTATTATTTGTTGGGACACTATCTTTGGGAGCCTATGTTCCGAATGAGAAAGAACTTTCGTAATATAGAATAATTCGTAATAAACTTTCGTAATTCACATGGAGGCGAAGGGTGTAAAGGGTCGTTCCAATGAGAAGCGAAGGGTGTTCCAAAGAGGTCCCCAGAGCCAAGATATAATTGGGAGTGGAAGAAGGCAAACTAAACAGTTTTCTTACAAAAAATCTCTGAAATTTCTCCAAGACTTCATAAGACTGAAACCCCCACACTTGGGCACCTTAAGTTACAACGGCACGTGACACACTGTTGAATACTTGAATGTGGCCGTTAATGGGACCTTTTTGTTCATTATAAAGTTTGACCATAGTCATAAATATTACAAACCTCTTTATAGCGTATTAAATACTGACGTATTCCTGCAATACATAAGATAAATAATGTAACACAGACTAACTAATCCTTGGAGGATTGTATATTCGCAATGAGGCGGCTTCCACTTTATCATTCCCGTTCCTTCTTTACTTACGGATGTTATCCTCGCTCCAGCCGTCAAAGAGACGGGATATCCATCGTTCCCTTTGTGCCCTCGACCGCGATGATATCCTCTCTATGGATCTCTGCCAGGTCTGGGGCAGCCTCTATCTTATCTTCATTATCTCTGTGCCCTCCCCCTCATTGCTCTTTGACGGATAAATTTTATCGTTGGGTTTGATATATCAAACATTCAGATATATACCTACCTACATCATTTACTTGTTCAGTCTGATTTTATCCGACATTGTTTTGATAAAATCGTTGTATTATTGAAGTTCGATTAGTTGGTTTTGGTATCGAGATTCATCGAAACAGTATGTAATATCGTTTCTTAAAAATAACCAAACAAATTTATAATCAAAATTGTAGGGACAGTCTATTAGCTGTCAACTGAGATGGGCAAGAAGAAGTTGAACTACAAATTACAAAACTAATGACACAGTAGTTGGGAAGTTGTTGAAACTACAACTACTTTAGTAATTTGTAGTTGATGGTCCACAACTACAACTACTGTAGTTTCAAAAAATTAGTTGCATTTTTAGAACTACAACTAGCAGTTGCAACTGTATTTATGGGCCTGAAACTACAACTACTTTTATTGATAACGAGTAATTATCGATATATAGTATTATCGATAAGGAGTATATCAAATGAAATTCAGCTAATATATAAAACATGGGATTGATCTAGAACCTAAGGTTAACAAAAATAATTGACTGCCGGAAATCACGGAAAAAATTTGTATTACGTATATGTATTGTTCTACTTTTAAAATAGATTATCAACCATAATGGAACCCATTTATCTATGGAGTATTTATCTAAACACAAAATAAAAATAGCAAAAACATGTGATTTAATTAGACGTTGCTTAGCAAATGTAGTTGCCGCTCTAAAACTACATTTACAACTACTTATTGTATTTGCCATTCCCAACTAATTTTTTAAACTACTGTAGTTGTAGTTTTAAATTACAACTACTTAACTGGTAGTTGAAAAATAGTAGTTGCGCGCTTCCAACTACAAACTATATGTAGTTGTCTGTGTAGTTAATTACAAATGTAGTTAACTACTGCCCAACTCTGGCTGTCAACATGTTTCAACTGCATGTTGGAATATACCTAACCACTGGAGTCACCACCGTGAGGGCAGGGGGTCGCGTCTTCCCCAATATTCTGGAATGGGTCAACTTCCTATACTTTAACTGATACATAAGTTGGTAAGTTTTGAGAGAACTTTAAGGTTTTATAGCGAGAATACTTTTAAAATACGTTTTTCAATCTCAAAAAACTTATTTTTGTGTTTTATCTCGAAAAAACTTGTTTTTGAGACAATACCCTTTAAATACACCGTTGGAGGAGGAAATAAATGTCACAAAAATTGTTTTTAGACGTTATTATTTCAACTTTCAACTAGCCTTTAAAATTTCTTCTTACCCTATTTATGAGAATATTGAGCCCCCCCCCCACCCCAATAATTTAGTGTAGTAGTATTAGTAGTAGTAGTAGTAAAGTAAATTTATTAATTTCAAATACAAATAAGTACAAATATTATTTACAATAAATTTACATAGGCTTGGATAAATGCTATCCCAATAGTATTTATAGGCAATAATTTAGTGCTGGTGACGCCTATGTACCTAATAATAGTGACTATGAACTCGAGACAACCTCCTGGGAGGCTGATTCTGGTAGGAAACGCAAATCGAAAAGAAACTCTCGGAAGCATATCTTAATTAACGATACAATTGTTAGTAAAAAACGTTTCCCACTTTTACCAAACAAAAAAAAGGCTCGAAGTCCGAATTTTGTACTAGTCTGTTTACACAAACCGGACTTTTGCGAGGCTCGGTTATTTAGAATCAGGGTACCTCAAATTTGTATTCCTATTTATGCTTCAAATTAGAGAATACTTAATTCTCATGAAGCAAACCGAATTTAATAAAAATTGTTCGAGTCTTTTCTTTGAAAAATTTTAAACATTTCTAAAATATATAAATAGCCTCTTCTTGTTGCTTAATTTTGATGAGAAGGCTGCTGTCACATCACAGGCCTATAAATACCTCCAATAACCAACTGTTAGTTTTGTATGATATCATAGATAGTACGATGTTCTGTATAGTTTTTTTGGTAGTGTTTTTAATTAACTGACCATGATTGGGTATTTGGACTCAGGAGACCTCAATACGTGTAATTATTTTAAAAACCCGAATTAGAAACATGTAAATAAGGCAATACCTTCTCTTGCTGTATATTTTATATACAAATAAGTGATAGTCATAAAGTTATGAAAAAGAATGTTATCGCTAATCGTAATTTTTTTCTTAAGACGTTATAGCTCTTTACATTTTGTTAATTTTTTTGAAAATTTTAGTTTAGAATAGTATGGTTGGAACGGTGTGGTTTTTATTGATTTTTTCAATGACTCGTTTAAATGTTCCGGGGCAAATCTAAGGAATGGCATAGGAAGTCATAATTTTATTCGTTAATTTCCCTTTATTTATTTTTAATTTTACTTACCTATATGAAATACAGGTATATGCATAAGTTTTTGGGGTAATGAAAACACATAATTTTCAAGGGAAAATAATTTTTTATTTATTCAAAATATTGGCCATCGGATTCTACACACTTCGACCATCTTTTAGGTAAATTATGAATTCCTTGCCAGAAAAACTGTTTGTCTTTTGCAGCAAACCATTCGTTGAGCCAATTTCCAACTTCTTCGAAATTGCTGAAGTGCTGCGCTGCGAGCGAGTGTCCCATTGCTACGAAGAGGTGATAGTCAGATGGCGCCAGGTCGGGGGAGTACGGCGGGTGCGGAAGGACCTCCCATCCAAGCGATTTCAAGGTGTCTTTCACTGGTTTTGCTGTGTGGGACGGTGCATTGTCGTGTAACAAAATCACTTTGCCATGTCTTGTGGCCCATTCTGGCCGCCTATGGATCAATGCGTGATTTAAATTAATCATCTGTTCATTAATTAATTATTAATAATCATCAGCTGTTGAGTTTGAGTTGGGTCATCATCCAGTAACGCCTGCAATTCCTCTTTTGTGGCCTGCAAATTCTACTTTTGTGGCCTACCAGAGCGTGCACTGTCTTTCACATTAAAATCTCCTTGCTTAAATTGTCGAAACCATGTCTCACATGTTCTAATCGACGGAGCGTGTTCACCATATGTTTCCACCAGCAAGCGATGACATTCCACATCCTTTTTCTTAATCATTAAATAAGAAAAGCAGGGCGTGCCGCAAATGTTCTTTTCCAGGCACAAATGACGACTTGATTACTGAACTATACAAAACAGACGCTATTGTTTGGCGAACTCAGCTCGTGTAGGATTATAGGATAAGGTCTGATAAACAAACTGGCGTAGTATCAAATTCATCCGCAGCGGACTGTTCGGTGGCGCCGTCTTTTAGTGAAACCGGAAAGAACTTATGCATTCACCTGGTATATAGGAAGGGAAAGTATTGCGATCGTGAAAAAATTCGACTTCTGGTTTTCAACGGAAATACACGTTTTGGGGTCCACTGAGTCCCGCAAAATGGTGTGTGTGTGTGTGTGTGTGTGTGTGTGTGTGTGTGTGTGTGTGTGTGTGTGTCTGTGTCTGTGTCTGTGTCTGGGTGACCAGACTAGCTAAGGTACATGAACGCGAAGCGACAGCATAAATTTCATAATAATGTGTCAAGCGGAGGGAGCACTTTATTCAGTAAATTTTGTCTCATTTTCAGGTGATTTTTTTATTGCCTCTAAAACGGCTGTAATGATGTTGATAAAACTGCGTATTTAATGTATATATATGCCAAAGATGTGACAACCAAAATTTCATCAAAATTAGTCAAACGGAGAGGGCACTTTATTTAATAAATTTTGTCTCATTTTCATTTTTTTTTTATTTTAACAAAAACGGCTGTAAATATTTTGATCAAACTGTATATCAATTTGATTTGTGTATATGCCCGCGATGTGACAGCCAAATTGTAATATCCCGTTCAATTACTGATGAAAATAAAAAATTATATTTAACAATAAAAAAAATGATTTTACTTTAGAGAGTAAATGCGGGATGATCAAATTATTTAAGGTGTGAAAAAATATGGTATAAGATACTCTTTACTTGATTATATTTTAATTCAGAAACTTTAGTTCCATAATAAATTTCTGAATGCAAGCTAAAGTGATTTTAGAGGAACAATAATCGTTCTCGGTTTCCAGAAAGGCATAAGATACATAAAGACATAAAGAGACAAACTTTACTACGAGTCGTAAATACACTTCCTATCGATTCATCTTTACAATATTACAACCACCTTAAAATAAAAAGGAAATCTTTGTAAAAAACAATCAAGCAGGAAAAAAACCTCGACTGTTGATGAAATCAGGTCCCTTAAAAAAGAAATAAGCAATAATGAATCGAAAAGTACTGGGAACTTTTAAGTTTTGCATTACAGATATATTATAACTTATGGAGATATACAAATATAAGCATGTAAATGTGGAAAAATGTGGCTTTTACGTATTATCGAAACACGCCGATTTGTAATTTAAGTAAATTTGTAAGTGAAAGTTGTGTGTCGCGAATCGTTATTGATCTAATCATTCCTATAAAATACTGACATACCAGTAAGTTTTTTATCAGGCAGACAAGCCATGTTGTAGGATGGTTGTTGCCAGTCATGTTCTAAACCTTTTGTATTGAGTGCGGATGAGTACTTTAAATTATGTCATGTTTTATGAGGTTTATATGGAGCATTATGCTAGTTCGATTATCTCACTATAGGAATGTGAATAGTATTCACTCTTAGTAATAGTCTAGGATAGTATCCTTTGGAACTGAGTGAACTGTATCTACCTCCAATCTGTGTTTGATTATCCTGAGCTCTGAGCGCTATCAATTAGGCCGCTATTATTGTAATTAGGCGGGTATTGGACCCTCCAAATCCCAAGAAGCCAAGTTCTAGGTAGCTAGGGCTCCACCAATATTCTCTCAAACAATAGGGAACAGATCCCTTCGATCGATTGCTCTGGTTCCTGATGAGCGATTCTCATCACAACAATCTCATCCTATTTTTATTCTAAAAAGTTATTTTTCAGTTAAATATTCTATATAGGCCTTAGTGGTCCTGCGCTTTCATCCATGTTTCCTTGTCCAGTGGCTAGCATAGAAGCTTACAATACTAAAGATCGAGGGTTAGTTCCCTGCCGTGTGGCCTAAGGATTTTTCAAGGAAGTAAAAAATCCTTGGCTAAGTTTTCCTTCGGATGGGGTATAAAATGGAGTTACCATGTCAGTTACTCGTTAATATTTTCTACCCTAATTATACCAGGATAGGAAAACCTCCCTGTAGCATCAACGGATTAGCCTAAGTAGCATAAAGGGCGGTTAGGATAAATAAAACAAACGGAACTTGGACATAAGTTCAAGGCTGTAAATGTATTATCACAAATTTGGCAAGTTGGCCGGTGAAGTCCTATAAGCAGTGGATGTGAGTCAGCTTCGTGTGGCCAATTCTTAGCCTAGTTATTATGGCTTTGGAGTTAGGTTCTTTGGAGGCAGCCAGGCATAGTTGTCTTCTTTGACCAGGCGAAGGTGGTTACAATGTCTATTTTGCCTCTCTTCGTTCCATTTTTCGTTTATTTTGTTCTTGACCTGTTTTTGCCCATTCAGAATGAAATATTTTTTTATTTTTTTTTATATTTAAATCGATTTGTATTGTCACTTAAAACATGATAATTTCCTTCCAATTAAGTGTTAAATAGAATAGAGGCGTGTAAGAAATTGTTCTGGATGTTATTGCTTTTAATACGTGATCGACTGTATTTTGTTTAATCATATTTTAATGTTTCCAGCATTCAAAATAGAATAGAAAAATAATGTTTAACTGTAGTTATTAGTTTAACATTATATAACATAAGTTTAATTTTTACTTTTTATTGACCATAATGAGGGCTTATAAAAATCTATTTATTCATTTATTTTTACAGACTAGTTGGTAGCCCTGTTTCTAATATTTTGTTTTTGGTAATAATAAATTTGGAATAGTTTGTTTGGCATCTCAATATATTTTTTTAAACGATTGTCTAAATTTTGATAATTATTTCGGTCAGATTAAATCGATGCAGGTTTAAAAATAACTGGTACATCATTTGTAGAAAAGCAGTATGGGTAAGTAGTTACATTTTTTTTTCTAGTTTTTATTTGAGGTTAAGAAAATTTAAAATGATCTTTGTAATTATTTAAATACAACCTATTTACATAAGTACATCATATAACATAGTCATATTATGCATGAATGACCTTACAGTAATAAGTGTGAGTTCTTTGTTGCAATGGTTTTCATAACCTTTTAGATGAATTCACAAAAGTAAACACAAAGAAAAATCAAGTTGATCGAGCTATTTCGTTCAAATAATCCACGGTTCGTTGTGTGAATAACTTTTTTTTATTTTCATTTTTAAAGTTATTCTAAGCCTAATTCTATCGCTAAGGTAAAAAAAATCTTTTTATTCAATCTAAAATGGTTTTCATTCTACAAAGTGAGGTCGGGAAAATCTCATTTCGTTTCTTTCTACACTACCCCGTCTTCTTTCAAATTAAGGGGCAGTGGAATATTGTCACCACCGAGTTGCTTTCTTATTATTCTTTCTTAATTCTTCCTTAAAATTTGAAGAAAAAAAATCCATTAACCTTTTTGCTCTTTATATACCTACTTTATTAAAGAAAAAAATAAACAATCTATTTTGATAGTGTATTTAGCTAGTAATGGAAAAAAATGTTTTCACTTAATATTGTTTGTTTTGTATCCATTGAGCTTCATAACCAATGAGTTTTTACAAAAGCCCATGGCGCATCACAGTCCAGGGTTGCTCGGTGGAACAAATCTTTCATCAACTACATTTATGCCTTTACAATGCTTGAACCTCACTCCGAACAGGTAATTCCGCGAACCTTACCGTACCGGCGTACTACGAACAGCTATTTACACTGAAACATGATGTCGAGCGAACTATTTCTGACCTCACCTATGCCTCTTAATAAATACAATGACGGCTGGCATGGAACAAGCGGCTGTTCTGACTTTTGCTCTTAACTTAAGGTCAGGCCACACGTGTCCGCACCGCATCCGCACCGCAGCACGGATCTGATTCATTTACGAAGGATAGATAGTAACCGTTCACACACGCGGATGCGGTGCAGACATGTGTGGCCTGACCTTTACACAGTTAATAAAGATACAGTCAGTGCAGAAAGTATTCGAACAGTCTGAGTAATATGTAATTTTAATCGTTTTATAGGTTATGTTCAGAATGATTTTAATTTAATTAATCTAATCTTCAATTGTGGCTGACCACCAATTTTTAATTATTTTTAAATAATTTATTTTTTGAAGAGAAAAGATTTGGCTCCGCCGGGAGTCGAACCCGGGTCTTTAATTAATCCAATCTTCAATTGTGGCTGACCACCAATTTTTAATTATTGTATCAATTTTTAATTAGGTATCAGTGAAGAGGAAGGATTTGCTCAGCCTTGAGCCGAGCTCTGTGGTGTAGCGGTTAGCATCCTCGCATGTAACGCAGGAGACCCGGGTTCGACTCCCGGCGGAGCCAAATGTTTTCTCTTCAAAAAATAAATTATTTAAAGATTTTAATTTAACTTACATATTACCTTTAGTTATGCCTTAAGGTCAGGACACACATGTCCGCACCGCATCCGCGTGTGTGAACGGTTACTATCTATCCATCGTAAATGAATCAGATCCGTGCTGCGGTGCGGATGCGGTGCGGACATGTGTGGCCTGACCTTTATAATGGTTAAAAGCACCCTCAGAAAAATGCTAAAAGAAGGTTTAGAAGCTTATCTTAACTAACTCAAAAGCGACAGTAGCGCTATCACCGAACACACAGGCGAACAGATAAAGCAGGTTCGAGTTATTGTTTTAGATTAGCTATTGTTCGGGACAAGCTGTTCGAGGGTGAGGTTCACACAGTGTAAAGGCACCTAAAAAAGTACAGTACTTGAATAGAAAACATATGATGCAATGAATATTATTTTTGCTTTCACTTACCTATATATGAAATATATAGTAAGTGGAAGTATTGCGATCGTGAAAATTTTCGACTTCCGGTTTTCAACGGAAATACACGTTTTGGGACCCCCTGAGTCGAAATAACCAAGTCCCGCGAAATGGTCTGAGTGTGTGTGTGTGTGTGTGTGTGTGTGTGTGTATGTGTATGTGAACAGACTAGCTCAAAAACTATAAACCGTGGGAACCTGAAATTGGGTATTTAGTGTAGGTATATGCCCGCGATGTGACAGCAAAAATTTCATCAAAATCGCTCAAAGGGAGGGGGTACTTTATTTAATAACTTTTTACGTTTTTTTCGATTTTCTCAAAAACGGCTCTAACGATTTTGATTAAACTGAGTATTTGATCTATTTATATGCCTGAAATATGACTGTAAAAATTTCATCAAAATTGATTGACCGGAGGGGGGACTTTACTTAAAAATTTTTGTATCATTTTCACGTGTTTTTTTATTTACTCAAAAACGGTTTTAACGATTTTGATCAAACTTGGTATTTGATGTATTTATATGCCCGAGATATGACTGTAAAAATTTCATCAAAATTGATCTACGGGAGGGGGGACTTTACTTAATAAATTTTGTATCATTTTCACGGGTTTTTTTTATTTACTCAAAAACGGCTTTAACGATTAACAAAATTGAGATATGAATGTAGAAAAATGTGTGACTTTAGGAAATGATAATTAGCAAAACACGTCAATTTCTAATCTAAGTAAGTTGGTAAGTGAAAGTTGTGTGTTGCGCGCACGCACCAGATTTTTTTAGGTTATTGAAAAGAATCTTTGGTATAAACGGATAACATACTGTCAAAATGGGATAAATCATCTCTTCTCTCTATATATAAAAGGCTTTGTCCTGACTTACAGAATCAACGCAGAGCAAAAACTACTAATGATAGAAACTTGAAGTTCGGAATTTAGATTTTAAACGCGATGTAGGTAACCACTAAGAAAGGAATTTCAAAAATGTAACTCCTAAGGGGCTTAAATGGCGAAATTGTCGTTTAACTCTAACGGAAATCAATTTTTGAGATTTTAAACCATATGTTTTTTATTTAAATATCGATCTAACGTTAAAATATTATTAAAATAGACATTCACATAAAATATGACTATTGATTATTTAAATATTGGTGGTAATCAAATTATGCACACTGTGATTCCCATGATAGGGGATTGTGCGTGTTTATTTCGATCTCTTCTCCATATATATAAGAGGCTTTGTCCTGGCTGACAGAATCAACGCAGAGCAAAAACTACTAATGATAGAAACTTGAAGTCGGGAATTTAGATTTTAAACGCGATGTAGGTAACCACTAAGAAAGGAATTTCAAAAACGTAACCTCTAAGGGGTTTAAATGGCGAAATTGTCGTTTAACTCTAACGGACACAGATTTTTGCGCTTCGAGAAAAAATATCTAATTTGGACTCATTTTAAAAATCTTTATACAACGAGTTTAACTCGAAAGGTCCTACGGGGCATCGAAAACCATGTTTTAAAGCCGAAAAATGAAGGGTTCACGACGAGTAAGCAATTTTTTGTTTCGGCGGTCTTAGTGAAATCTCTCCATTGCGCGTCTCCTTCTCTTCTACCGAGCCGGCAGCTTCCCCCTCCATCATTCCCCCTACCGGAAGCTCAGATTCTACTAAATCTCCTTAACATCAGTTAACATATTATATTAAATCAATACCAAGATAATGTACAGAATCGATTTTAAAGGCTCGCGGGCATCGCCGCACAGTGGTTGAAAGGCGGAAAAAACCTATTTTTTGAAGGTATTGGAATGTTCTTTTTCTTTTCATTATTAATTAATAGAATAGTTATCTGACACATTCCATAAATTTATTTGGAGATATTCTTATTTTTTAACTTGTTAGAACCCTTTGAAAATCGATCATTGAAAAAGTTTATTTTTCAACGGAAAATTTATAACACTATAATAATTTTTACAACTCGCATTTTTGTTTCTTGCGGCGATTTTCCTTCATAATCATGAAAAGCGATCTCCCATATTATACTAGCATAAAAATGATGCTATTTGGTCCATGTTTTAACCCAGAAATAAAATTCCGAATAAATGCTATGAAAATTAGAAAATTTTTTTTTTGGTAATCCATATTTTTCAAGCGCAGCCGAACGCTGTTTTAAAATCCATTTTTTTAAGAAGAAGATACATTCAAGGAAATATTGAAACATATTCTAGCTGCGTCCACCTGCGTCTCTACATGTGGGATTTTTTTTTATTGTAATACCTATGCTATTTCGTGCAGTTTATTCGCTATGGAGCTTGTGCTTCGAATTAGGTTATTACTAATCGTTAAGTAAAACATCATGCCTTACTTACCAAGTCTGTAGCATCATTTATAAAGTCAGTCTGAATCGTTATTAGGTCGATGATAAATCAACTTTTTCACCTACCGTGATTTTAGAATGAATTTGGAAATTATTAATAATAAGTTTATTAACATGACCTTGGATAACTTGGTAAAAAATAAACTGATTTCTCATGAAAACTTTCTTGCCTTGTTTTAACAGACAGTGGCAGGAAGCTCATAAAAATAAAAATAAAATTATTTAAAAAATGAAGAGTGGCTTGCAAATAAACAAACTGATGACTCGGTATCACTTCACTGTTTTCAAGTCAAGGCTTCGGTTCAAGAAAAGTTTTTCAAATACTTTCCCCGTTATAGATAGAGTGTGTTGCAACGGTAAGATGAAGGATTAATTGTGATTTTAGAATCATTTTGAGTGAGGAGAATTTCCAAAGAAGAGGATAATAGGTTGTGTGTAAGAAACAAAACAGCTTTTCGAGGTAGGTGAAGAAGAATAAAGGGTGTGATAAGATCATATAAGAGCGAATAAGGGAGTGATAGCTCGGTGGTTTTCTGTTCGGATATCTCTTGATTGCTTTGCGGTTTTTTTTTGGGTTAAACACCGGAGGTGGATCATAAGATAAAGGTAGTCGAGTTGTCAAGTTCGGTGAGTGTGTCGTATAGTACAGATTTCGTTCCAAAAGCTAGGTCTAGATATTTTGTGAATCCATTTATAGAAGATTGGTATTGAAATAAGTTCAGCTGTTATTTAGCGTAAAAACTGAATTTTCATAGATAAGAGATGCAGTTGTTAAACCTATTTTGAACAGTCTATCCCACAATCTCCTATCAAAATTATATTAAAGTCGGATGATCCCAATCTTATATTTTAATATGATATACATTTAATAGTTAAAAAGTATAAAATAACGAAAGAAATAATTGATAGCTCCTATGTATGATATTTTTTTTTTTGTTTTACCTAACTTGAGTGTTTTCATGAAATAAAATGATACTGCAAGTACTATCAAGGATATTAATAGCACGTAACAGCAAAAATGCTTATACTGGCCGATCTCGAGTCGAAAATTGATGTATGAACCGAATAGCCGGTTAAGCGGGGCTCCAACCTATACATTTTATGGGAAATTCAATCGTGGTTATGATAATATTAACTTTATTTTTTTGCGGCTTACAGATCAGGTTTGACAAGGTTTTTTTCCAAAAATAGTCGATTTTCAACCACTGTGGTCCGCGATAGGGAATGCTAGTAATTCTACAGGGTGTTTCGGAATTGCACGGCACTATTTTAGGTACGTGTTCTCTAACACAAAATAAACAAAAAAGTTCATATTAACATATATCTCAAACTCATTTATTAAACAGATATCAAAGGTTAAAGATTTATTATTTATTTACTGCATTAAGACTGACTGTACAACGTTTAACGTGTTTAATACTAAATAAAAGGTTTTAATCACCTGATAAACAAATGAACGATAAGCAATGACAGTAGTTGCTCATCTGTTTGTCTAGTTCTGTGTGTTTTAGTGTGAGTGAATCTTGTGACACAGTTCAATTTATGATTATTATGGGAGATACCACAAATTTATTCACTTTTGATGAACAAACAGACATGCTTTTAACTTATGGCGAGGTACATACAAACGGTGCTGCTGCTGTTCGAAGATTTCCTAACCGAAGAATACCAAATCGTAAAACGTTTGAGGCCATTGAAAGACGTCTTAGGGATAATGGTACGCTAAAACCTATACGAGTGAACGCCGGTCGACAACGATTTCGACGAACTGCAAACGTAGAAGAAGAAATACTCGATGCTGTTCAGTTATCTCCTACTACTAGTACCAGAAGATTGTCACGTCGTTTCGATGTTTCCTCTACCAGCGTATGGCGAACTTTACGCGAACAACAATTATATCCATTTCACGTATCAAGTAGGCAAGATTTGTTACCACAAGATTATAACAAGCGCAGAAATTTCTCCCAGTGGTTATTCGACAATGCACACGAGATCCTAACTTCCTGAACTGCATTTTGGTTACTGATGAATCTTGCTTTACAAGAAACGGGATTCTTAATTTTCGAAATACCCATACTTGGGCCGAAGAAAACCCTCATACGACTGCTGTTGGACATTACCAACATACATTCTCTTTAAATGTCTGGTGTGGTATTCTAAGCGACAAAATCATCGGCCCCTTCTTTTTGCCACCTAGGCTGTCAGGTATATCTTACTTGCATTTTTTGCAAAATAATCTGCATGATATTCTAGAAGATATTCCGCTAGGCATTAGGCAAAGGCTGCGGTTTATGCATGACGGTGCTCCAGCTCACTTTTCTCATAGTGTCACTGATTATTTAAATGCAACTTATGGAGACCGATGGGTTGGTCGAAACGGACCTGTTAAATGGCCACCACGATCTCCGGATTTAACGCCATTAGATTATTTTGTGTGGGGCTGGATGAAGTCTATGGTTTATTCTGCGGCAGTTGACACGCAAGAAGAGCTAAGAAATCGGATCGTGGAAGCCGCAGTAACTATCAACCACCATCCTGATGCTATACGAAGAGCCAGAGAAGCATGGATTCGTCGTGCTGAATGTTGCATTCAACAAAACGGAGGCGCCTTTGAACATTTACTCTAAATGTTGTAATAATAATAAATAAATAGTAATAATAAATCTTTAACCTTTGATATCTGTTTAATAAATGAGTTTGAGATACATGTTAATATGAACTTTTTTGTTTATTTTGTGTTAGAGAACACGTACCTAAAATAGTGCCGTGCAATTCCGAAACACCTTGTATAATAAATCATAGCCAAAATTATAAATAACACAAAAACTCTGTATAAAATATGTCATTGATATGCTAAAGTTCTGAAATCTCATTCATTCTAGCTTTGATTTTTACATAGTGAGAACCATCCTTAGAGGTAGTCATAGAGGTGCGTTTACACTGTGTGAACCTCGCCCTCGAACCGCCTATCCCCATCACTGGTCCGCTAACTTAATAACGGACAGGTACATTATCTGGTCGCCTGTGTGTTCAAGGATAGCGCTAGTTTCGCTTTTAGCTTAATTAAGATAAACTTCTAGATCATGTTTTAACATTTTTCTGTCGTTGCTTTTATCTATAATCAGTTAGAGTATAAGCCCGAACAGCCGCTAATTCCACGTAAGCTGTATTTGTAATGAAAATTGTTGTATTACGGTGCAGTAAGAGATCATTGCTCGACTTCACGTTTCCATGTAAATAGCTGTTCGTAGTACGCCGGTACGTCAAGGTTCGAGGGCTTATCTGTTCGAAGGTAGTTTTAAAGCACCTTAAGAGACCCTTCCGCTAAAGTTGTCGTATTAGAAATGACAGATAGCTTAAATTTAATAAAGTTTATTTTTTAAAAATTATGTCTTGTAAATACAATATATCTTTCTTGGTCTCGCTTCTGCTTTCTTACTTCTGAGCGTGGACTATTTTTGTATATCATCGCTTCCTTCTTCCTTCTTTTAAAAGAGAGCCTCATTTAGCTTTATTAAATTTAAGATTTCGACACCTGTTAGCTTCGATCTAAAAGAATAAATAAACCCAAAAACGGGTCCTCTTTAGTTCAGACGGGGCCAAAATAAACGGCGCCCACGCCCAGAAGTTAAAGCTGAAACCTACCCCAATTTTTTCTATCAATTATTTTTATTTTAAATTTGTGGTAATAAATAAAAAAATTAAATACATTTATTACCACTGTAATCCCGGTTAAGAAGTAGCTGGGTACATCTTTGGGAATTTTATATCCTATTATTTTTGAAATGGAGAGGCCACGGTCATATCCCCCCCCCCACCCATTTTAAAAATTATACCAATGTTCATTAAATATTTAATTAATGTAAATAAATTTCAAGTTTTTATTCAATAATTTTATCATTAAAAGTATTATATATTTATTTTATACATTAAAAAATATTTCATCTAAAACTTCTTCATATATTGAAAATGGATGGGCATCATGTTATTTATATCCGGTATAAGAATATAATTCGTTTTGTTTTTTTGCCGTCTACTTAATATATTTCCTTTCAGAGGTTTCTGTGCCGTCAAACACGAACTATCCCGAAGGAGGGGACTACGGGCAGAGAGCTTCAAACATGGGCTACGCTGCGAGACCCAACGAGTCCAGAGGAGATTACTATGCCTCTACCTCTCGCGACCAGGACTGCGGCTACCCTCCGAGGCAGTACTTCCCACACGAGCGGGACTTCGTGGCCACGCAAGGTTCCTGCAGCCATTGCCAGACTCACTGCTGCCAGAGGCCGGCCGAATACCAGAACCAGCCGGCAGGCAGCCGTGGCGAGAGGTTGGAAAGGTATGTTCCTGCTCCGGTAGCGGTTGAATCCATCGGGGAAGCGACTTCGAGAACTGAAGGCCAAAGGGCACCCAACAATCCTGGACCATACAGCGATCGTATGGAAGCTCCTCCAGTGAACGAACGCGTTGGAAGTGCCAATCAGCCTGCGGAGTGCAGCAGTGTTCCTTATCAAGAGCCAGTAGAGAGGACTAGCAGCTCGCACGACGTTCCTTGCAGTGGTCACCAACCGGAACAGATCCCCCCATCTCATCCATCGGAATCTCCTTTTATCGCCGAAGTAAGAAATGTAGAACCAACAGGTCAAGCGATTCCGCAAGCTCGTTTTTCTGAACCGAACATGGTTCATACCACATCCTCACCCTCACTTCCTTGCACCGCTCAGTCCGTCCCGGTCTTGGGAACACGAGTGACCAACCAAGATTCCGTCGCATCGCTGATGGTTCCTTCGTCTCCGAAACCGACCACGGTACCTACCGGGGAAGCGAGCCAAAAGTTCAACCCCGCCACTTTGACTCATCTCAACTTCAAGGAAAAACAACTTGCCATGTCCGCTATAAAGAAAGCTGCGACGAATATGAGTTGTCTCAGTATGTTTCAGGTGATTATAATACGTTTTATAATTATTCGAGTCGTAAATTAACAGTTATTTATTTATAATTATGGTTAAAGGAAGATCAACAACACATATATTTCAGCGAACTATCTTCAGTGCTGAAAAAATGGTAATTATTCGTCATATTTAATGTATTCGTCAACAACATACAACTAGGGCAACCTAAACGTAGACATTTTTTTTTTTAAACAGCTAGGAAATGATACCACGAGGCAGTGCTCATTTTACAAAATGACTATGTTTAGGTTAACAGTATGTTTTAAGTTAGCTGTATGTTGTTGACGAACACATTCAATAATACGATTGCTTTTTTCTTAGAATGATTGCCTTTTTCTTAGTACTGAAGATAGATCGCTGAAATGTGTGCGTAGTTAAAGAAACTATCTGGGACAATATCGATCTTCCTCTAACAATAATTAAGTAAGAAGTCCCAAAAAAACCAATTATCTTTTTAGATAATTATAATATTTCCTGCAAAAAGGCGCTCTCCTTAGTCGGGATTTTCATTCCCATCATTGTTCTTTTGGACCACCTTCATCACATATTGTTATTCGTGTCAAACAGATCCAAGTTGAAAAATTCAATCAGAAATGTATTTTTTTTATTGTAGATACACTTTACGTAATTGATGCTTTGCTCTGTCACCATTTTTGCTGTTGCTTTGTCCAAGAATACATAAATAAATAAAATATCACCTTCTAAATATATACCATATTTCTTATGGAATTTTCAGCTCACCACTTAGCTTAGATTTCGATTCAAGAGGTGATTTAACAATGAAATCCTTATTAAATATGGTAATATACTTATATATAGTATAAATATTAAGTATACTTTTGTAGGTAGCTTTGTGATAGATCCCTTAAATATTTTTAATAATAAAAACAATTTCGGATAATGGATTTAATTAAACTTTAATTAAATATCAGGTATTGTAGAATTGTTTTTTTTTTTTTTTTTTGTTTAACACGAATTTAGTTTGTAGCGATGCAATGTTTCCCGGCATTAGGTCAGTCACAATAAAAATTGCTTCTAATTTTTCTTTTATCATCGTATTTTTTTAGGATAAAGACAAACAGAACTGCGGCAGGATCGGCAGAAGGGATTTCCAAATCGTCATGGACAGGGTCGGAGTCCTCAGAGGAATGAGCTCGAGGGAGATCGACGCAGTGTTCAAGGGTTTTTCAGCCCATAGTGATACCGAGATTGATTACAAGAAGTTCTCAGCCGCTTGTAAGCACGCCATTGAAAACGATCACAGGCTTTCTAGGATGGCATATAAGTGATAGGCTTCTGTTTCAAGGTTATTATAATAAAAACAAAAAACCTAAATAAACCAATACTGAAATAATGACCCTTTGTTAGATCTGTATCCGGCGTATTTGTCACTCTAGAGTAACCCACGGTCATCTTATGGCGCGTGAGCTTCCATCCGACTGCCAGACTTGCGGGTGTCCACTTACAGTAAAACACATATTAACGGACTGCAGGACATATGACACGTACAGGGACCTCCTAGAAATACCTATTGACCTACAGACAGCATTTCAGGACAGTGTGGAGACAATCGACAAACTATTTAAATTGCTGAAAATGGCAAAACTATATAATAAAATATTACTATTGATAATTGATTTAATAAAATATAAATATTGGCAATTTAACAAAAATTAAATATAATATAACAAAAATTGATTGTAGGCGAAGTTGCTGCCTACATAAAAAAAATATGGTGCGTGCTCGCAACACACAACTTTCACTTACCAACTTACTTAGATTAGAAATTAATGCGTTTTGTTAATTGCCACTTCTCAAATGAACAGAACGGCTTTAATTATGAACAATGGTCTGTCATTAAAGGCGTAATCCGCATGCTAGGGCTCAACGAGTTTTATGAGTTGACTGAATATTTTTCTTTTTTCTCCTCTTTATGTTTTCTTTATTTTTATCATATCTCATATTTAGCAATTTCTTATTTTTAGGCGTAACGAGAGACAGTCAATTTCTCCAAGTAAACAAAAACAAAGGTACCTTATAAGAAAGAAACTAACAACAAAACAAAAAAGGCCACCCAAAAAAAAGCCCCTTCAGAACATTTTAATAATAATAAAGCTTACCTGATATTAAAGAAAACCTAATTTTCATTAAACATGACGAATTTGATAAAAATCGTTAAAGCCGTTTTTGAGATAATCGAAAAAAAGGTAAAAATTGGAAAAAAGTCAAGAAATAAAGTGCCCCCTCAGTTGGACCAATTATGATGAAATGTTGGCTTTTACATATTTGGTATATACATACATCAAATACCCAGTTTCTTCAAAATCGTTAAAGCCGTTTTTGAGTAAATAAGAAAATATGTACACGTGAATTTGGTACACAATTTATTAAGTAAAGTCCCACCTCCGGTTGATCAATTTTGATGAAATTTTTACAGTCGTATCTCGGGCATATACATACATCATATACCCAGTTTGATCAAAATCGTTAAAGCCGTTTTTGAGTAAATAAAAAAACACGTGAAAATGATACAAAATTTTATAAGTAAAGTCCCCCCTCCGGTAAATCAATTTTGATGAAATTTTTACAGTCATATCTCGGGCATATAAATAGATCAAATACTCAGTTTAATCAAAATCGTCAGAGCCGTTTTTGAGAAAATCGAAAAAAATGTAAAAAGTTATCAAATAAAGTACCCCCTCTCTTTGAGCAATTTTGATGAATTTTTGCTGTCACATTGCGGGCACATACCTACACTAAATACCCAATTTCAGGTTCGCACGGTTTATAGTTTTTGAGCTAGTCAGTTCACACACACACACACACACGCGCGCACACACACACACACACACACACACACACACACACACACACACACACACACACACACAAACACACACACACACACACGCAGACCCTTTCGCGGGACTTGGTTATTTCGACTCAGGGGGTCCCAAAACGTGTATTTCCGTTGAAAACCGGAAGTCGAAATTGTTATATTTCATATATAGGTAAGTGAAAGTAAAAAAAAAAAGATGAAAACCTATTTTAATGTTCTAATTTTGTATGATGCTAAAATTTAACCAGCAGTTGGTATGTAGGACATGAAAAAAAGAGTAAAGAGTAAAGAATATACTTACAATCATTCTTTAAAGGAATCCAATGGCGTTCGCAGAATTTCGTAAGGGGGGCAGGCTCCAAAAATTCATATGACTAGATATTCTGACTGCGTAAGGCTCAATTATTTTTCAAATAACACTAATAAATATTTGAGAATTAAAATACTTAATAAGTATATTAAATGGACATGTATTTAATCAATTTGTAGTTTTTGATTCTCATATATTCCCCGCGAACGCCCAAGTAGTCCGGGAGCTGAGGGCCAAAAAGGTACCTGATTTGAAGAAAATTTTTGACCATATATAGGCTGAAAGTACTCATTTCATAGACAACAAATGTGAATGTCTGCCACCTCAGATAGGTTGCCATCAAATTTTATAGGCGAACAAAGTCAATATTTTCGAACTTTTTTCAATTTATGGCTAATAACTCGAAAACGCTTTATCGCAGAAGAAATTTTGTCTGTTCTAAAATAAAAGGGCATTAAATTTCGCGTCGAATGAGGTCCTCACAGTTAAAATCTAGTAAGACTTTTCGCCAAAACTGATGGTCAATTTAGAAAAATGAATGTTCCCAAGTCTGCAATTAAAAGAGGGTTACTCCAAATAAAAAATGTTACTTATAATATAATAGTTTTAGAAAATTGAATTCTGTGCAAAAGGATCTCATTAATTTTAAAATTAGCCCACTCCCGTCGAGACAAAATAATTAAAACGTGAACGTATTTAGCGCCTTGTGGTCTAAAATCCGTAAAATATTTTGGGATTTTTTTTTTTCAGTTTCTCGCATATAATTCGGCAAATACAGATTACAAAGTATTTCTTTCTTCTTACTATAAGAGGCTAAACTATTGCAAATAGAATGATATATTTGAAGTTTAAATCGGTTTAGTGGTTTAGCCGGTTTCGGTACATCAAAAATCTGTAATTTTTACGATTTTGTTGGAAAACGTGTTCCAACGCCTCTAGCTCAAAAACACCTAGTTTAAATGAAAAATGTTTTTTATTAAAGTTGCTGCATCAAATTTATCAGGCAATAAGCTCCTCATATACGACATTACCTAATCCTGCGTTGAAATACAATACGTGAAATTATTCATTGTGTTTACTTCCTGCTAAGACTGCGATTTTTGAAGTATCAGGGGATTTGATAAAATATTCATAAAAATAACTAATTAGACAGGTAGGTACTTTATTAGGAGAAATTTATCTTTTATTTTAACAGATGGAAGATGATTGTTTAATTAGTTCAATTTGGTTAATACTTCAAAAACCCAAGTCATAGCAGGAAGTAAGCACAACGAATAATTTCACGTTTTCATTTGTATTTGCACGCAGGGTTTGGCTAATGTTGTGTGTAAGGAGCTTATTTCCTGCTAAACTTAATGCTCAGCAACTTTTATCTAAAACATTTTTCATTTAAACTAGTTGTTTTCGAGTTAGAGGCGTTGGAACACGGTTTCCACCAAAATCGTAAAAATTAAGAGTATTTGATGTACCAAAACCGGCTAAACCACTAAACTGCTTTAAACTTCAAATATATCATTCTATTCGCAATAGTTAGCTTCTTTTAGTAAGAAGAAAGCAATACTTTGTGATCTGTATTTGCCGAATTATATGCGAGAAACTGAAAAAAAATTCCAAAAAATTTCACGGATTTTAGACAAGGCGCTAAATGCGTTCACGTTTTAATTACTTTGTCTCGACAGGAGTGGGTTAATTTTAAAATTAATGAGAATTCACACAGAATTCAGTATTCTACAACTATTATAGGTAACATTTTTTATTTGGAGTAACACTCTTTTAATTGCAGTCTTGGGAACATAAGCGTAAATCATTTTTCCGCTAAAGTGGCTAAATTGACAATCGGTTTTGACGAAAAGACTTACCAGATTTTAACTTCGAGGACCTCATTCGACGCGAAATTTAATGCCCTTTTATTTTTGAACAGACACAATTTCTTCTGCGATAAATCGCTTTCGAGTTACTAGCCATAAATTGAAAAAAGTTCGAAAATATCGATTTTGTTCGCCTATAAAATTTGATGGCAACCGATCTGAGGTGGCAGACGTTTACATTTGTTGTCTAAGAAATGAGTACTTTCAGCCTATATGTCAACAATTTTCTTCATATCAGGCACCTTTTTGGCCCTCAGCTCCCGGACGGAGTCGGTCGGTTTTTTTATCAAAACTTCATTTATTAGTTCGTGTTTTATTATATTTAATAAAATTGTAATTACTTTGATTTTTCAATTGTCTTGCCGGTTCATGGTTATATTTTCGTCTATAAAATTCCGTGGACCATTAATTTTATACCTGGATATAATGAAACAGTAATGGATCATCTGTGGTATAGAGGTTAGCAGTTGCTATAAATAAATGACGAAGCGTGTGATAGTTATAGTGTTATAGTGATAAATATTTGTTGTACTATTATTAACGAACCTCTTAGGGCCTATTCACACTATCGGTTTCGCGCCCGCTCCACTCTCGCTCCGCTCCCGGTCCACTCTCGCTCTACCCCATTCACACTAGCGCTCCGCTCCCGCTCCACTCCCGGTCCGCTCTCCTAATGTCTTACCATATTCACACTATATAATTTTACACCGTTCACTTTTGAAAGGTTTAAGCTATTAAAGCCATTAATAATCGAAGTTGTCTGTATTCAGATTTTAATTAATGATTAACTTTCAGTTATTTAAGTATTCATTTATTCTTCAATTTTACGGCCCAAAAAAAAAAAAATTAATTTTTCGTTTGTAGACGAAAAATTGATTTTTTAATTAATAGCTGGTAGTTCTTTCTAGTTAATAGCTGGTAAGTGTATTTTTCTTGATGAAGAAGATATTATCAAAAAATATAATAAGAAGAATATATTACAACACAATGATAATTATTAATAACAATTATAAATTAATTTAATTAATGGTGAAGAAATAATTTAAATTTTTTTCGGAATGTATTCGAATACGCTTGAAATTTTCAAGTTGAAATCGGTAAACGCTACAAATTTACCGATTGTGTTCTCTTCTTTTCCTGATTAATATTTTAATCATTTTTTGCTTTAATATATTTTTTTGTTAATGATCTGACATTTTTCATAATATACTGCATTTTTATTCGTTTCAAATTAAACGCAAATAATAGCAATGAGTATGTAGTCAATAAATAAATCGGTGACCATTTTTTACGAGTACATTAATTCATAGCAAAATATATCTCAAACATAACATGAATTTTTCACGTCGAAAAACCGCGCGTATTGTTGGTGATTTTTTTTTTTTTTTATCATTTCAAGCGTATTCGAATACATTCGGAAAAAAAAATTAAATTATTTCTTCACCATTAATTAAATTAATTTATAATTATATATATATATATATATATATATATATAATAATAATAATAATAATAAACTCTTTATTGATTGTCCCGGGAACTAGTCCCTTAGGAACAAATTATACAGATACATATAATAGGCTTCAGTGCCTTAGAGTACTATGTAAAAGAACAAAACAAATGGACCAAATTAAAATGAAAAAAAAAACTGAGAAAAAATTATAAATAATGAGGAAATCTTCTGGTGATAAAAAAAAAAATAAAACTAAGTAAATCCTTATTGACTTGAAATGAAAAATAACTTATATAAACTTATTTACACATGCACTAAATGGATCATATATTTTAAAGATAAATAAATAATAAAGGCCTATACCAATCCACAGTTAAACTGTTTACAATTGTTCGGGAAACTGCGTGGATAGGAGGTGATTAAACAGGCGGGATTTAAAGGTTGGGAGAGTGTTGGAATGACGAATGAAAGGGGGGATAGAGTTCCATAGGGATGAGGACCGGATAATGATAGATCTTTCAAAAGCTGACGTTCGGTGGGCCGGAGTGTACAGATCTGAAGACCTAGAACGGGTACTGCGGGAATGAACAGAGGACTTGAAATAGAGAAGTTCGATGATGTATGAAGGACGGCGGGATCGGATTACTTGGAAAAGGAGAGAGGCCAGGAAATATTTGCGGCGGTAGGATGGGTATAACTACTTTAACCTTTCGTATAAAGGCGAAACGGAGACGTCTCTTGGGACCCCAAAGATAAATCGTACGAAACAATTAAATAAACGTTTTAGTTTTGCTTCGAGGTCCCCAGAGATACCCCCATACACCGCACAACAATAGTCAAAGTGGGGAAATACCAGGGAAGTGACCAGGAGCCTACGTGTTTCAGGTGGTAAAAGGCTTCGGAGGTGATTTAATTGCTTTAAGGTAGAGAAGGTACGGCGGGAAATATTGGAGATGTGGTTTTTCCAGGAAAGGGTTTGGTCAAAGGTCATTCCGAGGTTTTTGACAGTTGGATAAAATTTAATGGGATTATTATTTAGGAGCAGGGTAGGGATGTTAGGGACGGTTTTAAGGAGGTAGTTGGAGCCTATTAAAATTGCTTTCGTTTTTTCTGCATTCAGCTTCAACTTGTTAGCCTCTGCCCAGAGACTGATTCGATTTAAATCATCCTGAAGCTTTTTTGTTGCAGAGGATAGCTCGGAGGGAGGAAAGGATAGGTACACCTGGAAATCGTCTGCATAGATATGATATTAGGAGTGATGGATCTGACGGGGAAGGTCGTTGATATAAATGGCGAACAGAGTGGGGGATAGAGAGGAACCCTGCGGAACACCATAGGAGAGGGGAAGTGTCTTGGATGGAGGTTGGCCTGGGACGACTACAAACTGTGACCGGTCTGAAAGAAAGGATTTGAACCAATGTAAGGCGCTGCTTGATAAATGGAGCTTTTGTAATTTGGTGAGAAGGATATTGTGGTCAACGGTATCAAAAGCTTTGGAGAAGTCAAGAAGGATGAGAATGGTTAATTTTCGGTGTTCGATGGACGTTTGGAGGTCATGGGTAATTTTCAGGAGAGCAGATTGAGTTGAGTAGCCAGTTCGGAAGCCCGATTGGAGAGGGTTAATGAGGGAACGTTCTTCTAGGAAGTTTGATAGCTGATTTTGAACGAGGCGTTCTAACGGTTTTGAGAGGTTTGAAAGGAGAGAGATTGGACGGAAATCTTTCATTGAGGAGGGGTTTGCGGTTTTGTTTAACGGTCGGACTAGGGCGGTTTTCCAGGAAGAAGGGAATATGGAGTTTTTTAAGGAAAAGTTGTAGATGTGATAAAGAACAGGAATAAGTGCTGGGAGACAGGATCTTATTAGCTTTACTGGGATATCATCGGGACCATAATCGTTGGTGTGGGATTTTAGGATAGCAGTAAGTAGGTCTTCGTAGGTTATGTGAGCAAAAAAGAAATTTTCCGGATTAAAATGATGCTGATTAATATCAGCAGGTTGGGATGAATTAGAAGCGAAGGATGAAAAATGGTTATTGAGATCATCTGGAGTATAAAATAGTAAAATATATATATATATTTTTTTTTTTTTTTAAATGAACTTTTTTGGCCGTAAAATTGATGAATAAATAAATACTTTAATAACTGAAAGTTAATTATTAATTGAAATCCAAATACAGACGGCTTCGATTATTAATGGCTTCAATCGTGAACGGTGTAAAATTATATAATGTGAATATGAAAAGACTTTAGGAGAGTTGAGCAGGAGCGGAGCGAGAGTGGAGCGAGAGTGGAGCGGGAGTGGAGCGGGAGCGGAGCGAGGCCGGACCTGTGCCCATATTGTGATTAACCTCTCTCTATTCTTCTCTATTGAGCGGACCTGGAGCGGAGCGCTAGTGTGAATGGGGTAGAGTGAGAGCGGACCGGGAGTGGAGCGAGACCGGAGCGGTACCGATAGTGGAATTCTCTGTCTATTTCTCTTTAGAATATTTGAGCGGACCGGGAGTGGAGCGGGAGCGGAGCTATAGTGTGAATCCGCCCTTAAGGAGTCACCAATGGTGTAGTGGTTAGTAGCATGGCAACCTGCAATACTAACGGTCGCAGGTGCGCGTCTCGCGATGGTCCTAGGATTTTTAAAGGGAGTAAAAAATCCTTGGCTATGCCGTTCCTAGGAAAGGATGTAAAATGTAGTTCCCGAGCCTGTACGATGTCAGGCACTCGTTAAAGATCCCTATCATAATTATACCAGGATAGGCAAAATTTAGTATTACTAAATTAAGATTAGCCTTAGCAGCATAAAGGGACGTTAAACAAACTATGACCCCGCAAATATTATCAATAAAAAGGACACAAATCCTAAAATAAGTGAATTTGAGCGTATTATGATAAAAACAAAAATATGATGCTTATGCCACATTTACATACTATTGTTTAAAATAAATGAAAAAACATTTCACATCATTTTGTTGCAAAGAATTAGCGCACTGTATTTTATTTAAATCAAAGGAAGAGTGAATCCACTTCCGACTGCGTTTCTTTTTAATCCCTTTTTCCCTCTTTTCTGAATATGAAAAATATTATATCAAAATATAAGCGAACTTTAAGTGAAATTGTAATATCATTTTTGCTAAAATGAAAATCTATTTTTTTTATTATGTATTTTTTTCATTATATTCAAACTACAATTATAATGTTCTACAAATATGTTAAAACTATATTCCAGAAATGTGGTGGAACTTGCGTCGTTTAGCGAATAGGGACCACGGTTAGTAGATATACGGTCGAAGCATAACAGCGCTAGCCAATCAAAACCAAGCTTTGACCTATGACGTCACAGTAGACCTGTAAAACATGTTAGTCTTAACTTCTTCACTTAGAACAATAAACTAACAGACTGTATTACAAAAAGCCGTAATTTGTTTATTCTTAATGAAACATAACAAGTTAGTAGTCAAGAGACAATATATTTTGCAACTAATGAAAGTAGGGCTTCGGTAGTAGAGGTCTGCTATGACGTCACGGACTTGAAACCACCCCCACTCTAAATAGAATGCTTCGACCGTATATCCATTAGCCGTGAATAGGGACGAGGAGAGAGGTCTATAAAGGCACATCAATTTACCTGGATAGGCAAAATTTAGGAATCCCACTGTACCATCGTCCGATTAGCCTTAGTGGCATAAAGTGACGTTAGAAAAACAAGCAAACCAAACAGAAACCAAGTCGATATAATCTCTAATTAATTTATCCATGCCCCAATTAACACATTATTAATTAATGGAATCAAATATAACCATAGTTTCTAGTCAATATACACATCTTTTACTGTATGAAAACAATAATTAATCTAATAATTTGGTTAAGGGGCTAAAAATAAGTAAGGAAGCGGCATCTTCGTAGTCAATAGTTGTGTAGGTCAGGCGTTGAACTTGGTTGTAATTTGAATTAAATCTGTTTTACTCAGTCGGTGAACGATTAGTAAAATGTAATATCTAATTACTAACTGATCCTTGCGAAGCATTCGCACTCTAACCTCCTTAAATCCCACTTAAATAAAGTATACACCGTATATTTAGTATCGTATAGTGCGTCATGGGCTTAGGTGAGGGTTGAATTAAAGAATAGATGTGTTTAAATTGTAGATTATTTATTTTTTGAAACCTATTGGTTTCGCGGAATGCATGTTTTTGCTTGTAACTGGCAAACGACGGCGACAATCGGAAAAGTGTAACCAACTGTTCGCCTCGACGAACTGAAAAAAAAATGAAACCTTCAAAAAAGCCCTGCGACCATTTTCGCTGATAATGGCAGTTTTTCGCTTACAACTCACGAACAAATGGATCAATCGAAAAAATGTATATGACCGAACATGTTCTCCATGAAAACCTGAAAAAGATTGACACCATTTGGAAACCTCTACATTTTGATTTTCTAGCAAAAACCGCGGTTTCGCGCTGATAACTCGCAAACGATGGCAAATTGAGTGTATATTTTTCCGGTGTAGCGATTAAGAAAAGCTTTAAAATGTTTCCTCAAAAAATGAAACCTTCAAAAAAGCCCTCCGAACATTTTCGCTGATTTGGCAGTTTTTCGCTTACATCTCGCAAACAAATGGATCAATCGAAAAATGTATATAACCGAACACGTTCTCCTTGAAAACCTGAAAAGATTGACACCATTTAGAAACCTCTACATTTGATTAAAAAACCGCGGTTTTGCGAGAAAATCAAAATGTAGATAATAACTCGCAATCGAAGGCAAATTGAGTGATTTGTATATTTTTCCGGTATATTTTTAGCAATTAAGGAAAGCTTTATGGCGTACCGACAAAAAAAGGCCTTGTATTCAATATAATTCAAAGGCCTTGAGGAATAATACATACATTTGATGATTGATAAGATCTATTCAGTTGGCTTAAGGGCCGCAATCAGAAGCCACTATACTAAACCTGACTTTACAGCAAAACGGTTCAAACTTTAAGTGTCATGATCTGAAAAGAAAGGAAATTTTACTTAACCACTCCTTCACGGGGATGACAGATATATGTATCTATAATTAAAATGTAAGAGCACCGCAAAATAATATAATACAGATTTTAATAAATATAATGAATATTGTGATGATAACATGCGTAGGTAAATATATTCATATAAAATGAAGCCATAATATTTTGCTGGTTGTTAGGGGGTCCCCTAAAGTGGATTTTTCCTGTATACAAATGTAAAGGAATGGAATGTGGTTGGATTTGGAAGGACGAGAGGGTGGGTCGAGGAAGAAGAGAATATTGGGTCTATAAAAGTAACTTCAGTATTGAGTTCTCCAAACGACACAACTGTGTACTATCAAAGGGATACCGGATTAAACGCCAAGATTCCATTTTCGCTTCTCCAAAAATTTATTTATTCCTAAAAACTCAGATCTAATTATTTAATAAATAATAATTTCATATTTTAATACCCTTGGGTGAATTCTCTAACATCCTTTCAGATAACTTTTTCTCTTAAATACATTCGAAGTTTATAATTGTTTAAGGGCGGTTCTCAAAATACGGGCAATACGTATTGGGTCATATTCCTATATTAGTCATATCGTGTATTGCTTAGATCATGCGTATTCCAAACAGTAGGAGATCCAGGAGAAAGACTACATAATAATATTTTATTTACTTAAATCGAAAATGGACTTTAAAAGACAAGGAGTCTGAGTGGAATTTTTTCTATATGAAGTAAATAAAATTTACAATTTGAAAAAATATATTTATGCAATATTGAAAGAATTATTTTTATTTTTTACTTTTTTTTCTTAATTTCATCAGGCCTCGGTTTTTCAAAATGAATTCTAACATTTTTAGTATTGGGAATTTTATAATCTATATTACATTTACATTAAAAAAAAAAGTGACATTTTTTCATTTGGAGTAAATAAAAATTAATATTTGAAAATTATTTTTATGCGATATTGGAAGATTTTTTTTTTTTTTAAACTCGATCAGGTCTCTGACATTCAAAATGAATTGTTAGAAATAATTTTTATTGTTGGGAATTTTATAATCTATTTTAGATTTATAAAACAAAATTGGGTTAGTTACGAGGGACTTTTCGACAAGACACCTAGAAAGAAAAGTCTTCTTAAAATATTATATAATTTAGGATGTAATTGATTTACGATACGTGAAAATAAGTTCATTGGGATCTTTTTCATTCGATTATCTTTAATATTCTGTCACAGGTCTTTTCGATGGCTGAGTGACCCTCCTGGAACCAGCCCAAAGTGGGTACCCTTAACTGAAAAATTATGGGGGAAATCCTGACGGTTGAGCTGATGGTGATCACGGTCAAATCACCTGCTTGCACAACCAAGAAACAGTACTTCCTTACATAGTACTGAGCCCAAGACCCTTCATGGGTTGGAGTAGTACTAGTTGGAGTAGTTTTCGTTTCTTTTTCATCAGATTTCCACTAATTTTGTGTGCTTATTTTTACACACTTATTTATTTAAACTTACTACTCTTGTCGGGCCAAGTGGCATTTTTTCTATGTTATTTCACGTCTAACTTATTTTCTAGTTACTATGTACTCTTAACATCAAAGGCCTTCAGTGTCCTTAGTCATGGTTTTCTTAATTGTTGAATGGATAATAATAATTTGAATAAATTATATTTTTTGAAGTTATTTTTCCTTTTTTTTTATTAACGACTTTATTACAACGCGAGGTCATATGTCGTTCCCTAACAATCCATCCCGCCATTTTTTCCTGTCCTGACAGTCGTCTTCTTGCAATCCTCTTGCTGCCATAGCTTCTTGCAGTCCGTCCATCCATTTCTTTTCAGGACGACCTCTCTTTCTTCTTTCACTTGGAACATGCTTCAGTAACCTCTTAGGCCACCGGTCGTCCGACATCCTCATGACGTGTCCGAACCAGCTCAGCTTTCTTGTTGCGATAGTATGAAGGATATTAATTGGTTCTTGGACTATTTCCCTTATGATATTATTCGGGACATGTTGGATTCGAGATATCCCACAGCTACGTCTCCAAAAATCCATCTCCATTGCAACAAGTTTTTTTGCTGAGGCTGTTGAAACAGTCCAGGTTTCAGAGGCATAAAGTACGGTACTGATTATAAAAGCATAGAATATTCTTTTTTTGGTTTGAAGTTGGACATTCTTATTCCATAGAACAGAATTTAATATTTGGATAATCTTTCTACCTCTAATTACTTTTTCATCAATATCCATATTGCTGTTCCCCTTCGATAGCCACCTGCCCAGATATTTAAACTGTTCAGTTGGGGTCAAATCCCATTCTCCAACATTTATTGAGGAGTTCCCACTACTATTAAATGCCATATATTCCGTTTTAGTTTTGCTGACTTCCAGCCCCCCTGCCGTATAGGCTTCTAGCAACTTCCTCATCATAAATGACGCATCTTCTTCATCGTTTGCAATAATGACCTGGTCATCAGCAAATTGTAAATTGTACAAAACATTTTCATCTATGGCAACCCCCATACCACTACACTTCCTTTTCCATAGGCTAAGGATGCACTCCACATAAATATTAAATAGGAGAGGTGAGAGCGAACAGCCCTGCTTTAGGCCTTTACTAATTGGGAATTCTTCTGATAGTCCATACTTAAGCTTGACCCTTGCTGTCGCATGCGAATACAGTCCCTTTATAGCTCGAATAAGGTATTGGCTTACTCCTATGTTTTCCAAAGCATTCCATAGTTTGCTAAGAGGCACCGTGTCATATGCTTTTTGAAGGTCAACAAATATTAAATTTATTTCTTTATTATGAGCCTTAAATTTTTCTATCAGTTGAGTGAGGGTAAATATATGAACTGTACAAGACCTACCACGCCTAAATCCGGCTTGTTCCTCAGGAATCATATGTCTACACTCATCCATTAACCTCTTGTTGAGTATTCTGCCAAACAGTCGGCTTAAGCTGCTAGTTACAGTGATCCCTCTGTAATTTGTACACTGTCGTTTGCTCCCTTTTTTATGGATTGGAGTGATATGGCCCTCTTTCCATTCGCTAGGAACTGTCCCTTGTTTTATGCAGAGTGACATGAACTCGGCCAATTTCTTTTTTAGCTCCAAAGGTCCGTATTTAATCAACTCTATGGAAATGTTTCCTGGTCCAGGTGCTTTTCCGTTTTTCATGTCTCTTAGTGCACAGTCCAATTCATCTACAGAGACTTCGACTACGAGAGTGTCAGCTTCATTTATACAATCCTGGGTTTCTTCTAATTTGAATTCATTCCGATCCTCTTGCAAAAGCTTAGTGAAATACTCTACCCATCGTTTTTCTTCTATGAGATTAATTTTAACATTTTCTCGCTTTGGGTTCTTAACGGATTTGAGGATTTTCCACGCTTCTGTCGACTTTTGTCCGTGCATACAGCGATCAATGTATTCGCAGTTATTATTCCAGAAATCATCGATAGCTTTCTTTCTCTTCCTTTTAACCTCTCTATTGCTTCTTTTATATTCTTGCAACACAATGGGATCACGATTGGAGAGCCATTTTTTATATAACTCCTTTTTTTCTTTGACCGCTGTTGCGACTTCTTCATTCCACCATTCTTTATCAAGGTGCACACGTTTTTCTTGTATTCCTAAGGCCTCCATAGCTGCTTGATGAATTGTATTCTTAATCTCTTTATATACGTTCTCTATCTCGAAAGTATCTGGCTGGAGCTTCCCAAGTATATTTTTTAATCTGTTTTGATACAATAACCGGACTGAGTCTTGCTTTAAGCTGTCAAGTAAATATCTCTTGCAGTTTTCTTTCTCATCAATTTCAGTCTCCTCGCATCTTTTAGCGGCATCAGACTTCCAAGGCTTAAATGTCAGATGACAGGTAAGTAAGTAATGGTCACTTCCACATTCTGCACCTCTCATGACTCTGACATCCTGGGGCATTACAAAATTATTTTGCCTTAATATTATATAGTCAATTATAGATTGTAATTGTCTTGTTGGTTGGCACCAAGTGTATTTATGGATATCTTTATGTTTATAGAATCCATTTAAGATTCTCATATCCATTTCCTCACACATATCTATCAGTCGACATCCATTATCGTTTCTTATTTTCTCACCATATTTTCCAACTGTTCTACAGTTTTCACTGCTTCCTACTCTAGCCTACCTAAATTATTTTTCCTGCTATTTATATTTTGCAAATTTAATTTTTTTTCTTTTAACCCTTAAAATTCTGAATAACGATCATGCACAGACAATCTTCTAGAATATGTGTAATCGTCTGCTACGTGTTGTATTTCCCACATCTGGGCAGTGTACTTTTATCTATGAGGAAACCATGCCTCACTCTTGTGTGGCCAGTGCTCAATGCTCATTTACAAAGTATTTTGTAAATGTAAATTTTTAAAGAAGAAAATAAATGGTATTTTCATAAAGTTTACTTTCGAAATTTATAAACATTAGCATAATTAACCAAAAGGAAATAAGGAAAAAAATAATGAATGGAAGGGAATAAAGAAAATTCTCTGATATTTTAGAGCTTAAAAAATAATTTATTAAATAAAACTATAATACAAACTTACTATTACACACAAAATATGCTTTATTCAAATGACCATTGGATAAATTCAGAAATTATCAAAAAATAAAATTGGAATTATGTTACTTCCAACTGTTCTGACAATGAATTATATCGTCAATTGAGAATTCCTCTTAGATCCGTCTTCTAAAAAATTTCTGCACAAGCGAATACTCTTTGTGAATGATAATGTTATGCTGCAAATGGTTTCAAAGAATGTTGAAGAGTGAGTGATTTGCTCACGGTTGGAAAGAATCAACTGACTGCTCGATGAAGGGTCTTTGCTTTGGCTCCTAGCGTTTTCGACCAATCACCCAGGCACACATAACAATAAATAAGTTTATTTGAATACTTAACATCGATTTATAAGGCATTTAATTTTAATTAACTTGATATATTAATTATACATTGAGGGCCGCTTTCTACAAGTTAGTTTAAACCGAGTTTAAATTTAATCCGGATTATCTCTTGGTTTAAACCAGATGTGAGTTTCTTCAAGTCGGTTTAACCTCTAAACTTGGTTTAAACTTAGATTAAGTTAATCCTTCATTTTTCCCGGTTTAAACTCTGATCTAGGTTTAAACTGCAAAATGTAAACAAACATTTTGTGTGATAACATACTCGCTCTTGTTACTCAGGAATTTTGCACTTGACTGAATACAAAAATGGAAAAATACATAATTGAATTTTAAATGACATGGAAGAAGAAGATTATGATGTTTTTGTTGCCAAAGAGACGCATCAATAGACGCAATCAGTTAATCCAAGAATATTTTCAGAATATGTTAAATCAGTGAAGTAGAATTGAGATGAGAAAAAAATGTTTCTTAACGTGTATTATTTTTATAGTGATTGTTTCATAATTAATATCAAGGTTATGTTGTAAATTATGTTTCACTTGAATATTTCATAATGATGTAATTTTAATATTATTAAGCTGTAATAATTAAATATCGCTCAACTTAGATCATTTATTATTTAAACAAAATGATAATAATAATAAAAAGGTTCAACATTATTTGAAAAAAATTATGAAATTTAATAGAGGTTATTATTATTCTTGGCATAATAATATCATATCATAAAAAACATTTTATTAACATACTAATTAAATCTCTGAAAACAGCACCGCTCGTTTCATTGAATTTATTCACCAATTTCTTCCATTCATCCTCCTTCTCTTTGACAGTGACGAAATCTGTTTTTTTGGTTTCAAAAATGTCTCCCTTCTCTTCCACAAGAGCCAGAAGAACATTAATTTCACACTTAGAAAAGTTTTTAGTTTTTTTTTATTCTTTTTGCTCCATTTTTATAGAGCACTTTCCCCTTATTTACTTTTTTGGTAAAAACAAAATAATATGTATAAATAATCTTTCCATAACCCTTACATTATCTTCTCTTTCCATAGAAGTTTCAACAAGGAAATGTAAACAAATATGTACCAACCTTTTAAAAAACATAATAACCTTCACATGATTAGGTTTAAACCGAGCTTAAACTAAATTAAGGCTGCAGAAAGTGAATCAGAGTTTAAACCTCGGATTAAAGATAATCCGGTTTAAGTTAATCTAAGTTTAAACTATATTGGAGAAAGCGGGCCTGAGATGAACTTAACAATTAGTTTAAAATTTACAATTAGAAGCGTGGAAATGCATAAGGGTATAAGTGCCTTAGGAAATTTTTACAGAAATGATGTGACTTATACCCTCTAGGGTCAACTACGTTCAGTGATTACACCCATGCCATCTTTCATACGTTCGATGAACTCTTTTCTAACAACAAAACATTACTGGTATACCCATTTCTGAAGAATGGCTTTGGCACATATAACAATTTGGCAAAAAAAAAAAAAAACTTTGTTTTATTTTTTTGGCACTTAGACCCTTATGCGTTTCCACGCTTCATTTGTGAAATTAAATAAAAAATTAAACTTTACAATCATTAAAAATAACAAATGGGTTCCCTGAACAGTAATTTTAGCTTGTAGTTTTCGATAGCTGCAAACATCTGTTTGTGGTAAAGACATTTTTTACTGCTATTTCTTGCTGATCTTTACTGCCGATGATGCTTCCTTAGCTGTTTGATTTTTTTTATTCGTTGCCTTTCATTCCTATGTGCGATAGTTTCCATCCTAATCATTCGAATTGTGAAGGGTTGCTTTGATGGCGTGACATTTTGAGTAGGTACTGTTAAAGATTCAATATTCTAAGCAACGTTTCAGTATAGTCATACTGAATTTAAAAAAAAAAAAAAAAGAAGTGCGTCTCTTTCATGATATTTCTGGATCCACTACTGATTCTACAGGGGGGAGGGGCAAAATTTCTATGCCTGTAGAATTCAATACCCGACTTATCTTATTGCTATTACCCGACTCTATATTACTATCTATAAAATTAGCTTTGGAGGTAGCCGGAGTTTGCTGAAGTAATGCTAAAAGTTAGCAAAGCCGTAACTGACGGAAAGTAGCCCCTAGTTAGGGCAATGGGGGCCGATAGGGGATGCTAAAACCCTGTCAGCCCTAATCGTCCTTGTAGCCCTGAGCCCCCGGACTAACGATAACTGCCCAGGTAATGGAGGGGGGCCAAGGACCGGCCCAAGAAGCATTCCTAATTAGCAAGGTAATTAACATTTAGCTGCCTTAGCATGCTATATCCCTTAGCATACTCCGTACCTCTGGGTCTCTCCCTCTCTCACTCTCTCTCTCTCTCTCTCTCTCTCTCTCTCTCTCTCTCTCTCCCTCTCTTTCTCTTTGTTCCGTCTCTTACACCATCTGCGTATGATTAAAACGGTGCCTCTTCACTTCTCCCACACAAAGTGGATTCACACTGCGAGGTTGCCTCTTATCAAGGTAGCTTTGTACATTGAAAGGCCTTGTATGTTTATATCTCACGGGCAAAGATAGCATGCCATCACATACATTTAACTGTCAAATTCAGGGTAACCTAAATCACATAACCATAATATTATTATCCATACTAATACATACTAACCTAAAGCAAAGACCCGGTTTCGATTCCCGCACAATTTTTTACTTTCACTTACCTATATATATGAAATATATAGTAAGTGGAAGTATTGCGATCGTGAAAAATTTCGACTTCCGGTTTTCAACGGAAATACACGTTTTGGGGTCCCCTGAGTCCAATTAACCAAGTCCCGCGAAATGGTCTGTGTGTGTGTCTGTGTGTGTTAACAGACTAGCTCAAGAACTATAAACCGTGCGAACCTGAAATTGGGTATTTAGTGTATGTATATGCCCGCGATGTGACAGCAAAAATTTCATCAAAATTGGTCAAAGCGAGGGGGTACTTTATTTAATAACTTTTTAAGTTCTTTTCGATTTTCTCAAAAACGGCTCTAACGATTATATATATCAAGTAACGATATATCAAGTAAGCTTTATCATTATTAAAATGTTCTGAGGGGGCTTTTTTGGGGGGGGGGCTGGGGCCTTTTTTTTTTTTTTTTTTTTTTTTTTTTTTTTTTTTTTTTTTTTTTTTTTTTGTCCTATAAAGTACCTGTTTTTGTTTATATGGAGAAAAAAAAGAAAAATATTCAGTCAACTCATAAAACTCGTTGAGCCCACGCATGCGGAGTACGCCTTTAATGACAGACCATTGTTCATAATTAAAGCCGTTCTGTTCATTTGAAAAGTGGCAATTAACAAAACGCATTAGTTCCTAATCTACGTAAGTTGGTAAGTCAAAGTTGTGTGTTGCGCGCACGCACCAGATTTTTTCTCTTGTTATAAAATTATTCAAAAATAATAATATACTAATATTCAACAAATAATGTTTATCTATGATGGTATATCAATGCGATCTTATCATTTGGACATTTTTCCAGCTTCCGAATACTTCGCTGCATCGCACAGTGGGGGCAAAAAGGAAAAAAAAAGGGGAAGAAAACTCAATATCTCTTGAACTGGTTGTCCTATCGAGATGGAAATTGTTTTATTCGATTAAGGATGGAAAATTAAACTACGATTGCTACTAAATTTATAAAAGTATATTTATGTATATATAATTATAAAGGAAACTTAAGAACAGATATTTTAAATAATTAAAAAAAAAAACAAATGAACTTAATTCTAACATAATTTAGTTTATTTTACTTTGATTTAACTCAATATTAATTTAAATTTC
The DNA here is from genome assembly GCA_911387785.2 of Aelia acuminata. Lineage (NCBI taxonomy): Eukaryota > Metazoa > Arthropoda > Insecta > Hemiptera > Pentatomidae > Aelia > Aelia acuminata. Next base: position 23,946,342 of record OU426984.1, on the reverse strand, counting down.
CTTTAAGGTAGCATTTTATTTATTTTTTTTTTTTGTGCTAATATCTTGCAACTGTTTATGGGAAAATATTGAGACCCCTATCTTTAATCGCCTTTTTCATCATCTCTTATTGATATTTAGACAGTATTAACTAGATAAAAACATCTATAGCAGAACCATTACCGAAAATTGAACATGAACTATTTTTCTCTGGGAGGAGGCTGAATTAGCCTGATTACTTATAGGTGTAATACTCGATTTCTTTATGTATTACACTAATCATATTGTAACGCTTCTGTGGTTTAAAGAATATTGTGAAGGCATAAAAATTTAGACTTCACGGCAATCGAATGAAAATTAAAATTACAAGAAAATTATCAAGACACATACTAATAAATCTGGTAGCACTCAGACATAAGAAAACTAATGTGGACTGTAATTGAATTTTGTGAATACACATGAGAATATATAAAGCAATATAAGTAGAAATGTAATTATAAAGTACAAAAATGGTAGACTTATGGAATTTATCTCCACCTTTCACTGCATGCTGTACAAGATTCTGGTCTGAAAGGAGAACCAGGAATAGGAAATAAAAGGATTTTGGTAGACCAGAGTTACCTGCATTTAGAAACAGTCTTAACTTCGAAACCAGCGTACGAAGATATCCTTTACCAATGAAAGGAGCCTTAAGAGACGTGTTGACTGCACAAAGGTTCGAAACCAATGTTCGAAACCATCCCTTACCAATGAAAGGATTAATTAAGTACATGTAACGGCAAAATGGCGCTAACAGCACAAAGTTCACCACACACGACAGTTAGCAGCCAAGTCAGTGAGTGTACACGTCCGGCCTAGTCTTACCCCCACCACCGAGGCCTCCTATATTACACTGCCACTTCAAAAATAATTTAAATAAATACCGCACAAATATTTATTAAACAAAAATATACAATTATCAATGCCAACGAATTAATACAACTCAAATATTAGAGCAGGTTACAAAAATGATAACGTTATAGCACACTAATCATATGACATGAGATTCCCAGTCAAGACATGGACTCAGACTAACTGGCCCAGTCACTCCCTCCTTATATATAGTCGTAAAATGAACGTTCTGGAAGATTCCAGGTCTTCATGGAAGCTGGAGGAAGTGCTCTCGCTTGGTCTCTTCCTCCGATCGCTGGCGACGTGTCTCTTATTGACAGCGATAGGGTGATATCGATTCCGTTCTCGAGGCAATGACGGATCGGCGCCTTCCATCACCCTGTCCTGCTGCATGTGTTTCAGTTCGCTCTTCGTAACCAACAACGAAGCAACGAGGTAACGGCGCCGAAGTCTCAATCTTAGTACCTTTTCTAACGGTACTTGAGCGCTTATGCCTCGAAGGAAGTTCCACTTCCTTTTCCATGGTGGTGGCTACCACACCGGCTGGTTCCCGACTGCAGAAGGAAAGCTCCTCTCCATATCCTGACAATCCTCCGTTTCAGGTCGTGCTGAAAGCCATACGTGTTCAAGAGGTCCATCCCGAGGATTACATCTTCTTCAATATTAGCCACTAGGACTGAGTGTGAGACACAGCTTGAGCCTAACTGTAATTTTGCCTTGGTTTACCTGAATACCATGGCTTCTTCGCCGGTCCAAGTCCTAAGCAGCCATCTGGAAGGCGTCAGTCTTTTCCTGACAGTTACACTGGAAGAGACGATAGTCTTCGTAGCTCCAGTGTCAATCAGCATCGTGTGCCTTTTGCCGTTGACGCTGCCATCCAAATATGCGCTGTCGTCTCGGTGTCCCAAGGAGGTTATCATTATTGGGGAAGGACCTTGGTGACTGTCCCGGGAAGCTTTCATCCTCCGTGTATTGGCGTGTCTTACTTTTCCTGTGTCAAGAGCGACCTTTCCCTTGCAGGAACTCCTAATGTGTTCGAGCTCCCAACAGCTCCATCACCGTACTGTGTCTCCTTTTCCATTACAATATTATATTTTAAATTCAACCCATGATTATGTAGGTATATTGGGATGTATTTCAATGTTTTTTGGGTAAATAGGAGACAGTCAACTTTATGGTATTATCCTTCTCGGGAAATTTTTTGGGCGGCGCGAAATTTTTCACATAATTAACAATAACCATCCAACAGGCAAAAGAAGGCCACCCATTCCGGGCTTTGATAGCTGAGTTTTTGTGGTTTGCGTGTCTCCTGATTTTGTGTTTATTTTTTTGCCCTTAGCGGTTTGAGTTTTGTTTTCTTGTCTGGCTTAATTTTAATTTAAATTAAAATATCATTTTTCACTTTATTTTTTTATTTAGCAATCTGTGTTTCTAAAAATAATATATTTTATAAAATAAAGATATGGCATAAACGGAGAAAGAAGACTACATTGTGACTGAAAGGTTTGGTTACCAGTTGGGAAGGGTAATATGATACTCGAAAGGGACTCTTCTTCGATTCTACTCTCAGTCATCGAATCAAGTCAGAGATTGTTTTATGTGAAATAAATCATCACGTTGAAATCTGATTGTTATATGTGGATAAATTATAACCCTATAACTATAATATGATGTCCATAATGCTATGAATATTTTTATATTACGTACCTAACGCTTAAGGATCTGGAAATTATTAAATACATTGAAAATAAAACAAAGTTAGTAAACTTTAATTTAAAAAAAAGAATAATGGCAAAAAAGGACTTGTACAGAAAATTCAAAAAAGTTTCTAAACTAAAAAGTCTCGAAGCCTTCTTCTTTTCAGACGGGTTTGGGAATCATCATAGAACGGAGAAGAAACAAGATCGGGAACAACTAGAGCGAAGCTTGGAAGTTGGGAAATTTTGTCGAGTGGATCAGAATTTTATAGTTAAAGAATAATATGGGCCATTGTTTTCACGTATCGAATATAAACATCTTTGTCAATGGTTTTATTTGTGAACTTTATTTTCCATTTAATGTTTCTTATCATCGCTTTATGTTTCGGTCATCATTACAACCCTGTAAGACGTGCAGTTCTTGAGTTTCGAGAATTGTCTGATTAGAAAATAAGGAATAAAGTACAAAAACCCTATAAATACAATTTAAACTTACTAACTCCATGTTTACCGGTGAAGTGAAAACCATCAGAAACCGTTTTTACATAGTAGCTTTGAAGTTGAATGTCCATAAGCAATAAAACCAAACCTAGCCTCGTAGCTGTAAAACAGAAAAAAAAAATAAAGAATAATAAATATAGCTCCAGGGAAGTTCTTTAATAAAATAAATTCATGTCAATAATTTAATAATTTTTGGGTTTCCAGCACACTACCTTGGTACTTCATAATGCGAAAATGCATCTGTCATCTGCCGTTATGTTATCCTGCTTTGGATTTTGCCTTGGTCATATCGTCGTCACCATGCTAAAGTAACGAATATGCATAGGCTTTTAGTTGCACATTCGTTACTTTAGCATGGTGACGACGATATTACGGGCGTGTTACGGCTTCAACGGATACCCTATCAGACTTTTCAGTTAAAAATGGTACTGATTAGATTGATTAGTACTCAGATTTCTACATCCGCTCGCACAAAAGGGCACAAAAGCTGACGCTACAGCTACTTATTACTTCGAATCGACTAATTCCATAATCGAATAGACTAATTCCATAGGTTTTGGGACCATGATATAAGCGAAATACCATCTCGTCCTTTTAGTTAAAAAGGGCCTTGACTAACTTTATTATAGCAATAATAAATAATAATGTAGGCTTATCGAACCCGAAGGTTCGATGCCGACACCACAACTTGCTCCCTGCACAGCTCTAACCGCCTACCGCCTTCTACAAATCAGTCTTCACATAATCCTTTCACCTCTGTCTCGGACGTTTCCCATTCGGCGTCGCGCTTATTAATCTTTTCGGAATTCGTTCACTACTAACTTTCGCAATTTTACATGCTCATTTTATTCCCCGCGCTTCAATCACCTTTATATATATATTTACAGTTGATACAGTTCGGCGTTGTGTAAACGTCTTAATTCCCCGGTCGATTCATTCCTCTTCGGTCGACGCAATTTATTATTTTAAAAACCTTCAGACTTCGCTCATCCCTAAATGTTAGCGGCCACATTTCACATCTATAAACGACCGTAGGAAGAATAATAGTTTTGTAAATTCTATTTTTTAAGTTTCGGGACCGAAGGCGTGAGCTAAGGAATTTCGCAACTAAAAAGTGTTAGCAAGCATTTACGGCTTTTAATCTAGCCTGAATTTCCTCATTGATTTTGTTTTTTCTAGTTCCATCGCCCCTAAATATCTTGATTTCTCTACGTGTTGAGAATTCCCAATATTCCCAAAACTTTCTAAATTTAATAAGTGCTCTACCTGTTGAAGTGGGGCGAATCAACTAGTAGGGTAAACTTATTAAACTTATTGACACCCTTAAGACTACATTTCTGTGGTGAAATTAAAAAAAAAAAATACTGTTTATGAAGGGATCAAATTGAAAACTTCCTATAGCTCCTCCTTATCTATCCTTATAAAGACTCAAGAGGTTCTTTTGGGTCAAAAGTTCAGTAGTTTTACCATGTGCCAATATTTTTAGTCAAAAGTGCAAAAACTAGTTATTCACACCCTGTGGATTTAATTGTGAAATCTTCCCTTTGGTTAGTTTGTTAAAGTCTTACTTCATAGATGACTTAGAGGACCCTTCAAACATTAGATTCATGTATATCTTGAAATAAAATTAGGACTTGTTCACTTATTTATTTAAGTTAAATTTGGGGTGTCAATAACTGTACTGAGTGTCCATAACTGAATGGTTTACCCTATATTATTTTTCTTACGCATTTTTATAGAATTTTTTATATATTTCATGGGGAACTTTATACTGTACCGACTGTTATTGAGGATTTACTCGAGTATATAAGGAAAGACGTTGGAGTGATTATAGATTTATTAGAGTGAGGGGAAGGCAGAGGGAAGCAGGGCTGCACAATAGCAACTGCGGCGGGCAGGTCAACCGCACCTCCCGGCTAACAAATGTTGGTCATTGGCCACGTTCCGCTGCGGTCTATGCCCCACCCCCCAGCCGGCCTCTCTGTAGCGATAACTATCTCTCGCCAGATGGTGCAAGATCGAGTGGAAATCGCCAATAATCCAAGATATTTAGCGATATCGTCGTTGTCATGCGGAATATCGTAGTAAAAGTCAATCGAAAGGGTGGTGAAAATGCCTCTCCATTTACACAATACACTCCACATAGAAGTTAATTTGATGGCAGTGATAAATGTGTTAAAAACCAGAGAGTCAAAATTTGTTAGTTATAGAATAGGATTAAGATTGAACTAAATAATAATTATTTAATCAATCTACAAACGTTTAGCACTTATTTATTTATTTGTAACAAAATGGTCTCTTCAACAACTTGGGTCATTTTAGCCTCTTGGAACATTTGCATAAGTATGAAGAGAAATTTTAAAGAGTATACAGAGACACATTAAATAGTAAATAAAATAATATAATGGTATCATAAAAATTATGGATGACACAAAAAATAAAGAAGGTAGTATCGAAGTTACAAATTTAGATGTTGCGCTGGAAGAGAAAATACTATAAAGGATAATGCTTTAAAGTGAAAAACAAAACGACAATGAAAGATTCTTGTAGAAACAAGAACAATTTTTCGGCCATCTTCAAGATCTTACTGAGTATCTCGCCGCCGTATTCTATCCGCTCTATTTCGTTAGCCTAACACTCTGTGAGGATAAGCGACACCCTCAGAGGCACCCTGCAGGTGAAGCATTGAGGCGGGAATTTTCTTGTCATGAAACAAAAAAAAAATATTTAACACTTATTCAGTAAGCAGTCGATAATTTTGTATTGAAAATTTTAACAGCTTAAAGGTGGGGTCACCTGTGGTATAGTGGTTAGCATGGCAACCTACAATACTAAAGGTCGCGGTGGCCATTGGATTTTTTAATGGGAGTAAATAATCATTGTCTATGACGTCCCTCGTATAGGACGTAAAATGGAGGTCCCGATGTCAGGTACTCGTTAAAGATCCCTATCATAATTATACCAGGATAGGCAAAATTTAGGATTACTAAATTTAGATTAGCCTTAGCAGCATAAAGGGACGTTAAACAAACTATGACTCCGCAAATATTATCAATAAAAAGGGCACAAATCCTAAAATAATTGAATTTGAGCGTATTATGATAAAAACAAAAATATGATGCTTATGCCACATTTACATACTATTGTTTAAAATAAATGAAAAATCATTTCACATCATTTTGTTACAAAGAATTAGCGCACTGTATTTTATTTAAATCAAAGGAAGAGTGAATCCACTTCCGACTGCGTTTCTTTTTAATCCCTTTTTCCCTCTTTTCTGAATATGAAAAATATTATATCAAAATATAAGCGAACTTTAAGTGAAATTGTAATATCAGTTTTGCTAAAATGAAAATCTATTTTTTTTTTATTATGTATTTTTTTCATTATATTCAAACTACAATTATAATGTTCTAGAAATATGTTAAAACTATATTCCAGAAATGTGGTGGAACTTATTGCGTCGTTTAGCGAATAGGGACGAGGAGAGAGGTCTATAAAGGCACATTAATTCCATTTTAATCCAAAATCCTCTAAAGCAATAGCGATGGGAATTCAGATTTTCCAATAAAACCTTAATCTCGGTTTATCATAGCCTGTAATTTCTATTTTATGTAATCTCAATTGATGATAATTTTCTCATTTATGGTAATTCTAATATTATAATATATTATATTTTGTCACTATTAGATTATTTTAGTTTTATAATCGTTTAATTTTATAATCGTATTTTGACAAAAAGTATATAATAATTTCTTAGTTCATATCTTTACTCCTGAAATGTAACATAACTTCTGGAATTTTGACTCTAAAATTCCCAATCATACGTTGCCACGGGCAACGCGTATTTCCTAACTTGCTTGCACACTCTGCCATCTCACCTCCCAATAAAAATTTAAAACATTTTTAGAAGTCTAATAGTGTTTAAATAATTTCATAATGCTGAAACAAATATTAGTGCCTTTGGTATTACTTTGGATAAGCAACTCCAAGATGGCGGTTGGCGGGAGTATACAACAAGGTATTCCGTTCACGCCCTATCCGATGTCCACGATTCAGTTCGGGTTTACCGAGAGTCCCCGAGCAGATGTAGTCGAGATAACCTTCCCGCCCCACTCAAAAATTTTAAAATGATTTTAAATGATATGACTCAATAAGAAAAAGAAAAAAATGTACATGATTTATTAGACTGAAGAAAGGGAATAAAAGGGTTAAGAAATTGTACCTATTAAAATCAATTTAACTATAATTATCGGCTAACTTTATTATAATCTACTGATGATTAATAAAATAAGTTTTTAATAATCGCACTTCAGTAGACCTTCATTGGTTAGGAGGATATTGCCTCTGCGCAAGGTAATTTAATTAAATGTTTATATTTTTAAATGTTATTCTGCCCTGCCCCAATCAAAAGTTATACATATAAAACAATAATTTTTCGATCAATACTTCCAGGTTTCGACGAGCTGTTGGAAATGCGTTTTGTAAATATGTCATTTGGATATGGACTCAGATTGTGGTGACTAGATCAGACCTAACCAAATAAAGTAAGCAACGAATGAATTCTCTTCCAAAAATGTGGATAAAGTCGACATCAGATCTCGGGAACTCTCGGTAAAATCTAACAGAATCGTGTATATTGGGTAGGGCGTGATCGGAATACCTCGTTGTTCACTCACACCGGCCGCCATCTTGGAGCTGCTTATCCGAAGTATTACCGTGCCGTTTTTTTTTTTTTTTTTTTTTTTTTTTTTTCACTTTTGACCCCTAATATCAAATAACTGCGTTTTCGAGAGGGTAGCCGAATGGCAATAATGTACTAATTAATAGTAGCCATAGGAATTATTGGCACAGGCCTACATGTAAGATTTAATATTTAATTAATCTCATTCATGTCATTTGCTTTGAAGTTTATGTTTATGATCGTTAACGATTTCCCATAGGACTGTTAACATGTTTTAGAGTTTTGGCTATGCTCTGTGGCCCAGAAAACTAGGCAGGGAATTCACATTATAAATCATACGGACATGACGCGGTAATGTGTTTTCTCCTGTTCCGTGTTTACTCTATGACGTTATATTTTCATCTCACCTAAACATTTTTTTATAACTATAATAAAAGTTAACAATAATTGATGCATAATTAATGTTAACATCAACATGTGATTAAGTGTTTCGTTTGTTAATCAATATTGTTATAAATGGTTCAAAAACTATTTATATCTTTGATGTTTTCCTTCTGTTATTGTTTGAACATACGATGAGCAGTTGTAAATGGAATCTACCTAGACAAATAATTAGAATATTTCTATTTTCTTAACGAAATCAAGCTCATACCTAATGAAACGTTTGAGTAAAATCCGAAAGTATTTATTTATGGGTTTTTGTATTGATTCATTAAATTTTACATTACTATTTTATTTTTATTACATTACATTGTCTTTTGGTGTTTCCGTATTACGAGCGCTATTTTATAATATTTTAAAATACAAAATGACGAAGCGAAAGAAAAAAAAAATCATACCTCAGTACAGAACGTGCCTTGCATTTCTCTTCCCCATGCCCATCATGTCAGATTATTCTATTTGGTTTTTACGCCGAATTCGCTCAGTGTCTTTCTCTTAACACATTCAACGCTGATCACTGCCTCAGGCAGTAACGGGGGTCGAGCCCAGGTGGCCGGTCACTGCCCAGGGCAGTAATCAGGTATATTTTACCTTTTCCACTTAAAAGCGATGGCCAGGTAAAAAAGTGTTTACTTTTGTTAGTCAGCCACTTGCACTGGTCCATGATAGTCATTTCGGTGTTTTTGGTTTCCGGATAGCTGCATTATAGCCGGAGTTGTGAATTTTTAAAGTTTTCCATGAATTTTTGTTAATTTAAGTGGTTTATTTTTAATTTTAATTTAATCTAATTGAAAATGGGACCTAAGAAGAGGAATGCCAGTGGACAGCCATCTAAAAGAAGTAAGTATTTTATAATTAATTTTTTTTTTTAAACTATTCCATTTTTTCATTTTGCTTATAATATCTAATTTTAAAGCTATTCTCACTACTTATATTATATTTTATCATTATATTACATTATCCAGTTACAGTGGATTAGTAAAAGAATAAAAAAACTATATGTACAAATTTTTAGGGATAAGAACGAGGAAATTTGTGGATGCTGAGACTGCGCTTGGGCAACCACAAACTGTGCAACCACAAAGTAATTAGTTTTTGTAGTAGCTTCCGGGAATTTCATACGACAATGTAAATTTGTATTATATATATGTATATATTTTTTATTGTATTGTATATATTATTTTTTATAATTATTGTATATATATTGTATTTTTATTTTTTATAATTGTTGTACATATATTGTATTTTTATTGTATTGTATATATTATTTTTTATAATTGTTGTATATATATTGTATTTTTATTTTTTATAATTGTTGTACATATATTGTATTTTTATTGTGTTGTATATATTATTATTTATAATTGTAATCCCTTATTATTATTTGTATTATTTATTTTTATTTGTTATATATTATTTTTATTATTTTTTATAGTTTTTTATTATACATGATGTTTTTTAAAAATAAAATTTATAAAGAAAAAAATAATGATGTGTTACAGTAATTTGATGATGATTTTTTTAAATGAAAATTCCCATACCCACAATTAGTTTAACTTTCAAAGGAACTACTTCACTTTTTTTATTTTTTTTATTTTTTTATTTTTTTAATTTTTTTTATTTTTTATAACAGTAATATGAAACATAAAAAAAAAAAAAAATAACGAAATGAAAGCTAACAGCCCTTTAAACTGGTGCGTTGCGGGTTAACAAACTCTTTGGCGACTCTGGTGGCCGAATACTGCCTGAGGCAGTAACGGCTCAATGATGTCCCAAAACCCTCTGGCCACCTGGTTCAGCTAGAGAATATGGCGTTGGCGTTGAATGTGTTAAGACAGGTGAGAATAAAGAAATAAAGTTTAAAAAACCTTGCTACCAAAATAGGTAATTATACTCCGGGAGCTAAGGGCCAAAAATGTGTGATTTGAAGAAAGTGTTTGATCTTATAGCCTGAAAGTACTCATTTCATAGATAACAAATTTGAACGTTTGCCATCTCAGATCGGTTGCCATCAAGTTTTATAGGCCTACAAAATCGAAACTTTCCAACTTTTCTTCAATTTTTTGCTCATAACTTGAAAACAATTCATCGCAAAGAAAAATGTGTTCTCTTTAAAATAAAAGAGCTCAAAATTTCGCTTCGACTGAGTTCCTCAAAGTTAAAAGCGGTTAAGTCTTTTCGCCAGAATCGATTATCAATTATCCGAGAAGAAAGCTTTTTCAATAAAAAAAATGTTACGCATAATGGTTGTGTAAAACGGATTCTGTGTAAAATGAGCTGGTTCATTTTAAAATTACCCAACTCCTGTGGAGAGAAAGTAATTAAAACGAGAACGTATTTGACGCATAGTGGCCTAAAATCCGTGTAATTTTTGTTTTTAGTTTGTAGCATATAAATCGGCCTGTACAGATCCCAAAGTAATGCTTTCTTCCTAATATAAAGGCTATACTTTTACAAATAGAATGCTTTTAAATCGGTTTAGTGGATAAACCGGTTGTACACATATATGTATGTGTGTGTGTGTGTGTGTGTGTGTGTGTGTGTCTTCGGATTAGTCTTAGTATTTTAGTAGTTTTGTATTACGGTACGTTGAACAAACAAACTAAGGTAAGGCTTCGAATCATTATATCTATATTTAATTACAGATCTTTAGTATTGGATTGATCAAATTTTATAATATACGCAAATTATTACTGTGAAAAAATTGTAACCTAATAATGCTAAAAAAAATGCTGTTATTTTTTTCCGCAAATAATATGTTACTTAACATAAAGAAAAGTGATACGCATTGTTTAAAATTTACTGATATTTTCTTATTTCCGAAATATGTATATCTGTTACAATTAAATTAAAAAATGTATTTTTTTCTTTTAGTACGATTTAAAATCTTCTCTTTAATATTAAAAGAGTACATATTGAAATTGGGAGGTAGCTTCTTATTTTACCATCTTGGCAGACTCCTTTTTTTTTTATAAATCCGGACAGTAGATGTATCAAAAATAGATGTTAATCAAGTCTGATTACCTCTGGGCTAAAACAAGAACTATTTTATTCACAAAGCTCTTAGCCTTTGTCCTACTAGAAAATACATCCAAGAGCAGTGCAGGCTTATAAGGGCCTCGTCCGACAACAAGGGCGAAAAAACGAATAAGAAAAAAACAAGTGAAGAAAACAAGCTAAAAAAAGGAACAGAAAAAAGAGGAAGGGGAAAGAAAAAGGTAAAGAAAGATGGCGCTATGAATAAGGAATCGTAAGGGTTGATGATATCGAGGGGGGGGGGGGGCTCGTAGTGGGCTCATTTAGTCACTTGTCTCACGAGCTGATAAAGTGCCTGAGTGTGCCCTGAGTGTACGGTCGTAGCGCTTAATGCCTCTGTGTCGGAGGTACCGCATTTATCGAAAATTCTTTTAGCCTCCTGTGTTCGGCATTAATCTGTCAGGACCCTTGAAACTCATAGATGTGGCCGTAAAGTTCTGAGAGTAGGCGTCTCTAAAAGCCGGTAGTAGAAGTTATAATTAAAAAAATATATGTATTTTTTAAAATTTAATAAAAATGAAAAAAAATGATTTCCAATGTTTTTGGATTTATTTCTATCCGGAACGATAGACTAATACATTATATATTATATTATAGACTAATTTATATTATATTGTATGTAATTAAACTAGCAGACCAGACCACGCGTTGCTGTCGCTCAGTAGCTATGTTTTTGATTCTATGACTTATGACTAAAGCTCGGAATTCCGTGCAGTAAACATTTGAAAACGTGCATTAAAAACTCCAAAACGTGCAAAAACATGCAATAAAAATATATTGCTTGAAAATCAGGCATTAAATTATTTTTGTGAACAAAAAATAACTACTTCGGAAAAAAATAAGTTGCGTAGAGTAAATTGAAATAGGCAGTTCTTTATATTAATGGCTTCAATTTCATGACTCAGGGAAACTGCATGCCTCCAGAGTAAATTGAAATAAAAACTCCTTTATTTTTACAGATTATTTTTATTATATTAGTTTTGGTAAAATCACTGAACTTCGGATATTTTCTATAATACTGTTGATATATTTTTGAAAAAAATGCCTGTAAAAAAACCGGAACTTAAAATATTTACTTAAAATAATAACAGCAAGATGTGGAATAGAGTAAAATACTCGCATGTGAGCTGTAATTACATATATTGGAAATGGAAGAATCTTAAAAAAGGAAAGATACTACTTTTCATAGCATTCATAGTAGTTGAATCAGTAGATACAATATCCGGTGCGTAGGCTTATTTTTAAATCACTCTGGTAACACACACTACCCCTGTTACCGGTCTAGGGTTAAAAAAATTACGTACTTGTGCTACAGCGGGTATAAATTTGTTTTTCTCTCACATCCAATTTTTTATCACAAGATTTACAGAATACTACCATATCCTGAACAACCACCCCTATTGAGTTCAGGATATTTTTCAATCCATCCCGCAGTTTTCGAAGACACACTTGCTCCAATTTTAGGCATTTTAGTAACAATATACTAGACATAAGCTAGTTTGATACTGACAGAAGGATGAGTATTGAGAAACAAAATGTAAACATCCAGGAACAACTGAACCCTCAGTTCTGGGAACTTAGAGGTTTGTGTTTGTTTACATCTCCCATGTTCCCTTTATTTTTACTTTCACTTACCTATATATGAAATATATAGTAAGTGGAAGTATTGCGATCGTAAAAATTTCGACTTCCCGTTTTCAACGGAAATACACGTTTTGGGACTCCCTGAGTCGAAATAACCAAGTCCCGCGAAATGGTCTCTGTGTGTGTGGTGAACAGACTAGCTCAAAAACTATAAATCGTGCGATCCTGAAATTGGGTATTTAGTGTATGTATAAGCCCGCGATGTGACAGCAAAAATTTCATCAAAATTGATTAACCGGAGGGGGGACTTTACTTAATAACTTTTTAAGTTTTTTTCGATTTTCTCAAAACCGGCTCTAACGATTTTGATTAAACTGAGTATTTGATCTATTTATATGCCTGTAATATGACTGTGAAAATTTCATCAAAATTGATCAACCGGAGGGGGGACTTTACTTAATAAATTTTGTGTCATTTTCACATGTTTGTTTATTTACTCAAAAACGGTTTTAACGATTTTGATCAAACTTGGTATTTGATGTATTTATATGCCCGAGATATGACTGTAAAAATTTCATCAAAATTGATCTACGGGAGGGGGGACTTTACACAATAAATTTTGTATAATTTTCACGGGTTTTTTACTTTTTTTATTTACTCAAAAACGGCTTTAACGATTAACAAAAATAAGATATGAATGTAGAAAAATTTATGACTTTGGGAAATGATATTTAGCAAAACACGTCAATTTCTAATCAAAGTAAGTTGGTAAGTGAAAGTTGTGTGTTGCGCGCACGCACCAGATTTTTCTTATGTGTATTAAAGAAAATTACAATTTGTAATATTTTTTTTCTTCAAAATATCAAATGATGCAATTTCCTGCAATAAAACTTCAAAACTTGCAATTTCGTGCAGTGAACCCCAAAACGTGCAGTATAAAACTTCATTAAAACATCCCATTAGGCTTGATTCGGATAGGTAACTTGAGTTCGCTCTCTTCTGACTTTCCTATAAAAAGATGCCTTTGCACGGGAATCCGAGCTCTACTTATGACTTTGATTTTAGAATACTACTCATATGTTTTTGAAATTTTAAAATTTTTTTTTTAATTGTTGTTCCGAAATTACAATTTGTTTTTTTATGTAACTAAACTAAGGCAGGCGGTTTCCCATGCCTATTTAGTTTATATAATTTTTCTGATTTTATATACTATTTTTCAACTAACTTACAATACATTATTTGCATTTTCCACATAAATATATATATTTACTAGACCCGGTCATGCGTTGCTTTGACTCACACATTGAATTAATTATATCCTAATTTTTAATAAATTCCGACTAAAATTCACTGATCAACACAAAAACGTTTAAGGTAATATAAAATCCTACATCCATGAAAATACAACTTTATGCCAAATTAAAATTTAACAAAAGTTTTTCAATACGGATTTAGGAGAGTTTGAGTTTTTTGTTGGTGGACTATTTCATTGTCACTCATTTGAAATAGTCCACAGCTATGCAAAATCGTAATAAAAGTTGATCATGTGAATTAAGGAAATGACGTATATTTATTTATTTAATGCAATAATTGTACAGAAAAATGGTTGATGGAGTAATAAAAATGAGCATTAGATGCCTCAAGAAGATGGGACAAAAGCCCGAAACGTTGGCAGGATAATAATAACCCATTGAACTGTAACCATGATAAACGCTTTTCTATAGATCACGGAGTCTAAAAGCCGTAATAATTGTTATGATAGCAACAAATATTTAATATTATTTATAAATAAAAAATATATTAATATTTATTATAATATAAATAAATTTCATAGTACCAAAGCATTTACTGTTTCATATCGAAAAAAATCAAAACAACAATACACATATTTTCGCTATTGAATAAATACAAATTATATATTATATATATATTTATAGCTCAATTCTGGTTGTTAAACCATATATATGTATATTTAATGTTGGAAGTTGGAAAGGAACTCAATCGTTGGAAAATATGAGCGGAGCTGGCTGGGAATATAAGGTCTTTCTCTCAGACATTTTGTTTTCCTTATATCCTTCAGGAGCCTGTCACTTGCATGCTCGGTGAATATTCCTGGATATGGGACCTGGGATTTAAAGACACATCTGGCTTACTTTGGCCTTTGGCTTCAAAACTTCTTATGGAAATATTTACAAATACATTTCAATATCAAATATTTCTGTGCCATGTATGTACCTATTATTTGTAAAAATATATATAACACACAGAGTCAGGGCTGCTCAGTATGTAGATAAAGCCATTTCTTTGTAAAATCAGTTAAGTATTGGGGGAATTGTGTTGGGTCATACATAAAAAAATATAAAGATAAATTTAAAAAAAAAAATTAATAAATTAATAAATTTAAAAAATTAATAAATTTAAAAAAACGCGATTACTATATTTACGTGGGTATAAAACATCCATTGAGGGATTAACTGTGGTGTAGTGGTTAGCGTGTGACCCTAGGATTTTTAAAGGGAGTAAAATATCCTTGGCTATGCATTTCTCGGATAGAACGTATAATGGAGGTTCTGAGCCTGTACCACGTCAGGTACTAATGAAAGATCCCTATCCTAATTACACATGTATAGGCAAAATTTAGGACTCCCACTGTAGCGTCGTCCGATTAGCCTTAGTAGCAAAAAGGGGAGTTAAACGAACAGGCATTGAGCGTGATCTTGTTCTAATCGCCTCTTGTCAATCAAACATTACTTCATTCCAAAATACTCAACCAATAACTCTCTAATACTAGTGGTTCAGGGTTAAGAGGGTGTTGCCAGTGACTAGTTTCTTCCAACTTTATTCCATACTATTGTCTTAACTGGTACATTTACCTCCTTCATTTTTAGATCATATATTTAGATAAACGGTTGCAAATTTAATTACAAGTGTAGACAATAGTGTAATAGTCTCCTCTTTTTCTTTACGATAGGTTGATTAATTGTCAGGATTTTCAGCTTGATCTTACTGAAAACAGAGACTTGCTCAGTCTCTACATTGCTCTGGAATGATCGAAACGTTAGGTTTTCAAAATAAAATAGATCAAACTGAAAATCCTGACTATTAATCAACATATCGTTTACTATAAGTAATCAATAAAATACATTATGATATTAGGAAACGGTACCATATTTTCCATCAACCCGAAATGAATTTTATTGCTCTTAATCCCCACTCCGAGCCCACATAAATACGAATCCACCCTCTCTAACCCACTCGACTCAATGACCATCCGTTCTTTAGCCGGTCCTTGGCACACATGAATACAATGTATTAAATGGCGTAGGGCCCCTCCACCCTCCCCGAAGTCCTGGACAAAGCCATTGAGCTGAGAGGGTACGAATCAGTTGTTGGAGCTAATAGTGTTTTTTGTGCCAGCCGGAGTTGGTCACAATAGGCCCCGGAGTTTTAGGCTTAATTATATCGCACCCGGCCCCCGACGGAAATGACCCTTCTTCACCTCTGACCCTAATTTCTAACAAATCCTTTCCTGTTATTTATCTGCACTGGAATGCATATTGGATCCTGGCAAAATTTATTAACCTGTTAGAATCTTCAACTTTATTATATATACTTGGGCCAATTACCTTTAATGGGCCAATTGTAGTTCATTTCCTTGCAAAAATGGGCCAATTTTGCAACATTTCCTTATAGTTATTGTTTCGAAAATCACTCAGAATGTTTCTTTTGCAATTCAGCTGGATGCTTAATAATCGAGGCATTTGAGGAAAACAAGAAAACTTATCAAATGTTTTCAACAACTTTAAAAATTATACACTAATCAAATTAAAGCCTTAAAGAAAAACAAATCTATAATTAATTCAACGCATTATAGCTACTGATGATTTAGCCACAGCAACGCGTGGTCGGGTCTGCTCGTGTATAATATAAATAAGCAAACCCAATGGGTTATTGAGGATATGACTCCATAAATAATCCAAAATAAAATAAAATTTATTTGCAACATTAAAATAAACGCAATCTCAGTAAAAAATAAAATTAATATTTGTTATAAACAGAATAAATACATAATATACAAACATTTGTATTTTTAGGACACCTTTAGCAATTGAGGACTCCCACTGTAGCATCGTCCGATTAGCCTTAGTAGCATAAAGGGACGCTAAACAAACAACAACAACAAACATTTGTTTTTTACTTACAAAATAAAATAGGAAATATTGAAATCATTATTTTTTTTTTTATTAAAAGTATGAGACATTATTTTAAAAATTAGCTATATTCCTCAGGATCGCGGTCTGTCAAACAATGTTGAGCACAAGCCTGAACGAACTGCTCGTAAACGATGTCGTTGTGAGTTGACGAGTCTGTACTGAATGCCTTCAGCAGGATATCTGCCTCCCTTGAAGAAAGGTGTTGCAGGACGTCTATCCTTTGGAGGACTTTGAAGAACTCTGTAGGTCCCACCCTTCCGTTACCCTTAGAATCCAACTCCTAAAAAATGAAAAAAAAAAATGTGAACTAAAAACATTGATTACTATTTTTTAAAGTCTAATTCTACATAGGTTCTACATCATTCCGTCATAAATTTGGATAAGATTTTCTCTGCATAGAGTGGCCCAGCTTGTCAAAATTAGACATCGGTTTCGGAATCGATTATGTGGTCCTAATTTAGGCTGAAGAGGGCCTGTTTTGGAGTAGTGGCACTTGTGTAATTCCGTATATTCTGTTATAATTGAAATGCCTTTAGATAATTCGTTGATTATTGAAAATGAAATTAATTCGACACTTTTTTATTTAAGTTAAAATTATAACTAAACTAACATATACAAATGACGTCTTATTCAGATAATGTGCGTCAGTCACTTTTGACCATAAGCTGTTTTTTTATAACGTTAAAAATTAAACCATGTTATGCCCCATCTTGTGAATTAATATTATAATACTACATATGATTTTGACTATCAAATCAATGGAATTGTCATTGTTAGTGCGTCAAATTCGCGACTAAAAGACAGTGATATTACAAAAAAAAAGTATGGGTGATTTACACATGCCCTATGTTCCTAAGAAAAGACGCATGGCTGAAAATTTGTAAGATATCGTTTCAGAAAACACAAAGAAACATTGTTTATCAATTTTTATCACATGTTTTAATGGAAATTTAGTTAAAATTATATATTGGTTAAGGTCTGGCCACACATGTCCGCACCGGATCCGCACCGTAGCAATAATACAGGTTATGTTCAGAATATTTTTAATTTAACTTACATATTACCTTTAGTTATGCCTAAAGTTCAAGCCACACATGTCAGACACAGGCCGCTTTAGGCATAACTAAAGGTAATATGTAAGTTAAATTAAAAATATTCTGAACATAACCTGTATTATTGCTACGGTGCGGATCCGGTGCGGACATGTGTGGCCAGACCCTTAATGGTACAAAATTTTAATGGCTTACGTCATCGGAATTAGAACCTAGAAATGAACATACCCTGAATAGTTTTAGGCATCCCCTCTGAACTGTGGGAGCAGCCTTCTGCAGAGCGGAGGTGAGGAGCTGCCTCTCCGGGAAGTTGAGAGTGTTGAGGCAGTACTGCGTGTCCTTAGCCTTGATAAAGTCACCACTCTCCGGACGGTACTTGACCTCGCGGCGGCCGTAGACGTGCGGGGAGAACACCTGGCAGGGCACGAAGGATCCGTGCCCCTGGACGTCCATCAGCCGTCCGTTCTGGTAGCACACCTTACCCTTGACGATAACCGTCTCCGGTACCCCCCGCACCACCATTCCCTCGAAGATGTTGAAATCGCAAGCGTGATTGTGGGTAGCAGCTGATATCTTCCTGGACTTGTTCGGGTTCCATATGACAATATCGGCATCGGAACCAACTTCGATGCAACCTTTCTTCGGATATAGGTTGAAAATCTTTGCCGCATTAGTGCTCGTTATTTCTACGAATTTCTGGGGGTCTATTATTTCCGTGTTAACTCCTTTATCCCAAATGATCGACATCCTGTCCTCCAGACCATTCACCCCGTTGGGGATCTTAGTGAAGTCCTCTTTGCCTAGTGCTTTTTGGTTCTTGTTGAAGGTACAGTTGTCGGTCCCGGTGGTCTGCAGGCCGCCGGAAGCCAGTGTCTTCATGAGCGCCTGCGGAGTGGACCTGGTCTTCCTGATGGGTGGGCTCATGACGTGGGCAGCCGCCACTTCGAAGCTGCAGTTGCCATCCGGAGCCACAGTGCCCAGCCCCGCAGCCAGCGCCTCCCCGTACAGCGTGATCTGGCCCGCCTTCCTCCTATCTTCAATAACCTTAGCAGCTGATTCGCTCATGACGTGAACGACATAAAGCGGGCTTCCGGTCTGAGATGCTATCATGGCTGCCCTATTCACCGCCTCGGCTTCAACTTCTTCAGGTCGTGACAACTCATGCCCCTCAGGTCCGGTTACCCCCGCTTCCTTTAATTTTCGTGCATTCTTCTCTATAACATGCCCGTTCTCAGCGTGAACCATGGCTACAGCTCCGAGTTGTTTGCATCGCGAGAACGCTTCGTAGAGCTCACTGTCGTCTACCATGAACATGTTTTTGTAAGCCATGAAGAACTTAAACGAGTTAACCCCATGCTGCGCACAGAGCAGTTCCATTTCTTTACTGACTGTCTTAGACCACCAGGAGACTCCGATATGCAATCCATAGTCACAGCACACCTTCGGATCGGCTATTGATCTATACTTGTCGTAAACCTCCAACAGAGAGCGTCCAGGAAGAGCTATGGCGAAGTCGATGACCATGGTGGTTCCTCCAGCGATGGCAGCCCTCGTTCCTTTGTAGAAGTCGTCTACAGACTTGGTTCCCATAAACTCGAACTCGAGATGTGTGTGCGGATCTATGCCTCCCGGTATGACGTACATCCCGTCCGCCAAGAGGACCGCCGTACCTGGTGGGGTGGCCAAGTCGTATCCGATGTCCGTGATGATCCCATCTTCAACAAGAACGTCTACCTTTTCCGTCCGATCGGCGTTCACTACTTTTCCCCCTTTGATAAGAAGTTTCGGAGGTTTCTGATTATTACCTATAATTGAAAACATGTTCATTATGATTTATAGAGAAATATTTGCAGTAAAACATAAAACATCATCGCAAATATATTAAAAACAGAAACACATGTCTCAATAAAATGTTAATTACTGAAAACACAGTGAAATAAAGCCGCTAATGTTAACAAAAAGAAAACATTATTCTAAAAAAATGTAATTGTAAATATAATTTATTAAATTAACCTCAGGTGTAATGATAGACTGCTGTAATTATCAAATAACTTTACTTTTAACCCTACCTTTACAGTTACCACCCCTATACTCGAAAGAAAGCACCCTTACTAATCAGAATATTGATGAGATTAAGGGAGTTGATATTGGGAAATTTGATTGTTCCAGAAAATAAAACAATTCATTGGAATGTAGCCTTACGCAAGGTAAATGTAGTAACTAGTTTTGGTACGTTAGAGACTGCTATGAAAAAGGACGATCTCCTTTCGCTTGCACATTGTATACAGATGGCTCTAAATCAGAGAATAATGTTGGGGCAGCATTAATAGAGGCAAGCACCAATTATCAACTAAAAATAAAATTACCACCCATAGCCACACTCTTTACAGCTGAAGTTCACAAGAAGGCTGAAGCCATTCGCGAAGCCCTAAAATACAAAGAAAGCACTAATTATGAAAATTCAATAATTCTATCAGATTCATTAAGAGTTCTAACGGCACTAAAAAGCCCCGAAATGACCTCTGGACCTATTGTAACAGACATTAAACTTCTCATGTTTAAATTAACAGGAATAAGCAGAGAAATTTACTTTATATGGCTTAGAGGGCATAGCGAAAACCGCTACAATAATAAGGTGGACCGCCTAGCCAAAGAAGAATCACTCACCGGAGATAACAATTCTCCGCCAACGATTGCAGACATAATCGCCCAATTGCAGGAATATTCAAAACAAAAAATGACTCTAAAGCATAGTAAGGGACTCTTCTATTCCAGTATACAACCTATGATTCAAACGAAAGCATGGTTTCGGAAAATAAACAGACCTAGAAGATTTTTTACGGTCCTGTGTAGACTTAGACTTAACCACAACCTCCTTCCCTACCACATACATAAAATCGGCATTATGAACACCAACACTTGCAGGTGCGACAATACCACGGTGGCTGACCCGGATCATATAATACTTGCATGTCAATTACACGAAAGAGGAAGAGAAAAACTCATGGAAACCCTGATTTGTAACAAGGTACCGCTTCCCACAAGGGTGAGCCAACTGATATCAAACATTAAGAAGATAGAGGTGCTAGACAGTATAGTTCAGTTCGTCCTTGACCATTAGTGATGTAAAACTATCGATAGTACTGTCGATACTATCGATAGTCTTAAACTATCGTAACTACCGATAGTTCGTTAACTATCGATAGTACTATCGAAGGCTTTGTTTTGAAATTATTAAGTGGTATCGTCTGCCTCTAAGCACCCATGTGCTATATAATTCATGGAAATGAAAAATAAACAAAATGTAACAGTGTAATTTTATTTATGTTTCTATCAAAAAAATCTTATCTACTCTAAAAAAAAAATATTAACTTCACGTGAAAAATATAAGACTGAAAAATTGAATTGTTTGCTCATAAATGCCTTTCAACTTAATGGAATCATATACAAACAAAACAACTGATTGCCTACCAGTCCCTTGACTAGAAAATTACTTGGTTAATGGCATATGATCAAAATCATATTTTTTTATTTTTTAAAATGCCCAGTCTCTATAAATTAACTACCTGAGAACATTTTTTTGAAGCATGCACTCCCCTAGGCGAGATATGTCTTACACTAATGTCACTGAAACGACAATTTTTCTTCATAAACTCCGATACATTCGAGTATTGCGTTCCGAATGTTGTCATGTCAATTTATCTACTTCGACAACTGGGAATCCTGGTTTCATTGTTACTTTGAGAGGGTTGGTATAGTTTTCCTCTAGATACAGTTTCTTCCCTTTTTTGATAAAGTTTTTATTCTTTGCGAATACGACTGAGTTGAAACTGATAAAAATTATTTGAAGGTATAATGGAAATGTTATAAAAGAGGAAAGAAAAAAGTGTAAATGGGAACGTGCATTTTAGCTCCTATATTACCAACTGAAAACTTCAACAATTATACTCCCCCCCCTCTACTGGCCATCACTAAATACTATCGATAGTATCGATAGTTTTATAGCCGATATTATCGAAACTATCGATATTGGAGACTATCGATAGTTTTACATCACTATTGACCATCAAATCGAAATGTAGGTAAACAATAATAATAATAATAATAATAAGAAGAAGAGAAATAAAATGAAAACTGAATCTCATATCCGACCCTAATAACTCACTAATTTTTCATTGTTATGACATTGATGTTTACTAACAAAGTAATTATGATATCAAAGAAATAATTTGAATGATAGTTATTCTTCAGTTTGCAATAGGAGGAGAATTACACTTGTATGGAATTGGATTCCATATATATTTTACGTTAGAAAATATTATTTCTATAGTCAAATCACCAAGCCCTAACAATTAAAAAGAATATATAACTAGCATTAATTAAAAAGAACCTATATAGAAATAAATCGATAATATTATACTGAACAAACATTGTCGAAAATGATTAAATCAATGAATTTCACGAATTATTTTTCGTTAGAAAAATGTATTTAAATTTATGAAGCTAATTACCTAGTACTGGTAATAATTTAAGTAATAGAGATTTCAAACTAACTAAAATCCAGAATAATCAATTAACATTAGACCTACATATTGTTTATACAAACAGTAATTATTTATTCCAGTTGGATTTGTGGATGAAAATAAGACTAAACTATTTTTATTTTTAAAAAAGTATCTCGTATATCTGCATACAGCGAAACGTTTTTTAGGATTTTTATAATATGAAAAGGTTGATTAAATTTTGGACATAGATGATTTGTTTAAACTTTAATGGAAGGCTTTGATTCCTTTTATGTATACTAATTCTCCTATATACTAATTAATTGAGAACAATGCTTGAAGTCCTTGGAGAGAACATCTTTAAAAAACAAACTACTTGTTTTTTTGTTTGTTTTTTCTTAAAGAAATTATCAAATTATATATATCTTGAACAGAACCGGATTTTATCTAATCTTATGTAACAATGTCATTGACATTATCAGTTAATTCGACAATATATTGTTAAAATGTGTACAAAAATAAGAAGCAAGAGAGGTAGCACTTTACTAAATTTTTAAATTACGTTTGCTTTCCTCTGGTACAATCAAGCATTACAGACGGAAAATTAAGACACCTTTTTTATCTGTTTTCTAAATATAAAAGAGGGGAAATTTACAAGTTTTTTTTTTTTCATTTATTGCATAAATGGTCGAGCGTGTATTGTTAATGATTCGGTAAGAATTTACTGTATAAAAGAAAAAAACAACAAATACCTTGCTTAGTTATGTCGTTTCTTTCCAATAAACCACTTTATTATTATTATTATTATTATTATTATTATTATTATTATTATATATATAATAAATAATATAGTAACGGTTGACTGTACTATATTTGAGTTTAAAGTAAGGTGTTTACACTTTTTTCCCCTTGACTACTGTTGCTTGATGTTGTGGGGGCAACTGTTCCCATGATGTTGCTATGGATACTTAAATATGACATTTTGAATTTTATTAAAAGTAATAAAGGAATGAGGTTATGTTCTTATTTTCGATCAAGTTAATTATTTATTTTTACTACGTTTAATTATGTAGTGTTTGAATAATTTAATAGTAGTTAAATGATTTTTTAACGATTTGATTTTAAATGATTTTATTTAAAAATTCAAAATGAATATTACTATTTATATAATAATTTGAATTACTAAAGATCATTTGCCAATGAAGATTCTTCCTTAAAATATTCCAACAAAACATTTACTCCTTTTTCGTTCATTTGATTAAGATTTTTATTATATTATAGATGTTATAATTATGATTAACATTTTAATAAATTAGTATATGTTATTCGACAAGCTTACAGAAGAGATATCCTAATTAATAACAAGCTTGTCTCGTTCCTCGTTATTTGTTTTGTTGATTGACTAACGTTTTTGTTGTTTTCTTCTTATATATATATCTTGCCGCTCGACCATTTATTCAATTAAAAAAAAAACATATGCATATAAATTTATAATTGGTTAAGAAGGGAAAAAAAGAAATAAAATGAAAATACTTTACTTTATACTATTTTATTTTATTATTAGACAAGTCGGGATAGTTAGTTATTAGTTTATAGGCGATTGTTCTTTGTAGAAAAAATAAATAAATTCAAAAATTATAATTCTTGCTTTATAACTTAGTGATTGGATGCTGGATATAGATATGACGTTACATAAACACTTCACGTGATAAGGAGATGGTAAAATATTTATAGCTATTTATAGACGACCTTACCTTCGGAGCCATCTTGTGCACTGTTGTTCTCCATCAAGTACACTAAGAACTCAACTACACACCACTACTGCCTATTTGACACTACTCACTGTTTGAATCACTACGGAAGAGATCGGAGACGACTGATACCTACGAGCCGTTTGATTGGACGGTACGGTCTGATTATGTAACAAATTGACCTTGAGCCTTAGGAAAGTTGTTCCTTTGAGAACTGACTGAATGCAACTGGGACCTCGTGTGTACTATGTACTTTCACTCTGCTTTCGCCTCGTTTGTCAAGTTACATCTGGTTATGCTAATTCAGTACTTACGTACATATATAAAAAAATCTGGAGCGTGCGCGCAACACACAACTTTCACTTACCAACTTACTAAGATTAGAAATTAATTCGTTGTATTAATGCCACTTCTCAAAATTACACATTTTTCCACGTTCATTTCTTATTTTTGTTTTCATTTGCTCTATAAAAAACACTAATTTATTTTATTATTAAATAAAGGATTTTACTTGAGATAATTCGGCAATGCAAGCATAATACTCCAAGTCGGCTGATTTTATAATTCTCTATGTACTTGTAGTAAATTTCATTTAGTTTCCATGAAATAAATAATTTCTATTAAATGAACAGAACGGCATTAATTATGAACAATGGTCTGTCATTAAACGTGACGACTTTGATGAAAATCGTTAAAGTCGTTTTTGAGATAATCGAAAAAAAGGTAAAAATTGGAAAAAAAGTTATGAAATAAAGTGCCCCCTCCGTTTGATCAATTTTGGTGAAATGTTGGCTATCGCATCTTTGGCATATACACACATTAAATACTCAGTTTAATCAAAATCGTTAGAGCCGTTTTTTAGAAAATTGGAAAAAAGACGTAAAAAATTATTATATAAACTACCCCCTCCCTTTGAGCAATTTTGATGAAATTTTTGCTGTCACATTGCGGGCATATACCAACACTAAATACCCAATTTCAGGTTCGCACGGTTTATAGTTTCTGAGCTAGTCTGTTCACACACAGACACACAGACACACACACACACACACACACACACACACACACACACACACACACACACACACACACACAAACACACACCCAGACCATTCCGCGGGACTTGGTTATTTGGACTCAGGGGGCACCAAAACGTCCGGTTCCGTTGAAAACCGGATGTCGAAATTTTTCTCGATCGCAATACTTCCACTTACAATATATTTCATATAGAGGTAAGTGAAAGTAAAAACATGTCGAGAAAAAAAAATCGTTTTATTATTGCAGTGTGGTAGTTCGGGTTCGCGTCCCGAGGTGGCCCTAGGGTTTTTTAAAGGGATTAAAAATCCTTGGCCACGCCGTCCCTCGGATAGAACGTAAGATTGAGTTCCCGAGCCTGCACGATGTCAGATACTCGTTAAAGATCCCTATCCTAATTATACCTGGATAGGCAAAATTTAGGACTCAAGCTGTAGTTTTGTTGTAGCATCGTCCGATCAGCCTTAGTGGCATAAAGTGACGTTAAACAAACAAACAAACAAACTTTGTTTTTGAAGGATAAAGTGATAGCCGTATACATATAGGGTATATACATATATACCCAGCTATTCATAAAAAAAAGAAAGAAAGCGAAACGGATAGCTCACCTGAATACAAGGATAAAAGTCAGTAAACGAACAAAAACTGGGGAAAATACATCTTTTTTTTGTTTGTTTGTATAACGTCACTTTATGCTTCTAAGGTTAATCCCACGATACTAGAGTGGCAGTCATTTTACCTATCCAGGTATAACTATGGAGGAATAGACTTTAATACATTTTATTAGCATTGTAATTTCACATTAGTTTTAAACAAGTATTTAACGCATAAATATAAAAACAAATTAGGTGTATTTTTTCAATGTCGTTTGTATTTGTCATTTTTGTTCGATGTCGTTTATGCTTGAGAACATTTCTCTTTTATGGTGATACATTATTATTCACATTTGTGAAAAAAAATCAAATTTTTGATCGATTGTTTTTATTTATTATACGAAATTTTAAACTAGTATGGGTATTCGGACGGTGCTACAGTCTGAAACATATTTTTTTCCCATCTAGGGCAACCTTACGTATAATAGTTATTTCAGTATAATTTGGCTATGAGAGATCTTTAACGATCTTCAATACATTGCTGGGCTGCGATCCCGTGAGATCGTTTAGTTTACATCGTAACTAGTAATGCATGTATATATATGGATTATATGGATAGTAACCTCCCCTACAGTAGATTTTGTAACTTTCCAACTCCAACAAAACTTTGATCATAAAAATTAGATTGGATACAGTACGTTTTGAGCAGTTAAGCAAATAAAACCTAAAAGAGGACGCTAATCAGTATTGGAAATATTAAAAATAAAGAAAATGACAAAAATGCACTTGATCTTTTATTTCTGTTTTTAAACTTTCAGCAAAATCCATTTCGCAAAACTGATTTTTCTTATCTAAATCAGACAATCCTTCCCTATAGCGAACATTTCGCAACAATAACATTTAAATCAGTACTTCGTTTTATAAATAATTTGGCAACTATACATTGACTTTTAAATCAGTACTTTTTTTCTTAAACAATAGATCAGTTAAAATTTTGTCTTTTGGTTTAAAAGATGTTTGAAGAGCGCAGCTTAAAACAAAGAAGCTTCCTCTTCCAGCACTTAACTACAACTGATTCACTTATTGTCAGCAAGAGCACTGCTGCTACTGAAGGCTCGATTAAACGAGCAATTAACCGGGGAATTAACTAATTGCCAGTTGGCCCTCTAAGAGCAATCATCTTCACTACTTAACTAGCAGTTTGTGAACAATCTGAGCGATAAGTTGAAATAGGAGCTACTTAGATTCGTTATTCGCTGGCCGAAGGCTTGTTTTTTATTAAACCAGCTTTGGTAACCCTAACCATCCTATTCTGTACCATCACTTCATCTTCATCATTATCAATAGATATTTTATTAATTTAAAAAGAAAAAAAAAAGTGGAGGTTCTTTGCCAAAAAAAAAAAAAAAAAACACATAAAAAGAAAAAATAAAGAGGAAGAATGATAATTAAATATCGAAACTCGTCGAACTCGTCGGACTCGGGTCTCCCATGTGACATGCACGGTAGGCCAACCACTGCGCCACCGAGCTCGCTTCCAAGCGGAAGCGAGCTCGGTGGCGCAGTGGTTAGCGTAACGCGCATGTCACGCGGAAGACCCCGATACGACTCCCGGCCGAGCCCAAACTTTTCTCTTTAAAAATAAAATATTTAAAAATAATATACCCACCAAAAATGATTATTAAATCATTAAGCAGCATACAGAAGTTGAGCAATTGTATATTGTATCTATTTGTGGGTTGAAATAATTTTTATTGAACGAAAATAAGATGTTACAATGCCACACAAAGAATTGAACAGGTTAAAAAAAATAAAACTTTGTAACTTGACAGCAACACAGAAATAACCATATGACCAGCTTCAGAACAAGACTCTGCTTTCCATCCCTCCTTATATTTAGTCTGAAGAAGATCTATCAGGAAGGTTCTAAGCCAGCGTAGATGGTACTGGAACATAGTCGTCACAAACATGTACCAGAAGTATTAGTTCCAACAAAAAGTCTAGAACTATTTAAAATAATATTTTTTGTATTTTCTTATGTTTCACGTTACAATATTTTACGAGAAAAAAATATATATATATTTTGAAAAAAAGGGAAAAAAAGTTTCTCCCCGTATACAACTTAAAAAGATCCATTTTCGAATTGTCGGGAACTAGATTGAAAGCAAGTAATTGAATAGACGGTATTTAAAGCTGGGCAGGATATTGGGGCACGGATGATGTAGAGGATAGAATTTAATTAAGATGAGAATTATCTAATAAATAAGTATCTAATAAATAATAAATAATAAAAAAAACATTATTGCAACTAGTGGTTCGTTGGGCCAAAGTTCCTTCAAAAACGACAAAAAAACTTGATATTGTAAATTTTATATTTATCTAGTATATATTCTGATAAATTATTGCTGTTTAAATGTATCTATGAAAATTATCTTGGTACTATAGTAATATGTGACTTAGGGATCCCTGGAAAAATGAAATTAAATTCAAAGACTTTATGGCTCATTATACTTTATTAATTATGAACAAACAGTGATAAAAAAATAATTACATTTTTAAAGGATTCCTTTTGTAGTCCTTATAGGTTCTTGGCCGCTGCTTTTGTTTTGATGACGATGTCCAAGGCGTTCAGGAAGGCCTTATAATCGAGCTCGAGGAAGTAGCCTTTCTTCAGGCCAAAGCAGTGGATGATCGTGTCCAGCTCGTTGTTGGAGATCAGGTGTAGGCAGTTCAGCGAGAACAGGGCTTTCTGGACGTTCGATCTCGAAACTGTACCCGTGTTATCCTGGTCCAGGCTCTGTTGAAACCAAACTAAATATAGTTAATAATTTATTCCTCATTGACTGCTTTAGAAAATTATAACTAGGAAAACGTAGAAATGAATGGTAATTTTTGAAAAATGGTCTTACTCCAAACGGGTTATCATTTCGATTATAAATAATATAAATTTTTTTTTAAAATTATTAATTATTTAAACTTTTCTCAAAAACGTGTATGTTGATAAAATATAAGGAGCTAATAGTGCCAACATAGCTCAAAGGTCATCACGTTCTGGTTTATCACAGCGTTTGCTTATCGTCGTAAACTTTTTTTGGTGTTAGTGACCATCTTTTGAGTCTTCTATAGTATAAATAATTAAAACTAGCGAAATTCTTTACATTTTTTTTATTCTTATCGTTTTTTCCTATCTTTACATAGGAAATGACAATTACATGAATTATGTATGTTAATTAAATTAACATAAAATTACAGTAAATCTTCGATTTTACGTCAATTGCTGTAAACCGACACTATAGTACAACTTTAAAAAAACTATTTTAACTATGGATAGGATTTAAAAAAAAAAATTAACAAAAAAGTTGAAAAATATATGCGATGATGAATATATAATAATATTATAACATACGCACTATAGATCAGATATAATTAATTTGAAAAAGTCTAATTAGTAAATAATAAAAAAACTTTAAAAATATAAAAAAATAGTAAATATCTATCTTTGAACTTTTGAAAGTTTTACAGAACATATCTTTAATGCGCGGTCATAAGGGCTTAAGTCACTATTTGAGCATTTGGAGATTATGTCGTAATATTATAGCACGAAATCAGAGCTATCGGTTGGTATTAAGGTCTTAACTCAAACTATATTGTTTTATAAAAATAACACTTACAATTAATATTAATAATTAGATTTTACATAATGTTTTGAACTTTGCTGTGCTCTCATGAAAAATTCAAAATTTTGACTGCGCATCAAAGATATATAACTACAAACATTTTATATATAATATATTTATGTAATATTTATAAATTAATATTTTCTGAAAAAAGAAAAAATGATTATAGGCTTGAGAATGGCTCCAGGAGCCGAAACTTTGCCTAGTTAAATAAACTTCATGACTTTGTTTGGTGAAAAAAGGCCTCTATTACTTATTTTATCTTATTAAATTAATCACCAAACCTGAAGATGATTAGAGCACAAAATAATATTAAGCATTCATTAGAAACATTTAGTCGGAAGGTAACTTTTCTTTAACTGTTAATCTTTTTTATTAATTTAATAAAAACGTTTTTAATTTATGTTTAAATCAAAAATAGTTAACCTGAGACGTTGTGTGTCCATAAACACAAAAACCTAACCTAACCTCAAAAATAGTTTAACTTTGATGCTGTTTATAGGTTAAGATATTTTTCTAATTTTAATTTTTTTTTTATTCGTCTATTCGATTATCCGCACGTCACTGGTCCCTACGGTGACGGTTAATCGAAGTTTAACTGTAAAAGGACATATGCTCTTGAAAATCGGTAAATTTAAAAAAAAATAATAATAACATAACTTTTGCAACACATTTGTCCCTCAAATTATCTTTATTTCATAGAAGAATATAATTCTTTAAAAAGAAAGTTTTAGAAGATAAATTATTTTTCTTGGATAAATGATGATGGACCGAATATTGAAAAAATATAAGACTAGTCCGGGGTCTATCAAAAATCTACTAATAGTATTAAACTATGTTATTGTAGCCAATGTTTCCAACTAAGCAAGTCTTTTTCAAGGCATGAGTCGTAAGAGGTGTCAGGGCCTATAATATTCTATAATATATAGAATGATTTAATTCTATATTATAGGCTCTGACACCTCCTACGTCACATGCCCTGAAGAAGACCTGCATTGTTGGGTCGAAATGGCTGCAATAAAATAGTTAAATACTATTTGCAGATTTTTGACCGCCACCCCGGACTATTCTTATGCTTATAAATTATTTTCTTGATGGATTTTACGTTCATTAAATTTATAGCTATGAGAATAATTCCTACTTTTCGAATGGAGATGGAATTATTAAAATGTTTACCGAGTGAATTCCTGAATAAAATGACTAAATGAATGGTATCTCCAACAGGATTTAATTATATATTTTTAATAATGGAAATTCTTCATATTTTGAAGTTGATAAAATATTTTGAAATAACGTAGATTCCAGATCAGCCCACACCATCGCGGCTAACGAAATATGGGATAAACATCATTCCATTGTTATTAAAAATATCCCTCCCATATGGATCAGACACGCCTCTATACATCAAGTATTCTAAGAAATTTCCAAGACGGCAAGTTCTAAGGCGGATACTATATTTAGGATTATGAATAGCCGAAATATTCTTTAAGGTCCAAACAGTATCTAATAATACCCTTTCTGAATTCCTGCTTTGTCATATTATGGATTCTATAGTTTAAGGTAAAATTAAATTTAAAAAAAAATAATCAACCGAAAATTTGGCGTTCTTCAAATATTCGAGGCTTGTTTGTGGCAAATATGCACATAATTCATTTGAGACGAAGTGTTTAATTTTTACTTTCACTTACCTATAAATTAAATATATAGTAAGTGGAAGTATTGCGATCGTGAAAAATTTCGACTTCCGGTTTTCAACGGAAATATACGTTTTGGGGCCCCTTGAGTCCAAATAACCAAGTCCCGCGAAATGGTCTGAGTGTGTGTGTGTGTGTGTGTTGACAGACTAGCTCAAAAACTATAAACCATGCGAACCTGAAATTGGGAATTTAGTGTAGGTATATGCCCGCGATGTGACAGCAAAAATGTCATCAAAATTGCTCAAAGGGGGGGGGGGGGGGGTTACTTTATTTAATAACTTTTTACGTTTTTTCGATTTTCTCAAAAACGGCTCTAACGGTTTTGATAAAACTGAGTATTTGATATATTCATATGCCCGAGATATTACTATAAAAATTTCATCAAATTTGATCAACCGGTGGGGGGACTTTACTTAATAAATGTTGTCCCATTTTCACGTGTTTTTTTTTTAATTTACTCCAAAACGGCTTAAAGATTTTGATCAAACTGGAATTTGATGTATTTATATGCCCGAGATATGACGATAAAAATTTCATCAAAATTCATCAACCGGAAGGGAGAATTTACTTATTAATTTTGTATCATTTTCACGTGTTTTTTTATTTACTCAAAAACGGCTTTAACGATTTTGATCAAACTGAGTATTTGATGTATGTATATGCCAAAGATGTGATAGCCAACATTTCATCAAAATTGATCAACCGGAGGGGGGACTTTACTTAATAAATTTTGTCTCATTTTCACGTGTTTTTTTTTTTTTATTTACTCAAAAACGGCTTTAACGATTTTGATCAAACTGGGTATTTGATGTAATAATATGCCCGAGATATGACTGTAAAAAATTCATCATGATTGTAACTAAAGTATATAGAGAATTATAGAATTATAAAATCAGTCGACTTGGAGTATTATGCTTGCATTGCCGAATTATCTCAAGTAAAATCTTTTATTTAATAATAAAAAAAATTAGTGTTTGTTATTGAGCAAATGAAAACATAAATAAAAAATGAATGTGGAAAAATGTGTAACTTTGAGAAGTGGCATTAACACAATTTCTAATCTAAGTAAGTTGGTAAGTGAAAGTTGTGTGTTGCGCGCACGCACCAGATTTTTTATTCTTCTGATAATACTTGAAACTGTAATCTAATAGGTAATTATTATAATTATACCTAAAAATATTAAATAATTTTCATTTACCTATATATGAAATATATAATACCTTCATATATATTATATATGTATATCGTATATATATATTTTTATTTATATTACCTATTGCTTTTTTTAAGTCGTTTTATACAATTTTATAAGTAACTTTAAGGTATTTGTTTGTGATTTTTATTGTTATACTACTGTTGTTATCTAATTTTATAAATATTTTACCTAGCTTTAATGTTTCATAATCACATATCGATATATATTAATATTTAGTGGCCAGTTAATGCTGTAGAGCGAAAATGTTATAAATATAAAAAAAACAAACATTTTTTAGCTTCATTATATATGCAGAGCTATGTTAAGTATATTAGTATTTAAGATATAACAAATATTCATAAAAAGATAGATAAGTATGCACACGGTGAGCAGCCCAATATAATTGTGCAGAATTTATTTGTTCAATAAAATGTTTCTCTCTCATTCTCTTATAGATCGTAATCGTGAAGAATTTCCACCAAAAATTTAATGCATGCTTTAGGATCCCCTTAATCCAAATAACAAGTTTGGCAAAACGGTCTGTGCGTTTTTTTGGATGTTTAGTTCGTGCGATCGTCTTTCTATGAACCTAATAAAAGGTCGTAAGTAAATCCACTTGGAAGTAGCGCGCACATAGATCATCTGCGATTTAGCCCGAATCATTTTGGAAATAACCTCAGCAAAAGTTTTGCATCAAAACCCAGTAGAATCCTAGGCGGTTAATTTCCAATGGCACTTACTTTACAAAAATTTGTATCCTTTCTTTTGGTTGGTGAATGAAAGCTGTGTACAGCGCGCTCTGAACCAGACTTATCTTTTAGAATGACTAAAATACTAGATATCGACGAAACATTGTGATGCAACCATTATTATCGTTAGTTGTTTTCATCGAATTTATTTTATGATTTGATTTGTTTAAAGACACGAACGTAAGTCTAATCTTTTTTTATATTTATTTTATTTTGTCAACGATTAGGGTCATTATCATCTTATATACTGCTAAGATTTCTTCTGTATTTTTCTATAGAGTCGACTCCGTTTAATTGGGTCAGCGGAAAATTAGGTTCACCGCTTAATTGAGCCATCCTTAATAAAACGAAATCAAATATAAGTAAAAAAAACACCGCTTTATTAGGAAAAAACATCATTTAATTGGGCCAAAACATTCTGGAACTTATGTAACAACCTACGAGACCCGGTGTCAATCGAATAACCTAAGTATATGAGACCACGCCTGTTTCTCTATCAGAAGCAAGAAACTCAATCAAAAAGTTTAGTCGCTTAATTTTTTTTAAAAAAAGGAAATGAGGAAAGTCCTTTAGATTCCCGAAAAAGGTGCACTAATGTGGCTCGTAAGTTTACAAGTATAGTGTGACAATGCACATTTGATTCTTTCCTGTTAAAAAATTGACATAAAAACGTGTTCTGATTCATTTCTTATTTCGAACTTTTTTCTTTATAAGTTTATTTTAGATTATAAGCAAATAGTTATTTTTATTTTGTGTCATTTTTTATATTTCGTCATATTATAAAAATATATTTTAACAGTTAAATTAATCGTATTATTTTTACCCCATCATTAAATTAATAGACGAGAATACATCCGTATAAATGCACTTATTAACATGCTTACCTCACAAATATGTCCAATTTATGCCATCAATTACCATACTCGTACGATTGCTCAATGATTAAGCGAATTTAGGCACTTTTTCTTTGCATTTACACGTGGATTGATGATCTCCGGTTTATTGCATTCTCTGCCTAATTGGGAAAAACCAAATTTTCCCTTTATGGCCCGATAAAACGGAACCGACTGTAATAATATTTTTTTCTAAAATTCTTTAATTTTTGTCTATATCATATAATAATACAGTTTTGTCCTTTTGAGTAAGTCAAAAAGATTATTTATTGTTTTAAGGTTGTCCTTTAAAATGGAATTTAGATCGAACATTGCTCTGTCTATGTTGTATGCACTACATTCTGTTAAGATATGTTTAAAGGTTAGCGGGCTGCCGCAGGTCAGACAATCACGTGGAGGATAACGAGCCATTAAACAGCCATGGGTAAGGCGAATATGACCAATACGCAAACCTCCTCTCTGCGTTTATCTCTAACTGAGATTTTCCAGGGGATAACATTATTTTTAATTTTTCTCAGTTTATTTTCTGTTAGCTGATTCCATCTTTGTTCCAATTACATCTTTATTGTCCAATAGGTTTTACGGGGGAAATATAGTCTTCGACAGGAAACCAACCATATTGAATGCTATCAGTTATTGCTTTTTTGGCTGCCTGATAAGCAAACTCATTCCCGGCTATTACACAGTGATCTGAAACTCAAACAAAGTCTTATCGTTACCTTGAATAAGTCGGTGCTGGACAGTCCAACATATTTCGACAGCTTGTCCATCGCCTTGGCCATAGTGTTCCTCATCTTGAAGTTGGCCCACTGGTGTGTCGGCAAAATCCTACTCTCCATCCTCTCGCTCTTCTGAATTACGTCTTGCAGGTTAGGTCTGGTGAGGCATGGTGGGAGCGAGTCCTCGTCCACCGTTCTGCAGAAGCGTTTGTATTCGATCATCTCTGGATCGGTCGGCTGGCAGAACCTGCAGCCAATTAAATGAATAATATATCGACTCATATACTTTTATATACAGCGTGTTTCGGATAAGAAAAGGAAAAAAAAAACTGGCTACTATACATCAAATTTCCTACCCCTAAGTTCCTCTAAAAACATGTTCTATTTCTCTTAATCTTCGATCAATCTTAATACCAATTGATGAATTGAAACATTTAACATTGTATATAAATATGACAAATGGTTTCATTTTTTTTTTTTTTTTTTTTTTTTTAACCCCTCTTCATACCACTATGGCTGATCGGACTAAGATCAAAGTAGGATTTCTAAATTTGGCCTATACAGGTATAATTAGGATATTGATCTTTAACCAGTACCTGACATCGCCCTGAAACTCCATTGTACGTGATGGCATAGCCAAGGATTTTTATTCCCTTTAAAAATTCCTAGGGCCACCGCGGACGCGAACCCGCCACCTATAGGATTGTAGGTTGCTACGCTAACCACTACACCACAGATGGCCCCATGTTACATTATTGATACAATTAATGTTATTAAAATGCGATTATTAATCAAAAGCTTATTAATATATTTCACAATTCGACAGTTGGCTTTCTATTTCTAACCAGTTACCTCTCGGTGATATCTTACATTATATATATTAAATATGTAGTCTAATGAAAAACAGTCGTTGGGCACTATAACAGTTAGACACTTTTTCAAATCAATGAATACTGCCCAGAAAAGCAGAAAAAGAAGAGTTAAATTATATTTCGTATTTTTTTCTTGAACAGATACATCTCTTGGTGATCTCTTAGCATGACGAACAGCCTTATTTACACCGAGGATACGTGACATTACTGCTTTACAGCGCATCAATATCAAGGACAGTCGTGTTCTTAGCATTCTACTATCTAAGGAGGAAAACACGACAACATACCATACCTTCATAAACTTTTGAATGTTTTACAGAACATATCTTTGATGCGCGGTCATAAGGGCTTAAGTCACTTTTTGAGCATTTGGAGATTATGTCGTAATATTATAACACGTAATCAAATCTACCGGTTGGTATTAAGATCTTACGTCAAACTATATTGTTTTATAAAAATAATAATAACAAATAATATCAATAATTATATTTTACACAATGTTTTGAACTTTTCTCTTGCTCACCTGAAATATTTTGACTTAAGCCCTTATGACCGCGCATCAAAGATATATCTTAGACACATTGTATGTTTATTATATGCAACTATATTGTAATGAGTCTTTGCAAAATTATTAGTGGGACATGATATAACTTACACATCTTCGAGTATATCTAGTTCTTTGTTAGATAGCCTAAGACCACATTGATCCAAACCTCTTCGGAAATCTGATCTCGTTATTACATCATGATTATGTTTATCGAACACCTTCAAGTAATCTTTTATCCATACCCTCTTGCATACGATCTGAAACATTCATTTATGCTAAATAAAAATACATCTAAATATATATTAAAAATATAAATAATATATACAGCGTTTTCCAGGTATGTACAGACCAATAAATCACAACTTTCTGAATCCCATTTACTGACATAAAGATTCTTATAGAGGCATAATCTAATTCACTTGCTATTTTTGTCATTTTTCTACTACATGTTTTTTTATTCTGCATCTCTTATAGATTTAAAACAAAAACTTTTAAAAATATTTTGTTTTTTCATTCCTTTACCATATCATGAACATCCCGTTTTCAGTTATTATAATGGCAGACCTAGTATAAGGCATAGCATGACCACTAAATATAGGTTGATTTAAGGTAAGATTTAGATTGCGCTTGAAGATGATTATGGGCAAATTATGATATTTTTAATATTAATACAATTTTTGGTGATGAGCCGAGATACCGGATTTTTATACAATAAAAAACGTCAAAATATGCCATATAATATGTAGTAAAAAACTAATATTAAATATGCTACTAAACAATTGTAACATTCAAAGATATTAACGTATATAAAATATTTAACAGAAAAGAAAGTAGAGGAAACAATTTAGAAAATGAAACCAAAATGATTTTTAATTTTTTTTTTTAAATTTGAGCAAACGTATTTATTTTCGATAATAACTCTAAACGCATTTAAAACAAAAACTTAAATAATTCAATCTTACTATTTAACAAGAATAACAGTAATAAACAATAAACAACTAAATTAAAAATATATAAAACGAGTGGATTAATCTGTAAAATTATCTGAGTTTAAATTAGTTATTGAATGCATTTCTAAATTTATTTCTGTGGATTGCTTCTATCGTTTAAAATATTTTTATAATTCGAAAATGATCTTTCGACATCAACTGATGTGATTGGAACAAATTTATAAGCGCCTTAAATTATTGGGTCGTTGTCAATGTCGCTGAGAACAATTGAATTATCCCCGTTTAAATTTTTATTTATATTTTCCAGGATATTAGGCCCTGAATTTTTCATAAAAACGTCTTCCACTTTTTCATTTAAAGCTTATGTAGGATAGTTTTTTCAAAGAATGTGGACTGTATGAATGTTAACTCAAGTACTTAATGGAGACACACAGCACGAAAGCAAATAACATAACAGATACATATAAGATTGGCAGGACGGAAATACGCTATATAGATACAGAAATTGGCAGCTAGATAAAGCTAAGATTGGCAGGACGGAAATACGCGATCTAGTGGGAGCAGTAAAGAACATAGGAGGCGCCAAGAGGGCTTTATTTAAATTTAACATAACTTAGAAACTAGTCTTCGCATTTTTAGAAAATGCCTATAATTGCTTTAACAGTTTCTCCAACATGCCCTGGGATGCGATTTATATTTTTATTTAATCAAGAGGGAGTTGGAAAATCGGGAATCATAGTAATCATTAATCTGATAGCTGAAGGGTATGTTGGCCCTAATATAAGACACATTCCTAATAGGAGACACTCTCCTAATCCAGATGCATAACATATTTAAATTTCGAAAATCCCGCCAAAGATTGATATCGTCTACTGCCATCTCTATTAACCTTTATCAGTTAGCAGGTTTTTATTTAACTTAAAAGATGTTGTGAACTAGAACTAGCATGGGGTCTCCTACTAGGAACGTGTCTCATATTAGACTACTTTACCCTTAGCAGAATAGTTTTATATAAGCCGTAAATAAATCGATATTATTTTATAAAAAATCGATTACTTACGATACATTTGATTTTAGCAAGGATCTCGATGACGTTGCCTTCCATCGATTCCACCATTTGCCTCTTCTCTTCCTCTACCGCTTTTCTTCTTGCTTCCATTTCTTTTTGCTGGCGATCCTCCTGAAATCAGTGTATAATGTGTTTCTATATTTGCTTTTACCATATTAGTTATTATATAATCTGAGTCTAGAGAAAACTTTTTTTGGTGCACAAATCTTCCATTGAAATCTTATCGTACTACCCATAAAATATAAGTGATATTGTACAATTAGGGATTATCGTATTAAACATTTATTTATACTGAATTTTATAGTGCTCTCACCCAGTCTCCACTGGTTTTATAAAAATGATGCGACTGAGAGGGAAGCACTGGGATCTCCCATAGTCCTGCTTTGCCTTTCACAAGTGGGGAGCAAAGTATGAGTATGATAATCAGGCTGAATGTAAATGAGTATGAATATAAAAAAAAATTGTTTTATTTTTATTATTGTATTATTATTTAAGTTTATGTTCTTTCTTCAAGGCACACATATTTATTTCTTTGAGTTTTATTATAGTAGGTATGTACATATAGTGTGAATGAGGTATTTGGTCCCTAATTTTAATACCCTTAGGTATATGCAGCAGATTGTATACTTTTAAGAATAAAAAAAAATACATTCTGTTCAAAAAAATATACTGTATTTAAAAAAAAAATGAACAGCTATTATTTATATCCAAAGATATTTCATTAGCATCAAATGTTACAAGGACTAATAATTAATAATTATTAAATTCATTCATTTTTTAAGTAGCTGGAAGCTTAGAGTTAAAAACGACAAAATCAAATTGAAAACACAACAATATCTTCTAAGGTGCTCAAGTATTGTTAGACGTCAATATAGTAGACTAGAGGAACCAGAAATTGTTTGAGCGCTCTTTTAATTTCAACTGAATTCCGTCATTTGAAATCTAGATTTTGAATAGCTGAATCTTTGAATAAATCTTCACCTCCCATCGAACGATTATTAGTAAGAAGTAAGTGTTTATCCTGTGGAAGGTTTAAGTTATTTGGCATCTAATTTTGCAATTAGAAATTATTATATGGATGTATGGTGACTGATAATGTAGGATAAATGGGGTATGAGTCATGAAGGACCTAATTTAAAATATATTAGTACGTAATAACGTTGTAAAACTAGTGGCAGCGCTGAATAGGAACGAAATGCTGCTAGACTGCCAAGCTTAGAAAGAACCATGGGCGCATCCAGCCTGTTGTAAAGGGTGGCTGCAATCCCAAACAGGGGCTGTAGCCCCACAGCCCTTCACCTGGATCTGCCAATCAGCTTTTTTACCTTGATGTTCCTTTGCCACAACTAAAATTCCACTTGTTCTGTATTTTATTTAATCTTTACCTTACTTCCTTACTTTCAAAGAAGTTAAATTCTATCTTTACAAGAAAAAAAATTTTCAGGGGGCTGCAGCTCCTGCAGCCCTCCCCTTGGATCCGCCATTGAAAAGAACGTTGTGGCAGTCCTTAAACAATTAATTAAAATAAAACTTGTTTTAAAAATGCTTAAAATACAAATAAGAATACAATCATGGCTGATCTTCTGTATCTGCTGGTGAAACAGTTGGAGTCTGGAAGTCCTTAGCCATTAGTTGTGCACAATAAAAACCATTTTGCTCCTTTACTCTTGCTTGCGAAAATGCTTCAAATCACTGAACTAATAAAAAAATTACTCCAACCCACTTAAGAATCCTAATGCAATGCTTAGTAATCGTAATTTATACATTCAGGTTTTCTTTAGGAAATTTCCCATGAGTATATTATTTATGGTTGCACATCCAAACACTACTTATTTCCATTCTTGTGGTCAACGTCATTGTTAAATACAACATTTTGTTTTCAAAAGTCCGAATACCACTTGAAAATGCTGTAGAGTCGATTTCTCGTTTTTTCTTTAATTATTTTTTTTATTTTAATGCTAGGATTTCAGTTTTTCATTGAGAATGAAAGCTCCGAGTGAAAACATTATATTACTCATTTTTGTTTAAAATAGACCAGTTCGCCTATGTGAATATCCTGCTTAAACGATTTATCAACCCTAGAATAACGATTCTTGATGATTTATAAATAACTAATGTTTCTTCCATAGGAGAATTGGAACGTCGTTATACTCCCAGTTCTAGCTGTATGGAGGCAGTTCCAGGACTGTACGAAGTGGATTTAGACTCACCAGATGAGTTGGACAAATATCTTAAATATGGCGGAGGGCAACAGAGCCTCGACCTAGATTCTAACCATAACTACCAGGCTCCGAGCCAATATTATTATCCTCAGGTAATTACCCTTAGGACCACCACAATGTTATATATATATATATATACAGGGTGTCCCCAAACCAAACGGCCAAACTTCAGGGATCGATCGAGGATCGAAAAACTAAGAAAAAAAGTCCTCTGGCTTAAGACCTCCTATAAGACCTCTAAGGTAATTGAAAAAAAAAAATGTTTTTTATTCAGTAAAAATAATCATTACTTTTTTATTCAAATATTTATAGTATAGAGAAAATTACCTATTTAAGGTACATAACATTAAGAACAAAGAATGAAGATTAAAAAATTAAAAATTTAGAAAATAATTAAATATTCTTATTAGGATAACATAAATGTTTCAGTTTTTATATGGGACTACCTTAGTGAGAAAAAAACAAAAAAACTGATATATATAGATATTTTTAAATGGCCTGTTTTTTTTTTATGTAAAAATATAAAGATGAAAATTAGCATATTCGTCAACTGCTGGTTCAGACCTATAAAATATGATTTTTTTTTAATTTTATTTTTATCTATAGTCCTCTGAAACTCTCTAAAATAGGACTAACAAAAATACCACCTTTTTTTTCTGTACATATTTTACTTTTATTATCCTGCAATAGTAAAAACGTATTCAGTAATTATTTCAAGACGTCGATGAAACTAAGGCATATATTTATTACATTTTACAACATCTGTTACAACACATGTACAATTTTAAATAATTACAGTAAAAATAAAATAGTCCTTTAAGATGAATCTTTAGAGAAAGGCTTTCTGTTATTATTCGATGATTTTGATTTAAGTTAAATAAGCTTCATTTTTGTAAAAAAGAATATTTTTTTTGTTATTCTTTTATATTTATTAACAAAAAATGTTAATGGTTTAAATGAGATGCACATTATCATTAATATTAATAAATAAATTCGTATATGACACTTAATTAATAGTGTTTATAATGTATATATGTACGTAATCTGATACATTTTGATATATTATAAAGTATATATTTAACACGTTCACGCCGGCGTGTACCACCGGTGGTGCCCAGCACTAGACTGCCGCATCGGGCACATTAATCAATCACAAAACTTTCCACGACGTAGAATGAGGTAGGATTGTATTGTTTATTTTATTATTCTTGGATTGTCAATAGTGCATAATGCCCTTGAATAAATCCCGTCCGATAGAGCGAAAATCATTAAGTTCAGCCGGCAATGGGCGTGGTACATGTATTACAGCCCCGGCGTAAACGTGTTAATCTTTGAGGTACAAAGTAATTCATCCTTCCACTTACAGCAAGCTGCTCGCAAAATTTCGTCAGATCTTCGGCAAAGAACCTCCAATTTACTCCCATTTCGTCTTCGTACCTTTCTCGCAAAATTTCTTTTTCTCTTGGAGTAAGGCAGATTCCACACTCCAAGAAGATCCATTCGAATTGTGGAACCGTTAAGTAGGCAGTTTTGTTTCTAAAATTGTTATTTTGTTTTGCATTAAACATTTTTGTTTTAAATTACCAAACTATCAGGGCAGATAATAACTGAACCAATATCATTTATTCATCATAAGTCGAGAATTATTCAAGACCAAAACAACATTGCCTTGCAGTAAATGTGGAAAATAATATTAAAATTGCATGGGAATAATGAAAACAAAAAAATGAATTAATAAAAAAAAATAAACAGTTATCATAAAAGGAACTAACATAAATATATGCAACTGCTGAAATTGAATATGGTAAAAAATGCTACTGAGACGAAAGGGTATATTTCTATTTTTTCATCATTAAAATAAAAGTAGGCTTTCTTTTTATGAGCAATATCATAAGAAACATATATTATACATGATATATACATATATATATATATATATATATATATATATATATATATATATATATATATATATTATAACATGATGATTGTGATGAAATAAATATATCTTCTATCCCAGTGAGTAAGTGATTGTATCGTAGTGAACAAGTCTACAAGTCTGGCTTTCATTTGAAATGTAGTTATTGTAATTTGCTTTAAATTTGTTGTGATCGATAGATGAACAATTAGTCAAGAGAAAGTTGATCTCTCTAAAACTTCCGTAGACTTGCCGCACCTAACTGACATAAAGTTACCTTACACAGACCCTTATTTAATGATTAGAAAAGATATTAAGAATGAATGGTCAAGATGTTATCAAGGGTCTCACACATCTGGATTTTATAAAAACCAAGTACCACAAATTTTAAATGAACTTAACAAAGGACATAGTAAAAACTTTTTCTCGGTTGAGAATAAATCACGGGTTATGCATAGGTGTTCAAAATACTTCTGAATGTGATAAATGCAAGCAAAGAGAAAACCTAAGACATATAATTTTGGAATGCCCTGCATAAAAACCAAAGAAGAAAGTATCTAAATTTTTCAAATCCGGGCAATTACGATATCCAATATAAAAAATTACTTACAAAAAAAAAGAGAAGAAATCATTAATATCTAAAAATACCTCCGTAACAAAAATATATTTAATATTTACTTATTAAAAAATAAAAATAAATTAGAATCCAAACCATGGTATGGAATAATCTAATACCAAAAAAAAAAAATTAGTCATCTCGTAACATAGATTCAGATCTATTTGCTTGGCTTCATAGCCGTAATCAGTAGCCACTATTGTGGCAATTTTGACGAAATTTCAACGAATGATGATGACAACCTGATTTTATATCAATATTGTTCCCAGTAATATTCCAAGTATCTAAAAATATCTAAAGCCCTTATACATAGCTTAACTAAGTGAATACTAGATGAGATGATTTAGAAACTCACACATCCCTCGAGGCAAACGTAGCCAGTAGCTTCTTTGAAGTAGTGTAGGTCTCCATGCACTCTTTGACGTGCGTAAAGACATCGTACAGAGAAAGGTTGGA
The DNA here is from genome assembly GCA_911387785.2 of Aelia acuminata. Classification (NCBI taxonomy): domain Eukaryota; kingdom Metazoa; phylum Arthropoda; class Insecta; order Hemiptera; family Pentatomidae; genus Aelia; species Aelia acuminata. The sequence continues at coordinate 23,902,802 of OU426984.1, read as the reverse complement.
CATGTCTTCGGGGGGTGTTGGTGGCCTGTAGAGTACTTGCAAGGGATTGGCGGGTGTCCGAACCATACCGCGATGTGGCCAACTCTGCAATTCTTCATCTGGCACTCCTAAAAACCATTTGAACAGTTACCATAAATAACGTAGCATGTGATAGTATCGTATTATCCTGATAGTTATTTTTTCTACTATTATTAACGAACCTCTTAAGGGGTCACCAGTGGTGTAGTGGTTAGCATGGCAACCAACAATGATAGGGATCGCGGGTTCGAGTACCGCGGTGGCCCTAGGATTTTTAAAGGGAGTAAACAAATCCTTAGCTATACTATCCCTCGGATAGGACGAAAAATGGAGGTCCTTAGCCTATGCGATGTCAGCCTACTCGTTAAAGACCCCTATCCTAATCATACCTGGATAGCTAAAATTTGGGCATTTCACTGTGGCATCGTCCGATTAGCCTTTGTAGCATAAAGAGACGTTAAACAAACAACAACAAACAATTAAACCTCTTAAGGATTAATACTCCCAAATAGAATTCTCTATAACCGACACCTATGAGGAACTATTAAAAAAATAAAATCGTTTTAGCTTAGGAAAGTGGTGACGAACCTGGTGGGGAGCTAGCAAAAACTATAAGCAAATTTTGATGGTTTCAATGGATTCATCGCGTTCGATTTTGTGAATATCAGCCCTTACTTACAGTGTGGATCATAGGTTACGAGTTATTTTTTGATATTTGAGAGTTAGATACTTCATTGTGGGGATTTTGTGTTTGTTATTGCTTCAAGGTGACTCAATTTTGCATCAAATGCAACATTTCGGATTTACATTAGATATTTTATTCGTTTTCCTTTTTACTTTCACTTACCTATATATGAAATACATAGTAAGTGGAAGTATTGCGATCGTGAAAAATTTCGACTTCCGGTTTTCAACGGAAATACACGTTTTGGGGTCCCCTGAGTCGAAATGACCAAGTCCCGCGAAATGGTCTGTGTGTGTGTGTGTGTGTGTGTGTCTGTGTGTGTGTGTGTGAACAGACTAGCTCAAAAACTATAAACCGTGCGATCCTGAAATTGGGTATTTAGTGTAGGTATATGCCCGCGATGTGACAGCAAAAATTTCATCAAAATTACTTAAAGGGAGGGGGTACTTTACTTAATAACTTTTTAGGTTTTTTTCGATTTTCTCAAAAACGGCTCTAACGATTTTGATTAAACTGAGTATTTGATGTACTAATATGCCTGAGATATGACCGTAAAAATTTCATCAAAATTGATTAACCGGAGGGGGGACTTTACTTAATAAATTTTGTAACATTTTCACGTGTTTTTTTTATTTACTCTAAAACGGCTCTAACGATTTTGATCAAACTTGGTATTTGATGTATGTACATGCCCGAGATATGACTGTTAAAATTTCATCAAAATTGATTAACCGGAGGGGGGACTTTACTTATTAAATTTTGTAACATTTTCACGTCTTTTTTTTATTTACTCTAAATCGGCTTTAACGATTTTGATCAAACTTGGTATTTGATGTATGTATATGCCCGAGATATGACTGTTAAAATTTCATCAAAATTGATTAACCGGAGGGGGGACTTTACTTAATAAATTTTGTATCATTTTCACGTGTTTTTTTTATTTACTCAAAAACAGCTTTAAAGATTTTGATCAAACTGGGTATTTGATGTATGTATATGCCCGAGATATGACTGTTAAAATTTCATCAAAATTAATTAACCGGAGGGGGGACTTTACTTAATAAATTTTGTATCATTTTCACGAGGTTTTTTATTTACTCAAAAACGGCTTTAACGATTAACAAAAATAAGATATGAATGTAGAAAAATGTGTGAATTTGGGAAATGATATTTAGCAAAACACGTCAATTTCTAATCTAAGTAAGTTAGTAAGTGAAAGTTGTGTGTTGCGCGCACGCACCAGATTTTTTTGTACATGTTTGTTCTGGAAATCACATTTTCTTTTCTATAGGGGACAATAAGGAGGCAGCTCCAAAACCTTAATTTTCCTCCAATCAATACGAAATGGAATAGTGGTTTCTAACTTTCTCATTATGAAGAGGACATACACATTCTATGATATGAAATTTAAAATTATATATGTTTAGAGTTGAGTTATTTACGATAGGTTGATTGATAGTCAGGATTTTCAGTTATCTTTTTACTTTCACTTACCTATATATGAAATATATAGTAAGTGTGTGTGTGTGTGTGTGTGTTTGTGTGTGTGTGTGTGTGCGTGTATGTGTGTGTGTGAACAGACTAGCTCAAAAACTATAAACAGTGGGAACCTGAAATTAGGTATTTAGTGTAGGTATATGCCAGCGATGTGACAGCAAAAATTTCATAAAAATTGCTCAAAGGTAGGGGGTACTTTATTTAAAGAATTTTGTCTATTTTTTACGTTTTTCTCAATTTTCTCAAAAACGGCTCTAACGATTTTGATTAAACTCGGTATTTGGTGTATGTATATGCCCACGATGCGACAGTCAAAATTTCATCAAAATTGATTAATTAGAGGGGGCACTTACTTAATAAATGTTGTCCCATTTTCACGTATTTTTTTTTTATTTACTCAAAAAGGGCTTTAAGGATTTTGATCAAATTTGGTTTTTGATGTGTATATATGACCGCGATGCGACAGCCGAAATTTCATCAAAATTGGTTTAATGGAGCGGGAACTTTACTTAATCAATGTTGCCTCATTATCACATTTTTTTTTGTTTACTCAAAAACAGCATTAACGATTTTGATCAAACTCGGTATTGGTTGTATGTATATGCCCGCGATGTGGCAGTCAAAATTTCATCAAAATTGATAATTGGAGGGGGCACTTTACTTAATAAATTTTGTCCCATTTTCAGGTTTTTTTTTTTTTTTTTTTTTTTTTTTTTTTTTTTTACTTTAAAACGTCTTAAAGATTTTGATCAAACTGATCGTTATAAGTTCGTTGACAGATGTATGAATATGCCCGCGATGCGACATCCCAAAGTTGATCAAAATTTATCAAACGGAGAGGGCACTTTACTTAATAAATTTTGTCCCGAGTACGAAAATAAACCTTTTATTTGTTAATAAAAAGATTAATTTTACTTAATAGAGTAAATAAGTGATGCTCAAATTTTTTAAGCATCGCAGATGTGTAAAAATATGGTATAAGATAATACTTAGTATATAATTAATGCAGGTATATTTTAGTCTAGAAACTTTTGTTCTTCAAAAATAATAAATTTTTGAAAACAATATGAAGCGATTTTAGAGGAACAGTAATCGTTCTTGATTGACATAAGAGACGTAAATACTCCTATCTATTCACCTTCACGATATATTTACAAAAAGCAACTCGCAATATAAAACAAGGAACCAGTAAAAAAAAACTCAACTATTGATGAAATTAGGTCCCTCAAAAAAAGAAATAAGCAATAATAAATCGAAAAGTACTGAGAACTTTCAATTTTTACAATAGAAATCCTCTATAACTTATGGAGATATACAAATATTAGCATATACTTAAATGTGGAAAAATGTGTGAAGTTGAGGAACAGTGTTTAAATATTATCGAAACACGTCGATTTCTAATCTAAGTGGGTAAGTTCGTAAGTGAAAGTTGAGTGTTGCGCGCATCGCACCAGTGTTTTTAGTTTGGAAATCCAACGTTTTGATCATTATATGTGGATCTTCATCAGGGCTAAAAGAAGACAAATATATGAGTTGTTATGCTAACAGATGACAATTAAATGTTTATAATGTAATTATTAATTATAGATAGTAACAACTAACAATTACATGATAAACATTTAATTGACATCTTCTAGCTAACAGACACGTATATTTTTTTTCTTTTAGCCCTGATGAAGAAACAATGTAGGGATCGAAACGTTGGCTTTCCAAAATAAAAAATGATAACTGAAAATCCTGATAGTATATCAGTCTATCTTAAAACTATATAATTATCTATCTTAAATCTCTTTTTTTTTTAATTATCCAGTTTAAATGTGGCCAATATGTCTGAATTAAAAAAACCACTTCGATGAATAAATTTGATGAACCAAATATCTCAAAATCAAAATAAATATTTTTTCGTATAAATAAATAAATATTTACTGAAAAGTATACTTATTTCCTGGTCTCAATTTTGTAGCATTCTCTGTTAACGTAGCTAGATGATGTATGTATATGCATGCATGGGCGCGTATGTATTATATACAATCGTTGCTGCATCCAACAACAACAATAGCCATTGTAGGTTGGGAACTGATAGAGGCTCTGGACCTTGTAGTAAGCTATCATTAGGGGTTTGACAGATAATCAGACAATAGATGTCAGGTAACATTTGTAATTGCTGAGATAGTTTGATCAATCGTCTGAAGTGTAATTGCTTGTAGAATATGTTAACAAAGCCTTCATACGGTTTCTAAACTAGATTATTAATAACGACAATTAGTAATGACCAGTGATGAGCCTTTACACTTAAATATTCAACCTTTACATTTTTTTTGGTAAAGAATTTGCCAAAGCATCGAAGCATTAATATGAAATTAATGCTAGCAAACTGATAAAAAATAAAACTGATAAATATGGAATATAATATTTAAAACGAAGAAGCTCGTTTTGGACTATTTTTTAAAAATTGAAATTGATTTGAAAATTTCAACTTTTTAACGCAGTATTTTTCATTTGTTATAGCTCTTTTCGAGTTTTATGAATTGAAGCATGGGTAATTATTTGTCGCCTTTTCATGGGTGGGGAAAACAGCAAATCTATTTGTTTTTGCAAAAGACAGGTTAACCATAATCATTGTGCACCCATTAGCACTTCAATAAAATAGAAATTGTGAATTCTTCTAGAAAAAAAAAATGTAAATTATTATTATAAAAAGGTATAGATTAACGTTGTCTATCTCTTTCATAAAATTAAAATTGTATGTTTTGATAAGTAGCACTGGAAGAACACGCAGCATGGTTTGAGGTTCCTCCCACTTAGCGCTTGCTTTTCATACCTGTTTCAGATCTACCTCTACATATCGTATCAATATGTTAGAACATGTTGATATGATATCTCATATCGTCATGTGTTATATTCTGAATTTAATGAACATGTATTACAGCGAACGATTAATTGGTACACAACTGTCTATTGTGATTTTACTAAATTATATTCTTTATTATTTCCGTTTAGATGTGTGCTATTTATATTTAATCTCGCCTCTGCTGAAATAATCCAGTAAGTGCTAAATGAATGGATCATTAATACCTAGTACATATAGTCAAATATGAGATGTAAAAAATAAAAACTTTAATCCTTCTAGATTCTTACCAAACAATTTTATATTTGGCGTAAAGTTCTATTTCAAATCCTGTTCATTTATAGATTAGCTGAAACGTTTTTATCTTTATCAGTGAATTTTGATTTGACTGCATTAAAAAGAATAGGATATAATTAATGCAAACCATTATAGCTACTGAGCCACAGCAACGCGTGGTGGGGTCTGCTCGTTATTTATGTGTCGACACTATAAGGATTTAAAAAATTGCTGGCAGAATTTTATTCAGATAGTGTCGATTTTTTCAAATGGACTTTCGGTATGCAGTGGATCATATTTCTCACTTTTAACGAAAATAAGATGTTTTAAAAACTACATTTTAATGAAGAAATTAATAATTTGTTATTTCAATACATCCAAAAAAAATTGTACTAAAGCTTACGCTAGGTTTTATTTATAGAGGATATTTATATAAGAAATCAAAACATGAGATTTAATAATAGGCATCCGAAAACTACCAATACACAAAGGTATTACCTATAACAAAGAACGGAATAAATTTAATTTAACGTACCTTGTTTGCTTATTGTTCATAGGTACAGGAAATGATTTTGATTTTAGGTACAATATGCTTTTTACAAACAGAACCTTCTATTACATACTGCTTTCAAACATAACCTACTGGTTATGTTTCAATGTGAAATATGACATTAAAAATTACTCACTTAAAAAACAATGATTTTAGTCGAATATAATTTTTAAAAACGTAACTTAAAAAATAAACATACAGTAAAACAATAATTTTCAATTGATTGAGCTATAAAATTGCAATTTTATATACACTTGAAAATCGATCTCATGCTTTTTTTCATGGTTTTCATTTTACTGAGTAAGAGACCTATTACTACCGCTCTGTCACATAGGTATCAGTTTATGTAAAAAAACAGAAGATCTGAGGCATACGCTATGATAATAGTACGACTGTCTCCCGTACCTCGAATTTGCGTATACCCGGGCTCAAATTCACTTGGTGTATTTAATCTTCTATTAAATAAAAAAATAATAGTAAATGAGTGACAATGAAATAGTCCACAGCCATAAAAAAATGTTGTAAGTTGATTATACTGAATTTAGGAAGTGGTGTATTTTTTTTTTTTTTTATGTAAAACAATTACATATATATATATATATATATATATAGACAAATGGTTGGTGAAATATTAAAAATGTGCTATAAATACCCCCTGAAGATGGGGCAAAAGCCCGAAACGTCAGAAGAATAATAACCCAGGAAAGAGATTCCTTCATGTATAAAAGAAAAAAATCTGGTGCGTGCGCGCAACACACAACTTTCACTTACCAACTTACTTAGATTAGAAATTAATGCGTTTTGTTAATTGCCACTTATCAAATGAACAGAACAGTTTAATTATAACGCATTGGTTTGTCATTAAAGGCGTACGGCGCATGCGTGAGCTCAAGGTGTTTTATGAGTTGACGGAATATTTTTCTTTTTTTCTCCTGTATATGTTTACTTGATTCTCTTCATATATCATATTTAGCCGTTTCTTATTTTTAAGCGTGATGAGGGACAGTTAATTTCCCAATATAAACTAAAACAAAGGTACTTTATAGAAAAACAAAAAAAGCCCCTTCCCCATTTAAGCCCCCTCAGAACATTTTAATAATGATAAAGCTTACCTGATATTAAATAACAACTAATTTTCATTTAACATAACGAATTTGATAAAAATCGTTAAAGCCGTTTTTGAGATAATCGATCAAAAAGGTAAAAATTGGACAACATTTATTAAGTAAAGTCCCCCCTCCTGTTGATCAATTTTGATGAAATTTTTACAGTCATATCTCGGGCATATAAATACATCAAATATCAAGTTTGATCAAAATCGTTAAAACTGTTATTGAGTAAATAAAAAAAAAACACGTGGAAATAATACAAAATTTATTAAGTAAAGTCCCCCCTCAGGTTGATCAATTTTGATGAAATTTTTACAGTCATATCTCGGGCATATCAATAGATCAAATACTCAGTTTAATCAAAATCGTTAGAGCCGTTTTTGAGAAAATCGAATAAAACTTAAAAAGTTATTAATTAAAGTACCCCCTCCCTTTGAGCAAATTTGATGAAATTTTTGCTGTCACATCGCGGGCATATACATACTCTAAATACCCGATTTCAGCTTCGCACGGTTTATAGTTTTTGAGCTAGTTTGTTCACACACACACACACACACAGACACACACACAGACACACACACACAGACCATTTCGCGGGACTTGGTTATTTTGACTCAGGGGACCCCAAAACGTGTATTTCCGTTGAAAACCGGAAGTCGAAAATTTTCACGATCGCAATACTTCCACTTACTATATATTTCATATATAGGTAAGTGAAAGTAAAAAAAATTATATTATCTTTGAGCGGTTATGGGATCGTCACTAGGGGCACATCAACATCTATAATGTAGGTACTTTAATTAAATAATCAAGAAAAGGTATTTAAGTATTTAAGTACAAGAGACTTATTTATTATTAATTTCTATATCTTAACTTTCAGTTTATTTAAGACACGCGTGTTATAGGTTAGAACCTTATTTTTTTTTTTTTTTTTTTTTTTTAATATTTATAAAATAAACTTACCATTCTCCAAATCTTTTTGGAAAACTTTCCAAAGTACTTTATCGTGGGTTGTCGGGTCCTCGTATACGCGCACGAGTAGCTCAACTTCCCTCGGCGTTAGGTAGAGATCATTGAAGGAAGTCTCGCTCACACAGATCCAATCAAAGCAAGACCTCATCACCTCTGTAGCGACTCTCCCAGCATTCAGCTTGTCGTAGCACTGAATACATAAATACAATAAACACTATATACCCTAGCGGGATGATCACATTATATACCAGCTAAAAGCTCACATAATATGCTTTTCCTTCACAATGTTGAAACTATCAGCTATATAATATAAACATTTTTAATTGCACTTACGTCCAATTCCATGTCAAATCAACACAAATATATATAACATTTTGAACCTCACCATTTCAGATTTGTATACAACAATGTATAGGTTGATACTAAAGAAATTTTCTTAAAACTAAATGTAAAATTATAATTTAAATTTTCTCAAAAAGGACATTTTTTAAAAAAATTATACTTTTTGAAAATAGGTAGTATTATATCTAATCATATAGCAAAATATAAAAGTGGGATGAAAATTTCTTCATTACTAAAAAAATTGAAAACTAGTAATAAAATTTCATAAATCTAGCATTTTATGATTAAAAATAGTTGCAGGTGTTTTCCAAATTAGAATAGGACTGTGAGATTGGTGTTTTTTAAGAGCGCATTCCATGCCATTTCATATTATATACAAAAATGTATAGGTTGGTGCAATGAAATTTTCTTAAAACCAAGTTTAAAAATTTAATGTCAATTTTCAATAAAATTGGATTTTTTTTTTTTAAATTTTTATATTTAAAAAAAAATAGGTCATACTGCCTATACCTATACATTGTTCTATATCATATGAAACGGCATGGGATGCCCTGTTAAACGACACCAATCTCATAGTGCTAGTCAAATTTGAATAACATCTACATCTATTTTTAATCATAAAAAGCTAAATTTATTGAATTTTATAACTAGTTTTCAATTTTATTAGTAATGAAGAAATTTTCATCCCACTTTTATACTTTGTTGCATGAATAGATATAATACTACCTATTTTTCAAAAAAATATAGAAAATGCCCTTTTTGAGAAAATTGAAATTAAATTTTTACATTTAGTTTTAAGAAAATTTCTTCAGTACCAACCTATACATAGCTGTATATTATATTAAACGGCATGAAATGTGCTGTTAAACGACGCCTATCTCACAGTCCTAGTCAAATTCGGAAAGCATCTACAGCTATTTTTAATCATGTTTTTTTCTGTGTCTGGACCTATTTTTGAGGGCTTTAGAGACCAATAATTCAAAAACGGGGAGACTTATCTCAGTAATATTTCACAATTGTTCTAGTAGATACAAGTAGTACACATATACCAAATTTCAAGAAAATCTAATGGTGAGGCTCAAGCTTGTCTTGAATTGACGTGGAATTACCCATACCTATATATGAAAAAATAGATTTATTTTTTTTATTGAAATTTACAACCGTATTTACAAAAATACGTCTGTGTAAATCTTAGAGTAAATGAGCTAATAATAATAAAATAATATATCATGAAATAGCATGATGGGAAGCCTACCCATTGGTAGCATTTAACTAGTACACTTAGCATAAAAGATACCTAGGCCATCTTCTTTTCAGCTGCTTAGGAGGATTGTCTGGAATAGAGGAGAAAGCAAGGCTAGAAACAAGAGGTTTACGGCCGGGAGTTAATTATGAAAGGAATGGTGTATCGATCGGGCCAAATCGGCGACATAGGGAATTAAAAAATATAGTAAGGAGAAGTATTGCGATCTTGAAAAACTTCGCGTGTGAGTGTTTTTGGAACAAACTATCTCAATAACGTTATACCCTACGAAAATGAAATTTAGTATTTGAGAAAGGTTCATGCCCGTGATGTGATAGTAAAAATTTCGTCAAAATAAAGTTAGCGGAGGGAGTGTTTTATTTCATAAATTTTATTAGATTCTTACGTTATTAGATTCTGAAAAATGGCTCTAATGATTTTGATTAAACTCGTCATATTTAATGAGAATGAAGTATTATTTAATAACAGGTAGGTTTCATCATTATTTAAATGTTCTTCTGATGGAGCTTGAATGGCGAACGAATATTTTCTTCTTGTAAAGGACCTTTGATTTTGTTTATATGGAGAAATTAACTTTCTCTAATTATGCCTTGTAATGAGAAATGGCGAAATATTAAAGAATTTGAAGTGTTTCCACAAGATTTCAATTTCTCCAAATTAATTGAAATTGAATAAACCATTTGAAAAGTGAATAATTAAACCCTCCTCCCACCCAAAAAAAATATATCTATAGTAACTTAATTAAATTTAATAATCGGGATTCGAACGCCGATCTCGCATCACCCTTGCGGTGCCTGTACTAAATTCGCAACCATAGCCCTTATATTTAGCCATGCCAACTTTTACTCTTCACTGATGCTAAGTCCTGTCGATACGACACATTAAAAAAAAAAAAAATCTGAAGAGAAAGGATTGACCATTGCTTGGAATCGAAGCAAGGTGAGCTATTTTCGAAAATTTTGAGCGTTTCACAGTGGCTGCGAGCTCAACTTTTTTATTTATTAGAATTTCTTTTTGGGGAGAACCCCGTAACAAAAGAGTTGGTACAATAATACAATATAAGAAGAAAACAAAATACATAAAACATATTTAACAATAAAATAAAAATAAAAAAAAGATTTCACTATAAACGAATAGATATAAATAAATACAGAAAAATGTCTACATATCTTGTATCTATATAGGAGTTTACAAACTATTTACATCTACTAGTTTCATGGAAACGATAATAGACGTGTTTCTTTCTTCTTAACCCTTTCAGTCACCAATTTTAGGGGTCCAAAATTGTGGACACCGATTTTGATGCTCTCCCATCTGGGAGAGCCTAATGATCGGCGGTCGAATGCTGGGATCTAAAAAAAAATAATCAAGACCCTTTTTAACTGAAAATTACGCGATGGGATTCGATTATATCGTAAAATGCTTATTTTCACTGCTTCTTCGATGGAATTATTCCACTTTTTTAGATAATATTTCACACCGTCCCATTCAAAAGAAGGAAATTTCCAAAGGAACTAAGCATTTTTTTTTAATTTGAATCAATAAAATAAAAAATAAAATTAAAATATTACACAGTAAACAGACAAATTAAAGTCCAAGACTGGTGTAACTCAAAGTCGCTTTTTTACTTTATATCACGAATTATCCTCCAAATATGTTATACAATTTTAACAATCGGACAAACGTTCATCAAATGAAGCGAAATAACCTTTTTTTATTTATTTTAGATCAATCTTTTATTGGACGAACGAAATGTAGCAAAAGGTAGGTTCCACCGGCTACGCTAGGATTCACAAGTACCTTTTACCACAACTATTATCTTATCCTTACTATTAAAGCTTACCTCAAAAAAATCACTGACTCTCAGCCTCTCATTGAAAACTTGCTCCCTAACCTTGTTGAAGGCCACCGAGGTCTCGGCAGCTTTCGCAGATCCTCCGGGGTAATTCTCCGAGCACAGCTTGATGATGCCGTACTGCTCACCCTCAGGAACTGGCTTCATATCCATGTCAGGGAGGGTCGGCACCTTCCCGAAGTAATCGTCACGAAGAGCCTGAGGAACGAGAGAGAACATTTTGGAATATCCACAACCACACATGCAATCGAAGCTCTCGAGGAACTTACGCCATAAGGGTCCACGAACTGGTGTTCCGCCAAGAACTGCGATACTTCTTGGAGTTCTTTGAGGAAGGCTTCGTACTTGATGGTGTCGGAATCGTGACAGTATTTCCTCAACAACAGACCGATCTCTTCATTGCTCAGTGGTACCCCCATAAAGCGCACCACGCGATCGAAGGTATTTTTGCTAACTAGCCCAGAATCTTTTTTCACCTAAAAAAAAAAAAGTCGTAATATGATTTGACTTTAACTGTTAAAGATTTACGTTATATTTTTCTTACTACAAAAAAAATCTAAAAAAAGTGAAAATATAAATTATATTTTTAATATCAAACCGAAAAAAAGTAAATTAAAATTTAAGAAATCTTTTTTTTTAAAGATATTGAGACATAACTAAACATATCTTATATTAGACGTAACTTTGACATGAAGAGGAATACAATGTTTAGGCTCATATTAATATTGTAATACTTGCTACCATAAATTTACTTGGGAGTTTGTTTATCATATACAAAAGTTATTTAACACATTTTATAAAAACGTAAATGGCCTTGTAGAAAAGAAAAAATTAATAAAAACAATTTTTTGATCAAAAGAAAATGATCCTTTTTTTTTTTTTTTTTTTTTTTTTTTTTTTTTTTTTTTTTTTTTTTTTTACCACAATTTGTTATTTATATCATCGTGTAAATAAAATTTATTCCTAATTAGTGATATAAAACTATCGATTGTAATATCGAAAACATTGTTTTTAAAGGATACAGTGACAGCCCTTGCCTCTGAGCACCCAAGTGCTATATATTTCATTCATTCACCCTTTGCAATATAATTCCCTTGACTTGGAAAGGACTTGGTTACTGGCATAGAAACAAAAGCACATTATTGTAACAAAATATTTTCGAACTCAATTAATCAACTACCCGAGAATATTTTTATGAAGTATGCACGTTCCAAGGTATGTCTAGACAAATGTCACAACAATGTTGTCGTGTGAAAGCAACTGCTTCGGTAACTGAGAATCCTGGTTGCATCGTTCTTTGAAGAGGGTTTGTATAGCTTTCCTCTAAATACAGTTTGTTTTTTGACATTTTGATGAACGTAATATTTTTTTCTTTATATATACATATATTTTTTTATTTCATATTAATTTCAAAATTTATTTTCCGCTCTGAAGGATCTAAGTGTTCACCATCTGATATATACCGGATTAATCTCAAACCTAGTAAGTAAAAAAATGTACAACGCGGGCACAATATAAGGTAAAATATTATCATAAATACTAATGGCTCTTCTCGGGCGCCGTTCGAGTTGCAGTAATGAATAGGATGGCGCCTGAGAGGCGCCGTTGGAGAGCAAAGGGTTAATACGATGAAAAAATGATTTAGTCAACGGACAGTAAATTGAACTAAAACAAAATAAAAAAGTTATCGCATGATTTTTTTTTTTCTTTTTTAAACCTAAATTAATTATTTACGCATGCAGGCGAATCAATAGTTTTCGATGTAGTACCCCCCCTTTTTCACCCCCTCCCCCACTCACGCCACTGGTTTTCTGCTTAACAAAGTATTATCAAGGGATTATTACCACCTATAATATTACGGAGAAACACTCTTAACGCCCAATCAATGCGATGGCCCGATACTCCACGAGCCTTGCTAATGGTCCCAACAGGAGTCCAGAGGGGAGTGGTTTTATTGTGAAAGGATAAACTGGGAGGTCGGAGAGTGGCTAGTTATCATAGCCGATGAAATTTTGTATTCCATTAGCAACATGAACCTGGCCGGCAGTATTCGCTTATTACCACCCCGTGAATATTCAGTTGCCATCCCATTTGGCTACGTAGCATGGGATAACTACATTTCATTACATCTGTCTAGATTTTTAACCCTAACAATTTTCAATTCCAAGTTAATAGGTTACAGTATTACGACTATTAATACAAGTAGTCGGCACGTGCGAATAATTTGTATATTATATTGATCAGTTATGGTTTGTCTCTCCTGCAAATAAGCGTAAATGTCAATTAAAACTTTTTGCTTTTTCCTTCCATACTTATTCAGGGTTGTTATTCCTTGTATTTTTTGTTGGCCTTCCGGGTAAAGATCCTTTTCAGGCTAAATTAAAATGCTCACAACAACAACGACTTTCCACCAATACAGAAAAGCCTTGTAATAATTTGATGTAACGAGCTGCGGAAACTACCGTTCGGATAGTCCTTTGGTTGAGTTTGGCTCTATTTCTCTTAGGCGGTGCAGGAAGTGATTACATGTTCTGCGATCTCAGGAACGCCGCACCTAGGGCACAAGGGGTCCATTTCAAGGACGTGTAGATGGAGCTTGGCAACAAATCCCCATTCTATGTGAGGAGTTGTGAGATCCATAGTTTTTTCTGACCACTCCAAACCATCTCTGACAATCCGTAACCAATCCCAATCTGACCATTCGTAAATATCTCAGATAAGACCACTCTAAACCATCTCTGACCATCCCTAACCAGCCCATATCTGACCATTCCTAAACAACTCAGATCAGACCATTCCAAACAATCTCTGACTATCCCCAACGATACCACGCCAAACCATTTCGAACCATTACCGACCACCCCTAACCAGCCCATAATTGCCATTAATAAACATCTCAGATCAGACCATTCCTAACCATATCCGACCGTTTCTAAAAACCAGCCTACTTCAAACCATTTCTGACTTCAGAACCATCACCAACCAGAACACAGTAAACCATTTATGACTATTCCGAACCATCCAAAGTAAAGCATGTTAAAAAAATTAAAAATATATATTATATTCTTTGCTGGAAAATATATTTTTTAATTTTCAAAAGGCTACCCTTATAAGTAGATCTTTTGATCCAGCTGATTTGCTAACTGCATATTTGTTAATTTTTCGATGCAATAACTATTAATTAATTATGATGTTTATAAAAATAAGTTTTTATATATATCATAAATATTCAGAGAGGCAAAATTCTAAAAATTACTTTAATTATTTTTTTACCCCCAAGAAATATAATTCTTTGTACTTACATATTTAACTTCCAACAAAAATATTTAATATTTATTTTTAGAGTAATAGAACTTGTTAAGGTTTTGTTCAACTCTCCCGACACAGTACAACATTGAGAAGCTCGCATATAAGTAATACCTTCCAACGCCTACATAGTTTAGAGCCAGAACTTTTTAACAAGTGCCTGGTTTATTTTTATTTTGTTGATTCTAGTTGGATTATAAGGTGGTAGATCTCTGATAAATCTTCTGTTACTGTCATTCTTAATCTTCTACAATAGACTAAAAATTTATTAGGAAAGATAAACAAGATTTAGACCAGAAAAAAATTAAATAAAAGATATTATTTACGGAAATGGTGCTCATAGGTGGCGGTCTAAATACTCCGGTAGATTCGTCCCTCGTCGGTCCAAATATTCTACGCAATACTTTATTTTCAAAAACCCTTAGCTTTTGCTCATCCCTCAATGTTAAGGGTCACATTTCACATCAATAAAGGACGGTTGGAAGAATAATAGTTTTGTAAATCCTAATTTTTAAGTTTCGGGACACAAAGCGCGATCTAAGCAATTTCGCTACTGAAAAGTAGCAAGCATTACCGGCTTGAAATCTAACCACAATTTCCTCATCGAATTATTTTTTTCTAGTTAACATCACCCCTAAATTTCCCTAAGTGTTCCCTTTTACATTAATACCAGCAAATCAACGTCAACGTAGTATAAGAATATTAATTCCAAGAACATTAATAGTATCATGAATAGGTTTTTGGAGGGATTGAAGGGAGCATTATTAACTTTTTACCGAGTTATCCAATTTTAATGTATATTGACACTCTGATTTCTAACACACTTTTTATTTAAATTTATCACTGTCAAACCATTAAATCCACTTTGATTTCTTTATCAATCAAAAGAGTGGAATTTTTACCATCATACTTTTTTATTGGTTGATCAATACCATCATAGTCTTATATTGGATTTTATTGGTTTCCAAGGTCCATACTTATTGATGAACTACACATAAAGTTTTCAGTAATCAAGTGTGAAATATCTTATTCACTACGAATTAATTTTAGATAATCTTAAATGCTGAAAAGGTTGGTATCTAAATAAATCGCTACTTACAAGCTCGAAATCTTGAAAGAAAGGCTTGATGATGAGTTTCCTAGGAGTTATCGAGACTGAGATTTTGGCCAATATCTCCGTAACAGTCTGGTCGTCCTGAGCTCCGAGTTTGTTTGATTGCTGCAGTTCACGCTTACGCTCTTCGTCGCTCTGCCCGGGTGGGCTTACTGGTCAATGGGGTCTTAATCACTTCAAACCACATGATAATAATACTAATAATAATGTTACATTTTCACAGCAAAACCTCAATTATCTGAACCCACTTTAACCGAAAACTGATTTACAGGAAAGAATCCTCTTTAATTACTTTTATACTATCCTTACTAAGAGTTTCATGAGTAAGTTAGTGATGTAAAACTATCGATGGTTTGAATAGTATCGAACTATCGATACTATTTCTAGTATGTGGTAATGAAAAGGGGTGTCGAATTGTGGTGTGGAGGGTGGGATATTTGAATATTTATATTTGGAACAATAGGAGGTATAATGCACGTCTTCATTTGCACTTTATTTTTTATTAGGGAATCAAATGAACACTTTTGTAAATGAGGAGGATGGGCTCCATTAAAGCTTAAGGTAATTTTTGTAAATTTCTAAATTGTTTATAACCACAATAAAAATTTTATCAAAAAATAAAGAAACTGGATTTATAGGAAAGTGATACCAAACCTCTTTGTTAGAATTAATAAAATTCCTGTGTACGATAATAACAAAACACTACATCCGGACTTACAACTACCGACTATCGACGAACAAATAAGTACCCTCTATTCTGGATTTCACATCAATTGCACGGACATAACAACAGACTCATTAATGACATGGCCAGGACTAACATTCTTTTTATGAAGCGACTAAAAAGGAGTTGGATGAGAGGCCTCTCCTGAAACAAGACCGGGATTATGTGCTGTTGGGCACTATCTTCCCTCATGCCTTAAAATGCCAAAACACAGCAAGCAGTTTTCAACTTATTTGCTGATTGTCGCTTATTATTTGTAACAAATACACATAAAAGTTTGAAGTGAAGAGGGGATTGGCTGAGAAGGAAAGGGCTGGGATTAGGAGGGAGGAAAGATTTTTAGGAGAAAATAAACAAAATTAAATAAATAATTTTTGCAAGACTTTCGGTTTATTTTTTTTAAATATTATTTTAAGAAGATATTAATGTTATTTTTACATCTTTATCTTAAAATACATATAAATCTCGTGTCCCGATGTTTGTCGGAGGTAAAAATCAGTAATTACATAGCCGAATTGGATGAAATTTGGCTCATTTTTTGTAGTTTTGTCCAACTTAATATATAGGATAATTTTTATCTCGATTATTGGCCTCAATTTATCTTTTTTTTTTTTTGCAAATTAAATGCTTATTATACTACTGTTGAGTACTGACAACTTACACCAACAGATGGCGGTGTAAGTTGATTTATTGACACAACACTTCATTTTCTTTTGATATTTAGGCAGAGTAAGCATAAATCTATTTTTTCCGGCTTGGACTACGAAAATCCATGTTTTTACCATGGCAAATTATATGTAGCCTTTTCACTTGTGGGGAAATCTATTTGTTTTAGCAAAAGACATGTTAACCAAAATCATTGTGCCCCTATTAGTGTAACCTCCTGATCCGATATCTCATATCATCATGTGTTATAATCTGAGTTTAAGTAATATGTATTATGGCAACAGATTAATTTGGTACATTTTGCTGTCTATTGTGATAGTACTAAACTCTGTTCCAAATATATTTTTTATCAGTTCCTTTTACATGTGTTATGCATTAACACACTATGGTCAAATATAAGATGTAAAAAATAAAAACTTTAACCCATCTAAATTCTTTACCAAACTATTAAATTTGGCGTAAAGTTCTATTTAAAATCCCTTTTGTTTTTAGATTAGCTGGAACGTTTTTATCTTTATCAGTGAATTTTGATTTTACTATAAAAAACAATAAATTCAGGATAAAATTAATTCATATAGCAACTGAGCCACAGCAAAGCGTGGCTGGGTCTGCTCGTTGTTTTAAATAGGATTAATCAATTTTGAGGCTTTTAAGAATTCAAATATTTTTGATATTGTACGCGGATCGTTTCCCAGAAGTTCATAATATCCTCTTTATTTTTGATAAATTAGCCATTTTAAGACAAATACCTTTAAGGTCGGATTTGCGTGAAAAAAAAAAAAAAAAAAAACGAGTATGGCAAGTGAAGGTTTAGTGCGCTCACCTCACAACTTTTTTTTTCAAATTAAATTTAGTTATTCATGTTTGGCTGAATACGATGTAATTAATTTTAATTAATAACAACTGCAGAACCCTGCTTATCTAAACAATGCAGCACGGGCTTATTATTTTGATCCCTAATAAGGGAATTCAGGGGTTTAAATTCATTAACTACTCTAAAACCAATCGTGATTAATTAATCGATATTATATTAATTCGGTTTTCTAAAATGTTTTAATTAGAGGGAGGAAGGATGACACGAAACGTTCAATTGAAATAAAATGAGTTGAAGCGTTATTATTTTGACCCAAAGGGCAAAGTTAATGGAAAATTATAACATATTGTTACATTGAATAATTAATTTATTAATATTTATTTTCATTAAAATAAATGTAAGATTAATTATATATTGATCATATTACCTAATTTGAGTAATTCTTCTCAGGCGTGGGCAGTTAATATTCCTCTTTTCAAATCAATATTTAAAAAAGTAATTATTAAATTGAATTTTATTCCTCAACGTTTACAAATGGCAATATTTTTTTTTCCCGATTTATAAACAGTATTTTGAGAAATATATATAAAATAAGTTTATTATAATATATATAATAATAGAATTTAAAATTAATTTAAGCAATATTTTGAGCAGAACGTTCGTAGCTCCCAATACTCTCCTCCCCTCTCCTTTATGTTTCCACTTAGTTTTAAGACTGTTGCTACTAATTGGAATGGAAACCAATTGTTTCCATTCAGTATTATGAAAATATTTTTTTTTTTTTTAGATCCATACTCCATTGTGTGGAAACAGCTGTTTGATACCTTATACAGTGCGGTTGCTCTAAAATTTTCTTGTTATTAAAATTATTAAATTCGTAAATACTTTGGTGTTTTATTGTGAAAATGTGATCTCTTTAAGAGCCAGGGACGTTTAAAGTAAGTTATAAGTCAAAAAAGACACTTAACTAATGAGTGTGAATGAACTAGCTGGCCCCAGTGGAAAGTCTGTTCAGAAGGTTCCTACAACACTTATGAAGAGAAAGGTAACTAGTAATAGTAATGTTTCACTTAAAAATGGCAACCAGAGAAAAAGAAAGCAAATTCAAAAAGTTCAGTGATAAAAAACACAGTTAAAAAACCTAACCTAACAAAAACATCTGTTAATTTATATAATAATTCTAATTGTGAAACTACTGAAATGAATCATTTAGATAATAGTTCTCTCATAAATATTTCGGAATCTACTCCACAAAATTCTATCGACAATACTCAAACACAAATAAACCTCAATCAAAGTCCTAGTCAAACCGTTATTTCGACAACATTAAATAGTATCCCTAATGTGCCCGTTAGTAATATATTTCAACCACTTTCTAACGAAATGGAAGAAGAACCAGTTAAAACAACAGTTCAAAGACCTCATCACCACCTCCAATAAAAATTAAAGGGATAACAAATTTTCAAAGTTTATGCGTTGACCTAGTTAACCTAATAGGGGAAAATAATTTTGAATGTTTCAAATGAAAGTTGTTGAATGTTTCAACACTTTCAAATAAATCGATTGTCACTTTAAAAACTGTTACAAGTGACGCTTATAGAGCCTGTGTTAGATATCTTGAATCGAAAAACTTTAACTTCCACACTTATCAAGCACAACAAGACAAAGCCTATAGATTTGTAATTAGAAATCTCCATTATTCCACACCGAACGATATGATTTAGAAAGAAAAGGATTTAATGTCCGTTTTATAACTAATGTATTACATCCGCGTTCTAAAGAACCTCTACCTCTTTTCTTTGTGGACTTGGAACCATCTCCAAATAATGCTGAAGTCTTCAATTTAACTAACATTGCTTATACAAAAGTTAAAATTGAGGAACCTCACAAGAGAAAAAATATTGTTCAATGTATGAGATGCCAAGAATACGGACATACTCGAGCTTTTTGCCACCACAAACCAAGATGCGTCAAGATCATCCCAGCGAGAGGTGCCAGAAACCACGTGACGAGCCTCCTGTCTGCGCTCTTTGCGGTGGAGAACATCCGGCAAACTACAGGGGATGCTTAGTACATCTCAAGTTGCAGAGAAGAAGTCTCAACGTGTGGAATCAGAGAACTTCAAGGCGAGAGTTTACAGAGCTCCTGCCTCCAGAGGCGGGACCTGACCAACATACCCACACTAATGCTGCAACACAAAAACCTCAAACTACTGCACACGTACAGCCAACTTGTAGCACTACATGTTATAACACAGTGCCACAATATACAAATCCACAAACTGCGAGGATAACTCCTCATTACACATTTTCTCACCATGCTAGTACTCATCGTTCATCTCCTCCTCAACATTCACAATATACAGTCAATTCTCCTCAATACTCACCTCCAACTCAACAACCTATTTATCCACACGTTTCAGCATCTCACTATACCCAACCACAATACTCAACACCCGGATATACTCCATCCTCATACTCAAGATCTAATTATACTACACCCAACTTTCAACCAAGTAATCCCGATCTCTCATTATATTTGACCTCATTTTTAAATGATTTTAAATCCATGATAACTCCGCTCATCACTCTTCTCTCCACGCTAGTAACTAGTTTTATTCCTAATGCCAGTCCCTAATTCAATGTCACAACATTCTCTAAAACTCCTTCTTTGGAATTCAAATGGCGATACAACGAAGGAACGAACTTGACATCTACTTACACGAGCATGACATAGACATTGCATTACTAACGGAGACTCATTTCACACAATCGACAAGATTCTACATTCAAGGGTACGTGGTGTACCGAAGCGATCATCCCAGCGGTGCTGCCCGTGGTGGTACGGCAATACTCGTGAAACGAACAATACATCACTATCCTCAACATATGATCGCTTTACCAGAAATTCAGATTTCAGTCATATCAGTTGAAATTGATCACACCTATATGTCTATAGCCAGTGCATATTGTCCTCCGAGGCAACTAGTTTCACAAGAGATATTCACTAACGTACTGACCAGCTTAGGACCTAAATTTTTGTGCGGAGGAGACTTCAACGCCAAACACCCGCGTTTTGGAAATAGGACACAAAATTCAAGGGGAAATGCTCTTTTTAGTACTTGTGTAGATCTTAACTATGACTGCATATTACCAACTGAACCCACATACTGGCCAACGGACTTAAACCGACAACCAGAACTACTCGACTTTTTTATTACATCTAATTTAAATTCTCTTCATCGTAACATCTCCATTAGCAACGATCTCTCATCTGACCATTCAGCTGTTGTTTTGTACCTCTCTAGACACAACTTTACCACAAATCACATGCCTACTCTATCTCCTGGCCCAATATTACTCAGTAAATTTCACAACATTATAAACAATAACATTAACCTTAATACAAGCCTAAAGACGGAAAGTGAAGTTGACAACGCTGTAGAAACGCTCACTAAGACCGTACAATCTGCCGCTTGGCAATCAGCACAAGTACGTGAGACAGAAAGACACAAATATTACTTACCTCCGGACATACTGTCACTTATTATTGAAAAGCGACGTGCCCTGAACCAGTGGAAAAGATCTCGCTATCCTTGTGACAAAAGACAACTAAACGCTCTTACTAACAGACTGCGGAAGCTGATACAGAAACACAAACAGGACACTTACAACAATCATCTGGCAAACCTACAGACGAGTGACAATACTCTTTGGCAACAAACACGAAAGATACTCAGTTACCACCAAACAAAGACTCCTCTCCGTAAACCTGACAACACACGGGCCAGAAGCGATAAAGAGAAAGCTGATTTATTTGCCTCTCATCTTACAGACGTGTTTCAACCACATGACGACTTACTTGACCAGCAACACTTCTTTGACGTTCAAGACAGTCTTTCATCTCCTCTTCCTCTTTCACTACCACCTCCACCTATCAGACCTTCAGATGTAAAGTTTTGCATTGAAAAATTACCGCGAAGAAAGGCCCCGGGTTATGACCTTATCACACCTAAAATTGTACGACTTCTTCCAAAAAAAGCCATTATATATTTGACCAATATTTACAATTCTATTCTTCGACTAACTTACTTCCCCCTCGTATGGAAATTTTCTATCGTAAAGATGATTCCGAAACCAAACAAACCTTCAGACCAAGTTACATCTTACAGACCTATTAGCTTATTACCGTTATTCTCTAAAAATATTTGAAAAATTGTTATTAAAACGACTTTATCCATTCCTTGAAGCAAATAGTGTTATACCCAATCACCAATTCGGCTTTAGACCTACACACTCTACAATACAGCAATGTCATAGAGTGGTTGATACAATTGCGGTGACATTGGAAAAGAAAGAATATTGTACAGCAGCTTTCTTAGACGTTGCACAGGCATTCGATAAGGTGTGGCATGATGGTCTTCTTTGTAAAGTTAAATCGATCATACCACATACCTATTATCTAATTATTCGGTCATATCTTGAGGATAGGTTTTTTGTTGTTAACCAGGATGGCAAACACTCCGACTATTGCCGAATCAGGGCTGGAGTGCCGCAGGGAAGCATTTTGGGCCCAGTTATGTAAACTATTTACACCTCTGACATCCCACAGACATCAGACACTCAACTCGCTACTTACGCAGACGACACTGTTATACTCTCATCTAACTCTGACCCGGCAACTGCCTCCTACAACGTACAAAATCATTTAAATATATTGCTAAATTGGCTTAATAAATGGCGTATAAAAATTAACATTACAAAATCAAATCAGGTTACATTCACGCTAAGACGATCAGACTGCCCTCCACTGACTCTATATAACATACCATTACAAAACCAAACAGAAACAAAATACTTGGGACTAACTATGGACAGACGACTGACCTGGAAATGCCATGTCAAAACATTAAAGAAAAGATTAAATCACCGACTCTCACTATTAAGACGAATGTTTTATCATAAAAACAAACTATCACTTACACACAAAATTATAATATATAATATGTTACTTAGACCAATATGGACGTACGCCACTCAAGTATGGGGATCATGCAAAAAATCACACCTACAGACCATCCAAATTTTTCAATCTAAATTTCTCCGTTATATCACTCACTGCCCGTACTATGTTACCAACAAATCATTACACAAAGACCTAAACATACCATTCGTAACTGACATAATTAGGAAACATTACAAAACTTTCCATAACTCTCTTGCTGGTCATCCTAACCCCTTGGTACAAACATTACTGACAGACACACTGCCACAGAATCCAACAAGGAGACTGAAACGCCTCTGGAGCAGGGACCTGTTACTGTAGAACAGTCATGCTAGGAGTGCCTTCACTGGGAGGTTTCTCCAATCAAGTATTCATGTCAATCCTCTAGAGGAGGTTAACAAATGATGATCCCATTTACAATATATGCCAAATGGCATTTGTAAAATTTTGCAAATAAATATTATTATTATTATTATTATACTCCATTGTGTTAGTGACCGTCCACTACTTATAAATTCTAAGCTTTCCAACGATATAATACACACATACATTAATAATATTATTATTCCGGAAATTGAAATTTTCCATTAAGGGATATTTATATATATTTTTTCTTTTATTTCAGATCATTTCGCGTTACTTGGTTTAACATGGATCTGTTTTTCCGATTAAATGTTTTTATAAAGTGTATTTATTATATTTGTGTATTTATTATATATTATACACCGATTAAGTTTATTTATTATATTTTTCCATCTTTTTTTTTTACTTTGCTGTACAGAAATATAGAACAAAATATTATTTAATTTTAATAACCAATTAATTAGTTAATTAATTAATGGCTATTTTTTCATTAGGTAATGGTAAGAAAAGGGTACTAATTATGAAAATTGGATCATGGGCCTGTTTTGAGGGGTTATGTGACCGTAATAATGTCGGACTTCCATCGCGTCTTTTTCAGTTAAAAGGACCTGGATTATTTTTATTTGATCCCAGCTTTCGACTCACGCTCGCTCTCCAGAGATAGGACACCCAAGGGTCCTTTTAATGTAAAGTGGAGATCTTTGTGAAGGGCTTCTTACTGAACGGCGCGTGAGCTGCTGTTCAGAAGTTTCAAGAAAAGCGAGACTGACAAACAGATTCGATATGAAATTCGTTTAAGGACTGCTGAAATAATTTAAAGATAATTGAGATTATATCCAATTTCCTCATTCAAGCATTAGTACAATATTTTCTACTTTTTCAGTTTTCATATATTTTTTTTTTAAAAAATATGGAAATGTGACCTCATTGAAACGTGGTTTTTCATATATTTTTCGTTATTTGATTATGTTATGAAGTCACTTACTGTGTATAGTAGTATCTGACTTCTACTATATTCTCAATGATTGAACTAATTAGTATTTTGAAATTCATCTGCGATAATAAGCGATTGGTTTCTAGGTTTGTGTTAAACACTGCATACTACGCTGAACCTGCATAGGCGTTACTATGGGCTAACGGAGCACGCTCAACAGAGATCGCATACTAAACATGGAGCAGCTAATCCAATCTCATGGGACTCGCTGTACAGGTCATCCCGAAGTCCCACGGCCTATCCCATTCCACAATGTTGGGTGTCCCACCCCTTTGGCGCTTACTAGCTACCATCAAGTCCAATACATAACTTGAGGCTACTTTACTGGATCGATACGGAATTAGGATTTGATTTTTAAAGCATTCTTTACGCTTTTATAATTGGATCGGTCGTTTGAGAAACCCCACATGTCCGAAAATTCTTAGAAAAGTTTAAAAAAAACGTTTATACTTTCTTATTAAGAGATTTCCTTAACCTAGACTATTTTCTCCGATACATATTCCTAGTTAGAACACATTTTTCACGGTTTGATAAATCTATGCTCATCCGATATTTCTGAAAAATGTATATTTTATTGGACATGTAAGGTTTCTCCTGGTAATGGAAGCTTAACTGTTGTTACAAACCATATATTTTGGAAATTATTATACAAAACACTTACAAGCCTACATATCGTCATCACCATGCTAAAGTAACGAATATGCATAGGTTTTTAGTTGCACATTCATTACTTTAGCATGTTGACGACGATATGTTGTCTGAGGAATGAAAAATAACTGAATATATATATATATATATATATATATATATATATATATATATATATATATATATATATATATATATAAGGTTGAAATGGTTAAGAATCAAATTTATGATTCTTCATTTAAATCTTCAGCATGCCAAGCAAAAATTTTCCGCCAAAACGTACCTTCTGCTGTGCAGAAGGAAGATATTTTTCAATGTCCTAGATTTGTAGGGTTTCTCTTCACAGCGATTATTTTAATGGTCTATAAAAGCCGATAGATCAGCTGGGTTATTCGGATAACTCTTGAATTAGATGTCACGGCATGCAAGGAGTTCAAAAATAAAATAAAATCAACATCGATTTTTTTGGACCTCTTGGGTTTCTCAAACGACCGATTTAATTAAGGTGACATAGCCTTGAGGTTAAAGTCACATCAAAACGTAGCCTGTCTTTGGGTATTTTTTGCTTTAATAACTTTATTTTTACGGGTTGAAAAGTAACTGTTCTTAATTATGTAATAATCACATCTTCATACAGGTCCATAATTGTTGCTAAAAATGAATTTTTCAGAGAAAAGATTATATTCTCATTCCTACATTTCCTACTTCAAAATGAAAAAAATCTGGTGCGATGCGCGCAACACACAACTTTCACTTACCAACTTACATTAGAAATTGACATGTTTTTTTAATTGCCATTTCTATAAATAATATAAAAAAAGACTTGATTTTGATTAAAAGTGATTAATTTAATCAAAATCATTAAAGCCGTTTTTGAGATATTCCAAAAAAATGTAAAAAATGGAAAAAAAGTTATGAAATAAAGAGCCCCCTGCATTTCACCAATTTTGATGAAATTTTGTCTGTCACATTGTGAGCATACACATATACCAAATATCCAGTCTTATCAAAATAATTACAGCCGTTGTTGAATAAATAAAACAAAACCTAAACATTGGATAAAATTCTTTCAGTAAAGTACCCCCTCCGTTTCACCAATTTTGATGAAATTTCGGCTGTCGCATCGCGGGCATATACAAACATCAAATACCCAGTGTGATCAAAATCGTGAAAGCCGTTTTTGAGTAAATAAAAAAAAAACACGTGAACATAAGACAAAATTTAGTAAGTAAAGTACCCCCTCAAATTAATCAATTTTGATGAAATTTTGACTGTCGTATCTCAGGCACATACATGCATCAAATATCCAATTTCAGGTTCGTACGGTTTATAGTTTTTGAGCTAGTCTGTTCACATACACACACACACACACACACACACACACACACACACACACACACACACACACACACACACACACACACAGACCATTTCGCGGGACTTGGTTAATTGGACTCAGGGGACCCCAAAACGCGTATTTCCGTTGAAAACCGGAAGTCGAAATTTTTCACGATCGCAATCCTTACTATATATTTCATATATAGGTAAGTGAAAGTAAAAATTACAAGACACTATTTAATAATTAAAGGAATATTGATAGAAAATGCTCATTCAGTGTTCGACACTTTTTCTAAATAAATAGGCAGGTGGAAATGTGTCTTTGAGAAGTGGTATACAGATAAAAGGAAAGTTTAAAGGAACACGTTTAGAATATTTATTTATTTTATATATATATTTTAAACTGTTTAATTAGAAGATAAAAGATTCAACCAAGGCCGGGAATTGAACCCAGGTCCTCTGCATCACCGTTGCTTCTATCTTCTAATTAAATAGTTTAAAAATTATAAATTAATTATTTAAAAATAATTAATGATTAAATTTCTATATATATTTTATATATACTTTTTATAATAAATATATTGCTTTATTAACCTTTACATAATTAGCGGCCACTATAGTGATTGATATCGGTAATATAATTCACTTACAGTAAATATTTAAAAACGGTTACTTTTGAAACTTTTAGGTACTTACCGGTACCTACATATGGATATGGCAGTCAGTCAATACTGTATCAATAGTAGATTTCTACAATGCTTTTTGAGTTTATCTTTAAGCCTTTAAATCAGACTAAAATGAAAATGGATTCCAATGTACGTTAAATATTTGATTTTTAAGTAGTTAAATTTTTAGGTTCCACAAATGATTTAGCTGTATAATTTAGCTCTAAACTGCGTCTGTCATCTTTGTCATTCACGGACTTGGACCTCTTTTTTTCGATATCATAAAAAATAATCTTTCCGCTTTTCAATTTTTGTGATCCATGATAAGACAATAAATAATTGCTTGTTTTATTTAGGAACCCATTTAAACAAATCCAATGTAAATAAATCGTGGCAAATGGATTTGTATAAATAAATAATCACATCAAACAAATTTACATTAGTGGAATATCTACTTGCACTATAAATAAATTTGCAGCAAATTTCAAATATACTTGAAATGTTTTGCCACTCGATAAATAAATAAGGTATTTTGAAAAAAAAAAATAAAAATAAGGAATTTATTTATTTTTTTTTTATAGTAAAATTAGTAAGTCATTCATAACATTAGAACTCTTAAAACTTTTTTTTTTAATCTAAACTCAACTCACATTTATCGTGGACTTCCTGACAGAGCCTGGTGTAAGCAATGCGCCCGTCAGAGATTTTGTAGTAGTTCGTAAGTTCCCCAACTTCGAATGGATCCAGACCGATTATTGACTTCATAGGTCCAAATAAAATAGACAAAAATTTTGCCTCTGGAATATTTATTAACTATTGTTAGATATGTACATAGAAAAGAAATATATATACATATATGTGTGTATGTAGTGGATTTTTCTTCAAGTTCTGTAAAAGGAACAGGATGCGTAACATCATATAAGCAATGATGCGGTTTGGTGCATGAATCTATACTGCACGGAATAAACTACCTTATATTTAGTGTACTTTTCATTAAATAAAATATTGGCACATAGCTGCTTATGGTCCGATGCTATGAATGTTTCGACTTTGTTTTTAAAGTGTATAATACTATCGAATATAATACAAATATGAATTGTTGGAAACTATCGATAGTTTCACATCACTATTTTCCATTTGCGTTCTGTATGCCATTATTATTAGTTATTACACACCCAGGATCCTTGAGTATAGTACTTGCACCAACCAGAAGGCTATTTTTGATTAAGGCATGAAATTGTTTCGGAAAAGGCTGTAAGCTTCATTGCCAACAACCTACTATTTTATTAGATATAGTTAATGGATCTCTCCTACTCTCACTCACCTATATATAAAATATATAGCAAGGGAAAGAATTATGGTCCTGAAAACTTTAGCCTTCTAATTTTTAAGGGAAATCCACTTTTCAGGGTCCGTGAGTCCAAATAATCAAGTCTCACGAAATGTCTGTGTGGTGTGTGAACAGACTTAATCAAAAACTACAAACCGTACGAACCTGAAATTGGGTTTTTGGTAAATGTACAATATACCAGCGATGTCACAGCAAAAATGTCATCAAAATAGGTCAAACGGAGGGGCTTCATTTAATGAATTTTGTCTCATTTTTTTTCGCTTTCCTCAAAAACGGCTCTATTTTGATCAAACACATCATTTTTAATGATAATCAAGTATTCTTTAATACCAGGTATGTTGTATCCTCATTGAAATGTTCTGAGGGGTCTTAAATGGGGAAGGGGTCTTTTTTGTTTTCCTATAAAGTACCTTTGTTTTTGATTATACGGATAAATTAACTGTCTCTCGTTTTACCTAAAAATAAGAAATGGCTAAATGTGAAATATGAAATAATCGAGTAAACATATACAGGAGAAATAAAGAAAAAAATCTTTCAACTCATAAACCACGTTGAGCTCACGCACGCGCAGTACGCCTTTAATATTTATAATTAAAGACGTTTTGTTCCTGGAAAAGAGTTGTCAACGTGTTTTGAAACAGACGTATTAAATGGAAATTATGTGTTTCATAAGAACTATATGAAGTTTTCAACAACTAAATAGGTAATATATGTGATAAGACGCGATAGAGTATTATGCTTGCATTAGCGAATCACCACTAGTAAAAGCTTTTATTTAATAAATTTAGGATACTTTGGAGAGAAAATAGAAATAAAAAAAAACTAAAAAAATCTGGTGCGTGCGCGCAACACACAACTTTCACTTACCAACTTACTTAGATTAGAAATTGTGTTAATGCCACTTCTCAAAGTTACACATTTTTCCACATTCATTCTTTATTTTTGTTTTCATTTGCTCTATAACAAACACTAATTTCTTTTATTCTTAAATAAAAGGTTTTACTTGAGATAATTCGGCAATGCAAGCATAATATTACAAGTCGTCTGATTTTATAATTCTCTATGTACTTGTTGAAAATTTCATTTAGTTACAGTCATGATGAAATTTTTACTTTCATATCTCGGACATATTAATACATCAAATACCCAGTTTCATCAAAATTTTTAAAGCCGTTTTTGAGTAAATAAAAAAAAACACGTGAAAATGGGACAAAATTTATTAAGTAAAGTCCCCCCTCTGGTTGATCGATTTTGATGAGATGTTGACTGTCACATCGCGGGCATGTACATACACTAAATATCGAGTTTGGTCAAAATCGTTAAAGCCGCTTTTGAGTAAATAAAAAAAAAACGTGATAATGAGACAACATTTACTAAGTAAAGTGCCCCCTCCGTTTAACCAATTTTAATGAAATTTCAGCTTTCACATCGTGGTCATATACATACATCAAATACCAAGTTTAATGAAAATCGTTAAAGCCGTTTTCGAGTAAATAAAAAAAAACTCGTGAAAATGGGACAACATTTATTAAGTAAAGTGCCCCCTCCAATTAATGAATTTTGATGAAATTTCGACTGTCGCATCGCGGGCATATACATACACCAAATACCGAGTTTAATCAAAATCGATAGAGCCGTTTTTGAGAAAATCGAGAAAAAATTAAAAAATAGACAAAATTCTTCAAATAAAGTACCCCCTCCGTTTGACCAATTTTGATGAAATTTTTGCTGTCACATCGTGGGCATATACATACACTAAATACCCGATTTCAGTATTGTACGACCTATAGCTTTTGAGCTAGTCTGTTCACACACACACAGACCATTTCGCGGGACTTAGTTATTTGGACTCAGGGGACCCCAAAACGTGTATTTCCGTTGAAAACCGGAAGTCGAAATTTTTCACGATCGCAAAACTTTCCTTACTATATATTTCATATATACGTAAGTGAAAGTAAAAAATAAAAATAAGTAAATGAATGTGGAAAAATGTGTGAATTTGATTAATGGATTTTACAACATATCAAAACACGTCAATTTCTAACCTAAGTAAGTTGGTAAGTGAAATTAATGTGTTGCGCGCATCGCACCAGATTTTTAGATGAGTTTAACTAGATAACTTATTTGGGCAAATTTGACATTAGTTTCTCCACTGACTACGCCTGAATTTGGGAAAGTTTTTAAATATAATTTTGGTATTTCAATTTTTTTTCCAAATGTTTCTTTTTAGCCGTTTATATTGATTCATTAATTAATGGCAATTCACAGCAAACCTTCACATCCTATCTTTTCCTGCCTCCCTTCGTTGTTCTGCTAGGCTTCCATATCCGTAAGAGCGTGTTCGCTAATGTTCGGGCTGTAAGAAGCGAATATCCTCTTAGTACTCCCTTTAATACTTCTCCTGCCAAAACTTGAGCTGATTACACAAAGTGCTTGGGGTGCCAGGGGAACACATCCCAAGCCCTTTCTTAATGTATCAGTCCTTCCGGTGGCTGGAGATGGTTATTAGTAAATCTAAAATTCCATTTTGTTTCTCCAATGTGAACATAAAAAATTTAAACTCAAATTAGTAAACGTTACAGAACAGTAACTTGCGTAAGAGTAAGACAGAACAGTGACTCAGATATAACTGTATGCTTTGCTTTTCAACGGGAGAAGCAAACATTCCAAACTGGTGATCACTTACTAATACATGATTCAGGCTATTCTAGGACTTTTTACTGTAACAGAAAAAATCATCTATTTTTGTATCACGTCAACATATCATTGTCGCTGCATATTTCGAATCGAATGCTAATATTATATATCTAATAATTTGCGTTATCTAACGATATAGATTCTGTTCTTCATCAACTACATGAGTATGAGGACCTCGGGGATATGTGAAGTTATTTCGCAGAGTAATGCCCAATTTGTGGCCTATAAAAAATAAATTATATTTTTTCTTTCTGATAGCTTCTCACACTAGATGTTTAGCGATCTGAACCAGACTTCTCCCCGTTTTCCAGCGACAGAATCAGCTTAACTGAATCTGTCTATCCATCTGTTTTTAGGCCTATCACGAGGTCTCTAAAAGCAGTATCAATATCGATTTCCTGCTGCATTAATTGTTATGTAGAGGCTTTCTGATGGATTGCATCGAACATGGCCTGCCCATTTTTAGTTAGTAGGGCTTCGATGAGTCATATGTTTCACATACTACGCAGATTTTGGTCGTTACTGTCCTGAGAATGGCCGAGATGAAATTTCTTGACATGATTTTTAGAGACTGTTTGAAATTATTTCAATTTGTATTTTCACTAATCATAACAAAAAAATTCTTAGTACTTATCCAAGCTTAATTGATTATTTATTATCCCTTGATTATTTGTTTAACGTCCCTTTATGCTACTAAGGCTAGACGGACGATGCTGCATGATACATGATAAATCCTAAGACCACCACAGGACATGAACCGCCGACCTTTACTATTGTAGGTTGCTATGCTAACTACTATATCACAGGTGACCCTAAGCTTAATTGAAATATTTTGAATAATTAAATTTATTGTAGTTTCGGACAGAGGGAATCTCGTTAATCCACTCATGGCGGACCCAAGGGTGATCGTACCTAGCCAGTGGCCTACACCGACCACCCCT
Source organism: Aelia acuminata (assembly GCA_911387785.2). Classification (NCBI taxonomy): domain Eukaryota; kingdom Metazoa; phylum Arthropoda; class Insecta; order Hemiptera; family Pentatomidae; genus Aelia; species Aelia acuminata. Next base: position 23,870,761 of record OU426984.1, on the reverse strand, counting down.
GCACCATAAGAGGCGAGGAGAGAGAGGACGGGGACAGAACCTGCTAACCAGCCTGACCCCAACAAACACTCATGACCTTTACAGGTCGGCGCTTGGTGGTCTCAGTAACCACGACCACCACGTCCGTACCGAGCACCCCGAGGGGTCTCGGCACCACCCAACGATGACGCCCGGGAGAGCGTCATCCCCGTGGTACCATTTGGCATCACCGCCTCAACTCCCGAATGGATAGCGGGCCGGACAATCTGTCCTACGGATGCTCCTACTTAGGGCATGATGGCGGGGGCTTACCACCATGGCCTAAGGAGGACTGGTCCCGTGCCAGCGCCTCTTTCGTTCGTGAGTTGTAAACAACTCCCCAGGGGGCACCACAAGGAGGTGACAGTAGGCGTTGCAGGGGATCGGGCAAGCGGGGAACAACAGACAGTGAGTGGGGCACTATAGCCTGAAGTTCCCACATGAGGGGAGGAAGACTCCCGCACCCGTCTTCCGCCTCAGCCCCCCTTTACCCCTGCCATTTGCCCCCCATTGTAGTTTCGGACAGGAATTTATTAATTAAACTAAGTTTTAATTTATTTTAATTAATTAATAAATCTAGGAGTCGCTCATACAAAAAAGTTAATTAAGCGCCAAACCGATTAATAAATAATTAAAAAAGAATTACCTCTAGTTATTAATCTTCTAATTTGTATTTGAATTATATAGGAGATAAAAGTAGGTAAACATATTTTAAGTAAAAGTATTCTACAACTCTCAAACTTAAATGTTCTCAAAGTATGAAGTTTGTGGCTTAGTTCGTTTTAGCGTTATACGGAATAAAAGATGTTAATCAATCTAAATTTATTTAACCAATTGGTTTAATCATTCAATATTTCAATGCTGATTCCGCATTGTTGAATAAGATATCCTTCTATTAAAATCTGTTAATCTGCTCTGTAAAAATTTATAATTTTATTTTATAATTATTGGGGAACAGCCAAAAAATCAAATATACGACTCATACAGTAATTTCAATCAAAAATACTAAGAAAAATCGTAGATGCCCCTTTTATGTCACCAATGAAACCTTACACACTGACCTTGACATTCCTTACTCTAAATTCTAACCCACTAACTCAAGCTCTACACACCCACAAACCCTTACAATCCGTCAAGAAGACTGTTGAGGCGTTGGTCACGAGATTTTCTGCATTAAAAAGTTATATGTTTTCTTTTACATTTATCAATTCACTCGTTTTTCCATTTTTTTCTGTTCGTTTTTATATTTCTGTTTGTTAATTCGTTTTGTTTGTTTTTTGGTTTGGTTTTGTGTGTGTTTTTCTTTTTTCATTTATGCGATGTCAGCACATTTGCTTATTACGCTAGCAGATAGCCAATTTAATAAAAATGTCATAACATCATATGTAAATAAAAAAAAAATTATAAATACTTTTGAATCAATCTTTGTTTACCATTTAGGTACAAATCACAGGTACCAATACTATTTTTCAGTGTAGGTAATACTACAGTGTAAAATAATCGTATTAAATTATATAAGCAATCGTTATTAATTTTTTTTTATGAAATCTAACAGAGAAAAAAGTAAAATTCATAGGATATTTAATTGAGAAAATAAATAAAAGATGAGAACTTGCCTGACAAGTAATTGGTGCCGTAGGGGTCCAAGGGCTTGAATATATGCCATAAATTGAAACCCACCCTCAAAGAAGCGGCTTTGATTTTGGCCAAAGTTCTCTCCACATCTCGAACAGTTCCGGCGCACTGAAATAATGTAGTAATATAATAAATAAAATGATATAATACTTAGGCCCGCTTTCTCCAATATAGATTAAACTTAGATTAACTTAAACCGGATTATCTTTAATCCGAGGTTTAAACTCTGATTCACTTTCTACAGCCTTAGTTTAGTTTAAGCTCGGTTTAAACCTAATCATGTGAAGGTTATTATGTTTTTTAAAAGGTTGGTACATATTTGTTTACTTTCCTTGTTGAAACTTCTATGGAAAGAGAAGGTAATGTAAGGGTTATAGAAAGATTATTTATACATATTATTTATAATATTATTTTGTTTTTACCAAAAAAGTAAATAAAGTAAAGGTGTTCTATAAAAATGAAGCAAAAAGAAGTAAAAACTTTTCTATAACGTTCTATAAAAAAATAACGTGCTTGCTTTTCTCGGAAATTTTAATAAATCTTTTAAAGGTTAAACGGAATTCATTGGCTGAGTGTTTGACTCATTCTGTTAAAAGCATCAGTTTAAAGTTAGAAGCTTTACTTAATTTTCATCCAGTTTTACACAAACAATTCTTTTTTTCCCACATTTACAGTAATGATAAAGATTAAAAATTTACTACTATTTATAGATTTTCAGTTATTCAGATTAAATAAAAAATATTTCATAACAAGAATTTAATAATACTATCATGACCTATTAATAAATACTAGCTTACCCGTGCGAAGCATTCGCACTCTAGCCTACTTAAATCCCACTTAATTGAAGTACACACCGTATATTTAGTATCGTATAGAGCATATTTAGGCCCGCTTTCTCCAATATAGATTAAACTTAGATTAACTTAAACCGGATTATCTTTAATCCGAGGTTTAAACTCTGATTCACTTTCTACAGCCTTAGTTTAGTTTAAGCTCGGTTTAAACCTAATCATGTGAAGGTTATTATGTTTTTTAAAAGGTTGGTACATATTTGTTTACTTTCCTTGTTGAAACTTCTATGGAAAGAGAAGGTAATGTAAGGGCTATAGAAAGATTATTTATACATATTATTTATAATATTATTTTGTTTTTACCAAAAAAGTAAATAAAGTAAAGGTGTTCTATAAAAATGAAGCAAAAAGAAGTAAAAACTTTTCTCAGTGTGAAATTAATGTTCTCCTGGCTCTTGTGGAAGAGAAGAGAGACATTTTTGAAACCAAAAAAACAAAAAAACAAAAAAGAGAAGGAGGATGAATGGAAGAAATCGGCGAATAAATTCAATGAAACGAGCGGTGCTGTTTTCAGAGATTTAATTTGTATGTTAATAATATGTTCGTTATAATATGATATTATTATGCCAAGAATAATAATAACCTCTATTACATTTCATAAATTTTTTTCAAATAATGTTCAACCTTTTTATTATTATTATCATTTTGTTTAAATAATAAATGATCTAAGTTGAGTGATATATAATTATTATAGCTTAATAATAATAAAATTACATCATTATGAGATATTCAAGTGAAACATATTTTGCAACATAACCTTGATATTAATTATAAACCAATTACAATAAAAATAATGCACGTTAAGAAACATTTTTTTCTAATCTCTATTCTACTTCACTGATTTAACATATTCTGAAAATATTCTTGGATTAACTGATTGCGTCTATTGATGCGTCTCTTTGGCAACAAAAACACATCATAATCTTTTTCTTCCATGTCATTTAAAATTTCAATTATGTATATTTTCCATTTTTGTATTCAGTCAAGTGCAAAACAATAATTCTTGAGTAACAAGAGCGAGTATGTTATCACATAAAATGTTTGTTTATATTTTGCAGTTTAAACCTAATTCAGAGTTTAAACCGGGAAAAATGAAGGATTAACTTAATCTAAGTTTAAACCAACTTTAGAGGTTAAACCGACTTGAAGAAACACACATCTGGTTCAAACCAAGAGATAATCCGGATTAAAATTAAACTCGGTTTAAACTAACTTGGAGAAAGCGGCCCTTAATAATAATGAATAATATAATATACTTGAAATTAATGTCGAAGCCGAAAAAAATATGTAATGGATTTCTTAAATATTTTGTGTAATTAGTGGCATGTAATCAATCCCGCAGGAACCTTTTTTGCTACCTTTCTAGCTCAACAGTTCAATGCCTTAATACTGAGCTATCCCACTATAATTTCACTAATAAAACATGTATAAAAATAACGGACACTATAATTGCTATTAAAGACTACATGCAAGTAAAATTTAAATAAAAATTTTTTTTTAGTATGCCGTTTTTAGTGTACTTATTTTAGGTCAACAATTTTTTATCTTGTAGGCCCATTTGTTCTCCACTTTGAACTTTGGCACGCTTACAGCCAATATATGTTAGCATTTTTTTTAAATGTAATTTTTTATTAAAAAAATCAAAAAGGGGGTGTTTTTTCAAAAGTAAATAATAGTACATGAAGAAGTGTATAAAATACAATAATTCAATATTTCAATATTTTACCATTTTATGTAGCAGGGCATACAATCGTGTATATTATTATATTTTTTTTTTTGTCGGTACGCCATAATTTCCTTGAGATAATGAGGCATCATTTTAAATCTTTCCTTAACCAATACACTGGGAAAATATACAAATCACTCATTTCGCCTTCCATTGCGAATTATAAGCGCAAAACCTCGGTTTCTGGTGGAAAATGATCCCAGAGATTTCTAAATGGTGCCAATCATTTCAGATTTTCAAAGAGAATATTTTCGGTCATATACATTTTTTCGATTAACCCCTTCGTTTGCCAGTTATAATCGAAAAACGGCAAGTCACAGCGAAAATAAAAATGGAGGCAGGGCTTTTTCGAAGGTTTAATTTTTTCAGTTCCTCGAGACGGACATTTTGGTTATTTACACAAGTGGGTACCCAGGATCAAAACTAGAGGGGGGGGGCAAGCTATGGTCGTTCAGGTTGTAACATCTTAACGCGGAAAAGGCCATTGAAACCAAATTTATGTATAGTTGTAGCAGTGCTTTATCAACTAAATTATTACAATTATTTGCTTGAAATTATTCTATTACTGCTTCCAGCCTTAAAAGCTTAAAAAATAATTGCATTCAGGGGTCTTATGCGGAATCTGGGCGCCAGTGATAACAGTTACGTTACAATCACTAGGTGAGGCTAACTACTGTCACAGTTTCATATCACCTGTTATCCTCGGCATTTTGACTATAACCTACAACATAGTAATAACCGATAATTTGCACAGCTATTATTGCTATTATTGTTTCATTTAACCTATATTATTAACAAATTAAGCAATCCTAACAGTAAAAAAAGATATATAAAAAAAATGTAAATTGGAGGCATAAAATCAACAATGTCTATCCATATCTTTTCGAAATAGTCTTTCTTCTTATTACGTTATTTCCACGGAGTCGAGGTGACTCCTACTGGTACCACACTGGATTTTATTTCTTATTTTAGCAACAGCCCACAAACCTTCTATTGTATTAGTGTGGACTCCAGTTTCAGGATCACGAAAATTCTTTTTGTGGATCTCATTATTGTTTGTGATGAGTGGTACTCATTAATGTTTCTTTTCTTCTATCAGGGACGGCATAAATAAAACACTCTTTAGCTTGTTTAATGTGAGAAGAAGGTTGTCACCAATCTTATCATATGTTTATTAAGTAAATATTAAAAGCATGAAGAAATAACTGTTACACCTGTGATTATAACGTAACATTTATCACTGGCGCCCAGATTGCGCATAGGACCCGCATCCAGCCTTAAAGGGAGGTGCAGCTGCTCCCCGGTGGGTACGCCCATTTATATACACATTTCCGATTGTCGCCATCGTTTAAGAGTTACAAGCAAAAACATGCGATTTCAGTCAATAGAACCAGCGCACTTGCTTTCCGCATAATAAATAAACTACAATTTAAAGACATCTATTCTTTACTTTAACTATTCACCTATGCTCATGACGCACTAAATACGCACTATACGATACTAAGTATACGGTGTGTACTTTAATTAAGTTGGCTTTAAGTAGGCTAGAGTGCGAATGCTTTGCATGGGTCAGCTAGTATTTATTAATAGCTCATGATAGTATTATTAAATTCTTGTTATGAAATATTTTTTATTTAATCTGAATAACTGAAAATCTGTAAATAGTAGTAAATTTTTAATCTTAATCATTACTGTAAATGTGGGAAAAAAAAAGAATTGTTTGTGTAAAACTGGATGAAAATTAAGTAAAGCTTCTAACTTTAAACTGATGCTTTTAACAGAATGAGTCAAACACTCAGCCAATGAATTCCGTTTAACCTTTAAAAGATTTATTAAAATTTCCGAGAAAAGCAAGCACGTTATTTTCATCATATTTATTTATTTATTTTACTGTGTTTATTTTAAAAGTATGTTATGCCAAAATTAATCGTTTTTTTTTTTTTTTTCAGTTTGTTGTTTACATGAGGTTGGATAGGGGGGAAGGAGTTCGAATCCCCCTCCCCCCAAAAAATATTATGAACCTCTGAAATTTAATGTTCTTAAGAAAATTAAATTTTTAAACTAAGTCTGATGTTAATAATTAGCATTATTATTTTAAAGCATCCGACTAGCTAAATATATATTTTTATTTGTTTTTAATTTTATTATCTCTTTTTTACAGGTAAGTGGACGTTTTACAGTCTCTAAAGCAGGGTTATTAACATCAGTGTCCAAAGAGGAGGTATGTAATATGAAATTACTACCATTATAAATTACATATCGAAATAGCGGAGTAGCATAGTCAGCCTCTATGAGCGCTGAATTTATTTCAAAGTACAAATACTTTATTTATAAGTTCTGTGGAGAGTGCTTACCTCAGTATAAGTGAGGCACTGTGTTATGATATAATACACTGTGTCCTGGGTTAGTGTCTAGGCTTTGTAGGTATTTTTCTATTTTGTCCCATCTATCGTTGGAACGATACTCGAAGTTTGACACAATTATTTACTTTATATATATAGATAGATAGAGAGAGATAGAGAGAGAGAAATACTTTATTGAGTAACAAAGTAATACTGTCCTACTGTTAGGGTTGCCAAATATACAGCATACTAAATCAATCTTCGATAGACATAATATTAATATATATGTTGTAATATTTGTTATTGTGCTCAGTTTCTTCTATCCCCACAAGGGATGCCAATATGTAATATTTGTTAACTTCTGGGGGGCTTAAAAATTCAATAAGCTCCTAATCTCTCCTCAGATGTCTCCACCACAGTGTCTTTAATAAAATTATTTATTGGAGAGAGAGAAAGGGGAGGGAAAAGAGAGAGATAAAGGAGCCAGAACAGAGGGCCAACCAATGTTCAGCTTAAGGTGTGAGGAATAACGAAGATCCTTGCCAGAGCAACGCTACCCTTTTACCCCGAAAGGTAAAACTGATCAAAGCTAATTCCACGGGAGAGACGTGGGCTTTGACAGCTCTAGGGTGCTTATCTAAGCAAGGCCACCTGGACAGAGGGCCAACCAATGTCCAAGCCCTGGGAGGACAACCCCCAGGATTCTATAGGTAGGGTGAAGGTAAAGAAGGACTGAAGATCCTTGCCAGAGCAACGCTACCCTTTTACCCCGAAAGGTAAAACTGATCAAAGCTGATTCCACGGGAGAGACGTGGGCTTTGACAGCTCTAGGGTGCTGATCTAAGCAAGGCCACCTGGACAGAGGGCCAACCAATGTCCAAGCCCTGGGAGGACAACCCCCAGGATTCTATAGGAAGGGTAAAATTAAGGTAGGGAATTAAATTAAATAAGACATATAGGTATAAACATCCTAGAGACACCAGGAGCTATCGGGCAGGGAGAGAAGTGTCTTAGACTGACTAATGAAGACTGATTAATGTTGGGCAAAACGGCCCTATTTATACCTCAAGGGACAAACAATTGACCAATCACAGCCCTGCACTGTATAGTTGAGAGGATAGGACCTGGTATCTTTAGGCTTTATTTTATTGTTTTTATGTTTTTACAAGCCATTATTTTCAAAAAGATAACAAAATACAAAAGAATTTCTCTTTTAAAATAGATTTTAAATTAAATAAGTTCGTAATGTTTGAAAATGTAGTTGCCGAATCGGCCACAGATGGCGCATGTGTTTGTTATATACACACTTATGGAGGCATTGGCTCACAGCTGATTACAATAGGTTATGTTTTCTTTCACATCTGTTTTTCAATCATAATGTCAATCTTTAACATTACTGCACTGCATTATAAATACAATTAAACAAATCAAAAAGAATATTTAACTATTTACAGTGATTAAAAACTAAAGAACAAGAAGGTTATGTTATTGATAGGAGTATTATATCTAACATTTAAATGAAAACAAGTATTAGCTACCTTCCATGACATTATCTTATTATTTTAATTAAACATTTAAATAAATACAAGAAATGAGGTTCTAAAATAAACAAATACTAATATTATTTCAATAAAAAAAAGGTTTACCTAACTGAATTAATATTCAAAGATAACAAGATTACTATATTATCACTTATAAGAACTATGAATTATTAAAAAAATAAACTTCTTTGTTAGAATCAAACCTATACAAGTACTATTTACAGTTTTATTTTAAAAAATACTCTTAGAGCCTCCCTAACTATATTACATTACCCTCTTATGCATTGAAAAAAAAAAATTATTTAGATTTTTTTTTTTTTTTAAACTAAAAAATTTTGATTTCAAGTTTTCAATACATCATAAGCAATTTAAGTTTTTAAATAAAAAATTGAACCATTAAAATTTTACAAGTTGAATTTACAATTATTAGCTTTTCAAACACAATTAATTACATTTCTCACACACAAATACCATAAGACATGTGGAATTCCATCGACGAAGTCCTTGAAGCCATTTCCAGAAAGACTATCCTCTGGTTACAATTGGTCCCTTTATCTTCACCTTTCCCCGAAGATAGCTTTGTGGATCTTCGACTTCTTCTTGTTGAATCCTGCTGTCCTTAGTGACATCCGGGTTATGGATAGTTATTCCGGGTCTAGTGTTTTCCATTGGCTTAGACCACCTTTCTATAGTCGAACCTTGAATAATTTTGTCGTCCTCAGCGATATTTAGTTTGTTTGGTGTCTTGTTGACTGGTTTAGACATCCTTTCAACAGTTCCACTGAGAGTTGACGAACTAACATCTTCTGGCAAGTTTTCTAAACTGGATTCCTCCATGTTCTTCTGAATTATTTCTGGTTTTAAGCTTGTTATTTCTTTCACTGAATTTATTTGAATGTTACTCTTTCCTGGCATTATCTTCGTTTCTTGGCATTCGGTTTCTTCATTAAAAGGTTCCTCATCGTATGTAGAATAATGAATGTATTCTTTATTGTAAGCTCTACCACCATATGGTAGCTCTTCTGATGTGTCGTAATCGAAGATCAACTCATCGAATTTCGGTCTTGATCTTTTTGCTTTCTTTTTAAATTTTGTTGGGGGATCTCTATGATTTAGCGTTATTTCTGGTTCTAGATGTTGAAATTCTTGAAAGAAATTTTCTTCATTAGTTGTATTTGGTTCACATACATTATTTAAAGACATATTTTGAGTATGGTCTTCTAAACCATACGTCTTCGATTGTCAGTCCTCGTGACTCTCTTCTCTTCTATTAGTAGAAAATTTATTTATTTGATCATCATCTTTATGCTTTGATGGTTTCTCATCAGATGTTAAACCGTCTGGCTCTTCTATTTTGTGATTCTTGGTTGGACATCCTGCCCTGTTTTCTTCTTGATTACTCTTGACAGATCCTTTATAATTATTCTCACTTCCTTTTGTAATCCGGTTTACTTGTCGATTAGACTGGAGGCAATTATTGCTCCTATCAAAGTTTCTTCCTTCTTCTTTGCTTGAATAACCTCTATCATAAGGTTTCGTATCAGTTTTGAATTGATGATTGTGTACAGCTTCATTATTGTAATTTTGGTGTAGGTTTCTTCCTTGATCCTTTTGAAAAGTATTAATATCTTTCATAATTCTATTTCTTCCAAACCTGTTTAATACTTCAAGAAATCCATCGATATTCTTGATTCCTTGATAAAGCATGAATTCTTCTATTGTTTTCCCAAAATGCCGTGCCATAGATTTGCAAATAAACTCTTCTTCAAGCTTATGTTCACAGGCCCGAGCTCTTAAAATCATATTGCAGAAGTACTGCTGCGGAGTTAGATTAGTGTGGTAATAATAGCTCCCATGATTTAATTCTTCCCAGAATATAGGATCATATTTTCCTTTCCAGAATCTGTTCAAGAATTCCTCACTGAAGGCATCAATTCCCTTTATATTTGCTTCCTGCATAAACCACCATACTAAAGCTTCATCTCTCAGGTGTTGTCTTATGAAATCTTGGAATAAAAGCGTATGTCCCCATAGGTGGTATTGAGTTTTCAAAGAATTTATAAATTCTGTAGGGATATCCTTCTTACTGTTTCTGAAGAAAAGAGGTTTCTGGGGTGAATTATTATTTTGTTGTATTAAGGTTGAATTCAGAGCCTTGAATACGTCGGTGATGTTTTCTTTGTCGGCGCTTGTGCTCGGCATGTTACTTATGTTAGTCTTTGGTTTGTCCGAAGTTACCCTTTCAACCTGTTCAACTCTCTTTGATACGTTTTCTTCCAGCAGGTTTACTCGGTACCTTAATACTTCCATATCATTCTTTAAATGATTTATGTCCTCCTTCCTTTCTTCATTTTCCCTGTTAAAATGTTTCTTCAGATCGGTGGTTTCCACCTGATTCTTTTCTTCTAATAATATTAGTTTAGTTCCAACATCCTGTTCCAGATTATTTAGGCGGTCTTCATTTTTTCTTATCTTATTAGTCATATCAATCTGTACTTCTTCTAATCTTTTTCCTAATTTCTCGACGACTAAGTCCATATTATCAGTTACACTTTTAAGTTTTTCTTCCAATTTTTTGGAGTGGTTTTTAAATTCTTCTGATTGTTTCTTGATTTCTTCAGATTGTTTTCTAATTTCTTCCGATTGTTTCTGGATTAACTCTTTCATTTCGGCCTTTTCTTGAAGAGCTTGGTTCTGGATTAACTCTTTCATTTCGGCCTTTTCTTGAAGAGCTTGTTTCTGGATTAACTCTTTCATTTCGGCCTTTTCTTCAAGAGCTTGTTTCTGGATTAACTCTTTCATTTCGGCCTTTTCTTCAAGAGCTTGTTTCTGGATTAACTCTTTCATTTCGGCCTTTTCTTGAAGAGCTTGGTTTTTAAGGTCTTCTGATAATCGTTTCGTTAATCTGGCGAACATCATCTCCATCCACGACTCGTCTCTTCCAGAGTTTATCTCTGTCTGCAATTCTTCTTCACAATCCTCTCCCTTCATCCTTTTTCTGCCCGTACCTTCCTTTCTAGGTCTTAGATTATCATTTTTGATAGCGGTAGCCCCTTTTTCATTATTGTCTTCTTCAATGATACTAGTCGCTTCTTCAAAATTTTCTTGGTTCTCCATCTCTCTATTCGTATCTTCTGGTTGTAGCTTCTTCATTTCTTCTTCTAATCAAAGGTCGGTTATTTAAATCGTAATCCCCACAAGGGATGCCAAAATGTAATATTTGTTATTGTGCTCAGTTTCTTCTATCCCCACAAGGGATGCCAATATGTAATATTTGTTAACTTCTGGGGGGCTTAAAAATTCAATAAGCTCCTAATCTCTCCTCAGATGTCTCCACCACAGTGTCTTTAATAAAATTATTTATTGGAGAGAGAGAAAGGGGAGGGAAAAGAGAGAGATAAAGGAGCCAGAACAGAGGGCCAACCAATGTTCAGCTTAAGGTGTGAGGAATAACGAAGATCCTTGCCAGAGCAACGCTACCCTTTTACCCCGAAAGGTAAAACTGATCAAAGCTAATTCCACGGGAGAGACGTGGGCTTTGACAGCTCTAGGGTGCTTATCTAAGCAAGGCCACCTGGACAGAGGGCCAACCAATGTCCAAGCCCTGGGAGGACAACCCCCAGGATTCTATAGGTAGGGTGAAGGTAAAGAAGGACTGAAGATCCTTGCCAGAGCAACGCTACCCTTTTACCCCGAAAGGTAAAACTGATCAAAGCTGATTCCACGGGAGAGACGTGGGCTTTGACAGCTCTAGGGTGCTGATCTAAGCAAGGCCACCTGGACAGAGGGCCAACCAATGTCCAAGCCCTGGGAGGACAACCCCCAGGATTCTATAGGAAGGGTAAAATTAAGGTAGGGAATTAAATTAAATAAGACATATAGGTATAAACATCCTAGAGACACCAGGAGCTATCGGGCAGGGAGAGAAGTGTCTTAGACTGACTAATGAAGACTGATTAATGTTGGGCAAAACGGCCCTATTTATACCTCAAGGGACAAACAATTGACCAATCACAGCCCTGCACTGTATAGTTGAGAGGATAGGACCTGGTATCTTTAGGCTTTATTTTATTGTTTTTATGTTTTTACAAGCCATTATTTTCAAAAAGATAACAAAATACAAAAGAATTTCTCTTTTAAAATAGATTTTAAATTAAATAAGTTCGTAATGTTTGAAAATGTAGTTGCCGAATCGGCCACAGATGGCGCATGTGTTTGTTATATACACACTTATGGAGGCATTGGCTCACAGCTGATTACAATAGGTTATGTTTTCTTTCACATCTGTTTTTCAATCATAATGTCAATCTTTAACATTACTGCACTGCATTATAAATACAATTAAACAAATCAAAAAGAATATTTAACTATTTACAGTGATTAAAAACTAAAGAACAAGAAGGTTATGTTATTGATAGGAGTATTATATCTAACATTTAAATGAAAACAAGTATTAGCTACCTTCCATGACATTATCTTATTATTTTAATTAAACATTTAAATAAATACAAGAAATGAGGTTCTAAAATAAACAAATACTAATATTATTTCAATAAAAAAAAGGTTTACCTAACTGAATTAATATTCAAAGATAACAAGATTACTATATTATCACTTATAAGAACTATGAATTATTAAAAAAATAAACTTCTTTGTTAGAATCAAACCTATACAAGTACTATTTACAGTTTTATTTTAAAAAATACTCTTAGAGCCTCCCTAACTATATTACAATGTATATAATTTTTAAGTATTTTTTATGAAAAGAAAAAAGATCGGCCTTTTTATGTGAGATTTACTAGTTCAGCGAAACACGAAACAAATACTAGTTAGTGATGAAACATTCACAAAAAATCTTATCTGAAGGAGGTTATATGGTGTTGAAGGAGGTATAACCTTCCTGTGTTTTTTCACTAATATTTTCTAAAAAAAAATTGATAAAACTAAATTTATTTTAAAAATAAAAACCACTTATAAATAACCTATAGTTTGATTTAAGGTATTGTATTAAAAACAAAACGTCACTTGAAGCGTCTAACTCTGGCGCTTGTGTGGCACTTTTCCAATGTTCTTTGTATTACCACACAAAAAAAAAAAAAAAAAAAAAAAAAAAAAATAACGATAGTTAAAGGAGTCTAACAAGAAGCAAAATCCTAAAATCAATTTAGACCTTGCTTAAAAGAAGTTCCTCTGCTTAAAAGAAATACTGTTTGCCATTGTTGTGCTTAAGTGTAAACCAGACTGTGACTTGTCAATTTACATTAAACTAAAATATCTAAATTTTCCTAAACTTATAAATATTCAATACAAAAAAAAAAAAAAATTTTTTAAACTTGAATGTGTACTTGAAGTACTTACTGGATCGTAATCCGGCACGGGAGGGCCTTGTGGCAAGAACATTTTTTTATTTATTTGCAAATTTAAGTTACCACGCGCTAAGTGTAAATTTCTATCAAATAATAAAATAAAATATAGTGTACTAAATGTGTTGATAACTAAGTATACGCGTTCTAACCTTAACGAACATATGTACCTAGCGCGTTTATTGCTATAAAAATTGGGATGATTCTAGATTATAATCATTCAAGTTAAGAGATAATTTGTTATTATTAAAAATGTTTATATTGATGTTTTAGAGTGTTATTAAAGATGAACAATAAATAAATTGCTCAAAGAACAATTCATTTAAATACGCTGGCCAATAGAAACAGATAGTAAATCCTAAACGTAATTCCATTTACAAAGTCCAAGTCAATGACAATTTTGATTAAGATATAAACAAAAAACCTCTACTAAGGACGAATCACACATAATTTAATATTTTTAAACAAATACAGTCATACCAATATTCATTGATAAAGATGAAAACCTTTCAGCTAATCAAAATCCAACGTGGTTGAGAATAGATCATTACACCATTTAAAAGTATTTGGTAAGGAATATAGGAAAGTTAAAGTTTTTATTTTTTACATCTCATATTTCAATGTAGTTTGATTAAAAAGGAGCTGATTGTGTTTACGTCTCACAATGCTGCCTACACTATCGCCCTTTTTTGATTCATCGGTATAAACTAACTCGAAATGGCTATAATTTTCCACAAATTTTAAAAAGAATGACTGAACTTCTACCGGGTAAGTTTTGGTAACCTCAGCCATTGATCTATTAATTATTGGACTAAGACTACTTCAACTTGGTATTGTTAGTTTAGCAACGGGTTTAATATTGCTCAGGGTCATGCCAATCTTGGTTAACGCGCCATATATGGTCCTTTTGATAGAAGTTTTTCTTAATTTCTTTGAGACTTTGATTTCCCGACCCTTCGGCAAATAAGTGTTCGGTAGGAGGGTGGTGTGTTGAAGCTTTTAGCAATATATTTGAGTGATTAGAAATCTCTTCTTAAAGAAGTTTTTATATAATACAATTAAGAATTTTTATTAATTCAAGTACTAATTTGTTCAAAATGTTTTGGGTGAACCAGTTTTGTTTTTTTAACACAAACCAAAGATTTGATGGTTTCCACACACGTGAGCAGGCGATGCCCATTTCCCACGTGAGGTATTACATTGCCCATGGGAAAAACACGGATTTTCAAAGTCCAAGTGGACATTGTTTGCCCTTGGGATTTGTTTATGATCATGGCAAAAGCCAAACGAATAGGATATTGAAGCCTTTTAAATTTTATTGAAAATTCTGACGGTTCCAGGGGAATAGGTGGCAACAGGACGATAACTCCTGTAAACCTTCCAGGCAACATTTTTGCTTCAATAACATTTCCTGTGATCCTTTTAATGACCAAACGTGTACCGTTACACAATTGAGGTGGACTTAAGTTACGAAGAAGAATGATCGGTGAGCCAATCTTCAACCGGAGATTATTTGGGTGTGTATCCAGGGAATTCAAAAATTCAGATGGGAAATTTACGGTTTCGTTTACATCTAGAACATTGTCAATTGATTTTGTAAGTTTATTTCATCGAAATCAACATTTTTTGCTGCCAAAATAGCACCACTACCCAGCCAAGTATAGTCCAAATAATTGTTCAAAATATCAGGAAAGACACTTTATATTAGTTCATTTTTCGTCTCTACAACAGTTCAGAAATTTTCTGGTAATTTGATAAATTTTGAATTTCGATGCAGCTCTATTTCACCGTTTCCAATATAGAGCAATTGTTTAGAAAATATATCGGATCATCAGTAGAGGTGTAATAATCGTTATATGTAAAATTTAAAAAATGCCGCGATTTGTAATCCTTTCTTAATCAACAATAATTTAAATATAAGTAAAAAAATGTATTCTGGTGAAATTAACACCGAAATATCATTCCCAATAATAGCCTACTTTAAATTAAAGAAAGGATTAAAATCTTCGCTGACATTTCTTAAATTTTACTTATAAAGATAATTACAACCCTGCTGATCAGATAGGAACAGCCTCTATTCCATTGGGATTAAATTTTCTCAACTTTAAATTATTGTTGATAAAGGAGGAATTACAAATCTTCGCTGACATTTTTTAAATTTTACATTTTAGAGCACGGGATAAAAATAATAAAAAGGTTTGGTAAAATAAAAAAACACTGTATTTAAATAATAATAACAAAACGAATAATGTAAATAAAGAAACTTCTGTTAAATAAATAAATAAATCAACCGAAAGTATAATATTAAAGTCTTAATTATGCAGTTCTTTAGCAAATCACAAAGTATCCCACAAAACCTAATCAAAACACACTCAGGGAGTTTTTATGTCGGGTTACCCGCAGTGTAGCCAACCCACTAATTTTTGGGAACACTGACTCCCCAAGTCAGGTTTCTATTAGTTTACACACCTGTGACAGTAGGTGCTGTTACAACATGTATAGGATATTATTTCAAATAATAGCCTAATTTAAATTATTAAAATGTATTTACTTTTTTTATTCTAAATTTGATTGGTTGGTTTCTCCATTCGATTAATCGGTCATTGTTTCTAAAACCAACTAATCAAATTTAAAGTCAAAAGAGTGGGGGATTACTGGTTATCGACGTTTGTTAGAACATATCTGCACATGTCATGTGTAATCCTTATATATATAAAAGTAGATATCAGGGTGGTCCACAGCAAAGCGTTGCAGCGCTTAGCTAGTAATTTAATTTAAATATAAATAAAATGGAAAAGGAAAAAAAAATTACCTACACTTTTGAGAATTTATTGTAACCTTTTCTTGATTTATTTATTCTTTAATGAAAATTAACAATAAATACAAAGATTTATACTACTATTTGTCTGTGGAAAATAATAATATAGGAACATAAAACTGCACTCACATAACACAATACAAAATTATAATAATGATAACCTGTATTACAAAAGCATGCTTATAAACAAAAACGTTATGAAATCGACATATGACGCCATGTTAATAAATCGAAACACGATCTACTGTATTTGCAATAATTCGCTATATAAGAATTATTTTGGTCACTAATCAAGTTAAAAACTATCCTGTCTCTTAAGTTGGCCAAAACTATATACATTGAGCCAAATTTCATTAAAATCGGTTCAGCAGTTTCTGAGTAATAGAAAGACAAACATCGGGACACGAGATTTTTATATATATAAGGATTTTAACCAACAACATTAACAGTGCATATGTTGGCTAAGCAGTATTTACCACCGATCATATATAAAAATTCTTTAATAAAATAATAATAGAGATATGTATAAAACTGTTATTAGTTGCAAATCTATTAAAGTGGCCTTTAACATAATTAAAAAGTTAGTCGTTCACTCCCGACCCATTACAATTTTATTCATAAACGAATAGTGGAACCAACAATGAAATCTATGCAAAAATTTTTCATAAATTATCAGACAAAATAATAAAAAATGGCTAGTTCAAAATAAAGGTTGATTTCCAGATCACTTTGAGCTCACAGTAGGTAGATGAAATTCCAAGACAACATTAGTATTTCCGGAATTATACCAGTACTTAGTCTTTGGAAACGAATTGTTGAAGTTAGGTTAGATGAGTTCGGGTCAAGTGCCTTTCAGTTTAACATTTCTAAAACTATAACGAACTCCCTTTCGTAATTTTTGTCAGGTGCTCCTACATAATTTCATTTTTCTTATTTTTAACACTAGTTTCCGATAGAACGACGGATTTTGAATTCCTCGGATAATATCGAGTTTTAAAACCTTGGTGTCCATCAGTTTTAGAAGATTTGATTTAATTTCCATTTAGTGAGGTCCGGGCTAAGATAACCCATGCGGAATTATCAATTTTTAGACTCCTTATATTTTGGTCTTTCCAACTTCTATCGCTAAAAGCATATATATTGTATGGTCTCTCCAATTGTTATTGCTAAGAGTGAGCTTATGGGTAGTTTTCCTGGTATATATGGCAATAATAATTTGGAGGACTTTAATCACCGGCCAAAATACCGACGTCTTAGCAGGTGTGAAACACTTTACCTAACCATGCTGCAGTGGAATTGACAGGACTTAGGCCGAGCGCACATTGAGGCCGAGCGCACATTGAGACACTCGCGACGCAGAGCAGAGCAGAGCAGGCCGATGTGGCACTCGTGGATCTGCCACAGAAAACTGTGCCGATGCGACGCAGTTTTCAATATTTGATTATTTTAATACCTATTATTATCATTTAATATTAGTGTTTGAGAAGTTATACTTTTCTCTTAAGCAGGTTAATGAAACTAAGTAGGTCTTCTGTATATATAGGGTGTTCTAGATAAGTTCTAGGAAAAAAAAGATTTTAAAAATATAATAATTTAAAAGATATATATATGTTCTGTTATTTTAGATTCCAAAATCATAATATAATTTTGAAATTTCTCGCTATTCCAAAAACGCATGATACGAGTGTTTTGAATTTTTAAAACTAAACAATTTCAGGATGAAAATGTAGCTGTAAAATTAGTTTTAAAAAATATATATAGAAATATTAAAATTTAGATGAGGGCCTTTCTGAAGTTCTAGAAGCAGATACTTTTGTATAAATATTTTTAATATTGTTATTTTATTTGTAATCACTTATTTCGGTTTTCGTTAGTTTTTATTTGTCTTACTGTGACACGTTTATAAATTAGAAAAACAAGTTTTCTTCTCATAGATACTACAAGTTCATTAAACGATTCAACAAGTTATGATCTTAGGAAAATTTGACTGATATTATTTCACTGAAAAAAACATAGGCTTTATGGACATTTAGTTAATGGAAATGCTGATTACAACCAATAATGTATATGTTGGGATTGCAATAAATCAAATCGATTTATCCTTCACCAAACTTAATTTTGTTAATTTTGTTGAGTTCACCAAGCTCAAATTTTTAAGATACAAAATAAAACAAACTTGAAGTGCTAATATTTTAATTAAACAAGTCAATTAAATAATTTACAATTAACAAAAACACAATCAAATCACTTACCCTAACACGTTCAAGAGAACAAATTTAAGCTATATAAAACTCGAGTTTTTGGTTTAATTATATTTTTTAATTTACATGGCCATCTCGATTTCTAACAGTATATTTCTTCTTTTATTAAATATATTTGAGTAAAAAGAAAACTGCTATTTAAAAATCAACCATGTGTTGATTGGAACTTTTTTAATAAGAAATTTTATGTGAATATAACTCTTCTCTGTTATATTATCTTCTTAATTTTATTATATCCTCATACAGAATAGAAAAGAAGAGAAAATAAATTTTGTTCTGGGACAAGGTCCCTCAAGAATAACAGACTGGAAAAAAAATAAAACTACAACTGGTCAAATAATTAAAGTAATGGTGGATAATTAGAAATAATATTTTCATTAAAAACCCATAATAAATAGTTATAAAAAATAAAAGTATACAAAGTAGTGAATAATATATTGATTTATCAAATAAATAATAACGGTAATAAATTACAATAAATGTCCAAGGAAAAAAAAAGAAGAAATTAATGAAAAAAAGATTATTCCATAATGATATAATGCTGTTAAAATCGTATCCAAGGATTTTAAGAGATTTGTGCCTAATATAATTCTACAAACTTAGAGCTTAACCAGATCTCCCATTACCTGATTTTATAACATCACGATAAGTAATGGTTTTAAGCTTTGGATCCCTCAGACTAAATAGTAACTTCAATGTAATTATGTAATTCACCAGACTCAGACGGAAATATTTAATAGATTGTTAAGAATAATCTGTTTGCGAATTCTTTCATGAGCTGGTCTTTCCTCCATTTCCTCATTTTATCACAATCTTTTTTACGTTGACTTTTGATAATGCAAATTTTTTTGTGTTCAACTCTATATACGAATCAGATTCTGATCTTAAATCCAAGAAATCTAACATAATTTAACTAAAAATGCCTCTGCCTTCCCGAAACTGTGGCACAGAAACTGCTCTTCAATGTGCGCGGGTACCTGTGCGACGCAGTTTTTTTTTCGTACCGCCTGCTCTGCTCTGCTTTGCGTCGCCTGCGTGACACAGTTCGATGTGCGCCTTACCTGAGACGCTGGCGACACAGAGCAGAGCAGATCAGTTTTTGTGAAACGTGAATTAGGAATGAAACGGGCGGTCCATTGTCCGCGGAAAACTGTGCAACGCAGTTTTTTTTTTTCGTGCTACCCTGACCTGATCTGTGTCTATTTCCCCGTTTCTGCTCTGCTTCAAGTGGCACAGTTCAAAGTGCGCCTTACCTTTGGCTAGGCAACGCAGAGCAGAGCAGAGCGGTTTTTGTAATACGTTTGGTAGCTAGGAATCTTAACCCCCCTTCCACTCCCCTGGCCCGGGAAAGACCGTATTGCTTTAAAAAGGCGAAAAAGGGGAGGGATGAAGAAAAAACCTCTCGTTGCTTGCTCACTTATAAATTATACCCTACGAACACTCTCGATAATTCCTGATCCCCGGTATCGATTTTTATAGACCTGTCAAAACATCTTTTTCCGCTTTTTCAGTCACAATACACTAATGTATACAGTCATATTAATGTAGTATTACTGAATTCATATTTATAAATACAAATATAGTCAATTCAGATAAATAGTGAAATGTTTGAGAAATTCTGAGGATAGATTGTTTAATTAGCGTATGTAATGTCCGTTTTCAATTAAAATATTTATATAATGAACTGCCGGTCTGCTGAACCTCTTTACACACATAAATGAAGAGTATTATAAAACGACATGTTTGCTCAAAGGGAGAATGGCTTTACCTACTCCGTCAAGTATGAAAGTAAATGTAAAGGATAAGCGACGTTTACGCTTAAAGAACTAGTTATAAAAGGCATAAGGAAGGAGGCGAGGGATGGAGAATAGAAGTGGATGGGGGGGGGGGGGGGGGGAGAGACAGGGTAAAGTGGGAGGGGGGCGTATAAAGTAAACTTGTTTGCAGTTCCACTTTGAAGGTAAGTCAGTTAGCCGTTCCCCGAGCCCTGTATTTACTGTTTATCCATTAAATTTGTCGAGTTGACAGGAGACCGGTGAAGACTTTATACCGAGTTATATACTCGGGGGGTGATTCTTCCTCACGGTGGGAGGCTAATGAGGTTTGCCTTCCGTTGTTTTGCCTCAGAGGTCCGGCCCGAAGCAGAGGCAGCGGTAGGCAGAACTCTAAACATGTTAGGGCGGTGGTTAAACATGTATAAGCAGGGAGCCAAGAGTTTGTTTGGACGGTCCAGTTTGTTTTTCCTTCGTACGGTCGCATGGATCTTCGACGCAAAGAAGAAAAAAACATTGACGTGATATAAGGCGGCAAAAGAGGCCAAATTTATTTTTGTCGTGTTTAATCATATAAATATATTATTTCTCAAGGCCTTATTTTTTGTCGGTACGCCATAACTTTCTTAATACTTCATCAATTTTTTTAAATCACATTTTAAATCTTTTCTTAGCCGCTACACCGGAAAAATATACAAATCACTCATTTCGCCTTATATTGCGAGTTATAAGCGCATAACCGAGGTATTTTCGAAATTAATTGTCGTAGAGGTTTCTAAATAGTGTCAATCTTTTCAGGTTTTCAAGGAGAACATTTTCGGTCATATACATTTTTTCTATTAATCCCTTCGTTTGCGAGTCGTCAAGTTCAAGGCTCTTTCGAAGTTGTCATTTTTTCAGTTCGTCGAGACGAACATTAAGGATATATAAACTTTTCCGTTGTCGCCGTCGTTTGCGAGTTACAAGCAAAAAGATTCGATTTTAGTCAATAGAATCAGCAAACTTGCGTTCCTCGAAACCGATGTGTGTATTTAAGTATGTGGCGTTTTCCAGAGTCCGCTTTTTCAGTGACATCTATGTCTGTGGAAAACAAACCCGCCAACAAACAATCACAAATGACTATATCATAACTTCAAAGATAGTGTTAAAAGAGGTCATGCAAACACATAAATACTATGTAAATATGTTATACCTTAAACTTATGTTTAAAAAAATAAATAATCTCCAATTTAAACACATCTATTCTTTACATCAACCCTCACCTATGCCTATGACTCACTAAATACGCACTATACGATACTAAATATACGGTGTGCTCTTTAGTTTAGTGGGATTTAAGTAGGTTAGAGTGCGAATGCAAGGGTCAGCTAGTATTTTATAAATCTACAAAGGTGTCTTTACACTGTACGACCTTCACCTTCGAACAGCCTGTCCAGAACTCTGTTCGGCTGTTCTATATAAGACACGAGCTAGACCAGGTACTTTATGAGTGTCTTTACTGTGCGAACCTCCCCCTGGAACAGGTAATCCCGAACCTTGCCTTGCCGCCATACCACAAACAGCTATTTACACTGAAACGTGAAGTCGGACAAACAATGATGTCTGACCAATACAATAATTTTCATTACAAAGACGGCTGACTTGGGACTAACGGCAGTTCTAACTCTTGCTCTAACTTATTATTAACTTGTAGAAAAATGCTACAAGAAGGTCTAGAAATTATCTTTACTAACAAAAAAATACACTAGTCCTAACCCCGAAGATATAGCCGGGCGGATAAAAAACCTGTTCGATTTCGTGTCTTGTTTACATTTGCCAAAGTGTTCGGAACAGTCGAGTGTGTTCGAGTGTAAAGGTACATTATTTCTTCGCCTGTGTGTTCGGTGATAGCGCTAGTGTCGCTTTTGAGTTAGTTAAGATAAGCTTCCAGACCTTCTTTTACCATTTTTCTGCCGTTTCTTTTATCCATAATAAATTAGAGCAAAAGTCATAACAGCCGCTAGTTCCAAGTCAGCCGTCTTTGTAATGAAAATTTTTATATTAAGATGCTTAGGTACGGTCAGACATCATTGTTTGCTAGCCTTCACGTTTCGTGTAAATAGCAGTTCGTAGTAAGCCGGTGCGGCAAGGTGGGTATTATCTGTTTGAGGGTTTGTTTCACACAGTGTAAGGGAACCTTAAGGGATATACCATGGACAAATAGAGTTATGTTAAAACCTGCGTCATATAAAGGAAAACTTATCATGCAGTATGATTAAACAAGACAAGTTTAATCAAAACAGTTAAAGCCGCAAAATAATGTTAGTTTAATGTGCCACCTGTCTTTCCAGTCACATCACGCGCATTAACCTATCTCAAATAACGATTTCAGTTTCGTACGACCAATCGTTCCTGAGCTAGTCTTTTTACACACTCGCATACAGGACTTCGTATGGGACCCCTGTGGTGTAGTGGTTAGCATGGCAACCTATAATACTAAAGATCACAGGTTCGCGTCCCGCGGTGGCCCTAGGATTTTTTAATGGGAGTAAAAAATCCTTGGCTATGCCGTCCTTTGGATAGGACGTAAAATGGAGGTCTCTAGACTGTACGATATCAGGTACTCGTTAAAGATCCCTATCCTAATTATACCTGGGTAGGCAAAATTTAGGGCTCCCACTGTAATATCGTCCGATTAGCCTAGTAGCATAAAGTGACGATTAACAAACAAACACAGGACTTCGTTAGTTATAATCGAAGGATCCAAAAACGTGTGTTTGGGTTGAAAACCACTACTAAAAATTTTTACTTTCATAATAGTCCCCCTTAATATATATATATATATATATATATATATATATATATATATATATATATATATATATATATATATATATATATATTAGTATAACTTTACATATAATATATTTCATATATTGGTAAGTGAAATAATCGTGAGAAATACGATAGATTGATATAGATATAGATAAAGGTTGATAAATTATCAGGATTTTCAGTCAATTTTTTTTTTTTTTTTAGAGAGCCTACGTTAAGATGGAAACGTAGGCTGTCCATTACACACTTCTAAAATAGAATTTCGACTGGTACTCTTAGAAATTTAATTTCGTTTTTAAATATTTTTTATATTATTTTTATTGTGAATAAGACAGCGTATGATTTAGAGGTTGAACTACGATCGTTGTAGCAGATCGGAAAACACTGACCCCAGCCGGACCCTAACCCGTGACCTTATTGACTGAGCTGCCCCGTTTCCCACCGAGTCAAATCAATATAAAATATATATATGTTTCATATAAGTTATATGTATTGTACCATGATCAAGGTTAATATTTAAACAGACGTGGGTCAATCCTAGGGTACGGGCAACCTTCTCGGGTGCATCTAGCCTCTATCGAGTGGTTACAATTCACTGAATAATCAACTCTCCATATCCTAAGGCATACACTCTCATCCACCCTCTGTTAGCGCTGTGGTTTTTTATATGAATTGCGAAAGCTGTTGATGAAGCTCTAAATTTAAAAAAAAAAAAACTTCTAAAGTGTTAATTTGCATTTTTAGTATTTGCTAATTTACTTCGGGAAAAAAAAAAAAAAAAAAAAAAAAAAAAAAAAAAAAAAAAGCGTAACTGTATACGGCCTTTTGTTCTGTACACGTTCTCGTAAAAAGATTTAAGTGTCACAGAAACCCTTTAAATCAATACCGAATAGCAAATATGACTTGTGTGCCCGTAGGTTCAGCTTATTTATATTTTTTAGTAAACTCATTTCACTCCAACAAATTAAACCAATAAAAAAAAATAGGTTTTTTTGTCAAGAAGACATATAAAAACCTCATTTGCATCATAATGATAGCTTAAGCCCTTTCCCCTAACACCAGTGATATATTTGATATAAACATAACATTTGTGGAAATAAAATAAAATCAAGAATGAACAAAGATTTTGCATGAGAATGATGTAACGAACTGGAAACAATTAAACCGATGAATGAGGCTGGTTCAAGCGGATTAACATTTAGAAGCTCTGTTAAATCAAAAGGAAAATTAAATCGTACATTAGTTTTCTTGGTTATATTTTCTTTACTATACTACTACTATACTATATATGTATAGTATATAGTTTCTCAGATTCCTACCCATGTTTGGCTTTTGCCTTCTTTCCATTGGAAAAAAAAATGTAAATCAACGATCCTGCTATTCAGCACTAAGTCAATAGATATTGGCGAATACATATGGGGGGGGGGGGTACATCGATAGGTTGATAATAGAGTACATCAAAACACGAAACATATGATTTAAAAAGTTTTAGTATTTTTTTTTTTTTTGAACAGTTGGAACAAACTGTTTTAGTACGTTCGTGACTATTCGAGAATACTCTACGCTTGTCTGGAAGATTCTAGACTATTATAATAGGACTAAATATAAGGAGTCCAAGAAGTTATTATGATACGAGCAGAACCGGCCACGCGTTGCTGTGGTTCAGTTCTAATAATGCACTGTATTAATTATATCATATTCTTTTTAATTCAGTCAAAATGAAATTCACTGTTAAAGATAAAAAAATTAAAATCGTTTGGTAAAGAATTTTAAAGGGTTAAAGATTTTATCTTTTTAATCTCATATTTGACTATAGTAATTATTAATGATCCGTTCATTTAGCACATAATGGATTATTTCAGCTGAGGCGAGATTAAATATAAATAAAACACATGTAAAAGGAAATAATAAAGAATATAATCGGAATAGGATTTAATACAATCACAATAGACAGGTAAAATGACAGAACCAAATTAATCTTTTGCTGTAATCCATACTAATTAAATTCAGAATATGAGATAATAAATTCACATGATATGAGATATCGTATCAGGAGGTTATACTAATAGGTGAAAATTCATTTTGGTTAACCTGTCTTTTGCTGAAACAAATAGATTCCATGTTTCCCCACTCGTGAAAAGGCGAAACATAATTGCACATGGGAAAAACACGGATTTTCCTAGTTCAAGCCGGAAAAAATAGATTTGGATAATGGATGATTATCCACCTTAAATATCGCAAGAAAATGAAGTGACAATAAATCAACTTACACCGCCATCTGTAGGAAATTTATATAACTTACAAATAATCACACATTATTGTAGTATAATAAGCATTTAATATGCAATAAAAGAAATATTGAGGCAAATAATCGGGATAAAAGTTATCCTATCTTTTAAGTTGGACCAAACTATACAAGATAAGCCAAATTTTATAAAGACCGGTTGTGTAGTTTCTGATTTTCCCCCGAAAAACATCGGGACACGAGATTTTTATATATATGAAGATTATCTTATCGCACCTTCCATGGAATACTGTAACATCTCGAAAATCTAAACTTTTGGGAAATGGCGTTTAAAGTTTTTACTTTTTTAGTTTACCTTTTTTAATTATTGTTTTTTTTTTTTTTTCTGATCGTTGATTTTATTGGCAGAATTTGTTACTTAACTTTTTTTTCACTTTACCTGATTTGCGGCCACTCTTCGCTGAAAAAATGTCCGTTAATTCCCCCACTTCCGTAAGTTCCGCCTCTCCTCGGCCAACAAAACAACTAAACTTATTACATTTTATACCACATAAAGATAATGTCATTTTGAATGATTTGGTGTAAAAAACTCAAAATCGAATTTGTCGGAGATGTTACAGTATTCCCGGACAGGTGCGATAAATTTTAATTCAACAATCGTCAATGGACTATTATTATTTTTACTTGGCAGGAGATTTCTTTGAGGTGGTCCATATGTCCCGGTTCTTCTTCATCTCCTTTAATTCCGATTCCCATTTGGCCTTCCATATTTTATAGATTTCGTGTTTTATCCTGTAAACGTGATAAAAACCAACTAAGATAAGAATTTACATGGATGGAGTACAGCTGAAGGAAGGCTAATGTTATACGACCCAATAAGGCAAGACTCCTCAATAGAGAAGCGAGCATTGATTTTCGACATAATGTAGCGGGGCTAGAGACTGAGGCAAACAACGAGCGGGCTACACCACTTAACAACCCGAGAACTCTAACAAGGAATCGATACATTCAAATGAGAACCCGCTGGGGCAATAAGGGCGTCGGCGTAGCTCCTGTAAAAGGCTCTGTGGAGGAGCTAACAGCCTCGGAGGAATCCAGGTGGCCGAACACTCAACTTCCCCCTCTTTATCTGATAAGTGTCTCCTCTCGGGACTTAATTGGGACTTATGGAGGGGAGGGGAAGCTTTAATTTGAAGCAAATCAAAAATGATGGCCGTTCGGGGAGCTTTATTGTCAGGGGCATTCTCTCTTCAAACCATCTTCAAGAATATTTTTTCTGCAATTTTTTTTTCCAATATTTTATAACTAGTTTACCTATCGTGGCTACAATTCCTTCTCAATGTTATTACCAACCTTAACCTTTTATTATTTTAGACTTCCATGGTCTAAATGGTCTATTGTATTCTTTTCTTCTTCAAGGTTTGACCATGTAACAGGTTTTTCAACTACCAAGCTTTCTTACATCTTGCTGTGGGCTTCTTCAGGGCCAATATAAGAATGAGAGTGGAGAAAAGGATCAGTAACTTATTATACCTTAAACTTTTAATTATCTTATGAACATGTGGTGACCCACAAATAATTATTAGTTATTATTGCACAAGGGCTATGATATATTAATAATGATTAAATTTGATTGTAATAATTATTATAATTAGGTGGCCTAGATTAATCATTGAATCTATATAAATATGTTAAACAATAACATTGGGCCAAACTTTGTACTTTAAGCCCTCGTTATAAGCCCTAATTCTAAGAAGGGCCAACTCCAACACAGAATGAGTTCCCATCTAGATGTGATAGAGTAAAGACGTATTTTGCTGCCCTAAAACCGACTGTAGTCCAGCCCACTCCTGAACAGAAAGGGTTCGAATCTTGATGTAAGAGTATACTGACGTATTTTGATGCCTTTAGTACCACCTGTGCTCCTGGGGCCACCCCACTACATTTTCAGCCCTGTATGATTATAATATTAGCTATATTTCATTATATTTATATATGTATATGGTATATTACAAGATAATAAGTGACATTTTGGCTTCCACTGCGCAATTCTGTCCTTTTTTAGTTATGTTCAAATAATAATTAAAACCAAGACATAACAAACAACTAGTGTATCTAAATTCGGCGTTATTGGTTAAACCGTTTAAAATTTAAAAATTACCCCCCTACAATAACCAAACAAAAATACTATTTATATAAACTTTTATACACGTTTCATTTGGTTTAATCGGCCGTTTTTATAAACCCCTTCACTGGATTCCTTTGTTCATGTCATCGAAAAACTCGATCCTTAACCCTAGGATTTATTACTGAGGAGTATCCGACTTCTTAGTTTTGCCAAGGAGAGGGCTTTACGAACTCATAGCTGCCTTTTATTTTATAATATATTTTTATTATTTATAATAAATAATTTATTTTTATTTTTATTTATTCCATGAGATTGCAAAATTTGCATATTTATAAAACTGTGGATGTTAAAAAACCTTTTATAGAGGGAAATGACGGTCATTTTTCTAGGTAATAAAATAAAATTCAAACGTATCCCCGGAAAGTATCATGATAAAAGCTTCATACAAAGTGCAGGCGACATTACCCAATTTTCATTAAAAAAAAATGAAATTGTAATGTCTGGGTAACATAAAAACGTTGATGCATAAACATCAGAAGAAAAAATCGAGGTTTTGGAACATTTGAACACATTGGAAAAATGTGCTTTTTTTCTAATAGAGAAAAAACTAAATAAAAATATTAAAAAACACTATTAATAAATAAGGGATAGGATCTAAAGCAAACATACAGATTTTCGTTTTTTTTTTGTACTAAAAAAAATCCCTTTTAATTATATGTTATGAGAAATTCTTCCGAGTTAGTCAGTCTTGATCAAGGTTTTTTCTTTTTAGTTAATTTTCTTTATACTCCAGTCTCTGGCATTATTTTTGAAAATATAATAATGAAAATGACTAAAACAGCGATGTTATTTTGGGCGGCCGGGATAATGTTCTCGCATGTACCAAGTTCAATTAATTTGGATTATTAAGTCAATTAATTAAGTTGGAACAAACTGTTCTAGTACATGTTTGTGAATTTTCGAGAACCTTCTAGGCTTGTGGGGAATTCTTGAATGACTAAATATAAGGAGCGGTGGTCTGGAGATTCAGCCTTGCTCTGAAGATCAAGTCATATGGTTACTTTTGTGTTACTATACGGTTAAAAGTTGATATTTTAGTAAAACCATTAATTATTTGTGTTTTTAAGCTTGTCTGACATGGTGAATTATTATTTTCCCTATATAGTGCCCAGTAGCATCATCTTGGTCTTGTTTCAGGAGAGTAGGTTTCTCATCCAACTCCTTTTCAGTCGCCTTATAAAGGGCCTTTCAGTGGTGGCCATTTCATTAATAAGTCTGTTGTAGTGTTGTAAAACTATCGTTTTCCACAGTTTTCCAACTATCGATAGTACTATCGAATAAATATTTTTTAAAAGGGAAAAGTTGTAATAGCATCTTCCTCTAAGCACCTATGTGCATTGTAATTCATTTAAATGCAAAATAAAATGTTGCAGAGTAATTTTAATTAATTTTCTAACAAAAAGTGCGTATCTGCATAGTGTAGATCTAGAGGATAGTCCACACACTCGGATCGCGTTCTAAATGTTGTGGCGTACAAATAAACAAATGAGGATTCCGGGCGCGTGGTTACTTAAAGAGGGTTGGAATTACCATCCTCTAAATCCATTTTCCTCGACTTTTTGATAGTTTCGATTTTTATTGAACATCATATTAACGAAAATTACCTCTGGGTGTAATGGAACCTACCCTCCATTGACAGAAATGTTTATCTTATTCCCCAAATAACAGAAAAGAAAAAAGTACATTAAAAAAAGGCATTATAGTTCTTATCGTTTCAAATTCAAAATTCAACTATTCTAGCCCCCCCCCCCCCACACCGACGTGGGACCATATACTATCGATAGTATCGATAGTTTAATTTCCGATACTATCAAAACTATCGATAAGGGAAACTGGCAATAGTTTTACATCACTAGTCTGTTGTTTGATATAAAAGTCACAATAGAGGGTTCTTATTTGTTCGTCGATAAATAGTAGTTGTGAGTCGGTATGTATTTTTTTGTAACTAACTTACAAAGGAGCGTTCGTTATTAGTCGTACAATTTTATTGCAGTGGAATACTAGTTTTATAAATTTTATATAAATAAGAAGAAATAAATAAATAGGAAAAAAGTGTTAGTAAACTTCATTATTTATTTTATTTCATTTTAAAACGGAATCTCAAACTTCAAACTGAAACGTTTCAAACTAAAAAGATAGCTTTATCCACCCCTCCAGCTAGGCTATGCATACCAATGACTAAGTCCTATGATCTTATCTCGATGCCAAAGCACCTTAGAACTTAAGTCCCACCTCATTTTCTTGAAACGGGGTTCCGAATTGAAATAGCTTAGATTTTTTTTCTGCAATAAGGCTTAGGAAAATAAGACACCATTTTATTACAGTCCATAATAATATTAATTTATTTGAAAATCCTTTTAATACAAGATTATTACTATCTATTTATTTCCTATAAATTATTGTCAATTCTTTTTTGGAAATTCTAGAATTCTTTAATTATAGTAAAGATAATTTTGTAATTAATTAATTTTGTTCATTGTGCATATTAAACAGTGAAATGCAATTGTATTTTTATTTATTAATAAACATAAACACTATGCTTTAAAATATAAACTGCACAAATCGTGGGTCCGAAACATTGTGAAAGGGGGGCGGGGTGGGAGACCCGTTGAAAATAAAAAATATCACTTAATTAAAATTTTAGAACAGATTTTAAAACAACTAAATTTACTTAGTAATAAACAATGCCCTTTAGAAAAATAAAACAATATTTTCAATTTAATACTTTTTTTACTTTCACTTATCTAAGTATGAAATATATAGTAAAAGAACGTATTGCGAACCTGAAAACTTTCGACTTCCGGTTTTCAACGGAACTACACGTTTTGGGGTCCCCTGAGTCCAAGTAACCAAGTCCCGCGAAATGGTGTGTTGTGTGTGTATGTGTTTGTGCGTTTGTGTGCTAACAGTCTAGCTCAAAAACTATGAATAGTACGAACCTGATTGGGTATTTAATGTATGTATATGCCCGTGATGTGACAGAAAAAAATTCATCAAAATTAGTCAAACGGAGGGTACTTTATTTAATAACTTTTTACGTTGTTTTTTCGATTTTCTCGAAAACAGCTCTAACGATTTTAATAAAACTTTGTATTTGATCTACTTATATGGCCGAGATATGACTACATAAATTTCATAAAAATCGATCAACCGGAGGGGGCACTTTATTTCATAATCTTTTTCCCATTTTTACGTTTTTTTCCGATTTTCTCAAAAATATATTTAACGATTTTGATTAAACTCGTCATGCGTAATGAGAATCAAGTATTTTTTAATATCAGGTAAGCTTTCTCATTATTAAAATGTTCTGAGGGGGCATAAATGAGGAAGGGGCCTTTTTTTGTCCTATAAAGTACCTTTGTTTTTGTTTATATGGAGAAATTATCTGTCTCTTGTTTCGTCTAAAAATATGAAATGGTTAAATATGAAAGATGAACAAAATCAAGTTAACATAAAAAGGAGAAAAAAATCTGGTGCGTGCGCGCAACACACAACTTTCACTTACCAACTTACTTAGATTAGAAATTGTGTTAATGCCACTTCTCAAAGTTACACATTTTTCCACATTCATTTTTTATTTTTGTTTTCATTTGCTCTATAACAGCCACTAATTTCTTTTATTACTAAATAAAAGTTTTTACTTGAGATAATTCAGCAATGCAAGAATAATACTTCAAGTCGACTGATTTTATAATTCTCTATGTACTTGTTGAAGATTCCATTTAGTTACCATGAAACATGGAAATAATTTACATTAAGTGAACAAAACGGCTTTAATTATGAAATGGTCTGTCATTAAAAGCGTACTACGCATGCGGGGGCGGGGGGGAATATTTTTCTTTTTTTCTCCTCTATATGTTTACTTGGTTTTTATCATATCTCATATTTAGCTATTTCTTATTTTTAGGCGTAACAAGAGACAGTTAATTTCTCCATATAAACAAAAACAAAGGTACTTTATAGGAAACAAAAAAACAAACACACAAAAAAGGCCCCTACCCCATTTAAGCCCCTTCAAAACATTTTAATAATGATTAAGCTTGCATGATATTAAAGAACACCTAATTTTCATTAAACATGACGAATTTGATGAAAATCGTTAAAGCCGTTTTTGAGATAATAAAAAAAAGGTAAAAATTGGAAAAAAAAAAATGAATTAAAGCGCCCCCTCCGTTTGACCAATTTTGATGAAATGTTGGGTATCACATATTTGGCATATACATACGTCAAATACCCAGTTTGATCAAAATCGTTAAAGCAGTTTTAGAGTAAATAAAAAAAACACGTGAAAATGATACAAAATTTACTAAGTAAAGTCCCCCCTCCGGTTAATCAAAATTGATGAAATTTTTACAGTCATATCTCGGGCATATTATTACATCAAATACTGAGTTTAATCAAAATCGTTAGAGCCGTTTTTGAAAAAAACGTAAGAAGTTGTTAAATAAAGTACCCCCTCCCTTTGAGCAATTTTGGTAAAATTTTCACTGTCACATCGCGGGCGTATACCTACACTAAATACCCAATTTCAGGTTCGCACGGTTTATAGTTTTTGAGCTTGTCTTTTCACACACACACACAGACCATTTCGCGGGACTTGGTTATTTCGACTCAGGGGGCCCCAAAACGTGTATTTCCGTTGAAAACCGGAGATCGAAATTATTCACGATCGCAATACTTCCACTTACTATATATATTTCATATATAGGTAAGTGAAAGTAAAAAAGAAAGATACTCCGTCAACTCTTAAAATACGTTTAGCTCAAGCAAGCCCAGTACGCCTTTAATGACAGACCAATGCTTTATAATTAAAGATGTTCTGATTATTTAATGGAAATTTCTTGTTTCATGAGAACTATATGAAGTTTTCATCAACTACATAGAGAATTATAAAATCAGACGATTTGGAGTATTATGCTTGCATTGCCGATTATCACAAGTAAAAACTTCTATTTAATAATAAAAAAAATTAGTGTACTTTAAACAGTAACAGCATTAAACAAAACACGTCAATTTCTCATCAAAGTTGGTAAGTGAAAGTTGTGTGTTGTGCGCATCGCACCTTTTTTTTATTATATCCCCATACAATTAATGGTGTAAGCGGGAGGAGGCTCATAAGAGGCTTTCGTTTAAAAGGGGGGGGTCGTGGTTCAGACATCTTTGGTAACCTCTGACCTAGATTATTCTTAGACAAGGACTAGAAACATACACAACTTAGAACAAGAACTGAAAATAAGGAACAAAATAAATACTAATCTACACCACTATACCGTGACCTACTTGAAAACAAGAAGCAGAACTTTGTGGATTATCAAAGAACCGTTCATAGTGGCAGATTTAGCACCTAATTTGTGTGGGGTTCAATACTGGGATGTCCTCAAAAAAATAAAACATCTTTGAATCCTTGTCACGCATTACTGAATTTTAACTGAAAAATAGTATTTAGAAAATAAGAATAAATAATTCAAAAATAGGAAAGAACATAAATAGCTGAATTATTTTGAGGGGGGTCATAACCCAGAGTTTTTTGGTATGCCATGCCTGTGAAAAATGTTTAGTATTAACCCTTGGGAAAGATTTGTGGGATTGATTTATTAAATTAAAATTTAATTACAATTTAAATTATAATTATAATTGAATCATTTATTTAATTTTATTATGAAAAGTTGAATACTAATAAAATATTCTACAATATCAATAAAATTGAATTTCCGTATGATACGTTAAAACGTTCGTAATGTTAGTGCTCAAATAAATTGAATGTGAAATACACTCTATAAAGGATAGCTTAAAACAAGCTTGAAATAATTAAATCCATATCCGAATATGTATAATATGAATCTCTTCATTTTAGGTCAGTGTTAAATTATTATGGGGGCTGAAAATTTATTTGAATGTTTTTGAATATTACAGTAAAAATATTCAAATATACACACCGCATAAAAATATGCAAAAAATATACACACAGCTTTCAGATTTTTATCACATTCCTCTTTATATTGGAATTCCTGTTACATTGGGGAAACCAAAAATGTTCTCAAAGACCGGATCACCCATTACAAATATACCATTTCCTCTCGTAACTCTACTGCTTCAAAACTCTTAGAACGCTCCTAATCCCTTAACCATCTATTTGATTTTGAAAAAAAAAACCTTCAATCCCACCGTTCCCAATCACGACAAACGACTTATTATGGAAAGTGTCTACACTAATCTCGAACGAAATCTAATGAATTTTAAGACAGACAAACAAAAGTTCTCCTCAACATATTCAGATATTTTATTAATTAATTTATAAACGATAAAAAAGGCATTTCTAGTGGATCATTTAATGTTATAAATCAACTGTTAGGCATTAATTTAAGTTCTGTAGAACAAAAATTTCAGTTTAAGAAACCACAATCATATTTTTTTTTCGAACAAAGTATTTTATAATGAAAATATTTACCTTTATTATTTAAACTTATGCGTACGCAAAGCATATAATAAATATTAATAACCTTATATTTAGGTTATATTTTAGAATATGTAGGTTTCCCATTTTTCAGACCAGTTTCATTGGTTTCGAGATAAAAAATAAAATGAATAATTTTTTTTTTAGTTATGGTGGTATTGCATTGAGGGTTTCTCAAGCAATTCATATTTCTCTTGCCAACACTAGATTCCATAAAAAAATTATTTTATTTTTAAATTTTTATATTGCAAAAAATAGCAACAACCAAATAAAAAAGAGTTTTTTTTTTGTTTGTTTTATTCGTTCCATTTATGTTCTGGGTGGGTATCACTGGTTTACTATCCCATTTCTTTTAAGTGGATCCGATAAAAAAAAAGAAAACACAAAAAAAAACTCTCTTTCACCGCGGAGTTTTGTTTTTATGAATTATGATCTCTGCTTCGTCGAATCCTGAACATTTTTATAATTAATACAGTGAAAATAGTAGTACTCTCATGTTTTTAACAAATTATTTTTATCGAGTTGAATAAAATCCTCTCATTAAATATATTTTTCGTAATCAGTATAAAAACCTTAGTGCTAATTAAAACTTTAATATAAACAGAATTATTCATGTAACGTCCGACAATTAATAACAAAAATATGAATAAACATGGAGATAAACATTAATTTTTTTTCAGGGGTAATTATCATATTTTAGGTGAAACTTGAACGAATATGAGTAGGGAGGAATTGCCGGTTCTGGTCCCACAATTTGGGGAGTCAAATTGGACTTTGGACCCTGGGCTTGCCCAGCCTTAACCACCACGTGGTCCAGGGGCAAACCAACCTTAACCACCACGTGGTCTTAATCCCTAATCCCCTAATTAATCCTTAATCCCCTAATTAATCCCTAATCCCTAATTAATCCCTAATCCCTAAAATATATTATTTTTAAACTTTTTCGGACATGTTTGGACTTGTCGAGTGCATGTCGGAACTTGTCGAACATTTTTATTTTATCTAAATATTCAAATGCCACAACCATCTTGATAATTTTTCGAATAAGCACTGCCATCTATATAATTTATCGAAATATATTTTCGAATAAATACTGCCATCTTGATAATTTTTCGAAATAAAGTTTCGAATAAGCACAGCCATATTGATAAATTTTCGAATAAGCACAGCCATCTTGATAATTTTTCGAAATATATTTTCGAATAAGCACAGCCATCTTGATAATTTTTCGAAATATATACCTTGAAATATATAACATATGATCGATAGAACCTTACTCTATACATCGTAAAATCATGTCGGAACTTGTCAGAGCCTGTCCAAAACTTGTCAGAACTTGTCCGAAACTTGTCAAAACCTGTTGTAAAGACAATCAATCTATAACAAGTGACCATACCATGCATAATTTCTTTAAGAAAACTCCATATGTTTCCTACTGTTTATAATATAACTCGGGAGGTCGGTATAGGGGGATGGCTAGCGCGCTCGACTTGTAAAGTAAAGATCATGGGATCGAATACCGACCTCGTTATTATTTTTTTTTTTTTACATTAACTTTTCTATATGAGGTTAGGGAGGTTGTGAATAATATTTTTCAATCATTCAGTCAATTTTAAATTTAAAAAAATGATTTTTCTACCGACATATATAATAAATATGGCAAGTGCGGGTTTATATACTTCATTAATAATTCACAGAATTGCATACCCCTCTTTGTTCGTCAATTTTTTGACTTAAGCCTCCTTACCACGCCAAGGTGAGGGTATATCAAGGAGGTTTTTTTTTTTGGTTTTTTTTTATTTATTTTTTATTTTTTTTATTTTTTCTTATTTCTAATTCAAAACATACAAAATGGTTTACGGGTAAATTAATACCACGCCAGTGACCAACATCCAAACAAACTTAACTTCTAACAAATTAAATATTTCAACTTATACGAAATCCACCTCATGTCTACCATTGCTCATTCCTCGGTATATAATATTAATTCTTCTTTTTGTATAATTATATTCATCAATTTTTTCACTTGTCAAAATTTCAGTAAATCTTTTAGGTAAGAAAACATATTTTGGATGACTATCAAAAAGGTTTGTAGGTCCATGATATTTCAACTGTGCGACGATGGCTACACCGTATATCGTTAGAATTCTTTGGAACTTAACAACTTCATAAGTCAAGTCTAATACCATATCCGAAATCCGCGCTATCTCTTCACGTTTTCTGTTAGCATCATTGAGGAGAGATACAAGATCAGCCATATTTACCGTAAGTGAGTGCTTGTTACGGAATGACTCCAAAAAACTTAGCTAACAACAGACCTATCAAGGTTTCATACATATACAAAGCAGTTCAATCAATGTTTGCGGGAGTGGCAGGAGGGTGTCTCAGCTTTTATACCCCTCTTTGTTCGTCATTTTTTTTTTACTTAAGCCTCCTTACCACGTCAAGGTGAGGGTATATCAAGGAGGTTTTTTATTTTTTTTTTTTATTTTTTTTTCTAATTCAAATCATACAAAATGGTTTACGGGTAAATTAATACCACGCCAGTGACCAACAAACACACATTGGTTTACGGGTAAATCAATACCACGCCAGTGACCAGAAAACACACATTGGTTTACGGGTAAATCAATACCACGCCAGTGACCATAGCACACATTCGCTGTGCAGAAACATAAAAAAAAGAAACATAAAATTGCTTCCAATAGCATGTTTAAATTTTTATAAGTATTTTTTATTTTTTTTTAATTTTTGTATCTTTTTTAAGCTAACCTACATAAATTTAGAAATCAAATCATGATTCGAATACACCCACTCTGCTAATAAATGAGAGCGATAATGTGTACACATTAATTTTAAATCTTTATGAATAATACATGGAGCTATTTGTAGACTAGGCAGTTTATCGACTTGAGGACATTGAAAATCCTCAAGGTTGAATACAACGCAGGAGCGTAGAAATTTTAACAAAAATTCCTTTTTTTGAAGACCTTTAACAAAAACATAATTATAATTTGAATCCAAGTTTTTCAAAATCGATGTTAAACTGTGGTAAGAAACTTCTCCATCCTCCCAATGTAAACAATGATAATTTCTCGCTAGCCAGCGGTTCGTGATTATGCTTTTATAATTATTTATCCCTGGATAAGTAGGTGGCTTGAAA
Organism: Aelia acuminata; assembly: GCA_911387785.2. Taxonomy (NCBI): domain Eukaryota; kingdom Metazoa; phylum Arthropoda; class Insecta; order Hemiptera; family Pentatomidae; genus Aelia; species Aelia acuminata. Next base: position 23,833,570 of record OU426984.1, on the reverse strand, counting down.
ATCCAATGACTAGTGGCATAATGTTTTAAATCGAAAATTGATAATTCTTTAACAATATAATTATTGGAATCGTCTATGAAGCACTGGAATTCTACAACCGCACTGCTCGATGACATGGTGAAGACTGGAGGAATATAAACAATAAAAGTCTATTTATATCCTTTTTCTAAGAATACTTGTTAGTGGATTATATTCCACCACATTGTCATGTATAATGAGGCAGAATGCAGTTGTTTCAGCCGGAAACGCTTTAGATGCGTCGAATTCCAACCTGACATCGACCGGTCCTGATTTTATTGATTCCGATTGTTTAGAACAATCGATTACGATAATCGGTGCTTTTTCTTTGAAATTCTTTAGCGAGAGAAGCGGCTGAGTCGGATATCCCCCAGGATAGTAGGATTTTTGAAAATTGCAATACATGTAGTAGAGTACCGCGAATCGATTCCTATCGAAATCGATATTTAAATCATCATAAGGATATGATTTTGAATTCAAATACAGTTTAACGTTAGATATATTACAATGATCGAATTGACTAGCGTCCTTTTCGACTTTGTTAATACGATCTGTTGAAAATGCTAGTACTATGTATCTCGGTTTTTCCATCTGATTAGAAGTTTTTACCGCCCAAACCTGTCTCTGTGTGGATGGTAGAAGTGGGTAAACGAACAATTCCCAGCTTCTGAACTCTACCGAAACCACTTTTTCCGACTTGAGTCTACGTAACAATGTTAATCGTGTAAATTCGTTTACTGATACATAAGGTAATTTCCAACATAGCTTCGTTAATTCAATTTTGGCTTTCTCTGCCGCAGCCGTATGCCTAGATATGTAACTATTGTCATCAGTCCGACATCTTATGAGAATTAGCTCTTGTTTAACATTAACAATAATTTTTTGATAATCTTCGGCGAACCCTAGTAATTGTGATAAGGGGATACACATGTTGAAATAACCGTCATTCAATACATCGAGTGTATCGGATGCAGGACAGCACCAACCGAGATGCTCCACAGAGGATTCGCCCGGTAAAGACAACATCCCTTTTATGGTGCTAGTAATCCCCAAGTTTCGAACTCTATCTATTTCAACTCCACATAATTCATATCGAATTTCATCGAATAAATATGCCAAAGCATTATTCGTTAATTTAGCCGTTGCGGGTACAGCTCTACCATCCTCTGTTAAAAACCGTCCCTCGAAATAAAGAAAACTTCTCGATGGTAGGGTCATAATATCCTGATGCTGGACTAATATTCTAATTTCATCACCTCGAAGTAGTTTAGTCGATGCGTAAGGGAAATGGGAATGATATTCTATCCCCTCGATAGAATCGGTAAAAGCAGCGGTTGAACCTAGATCAGTTATTTCCTCCATATTACACGATAACCTGCCGACTTGAGAAACTCGATATTTTCTTTTGTTAGAGATGTTACTCCTTTGAAGTCGGATGGGGGAATGAGCTTTTTTCCTGAATTATCTTTCCTTTTATACACTCTCCGAAAGTCTAGACCCATTTTTTAGATAAGATTAGAAAGAAATAATAAACACAAGTGCCCACAAATGTTTGTATCGGGGTCTTGATATCTTTTACTAACGAAACTTATCCGACAATCCTTGAGATATTTGACTAGCTCTGAAGGAGGTCCTCTGTTACCGGAGCTATCAAAGAATTTTACATATTTACCGCTTTTGTTATAGCATACCCAATGCGTTCCCGGGCCCTTTATACTATCCAGATTCAAAATGGCGCGCTCACGTAGCCACGGCTTCGATGGCAAGTTATCTCTGGCAAAGACACCGCGGAAATGAGGGATCTTATTTTTTTTAGCCAAAGATATAAGATCCGTATTACTTAAACTCATTTTTGGTAAGGCCTTCAACATCTGGTTAGCCTTATCGCTGAAGGCCCCACCGATTTTTTTCGGAGGACGAATAACACGAACGTTCTTTTTTTCTTTAGTTTTAGCCATACCGATGTTATCTGTCGAAGCGTCGGTGGGCGACTGAGAAGGTTGAATAGCACCCCTATATATTTATATTCTTACTGTTCTCCCAGCTGTTATGCTTGGAATCGAAGCCTAACCATTTTACTAAAACCTTGTCACCTCTCCGTTTCAAAATTTTTTCAACTAAATAAACTTTTGGATACTTTACTTTTTGAATTTCTTGCTCATAAAACCCACCAGCAATTTTTTGATTCGATGTATCTTTAAGAAGATAGGTTGTAGGAACGGTTTTCCTCACTTGATCGACTTTGAAGATTTCAGTCGACCAGGAGGGGCGATACCCTTTGGTGAAATCGGCTTTATGTTTTGAAATTCTAACAAAATCACCGACTTCATACTTGGGCTCCTTTAGGGTCGGTGATGGCTTACATTTGTAAACCTTATTTAGTAAACGGTCTTCAATTTTTTTACCCTTAACGGAAGATGGTTTCATCATGATCGTTCGATGTTTCGTATTGTTATATCTTTTAACTAAGTCTTGATATATCGTAATCCATTTATAAGATCCTTGGAGACTAAATTGCTTCCACATTTTATTTTTTATAGTTCTTATAAATCGCTCTACGATACAGGCTTTCATATTACTAAAAGTAGAGTAATGATTTATCCGGTTTGATTTCATTAGTTTTTGGAAAAATGTATTGTAAAATTCTTTTCCTCGATCAGATTGTAGATTACGAGGTTTTCTACCACTGAGAGTCAAAATAGTTTCAAATGCCGATGCTACTTCTCTTCCGGACTTCGATTTCAATGGTATTAACCATGCGAATTTGGAAAAACAGTCAATCACCGCTAAAATATATTTATATCCTTTATTTTCTTTAGCATATGAACAAAGTTCGATTAAATCTACCATCCACAGGTCATCGATACCCTTTAGAATTACCTTTCTCCTCTGAAAGGACCGTCTAGCCGGTTTATGTAATTCTTCTACTACCTGTTTCTTGATATCCGACATTTTAACTATTTTTTTTATAATATTATGCCTAACGTTCTAAGTCTTTTTTCAATTTTCGAAATTTCTTTTTCAGAGCCGTCAGTTTCCAGTAATATTTTCAATTTTTCAACCAACTGATTCGGGTCCTCAAATCCTTTCCCTTTGATTTTGTCTTTAGGAGGGAAAAGTTTAGAAATTACCTTCCTATATTTTTGATTTCCTTTTTGAACATTTACGATCCCCGTAGAGCTATAATCTAATCTATGGGCATTAGTTTTTGTTAATAGCGTTTTGTATATGTGTTTATCATTTTCTGTTACTTCATCCATATCAGGGTTTTTTAAGAATAATAGCTGGGAAAGCCCTGGAGTAATTTTGTGTAGCGAGCCATCCACATCAAGCCAATCGTCACTAATGGTTATAACCGAGTCACCGAGAGTGAAATTTTCCCCGTTATAACATATTCCGTAAATTTGATCCAGTTCCTCCGTTTGATTCGTAGTAAATTTTATTATATATTTCGTAGCCTCTTTACCAATCTGGTCTAAATAGCTATAAACTGTTTCTACTCCTTGAGGTGTTGACGCATGTTGACTTATTTCTTCTAAAGGTGAAGTACTCTCATAGGTGGCAGATGTTGAAAAAATATCCAAAACATTGGGTCTGAGTCTTGAGGATGTGGTAATAGGGATAGGTGTGGAAAACTTGGGAGGAGTCTCGATTGACTCTTTGGGGAGTATGGTCAAAGTTTCTTCTTCTTTTTTTATGTTTGGTGGTTCATGGGCCGGTTCTCGAGGTAATACGATAGACTGAAGCGGTTGTATCAAAGGCTTATATTTTTCCTTCAAGTACTCTTCTCTCTCCTCTCTCTTACGTTTCAAATTCTTACATTTTTCACGAATGATATTACGAATTTCTTCGGTCTCTTTAGCTAGCGCATAAGATGTTGCTTCATCCATGACCAGAAGCTTACTGAAAGACTAGCGACTCCTAGATGATTATATATGTATCGAGCCCCTTACGATATCGACCATTGTTCAAATCGCGATCTTTATCAATTACCATGAACCCATATTTGGTCTTCCAACATTCCAAGCATAATTTTTTGAATTCAGGAAACGTCATATCAGAATTAACATGGTCTTCGTATATCCTTTTAGAACTGAGACTATCTTGTCTGAATAGTATGAGAAAGTTAGCGTTATCCCGAATCAATAGTTTCGGTACACGAGTATAGCTCTGACAGAGATAAAAGCTGTCAACGCTACTATGTCTACCCATGCAAAAGTAAGATCTCACTCGATCTTGTTTATCACAAGCAATATCATCGAAAAAGAATACTGAATTTGGAGCAGCGTTTTTCGGATCAGGAATATTAGTATTACTGTCGAATGGGTGGAATCCGACCCCTTCGATATTTGATAAAACATGAGCCAAATATTTATATTTTGGTTGATGAAGTGATTTACTAAAGAGATAAATATTCTCAAAATTTAATCCGTTAGAGTTATATAATAGACTCAACATTAGGTTCGTCTTACCACAGTTTGAAGGACCGCAAATTAAACATCGTATACTATTTGGGAACAACGAACCATGTTTGGATCCGGTACCTTCCTCACGAAGGTTAGCAACGTTCGCTATTTCGAAAGATGAGTGTTGCTTCAACAAACGCATGATAAAGACTGGAAGAATACAATACTACAGCTCTCTTATATAGATTCGTGTATGTGAGCAATATAGATTCCTTCACACTTTTTCACAGACTTAGGACTGTCAGGAACCCAAATGGTACCAACCATGTGGGTTCCTGGTGGTTTAAATATATATTGCTCTGTAAGGATCGAATTGCCAGGGAGCCCTAATAAAATATGGTAAAAACTAAAAATATAAAACTGTGTTAAAAATTAAAATATAGCTAAAATCCCTAAAAACTATCTAAAACCATTAAAATATTGCTAAAATAATTAAAAAACAGTTAAAATAAGTTATATAAAATGGTATTTTAGAAACAGATAAAAGCCTCATAAAAAAATCTAAAATCATAAAAAAATAGATAAAAGCCCCCTAAAAAAATCTAAAAATAATAAAAAACAGATAAAAGCCCCCCTAAAATATATCTAAAATTATAAAAGCTCCCCCTAAAATATCTGAAATAATAAAACACAGATAAAAACCCCACTAAAATGTTAAACAGAATAAAATCTTAAAAATATATACAATGACTAAAAATAAACAGCTAAAATCAATTAAAGAAAAAATAAATTAAGTAAAATGCTAAAATCTAGAGGTTGAAGTCCAACCAGTCAAATAGACATACTCAAAAGATATTAGTCGATGCATTGAAAGCTAATGATGAGTTTGGTGGGTCATGGTAACTAAAACATCTAAAAACCAATAACTAAAATTCGTCGCTAATTTACTAAAACCAGTTTAAATTTAAATAAAATACCTAAAAACGACTGATAAAAGCATCTAGAAAAGTTAATAAAAATCGTCGTCAACTTTCTAAAATAGTCGATTTAAAACAAAGTCTTCTATTATAAATAAAGCTAAAATCAATTTAAAAATACATATTAAAATTCATTAGAAAAAACTAAAATGGTAAAATCAGTTTAAAAATACACTTTAAAATTCATTGGAAAAAACTAAAACGCTAAAATCGATAAATTGTTAAAAATTGATAATAATTTATAAGAAATCTCTAAAATCAGTTTTAAAAATAACTAAAAGTCGTAGTATTTAAAAAAAAATGGATACAGCAATTAAATTAGGGGGGGGGATAAAACTATGGATACATCGATAAAAAAGTAAAAATATTAAAAGAGGTAAAATTAATTACATAAAAAAAGTGTCTAAAAACAAGCTTAGAAACACTGATATCTAAAATCATAAAAACGACTGATAAAATCACCCTAAAAATATCTAAAATCATTAAAAAAGACGGATAAAATCAATTTAAAATCATTAAAAACATAAAAATTATACATCCAACCGATTCATTAATGGGTAGTGTTAAAATCATAAAATACCTCCTACCTGAAAGAGCAACAAATAAAACAGTTTAAAATATTTGTAAGAGGAGAGTTTAAGGTCTATGAATAGTTCGCCACTCACATTCACACTGAACCGTCCGGCTCGAGAATGTTAAGCGGGTCGCGCTCTAACGCTCTCGGCTATCCCGGCCCCGAATCAAACACAAGTCCGTCTTTTTTGAACCGTAACCGTTCGGCTCGAGAATGTTAAGCGGGTCGCGCTCTAACGTTCTCGGCTATCCCGGCCCCGAATCAAACACAAGTCCGTCTTTTTGAACCGTAACCGTTCGGCTCGAGAATGTTAAGCGGGTCGCGCTCTAACGTTCTCGGCTATCCCGGCCCCGAATCAAATTCAAGTCCGTCTTTTTGAACCGTTACCGTTCGGCTCGAGAATGTTAAGCGGGTCGCGCTCTAACGTTCTCGGCTATCCCGGCCCCGAATCAAACACAAGTCCGTCTTTTTGAACCGTAACCGTTCGGCTCGAGAATGTTAAGCGGGTCGCGCTCTAACGTTCTCGGCTATCCCGGCCCCCGAATCAAACACAAGTCCGTCTTTTTGAACCGTAACCGTTCGGCTCGAGAATGTTAAGCGGGTCGCGCTCTAACGTTCTCGGCTATCCCGGCCCCGACTCATACACATTCATACGGCTTACGGGTCTCTCGACCTCGCCAGAGGCCTTAGTGACGAACTATTCATCGAGCTTATAATGTCCAAACGCAAGGGTGCTCTCTCCATCTTCCATTATTACGCGTTTATCGTCATTCGATGAAAGAGATATTTTATTTATTTCTATTGTTTCAATTTCGTGACTTTTTGAAATTATATGTCTCATTTTATGACGCAATGTTGTGTGCTCTTTCAGGCAATTGATAAAATCAATAAAACTAATTTCTTTCTTTACAACATTTCTGTTTACCCCTTTTACCCTTTTTATAACTTTATTCTTCATATTAATATGGTACATTTTTGGTCGGAGACCAATAAAAGTTAAAATGGGGTCCCCTCTCGCCTCGTCCTTAAATTTCCCCATCACTTTTTTATTTTCGATTGCGTAGCAAGGGTGATCGGTTGGATAATTGGATGTATCCATATATTGTTTCATATTTAAAATATCGTTACATAAATTGTCAGTTTTTATATAATAAATAAATGAGTCTGTATCCATGTAAAGTAATTTTATATTGGCATGACCATATTTAGGTAACATGACATCATAATGATGATGATACATAATTGTTTTAGAAATATCTAATATGGCCATGCCAACATATATTGGTTTGTCAAATTTAATTTTAGTTTTTTCCATATGTACGGCGGATAAATTTTCATTGTAGATGGTTCTATCTTTAAAATTTGGTTTTTTTATTAACTTTTCTAAGCTGTTGGCATTGCAAATTAATTTAATGTCAATTCTTTTTCTTATGTTCTCCATTGTTTTACCGAATATAGCATTTATATATAATTTAATTTGGTCTATTTCGAAATCATTTGTTGCTTTTTTACGTAATTCTGTATTGTATTCTATATATTGTTTTAGCCAACAGCTTTGTTTGAATTTTAAAACATTATTTATCTTTTCTAAAACTATACCATGACCCACCGCCTGTTTTAAAGCCATATAATGAACAACATAATTTTTTTTATTTTTAAAATGTGTTAAAAGTTTTTTGTTTCGTTTTTTATCATTAAAATTGGTATTTTCTCCTAAAAATGGCAAATCATTGTGAGCGTCATGTAAATGAGGCGGGTAACTAATATCTACATCTAAAATATACCCAAACTCATCATTTTCATTTAATGCATCGATGATGACGTGGGATGGGTCTACCCATTCGAATTCGCCAATTGGGAGGGGCTTGCACATGGCAGCCCCATATAAATTGTTGCAATCTATATAAAAAATAAAAGATTTTTCTAAGTGTGGGTTATAACCTTCAATACATTCGTTGTTCGCTTTGGCGAACCGATGGGAGACCTGACAGATGCCCCCTCTAATTCCTCTCTCAATCATTAAAATCATATTATAGTCGTTTAACAATTCCAAATTAACCCCAGTAAATTTTAACATGGCATCCCACGTCATCGCGGGTACGGTGAAGAAATGCGCTGGGTCTAATTTATGCGATCTAATTGTGATATTACGGAAAGTTTCAAAAATATCTGTAAGCAGCAGTGTGTCGGCTTTCATATATATATCATTGTAATCACCCAGCGTCTTACAATTGAACGTACCCCATACCTTTTGAGCATGCCTATAGTCTTCGTCTGTTATATGCTCCTGGGTTAAGCTATTGTAAAAACATTCTTTAGGGGGTAATACTGTTTCTAAATATTTTTCGGGGGCTGTCATGTAATCGTAAGGGAACACCCCCTTTCTCTTCAAAACCTCAACCTCCTCCCTTCTAAACAAGGATTTTATAGTAGGCGTATCCGGCACTATTTTTGCTAGGGAATTGAGGCTGTCGGATAAGAATCGATATGAATCCAAGAATCTTATTTTAAAATTACCACTAACGTATTTCGAAAATGTTATATATTTTTCCTCAGAATTCGGGACCACATCGATTCTTTTCTCGTCATACCCCAATTCCCTAACAAACAAATGACTATCGTATCCGGACATATTATGTAAAAATACAGGGAGGAAGTTGGGGTTTTGGAATCTTAAATTGCAACTTGAATGTGCAGCCCCCCTATACTTCCCTGTTAAGTGGCAATGGTCCCTAACTTTATCTCCATTTAATAAACGATTACACATATAACAGACGGAGGACTGGTTAAACGCTTCCATCTCCGAATCAGTTAGGGGATTCATTTGAATATTTCTTTTATAAATATTTTCAATTTTGAGGGCAATGTCTTTCAAAGTACGTACAAAATTTGATGCGGCGTCTACACCTCTATAAATTATAGGAAACGAGCTAAGCGAATCATTGATATCTTTTAAAGTTTCATCTTTCTTTATATAAATACAATATGAAATTGGTTTATGTATTGCTTTCGTTTGTGTATATTTATTGTTCGGGTTCGGCTGGCATGATGACACTGGTTCGAGGTAGCACTCGAAATCTGCGTATGCAACATAGGGGACTTTGAGAGTTTTCTCAACATTTGTAAAATGAATAAAATTATTTTCCCCCGGCAGTTCGATCCTCGCAGGTTTATTTTCAGAGCATTGAGCTAAATGTTCGGTGTATTTCTCCATGGAATAAAAATGAATGAAACATCTTTTACAAATATTTATTCTATGTTCATTATGTGTTATTTGTGATGTTACTAATTTATTGAAATTTTTTATATAAACGTAATGTTCCACACCTTCGTTTTCTATCAGTAAAAGGTCTCTATGATCATCTAATTCTCTTTTTACTATTTTTAATGGATATACATTATTTTTTTCATCAAGGCCGAAAACATTAATCGATATATTATTTGATGTTTCAAACATTTTTATTTCATGGAGTGGTGTAGGGAAACTAATACAGGAAAAGTCATACCTATGCTGCATACCTTCATAATTTAAAACACGTTCCGGATGGTTATTTACAAACTTACTTAAAATAGAATATTTAAAACAATAGTTATCATAATTTTCGACATTGATACAAGCTTTTTTGTTCTCAATTTTAGCTGGTAATTTGATGTATGTGCTACCTCTTAATGGTTTATATTGATTGACTTTTAATCTTAAGCCGTCGATAGCATAGAGTCGCCAGCCGCTCTTCTTAAGTTCACATTCGCTTAGCTCGGTTTCTATCTTGTTAAAAAAACTTTCTATTATTTTATTTATATCTGTCTCTTTTAAAATTGATTTGTTTGAAGTTTTAAAAGCAACGTCGATCGTTTCCCCTAACTGATTTACCATCAAACAGTCTACCCATATGTTTACTTTTATCGCGTTATGCTGTCGGAGGGAAGCGTTAATCTTATTAAAAGTGTGATTTCTAATACTATTAAAAAACATAGGCATGTCGTAATTTTCGTCGCTACGGATAAAATAGGACTTCAACCTCCCCCTAAAAGCTGTTTCATACTCGGTGAAACCTATTGCGTCGGGTTTAAGAGCTAACAGGTCCTGCCGTTGAGGTTCTCTTTTAAATTTTTTTAGAGGGGGTTCATTTTTACAAAATTGCTGATGTCTAAAATAATTATGTAAATTCGTAAAAGTTGTTTGACAAAAACGGCAGGACCTGCTAAAATCAACTTTGCACTTAATTTCATGTCTTAACCTAGCATCTTTTCGTGTAAACACCTGTCCACATTTACCACAGACCAAATCAAACTTTTTATCAAAATCATCTACTCGAGACAGGTGTTTACACGAATGTTCATGTCTTAAGCGATGGTATTCACTATTAAAAGATTTCCCGCAATATGAGCATATGAAATTTATATTGCGGGAGAATTCTTGCGTTTGTGAGGAATCCCCACAAACAGCCTCGTGTCGCAAACGATTACAAGATTTTGTGAATGCTTTGCCACATTTACCACAGACGCACGAGGCTGCTGGTGTGAATTCCTGACTATAAAAGCAGGTTAATTCGTGCGCCATACATTCACGGTGACTGGCAAACACCATCCTACAATTTGCGCATTGACGTGAAGAAGATTCCATTTTTTTGGTATTAAAGTAATTCACTTTAAATAAATTTAAATTTAAGAAAAATATAAACAAAAAGTAACTTATCTAAAAAAAAAAATACTTTGAAAAACTTTTAATTAAACAAAAATTAACTTTATAGAATGAAAAAAAAATTTAAATAATTATATAAACAAAAAATAATCTCAAAGAACTTTAATTAAACTAAAATTTACTCGAAAAATATCTACGAACGAATACTATCTATAAACGAAAAGTAACTTGTATGAACAAAAAAAAATACACTTATAACAACTTTCAATTAAACGAAAATTAACTTTAAGAATATAAGTATAAATAAATAAATATAAGAATAAATAAGTAACACTTGGAAAAACTTTAATTAAACTAAAATTTACTTCAATATAAACGAAAAGTAACACTTCAAAAAAATTAAACAAAAATAAATTCCTTCTTGATAAATAAAAAAAATAAATGTATGAAACTTGAACAACTAAATAAATGAATAACTATAATTTATGTATACAAATTAAACAAAAATTAACCTGCTTTTGAAAAACACAAACTCAAATATAATTTACAAAAACAAACACAAATACAATTTAAAAAAAAATAAATAAACTTGCCTTCAAATTCTTCAAAAAATAAATAACTAAGAAAAATAATATCTAATATAAGAAAAATAATAAGAACAAGAACACAAGGGAAAATTCTAGAGAGCGATTTCGAGGAGCACAGATGTTGCCTCTGTGAAAGCTGGAGCTAGAATGAGAGTGGAGGGGGTATACACGTCAGGGACTCGATGAGAATCCTCGAAGCTGATTGGCTGCTACTCTCCCCCACCACTCTCCGAGCTCCCCACTACTACAAACTGGCCCGAACAGGTCGTGCGCAGGCCTAAACAAGTTCCTTCCTGTCAAAACCTGCATGTTTTGGCCCTCTATACATATATTGTAACGATACTAATGTCGATCATATGGTTTCTGAGGGTACTGATTCCGAATTTAATACCAGATTTTCGATCGCGCATGCGCCATTCGATTTACTGCTACTGTTTAATTTTTATTCGTTATATTAATCAATCATATGGTTTCTGAGGATGCTGATTCCGAATTTGACATCAGATTTTCGATTGCGCATGCGCGATTCGATTTACTGTTACTGTTTAATTTTTATTCGTTATATTAATCAATCATATGGTTTCTGAGGATGCTGATTCCGATTTGAATATCAGATTTTCGATCGCGCATGCGCGATCCGATTTACTGTTACTGTTTAATTTTTATTCGTTATATTAATCAATCATATGGTTTCTGAGGATGCTGATTCCGAATTTGACATCAGATTTTCGATTGCGCATGCGCGATTCGATTTACTGTTACTGTTTAATTTTTATTCGTTATATTAATCAATCATATGGTTTCTGAGGATGCTGATTCCGATTTGAATATCAGATTTTCGATCGCGCATGCGCGATCCGATTTACTGTTACTGTTTAATTTTTATTCGTTATATTAATCAATCATATGGTTTCTGAGGATGCTGATTCCGAATTTGACATCAGATTTTCGATTGCGCATGCGCGATTCGATTTACTGTTACTGTTTAATTTTCATTCGTTATATTAATCAATCATATGGTTTCTGAGGATGCTGATTCCGACTTTGACATCAGATTTTCGATCGCGTATGCGCCATTCGATTCACTACTCGTTTGTAATTTTGATTCCTTATATTAATCAATCATATGGTTTCTGAGTATGCTGATACTGAATTTGATATCAGATTTTGGTTCTATGTATTGATAATTTTAAAATTTTCGGTCACATCAATTTTAAGATCAAATTACGTGTTACAAAAGTTATAAATTTTGAATATGGTATCGATCTATAGATCGATCTTTAGATTTACAAAACTTGAATTGGATTCACTTACGCGCAATTTGAGATTTGAAATCAGAAACGGTACTAGTCATAAAAATCATAGCCGATTTCATCGCGAAAAACCTAATGAAATAATGAAAAACTTAATGTTATATATATTTCGAAAAATTATCAAGATGGTAGTATTTATTCGAAAATATATTTCGATAAATTATTAAGATGGCAGTAACTATTCGAAAATATATTACGATCATAAGGTAACAGCTGACGTGGTTATCATGTAAGGTTATGTCGATCATCTGTTATATATTTCGAGGTATATAATTCGAAAAATTATATAGATGGCGGTAACTATTCGAAAATATTTCGATAAATTATATAGATGGCAGTGCTTATTCGAAAATATATTACGATCATAAGGTAACAGCTGATGTGGTTATCATGTAAGGTTATGTCGATCATCTGTTATATATTTCGAGGTATATAATTCGAAAAATTATATAGATGGCGGTAACTATTCGAAAATATTTCGATAAATTATATAGATGGCAGTGCTTATTCGAAAATATATTACGATCATAAGGTAACAGCTGACGTGGTTATCATGTAAGGTTATGTCGATCATCTGTTATATATTTCGAGGTATATAATTCGAAAAATTATATAGATGGCGGTAACTATTCGAAAATATTTCGATAAATTATATAGATGGCAGTGCTTATTCGAAAATATATTACGATCATAAGGTAACAGCTGATGTGGTTATCATGTAAGGTTATGTCGATCATCTGTTATATATTTCGAGATATATAATTCGAAAAATTATTAAGATGGCAGTAACTATTCGAAAATATATTTCGATAAATTATATAGATGGCAGTGCTTATTCGAAAATATATTTCGATAAATTATATAGATGGCAGTGCTTATTCGAAAAATTATCAAGATGGTTGTGGCATTTGAATATTTAGATAAAATAAAAATGTTCGACAAGTTCCGACATGCACTCGACAAGTCCAAACATGTCCGAAAAAGTTTAAAAATAATATATTTTAGGGATTAGGGATTAATTAGGGATTAGGGATTAATTAGGGGATTAAGGATTAATTAGGGGATTAGGGATTAAGACCACGTGGTGGTTAAGGTTGGTTTGCCCCTGGACCACGTGGTGGTTAAGGCTGGGCAAGCCCAGGGTCCAAAGTCCAATTTGACTCCCCAAATTGTGGGACCAGAACCGGCAATTCCTCCCTACTAATATGAGCTTTTGAAAAAATGATAATAACTATTCGCAACACTTTTAAACAACACAACAGTTTTTAAATATTGTAATTGCCTCTTATTTAATTCCTATACAGACTAGTACGACTAAAAAAAAAAAAATCTGGTGCGTGCGCGCAACACACAACTTTCACTTACCCACTTACTTAGATTAGAAATTAATGCGTTGTGTTAATGCCACTTCTCAAAGTTACACATTTTTCCACATTCATTTCTTACCTGATATTAAAGAACACCTAATTTTTATTAAACATGGCGAATTTGATGAAAATCGTTAAAACCGTTTTTGAGATAATCGAAAAAAAGGTAAAAATCGGAAAAAAGGTTATGAAATAAAGTGCCCTCTCCCTTTGACCAATTTTGATGAAATCTGTGCTGTCACATCGCGGGCATATACCAACACCAAATACTGAGTTTTGTCAAAATTGTTAAAGCCGTTTTTGAGTAAATAAAAAAAACACGTGATAATGAGACAACATTTATTAAGTAAAGTCCCCCCTCCGGTTAATCAATTTTGATGAAATTTTTACAGTCATATCTCGGGCATATAAATAGATCAAATACTGAGTTTAATCAAAATCGTTAGAGCCGTTTTTGAGAAAATCGAAAAAAACATAAAAAGTAATTAAATAAAGTACCCCCTCCCTTTGAGCAATTTTGATAAAATTTTTGCTGTCACATCGCGGGCATATACCTACACTAAATACCCAATTTCAGGTTCGCACGGTTTATAGTTTTTGAGCTAGTCTGTTCACACACACACACACACACACAGACACACAGACACACACACACACACACAGACCATTTCGCGGGACTTGGTTAATTGGACTCAGGGGATCCCAAAACGTGTATTTCCGTTGAAAACCGGAAGTCAAAATTTTTCACGATCGCAATACTTCCACTTACTATATATTTCATATATAGGTAAGTGAAAGTAAAAAATTAGGAGTAATGCTTGGTTCACTTAGGCTTTATACCAACCAGATAATAAGAATGCAAATAAATGTCAGAAAAAAGATCCTTCTAGTGATGTTTATGTTACATGGATCTTTTATGAATTCTAATGACTATTACTTGAGCAAGTTAAAAATAATAGGTATAAACTAAAAAAAAAGTATTTAATTTCATTCAGTTAATCAAAACAATTAGGTTGGAGGTTTCACGAGGACAACGTTTCGCCCAACGTCCATATGTAAGATGAGAAATATTTTATTGTTATATCAGTGTAACAACAAGTTACTAATATTTCTACTAATAACGCCATTGGTCCTTGCTCTGCACGTAACTAATAAATTTTTTTTTTTTTTTTAACACAATAACCAAAAGAAAACAGGCTTTATTCTAGGCCTAATGGCTAATTTATAATATTTATTATTATAGCCTGTAAACCATAACCACAACCAAGATGTGAGTTTCAAAGAAAGGTCAAACAGTATTTAACATGAAAATCGACCATCGACTTTTATTTTTCCCAGGGTTTTTTTTTTCTCTCTCCAGTGACGTGTTCTCACGAAAATTTCCTATCATTTATTGTGATTGCATGCAAAGGTCCCGGAGTTGAGTTTTAATCTCAGTTATGCATAATAAGGCGAAACCTATTATATGGGTAAATAGACTCCCCGGAATTTTTTAACCTCAATAAATATTTGCAACTTGTAAGCAAATTATTTCGTAATATCATTGTATGGTCGATAGTTTTGCGCTTCGTATTCTGATATAAAAAAAAATTATATTATATATTATTTTTCTTCTCATTATAACCATATTAGAAGGGAATTTATTATTTTCACAAGTGTAAAAATAAACGTATATACCTAACTTGTGTTTTATCATGTTCAAGTTTGAATTATATTAATTCATTATTTCATTATAAAACGAATATTACGAACCAAAAAAACTATGTTTAACATAATCTATCATAAAAATAAGTAAAAACAAATAGATATACGTAATCTAGGTGACTATTATAACTCGTAAAAATGACTTACAGATTTACAACAATTTGAAGTTTGATAAATAAATATCAACAGTATTCAGAAGGTTGCGCAAACTGTGTTAATACATTTTTTAATAATTTGCAATGTTATCTACAAACAAATTAAAAGATATATTTTTAATTTGGACAATACTCTTAAACGCTGCAGTCAGATCAGTATATACATTTCTTTTTTTTTTATTTTTTTTTTTTTTATTTTACCCCTTCCCCGCCGTTTAGGCTATACGGGGTTTTCCGGGCCCGGGGAGAGGGTGGGTGATTGATGCCGAGTATTATTAAATTTCCCCTGGCTCCGGGTTTTGAACTTGTTATTTTCTGGTTCTCAAATCATCTGTCAGTGGCAACGCGTATTTTCTAACGCGTTTAGCCACTCGGCCATCCCGCCACCCAGATCAGTATATACATGTAGGTATATATATGTATAAGTTTTATATACATTTTCTAGGAAGCGAAAAGATTGGCTTTGGGCGTGATAGCCCGGATTTCCTTATTAATAGTAAGGTAATCTTGTCACTTGAGCCACTAGGCACATTACCCGCTCAATCAAGCAGTTTTAGCGAATTAAATGGAAGAGTGGACAATTTGTCCATTATATGAGGTCTCTTGACCAATGTCAATTTATTTAAATATTAATACAATCGTTTTCATATCATGATGGCACTAAAATTCATATTATAATTTTTAAATATTTCTTATAAGTAGAGAAAAAATTGGCCTTGGCTGGGATTTGCACCCGGATTTCCTCATCACTAGTAAGGCGCTCTTCTCACCGATCTAATTTTTGCGAATTAAACGATTAATTGAGCTATTAAACAAAATTACACAATTAAACAATTATAAAGCCTCTTGACCATTGTCAATTTATTTAAATATTAATACAATCATTTTCATATCATGATGGCACTAAAATTCTTATTATAATTTTTTTAAATATTTTTTATAAGAAGCGAAAAGATTGGCCTCTGCTGGGATTAGAACCCGGATTTCCTCATCACTTGTAAGGAGCTCTTGCCACTTGAGCCACCAGGCACATATCCCGGTCAAGTCAATCCCTTCTCTTTACAGAACTCTTTCTCACCGATCTCCTAATTTTTGCGAATCAAACGATAAATTAAACTACTAAACAAAATTACACAATTAAACAATTATTCCATTTTATGAGATCTCTTGACCATTGTCAATTATTTAAGTATTAAGTAATTTTTTTAAACATAATGAATTTTTTATACCATAAAGGTTATCTCTCTTAAGTTCATTCAAATTATTATTCAAATATTTAGCTAAAGCTTCTGTAGGTCCTTCAATATTACTTACTATAAGTCTCATATTTTTATTTTGTTTATGTAGTTTATTTAATCCATACATTCTAGGTATTAGAAAGTCGGTAACTTGTAGTTTATTTTTTATACCCTATATAGGGGTCTAATTTTATTTTATGTATGTATTCATTTTTTAATATTTCTTATAAGAAGCAAAAATATTGGCCTTTGCTGGGATTAGAACCCGGATTTCCTCTTCACTTGTAAGGAGCTCTTGCCACTTGAGCT
This sequence comes from Aelia acuminata, assembly GCA_911387785.2. Classification (NCBI taxonomy): domain Eukaryota; kingdom Metazoa; phylum Arthropoda; class Insecta; order Hemiptera; family Pentatomidae; genus Aelia; species Aelia acuminata. The sequence goes on along the minus strand of OU426984.1, from coordinate 23,816,280 downwards.
ACCAGGCACATTTCCCAGTCAAGTCAATCCTTTCTCTTCACTAATATTTTCTCACTGATCTCCTAATTTTTGCGAATTAAACGATTAATTGAGCTATTAAACAAAATTACACAATTAAACAATTGAAGAGTCCACGGAAGAAAGGGGGAGAGTCACTTACCTATATATGAAATATATTGTAAGTGGAAGTATTGCGATCGTAAATAATTTCGACTTCCTGTTTTCAACGGAAATACACGTTTTGGGGTCCCCTGAGTCCAAATGACCAAGTCCCGCGAAATGGTCTGTGTTTGTGTGTGTGTGTCTGTGTGTGTGTGTGTGTGTGTGTGTGTGTGTGTGTGTGTGTGAACAGACTAGCTCAAAAACTATAAACCGTGCGAACCTGAAATTTGGTATTTAGTTTAGGTATATGCCCGCGATGTGACAGCGAAAATTTCATCAAAATTGCTCAAAGGGAGGGGGTACTTTATTTAATAACTTTTTAGGTTTTTTTCGATTTTCTCAAAAACGGCTCTAACGATTTTGATTAAACTGAGTATTTGATGTACTAATATGCCATAGATGTGACTGTAAAAATTTCATCAAAATTTATTAACTGGAGGGGGGACTTTACTTTAAAAATTCGTATCATTTTCACGTGTTTTTTTTATTTACTAAAAAACGGCTTTAACGATTTTGATCAAACTGGGTATTTGATGTATTTATGTGCCCGAGATATGACTGTAGAAATTTCATCAAAATTGATTAACCGGAGGGGGGACTTTACTTAATAAACTTCGTATCATTTGCACGTGTTTTTTTTATTTACTCAAAAACGGCTTTAACGATTTTGATCAAACTGGGTACTCGATGTATATATATGCCAAAGATGAGATAGCCAACATTTCATCAAAATTGATCAACCAGAGGAGGGACTTTACTTAATAAATTTTGTTTCATTTCCACGTGTTTTTTTTTATTTACTCAAAAACAGCTTTAACGATTTTGATCAAACTGGGTATTTGATGTATTTATATGCCCGAGATATGACTGTAAAAATTTCATCAAAATTGATTAACCGGAGGGGGGACTTTACTTGATAATTTTGTATCATTTGCACGTGTTTTTTTAATTACTCAAAAACGGTTTTTTCATAATTAAAGCCGTTCTGTTCATTTAATGGAAATTATTTGTTTCATGGTAAATGAGACTAAATGAGATTTTCAACAAGTACATAGAGAATAATAAAATCAGACGACTTGGAGTATTATGCTTGCATTGCTGAATTATTACAAGTAAAAACTTTTATTTAATAATAAAAAAAAGTTTTTTTTTATAGAGAAAATGAAAACGAAATGAATATGGAAAAATGTGTAACTTTGAGAAGTGGCATTAACAAAACGCATTATTTTCTAATCTAATTATGTTGGTAAGTGAAAGTTGTGTGTTGCGCGCACTCACCAGATTTTTTACTTTTATTTTATACTATGACTTTCACTTGAAACCACTGGGTTTTCCAATAATAACCTTTCGGAAGTCTTGGCAAACAAACCCCTAACACCTCTCGCCGTAGCTTATAATTTTACCTTAACTCTCTGCGTAACCCCCAACACACCCACGTGAATATCGATTTTAATTCTGTTACGTTAAACAATTACTTATTCATGTTGTTGATATAATATCGATTGTTATACTTCATTTATTAGAATTTATATTGTTCTTGCCATAAAAACATATGGTTGCATTTTATTTGTGCCATTTGTTTTATTCTTACTGTCTGTAATTAATCTTATCATCAAGCAATTTTATTCCCTATATAGTGCATATACTTTCCTGATTTTCTCTGTACTGATAGATATCTTATACTCGCATAATGGTTTCATTTTAACCCTGATGAAGACCCTGATCTTGGCAGGCTGTCAAAATAAAGATTTTTTTGCGTTAATAGTTAATAGTGAAGAGGGGGAGGGTTCGTTAAAGCAACATGTTTAATAAATCTTAACTATAACTGCAGAGACTAGTTATTTCAATTAATATTGCATAATAATAATAATTTCCCCTTCTAAGGAGGAATCCATTAAGCGGTGAAGGAATAGATTGCAATCCTTGAGCTTTGAGTTGAATAACAGGCGAGCTATTTGCATAGCAACTGAATAATAAATTCAATACTCTCCCCTTTGAGAGAATATCCTTCACTTATAATTTTTTTTTTTATAAAACAGTTTACCCTAGGGGATAAAATGAATAATGAAACTAAGATTTCGAAAGAAGAATAGTATTCAAGGCAACTTGTTTGTTAATTATTAATAAAGAGTCTCTCAAGAAAGTAATACACTTTGATTATCGAGATCTTGCGAAAGTTGTCTGCCTACAAATTAATTGTTTCAAGTGCCTTAGTTAGTAGTCGAGAAGAAATAAGGGTTTCGTTCTGTGCAAACTCCACTCCAACTCCAATATTTATTTTTTCATAAAGAAGTACGGATTGTGTAACAACTCATAGAAAGGGAAGTTAAAATTTTAGTATCCCCTTTAATATGGATGTTTTGTATGTTTTTTTCTAACAATAATTTTATTATTAACATGAAGGGTACCCTTTACATTGCATTGTATATATAAGCTATCAAGCCTTAGTAAAAAATTCCAAAAACAAAATCCAGGTGAGCCAATTTGAAAGATTCATCTTCATAGATGTTCTATATGTTAGGAGCCCTTTACATCATCACAATACACACATATATACTTATATACACATGTGTTTATAAGGTGTCACGCCTTAGTAAAAAATAAAAAAAATAAAAATCCATGTGACCAATTCAAGAGATTAATCTTCATTTCTTTCCTGCAAATAAACTTACCAACTCTGTTCGTAAAACAATATTTTTGTTTGACTAGTTTCATTAGAACCTCTACGATTTTTGTCTTATAATTAAAGCTCCTAAATAGGATTTTGATAAAATCTTAAAGCAAAAAAAATTAAAGCTCGGAATTCTGTGTTAAAACGTAAAAATTTAAAAACGTGCAAAAAATAATTTAAAAAATTCAAAGACAAAAACGTGCGAAAACGTAAAATACATATTTATTATAATTGCACCGTGCATTATATTATTTTTGTGAACAAACACTTATTTTGGGGAAAAATATAAGTACCGAAGAGTAAATTCGTTTACAAAACTTTTGATTTTTCAATTTATTTTGGGAATAATATTTCTTAGTGTACTTTGGTTAAACAATAATTTTAATATGAGTAAAAACAATACTTCCAATTACTATATATTTCATATATAGGTAAGTGAAAGTAAAAATCTGGTGCGTGCGCGCAACACACAACTTTCACTTACCAACTCACTTAGATTAGAAATTAATGCGTTTTTTTAATTGCCACTTCACGAATGAACAGAACGGTGTTAATTATGAACAATGGTCTCTCATTAAAGGCGTACTCCGCATGGGTGGGCTCAACTAGTTTTATGAGTTGACTGAATATTTTTCTTTTTTTCTCCTCTATATGTTTTCTTTATTTTTATCATATCTCATATTTAGCCATTTCTTATTTTTAGGCGTAATGAGAGACAGTTGATTAATTTCTCCATATTTACAAAAACAAAAGTACCTACTTTATAGGAAACAAAAAAACAAAAAAAGCCCCTACCCCATTTTAGTCCCCTCAGAAAATTTTAATACTTGCTTACCTGATATTAAAGCACACCTAATTTTCATTAAACATGACGAATTTGATAAAAATCTTTAAAGCCGTTTTTGAGATAATCGAAGAAAAGGTAAAAATTGGAAAAAAAATTATGAAATAAAGTGCCCCCTCCGTTTGACAAATTTTGATGAAATGTTGGCTATCACACATTTGGCATTATACATACATCAAATACCCAGTTTGATCAAAATCGTTAAAGCCTTTATTGAGTAAATAAAAAAACACGTGAAAATGATACAAAATTTATTAAGTAAAGTCCCCCCTCCGGTTGATCAATTATGATGAAAAGTTGGCTATCAGATCTTTGGCATATACGTACATCAAATACCCAGTTTGGTCAAAATCGTTAAAACCGTTTTTTAGTAAATAAAAAAAAAAACACGTGGAAATGAAACAAAATTTATTAAGTAAAGTCCCTCCTCTGGTTGATCAATTTTGATGAAATGTTGGCTATCTCATCTTTGGCATATACATACATCGAGTACCCAGTTTGATCAAAATCGTTTAAGCCTTTTTTGAGTAAATAAAAAAAGTTCGTGAAAATGATACAAAATTTATTAAGTAAAGTCCCACCTCCGGTTGATCAAAAGTTGGCTATCACATCTTTGGCATATACATACATTAAATACGCAGTTTGGTCAAAATCGTTAAAACTATTTTTGAGTAAATAAAAAAAAACACGTGAAAATGATACAAAATTTATTAAGTAAAGTCCCCCTTCCGGTTGATCAAAAGTTGGCTATCACATCTTTGGCATATACATACATTAAATACGCAGTTTGGTCAAAATCGTTAAAACTATTTTTGAGTAAATAAAAGAAAACACGGGAAAATGATACAAAATTTATTAAGTAAAGTCCCCCTTCCGGTTGATCAATTTTGATGAAATTTTTAGAGTCATATCTCGGCCATATTAATACATCAAATACCAAGTTTGATCAAAATCGTTAAAACCGTTTTTGAGTAAATAAAAAAAACACGTGAAAATGATACAAAATTTATAAAGTAAAGTCCCCCCTCCGGTTGATCAATTGTGATGAAATGTTGGTTATCACATCTTTGGTATATAAATACATCAAATACCAAGTTTGATCAAAATCGTTAAAACTGTTTTTGAGTAAATAAAAAAAACATGTGAAAATGACACAAAATTTATTAAGTAAAGTCCCCCCTCCGGTTAATCAATTTTGATGAAATTTTTACAGTCATATTTCAGGCATATAAATAGATCAAATACTCAGTTTAATCAAAATCGTTAGAGCCGTTTTTGAGAAAATCGAAAAAAACTTAAAAAGTTATTAAATAAAGTACCCCCTCCCTTTGAGCAATTATGATGAAATTTTCGCTGTTACATCGCGGGCTTATACATACTCTAAATACCCAATATCAGGTTCGACGGTTTATAGCTAGTCTGTTTACTCACACACACACACACACACACACACACACACACACACACACACACACACACACACACACACACACACACACACACACACACACACACACACACACACACACACACACACACACACACACCATTTCGCGGGACTTGGTTATTTGGACTCAGGGGACCCCAAAACCAATTTCCGTTGTCTGTATTTCCGTTGAAAACCGGAAGTCGAAATTTTTCACGATCGCAATACTTCCACATACTATATATTTCATATATACGTAAGTGAAAGTAAAAATAAACAAGTCTTCTTTTCTTTGATTGTTTATTTGATTGCTTATTATGAAGCAGACAACTTTCTGATTTTTTAGCATCCAATTTTTCATCTATTATCCTGTAAGTGGAATTATTTGCTACTTTTTCTTAGATTTCGTTAACGGTTAAGGTGAAAACACTCTTGTAGAAAAGTTTTTCTGAGAGTGGAACAATTATATGGGCTCGAACAACTTGCGCAAAATATTTTTGCAAAAAATCCTTAAAAGGTTTTAAATTTACTTTATTTAACAGTATTTTGAAAGCCTCCATTGAATAGCATTGGTCACTTACAATAAACAGTGACTATATAATTTATAAGAATAATCGTATGTAGATAAAGTAAGTACCTACCCCTGGAACTTAATTCTATTATATATATATATATATATATATAAAGGTGTTAGATTTTATTTTTATCTAATAAAAGATCTACCATCTAACACTAAATTACATAGGAGTTGCTTGAATATTATATAAAAACACATCTGAAAATATATATAATGTCCTATGTAATTTAGTGTTAGATGGTAGATCTTTTATTAGATAAAAATGAAATCTAACACCTTTACTATAATTTTCAAATTCCTTATATATAATGTACTATTTATTTCTATCGTGGAACATTGATGGTTTAATATTAGTGAGCTATTTAGACGATGACACATGGACTCAAAATATTGTCGAAAATGTGAGTTACAACTCAAAGAGGGGGGAGGCGTAAGAGGCGAGCTGGTGGGGTGGCGATGTCACCCCTAATCTCCCATTGGCTGACAGCCAGCTCTGCCCAACTTCCTGATTGGATGTCCTTCCACGCTCATTAGATGAGCTCTCGTTCCTCCAGGGTATACAACACCCGCTACTTTCTACGCTTCTTGCAATAGGAAGAAGGAAAGGAAAAGTAAAAGTACAAAAAAAAAAAAAAAAGAAGAAGAAATATATGGCATCAAATGTATTTATGAATTACAATAAAGCTTAAAAACAAAAACAAAAAATCTGGTGCGATGCGCGCAATACACAACTTTTACTTACCAACATACTTTGATTAGAAATTGACTTGTTTTGTTAAATGCCATTTCTCAAAGTCACACAATTTTCCACATTCATATACTTGCTTTTGTTTGTATTTGCTCTTTAAAGTACACTAAAATTTTTTATTATTAAATAAAAGTTTGCGATAATTTAGCAAAAGCAATTATAGTAATCCGAGACTTCCGATTTTATAATTCTCTATGTAGTTGCTGAAAACTTATTTAGTTTCCATTTTTTTTTTTTTTTTTTTTTTTTTTTCGTTTGGCGCATTAGGCCTAATGAGACCTTTGGCCGCGCAGTGTGGTCTTCTTTCAGACATTTGTATTGCTCGCGGGAGCACAGACAGCCTGGAGGCGGTAACCCAACCTCACATTGCTGCAAACCATGATCACCATGGTGCAGCGGCAGACTGCCCATAGCTCCATAACCAATCCCATTGGGACCAATTTGGCAGTGTCCTTCCCACCGATGGCGTCAGCTCTCTCGGGTTCAAGGACAGTGACAAACTGGTCTAGGTCCGGGGATTATGGTAGCTCAGAGTCAGCAGGCCCCGAGGACCTATATTTCTTTCCCCGAAGCATACCGTCCTTGAACCAAACCTCCGGGCGGTTACTGACATCCTGGAAAACCATACCACGATTCTCGATGAGATACACGGGGAAGGTTCATCACTCCTACGCCCGGTCGGTGTGAGTCGCCTCCAGTAGGCTGACGGGTCTCATATACCCGGGGGTCTGGGTAGACTTGGACTTGGCGTTCATTGGTGGGTGGTCACCCGAATGGAGTGGTCACCCATCCAAGTACTAACCACGATGGACGTTGCTTAACTGTGATTACCTATTGCAAGCGTCCTTGTCCACTCGGCCATCCCGGCCCCTTAGTTTCCATTTAATGTAGTTTAAATAGTTTCCATAAAATGAACTGAACATCTTAAATTATAAACAATAGTCTGTTATTAAAGGCATACTGCGCATGCGTGGGCTCAACGTGTTTTATGAGTTGACGGAATATTTTTCTGTAAATGTTTACATGATTTTTTTCATATTTCATATTTAGCCATTTCGTATTTTTAGGCGGAAAGAGAGACACATAATTTCTCAGTATAAACAAATACAAAGGTACTTTATAGGAAAACAAATATGGCCCTTTCCTCATTTATGCCCCCTCCGAACATTTTAATAATGATAAAGCTTACCTGAAATTAAAGTAGACTTGATTTTCATAAAATATGACGATCAAAATCATTAAAATTGGAAAAAAACGTTATGAAATAAAGTAACCCCTCTGTTTCACCAATTTTGATGATATTTTCGCTGTCACACCGCGGGCATATACATACACCACATACCCAATTTCAGGTTCGTACGGTTTATAGTTTTTGAGCTAGTCTGTTCACACACACTGACCATTTCATGGAACTTGGTTATTTGGACTCGGGGGACCCCAAAACGTTAAAAGTCAAAATTTTTCACGGTCGTAAAACTTTCCCTTACTATATATTTCATATATAGGTAAGTGAAAGTAAAAAAATGGCACCTTCGAAAAAGCCCAGCGACAATTTTCGCTGAGAATTGCAGTTTTTCCCATTAACCTAACTCGCAATAGAAGGCGAAATGAGTGATTTGTATATTTTTTCGGTGTAGCGGTTAAGGAAAGCTTTAAAATGATGCGTCGTTCATAAATTTGATGAATTATTAAGGAAGTTATGGCGAACCGACACAAAAAAAAAACTTTGAGAAATAATACATATGATTGGCATTTGAAAATTAAAACATTTGTTTATAAAATACTTAATGAGTACCTATAGTAAATGAATAAGAATTTATTTAGTCTGTAGTTTTTGTTTCTCATATTTTCTGTGCAATAGGAAAAACCTCCTTGTCCCCCACCCTGCGGACGCTCATGACATAAATGCTAGAACAGATTTACCAACAATCAGTTAATTTGATCTTCACTAATTATTTTCATTTCAATTTTTTTAAAAGAAGTACCCCCCCCCCCCCCCCCCGAACATCTCATACTCTCTGATACCAATGCCGCGGTTGAAATAGGAGGAATTACGGATAAACTGGAAAATAACAGCTATTTTTTATAATATTGGAACACTAAAAAGATTTTATCCAAAATAAGAGGGGGCTTGACCTACCGCATAGAGTTGCTAACAACACGTGAGCAGAGGACGGCGATTGAATAGTTTCAGAAATAATAATTTCTAAATAACAATCAAAACAGTTGATATAGAAAAAAAAATTAAATAGTATTAATATCAAAACGATCAAGATAATTATATTTTTCCTTCTACTGAACTTCTCGGTGCACCTGGGAAAGAAGCGGCTAATGTTTTTACTTATCCCTTAAACCCGACTTGTTCTTGAAGTTGGACAAATGGGAAGAGATAAGGAGGAGGGAGGGGAACAGGTCGTTTGCAGTTGTTCCTGAAGAAAGGCAATGTTCTTGTCCCGCGAAAGGTGAGAAGAAACTGGAAGCGGAAAGAAGAAGGAAAAGAAAAAAAAAGAAAGGAGAGCAAAGAAAAAAAAGAGGAGAAGAAGAAAACGTGGAAAGGCCATTCTTTCTCATTATACGTCGAAGAAAATGGCTCAGTTCGTCAAGGGGACAGAGGAAACATTCGTTCACTCTGAGAAAAAAAAAAAAAAAAGTTACTTAAACAATTAATTTTCATTTTGTTTTTTTAACTCAACATCTCTTAAAACAGATGAGTCCTGAAATTCACAAGATTTTTTGAACAAAACAACAACAATCATTCTTATTTTTTTATTTATTTGTTTGTACTTGACAATAAAGAATACAAATCTGTGCAGACCAACAAGCAAATGGTGTAATCTCTGAAATGCTTGTCGTAATTAATTATGTACTATCGCAATCGAGGCAGGAACATTGAATGTTCCTAAGATAGCACTGTTTTGAATATATAGATCTCACTTCAGCAGTTATCAGCTGATTAGAATTGATAAGCCTAATGTTGCCGATAACTGTGCAGTATATATATGCAAGCCCAGTAACGGATTGTTAATGTGACAATTGAACGTTTCCAGGTGCGATTAATATTCCGGTTACACCTCGAATTACCACGGACGAGTTATACTCTCTTTATTGCAACAGTTACTTATTATTATAGCAACAGTCATTTATTACCACTTTGAAGTTATTTTCAGGTTTTAGTTTAAATGTGTTAGGTTTTTAGTTTTAAGTGTTAAAAGGTGTTTTTGCCCCAAAAAATAACGCGATACAAAAAATAAAATAAAATCACATAAAAAAAAAAAAAAAAACATCGTAGGACTCTGGTTTTAGTCATAAACGCCTGAAACTCAGTAGGTATTCTTTCTCATTACGTGGGAGAAAAAAAATAACAAAATAAATAAATATGGGATATAAAGTAAAAACAGTCCAGAATATCATTAAATAGTTAGTTAGCAATATTTCTGTGTTTGCAGCTTAAAGTGTGTTAATTCCAAAATCATAAATTTGAGAAAGATGCGATAGAATTTTTTTTTTTTTTGCCATTGGATTATTCCATACAGGCATCTATGTGGTTTCGATTGTAATTTATATTTATGTTTTAATAAGTAAACATTAAATATATTTATTAATTGAGCTGAGGTATTTTGAGATATTAATGTTTTCTTCTCTAAAACGTTGTATTTTGTAAATCAATTTTATTTATTTTTTTTTTTTTTAAACTTGTCAAAGACCTAAACGTTTTTATTTCATCATCAAGGTCTCGCCACCGAAGTGTTAGAAGTCTGCAAATGGTTTTTTTTTTTTTTTTTTTGGACTTGGCACACTTTGCGCTGCAAGCATAGATTTAAATAATTACATTCTAAAAAATTATTTTTCATTCATATAGCTATTGATATTTTACCTCTATATTGTAACACCAATTTGATTTTAAATAATTTCATTTGCGTAAAATTATTATACAAAAATGTATATTCGAAATCAAAAAGTAATAACGTTAAAAACCTTGGGGGGGGGGGGGGGATAAAAAATAAGATATTAAGAACCGATTACTGAATATAAACAATTGTTTCGGAGTAGTTTCGAATATCAACGGAAAGATTTACTAGAGTTTATGAATGTTTTAACACAATAGGAATGAAGTTTTTTTTTTTGTTTTTTTTATTAATATCTATAAAATATAATTATTTTCTCCAGAGCTTTCGCCTTGTATTGGGAATAGGAAGAAAGATCCACCACGGCTGATGGCTGTGAAAAAGAAAAAAGTAATTGGTTTTCCTCATCCCTAATGGGTGGAGGTTAGTAGAAAACTTTCTTACATTCAACTTCCGGGCAACGAACCCTCCTTCGACTAGCTTTTATTCCAAAATGTTCAATTCATAAACTTGTCCCCTCTTAATAATATATTGTTAAATGCCAAATTTTTTTTTTTTTTTTTTTTTTGTTCAAAATATTAAAAAGTTGATAAAACTTAAAATTATATAGTACAAATCCAGACACTCTTTGCAATTTAACCTCCGGTCACTTTGTGCTACCTACGTTTGTTATCAGTTAGGTCTATAACTTACCTTTATTTATTTTTCTTGATTTATATATGTATTGCCCTTGTTTTTATTGATTTTATTAAAAAAAGAAATGTGATAAAATTTATGAAATAAAGTCCTCCCTCCGTTTACCCAATGAATTTTTTTCCGCCACATCAAATACCTAATTTCAGGTATCATTTCAGTACGGTTTATAGTTTTTGAGGTACTTTGTTAACAGGCAGACCATTTTGCGGGACTTGGTTATTTGAACTCAAGTGACACCAAAACGTGTATTTCAGTTGAAAACCGAAAGTTGAATTTTTTTTCAATCGCAATGTATTTCATATATAGATAAGTGAAAGTAAAAGATATATCATTACTATAACAACAGGTTTATTTTTCTACACCAGAGGTCAGGTTCTTACATCTTACATAAATACTCGTTAATATGAGGTAGGTTTTATCATAAAAGGGGTGACGATTTTGCTGATATTAATTAGGAGGGAATACGTTTGAACCCGTTGAGAAATTTAGATATTTAGGGACGATGGTAACTAGAAAAAAACGAGATCGATGAGGAAATTAAAGATAGGTTAAAATGCTTGCTACTTTTCAGTAGCGAAATTGCTTAGCCCTCTCTTTCTGAAACTTAAAAATTATGATTTCCAAAACTACTATTCTTCCAACGATCCTTTACGGATGCGAACCACGGCAGCTGACATTAAGGGATGAGCAACGTAATAAAGTACTGCTTAGAATATTGGAACCGAAGAGGGATGAACCAACCGGAGAATTCAGACGCTTACGCAACGCCGAACTCTACCCGGTAAATAAAATTGATGTGATAGCTGCGAGAAGAATAAACTAGGCGTTTAAAATAGCGAAATTAAGTAATGAACGCTTCCGAAAATATTAATAATTGCGCTGCTCAATGGATAACGTCCGAGGGGAAGGCCGAAACGGAGGTGGGAGGATTGCGTAAAAGCAGATCTGTCGAAGTTTGATCTGGATGGCGGTCGGTGGATAGAGGTGTGCAAAGAGTGAGTTTTGGTGTCGGCATCGAATTATTATTATTATTATTACTAGGTTTTACCATAGTGGAAATGATCTGATAGGGATTAAATATCGGATGTAAAATTTTTCTTATAAAGTTATAATAAACCATTATGAACAAACTTTTATATTCCTATTTATTCCAGTCATTACAATTCTTGTGTGTAAACAGGACGAAAAAAAAACAATGTTTTCAATGTAATAATTTAGTACCTCAGAGCCAGATAGTCCTAAATCCATTTTTATCGATTTAGAGGTAAAGGAATTAAAATTAATCGATTAAAGAGTTGAAGGTTTATTATGGTTTTAAGAAAACGGACGCGCTGAATCCTTTGAAACTATAAAAATTAACGTTTATCTTAAGGTTCACGAGATGTTCAAAAACCAAAGTGTATTAAGTCCAGTATTTGTAGTACCTGGGAGCCAGATTGGTCTTATTCGAGTGATGGATCAATGAATTTTATTCAAACTTTCATTGAAAGTATTCAATTTATATAACAATCTGTGGTAACGAATTTTTGTTTTGTCTATTTCATACGTCCATTCAATTTATTGTATATGGGGGCGTGGGAGGATTTCATTTCAACAGGGGGGCTTGTTAAAAAATGTTTGCTTTTTAGGGTTATGGTACAAGGAAAAGGAAATGAATAAATCTATACTGAGTTGAGCTACTGAGTTGGTAATCAGACCGATAATTTGTTTTTACCTCCACTGCTTCGAATATTTCTATTTTAGGGGGAAGAATATATGCTAACCAGTTTCAGAGTGAATAAATATGAAAACTTTTTTTTATTATAAGGATATCACACAGAGCTGAGAGGGCTACGACATATTCCTCCCTCTTCTCTTCTGTTCACGGGACAATTACTAATGACAAAGGGTTGGAGACCCGGCGGTAGGTGACTGCGACGATGAGGCAGTTAGTGGATACCCGTCAATAGCCTATATCCCTGACAGCCACAACAGCCCCCGTATAAGTTTCCATTTACATTTACATGAGAGAAGAATCTTGCTCTCTTCTCCTCCGATATTCATGTAATATTCATGACTCATACCGGAGCAGCCCACCCATCAACCGCTCGTCCTTCCAGCTAGTCCCCTTTACCCATCCATACTCCATTCAAAATAGAAATGTGAACAACTTTTGCCTATAATTCGCACTCGCAATCGACTATAGGGTGCGCTAGTAATTTTGCGAAATGTCGGAAGGAACGGGGATAGACATAATTGGTAATTTCCAAAGACCATTAAGCTATCCTTGATGCACTACATGTGGAGTAGTATCTAGAAGTGAAAAAGTTTTACAATTTTACAAAATAAAATTTTACAAGCCGTCTCATGTTATATATGTATTCATTTTTTCAATCTGGTGAACGTTTCGGACCAGTGTGTAAATAAATAAAGTAGTCTATCAAGACGATATAATTTTACAAGCCTTGAGCCTTCAAACAAGCGATCCTAAAGGACTGCCCCATCAAATAAAAGTGAAAATTAAATTTATTAATAAAAATTAGCAATTCATAATCGCAATTGTAGGAAGAAAGAAAGAAAATAATTTTCATTCTGGGGCATCTACAGAACATGGTCAGATCCAGATCCATTTGTCTGGTTAGATAAAGAAAGATAAAAATATTAAGAATTAAGATAAAAAATAAACACATAGAAGAAACTGAGACAAAATATTGAAAAAAAAAAAAAAACGAGTACAAAAAATTCGATCAGATTTGAGCTGGAAAACTATAATAAATCAAATAAATATATAATATATGTTGGTTTCACTATTTTACATATTTACAGAAGATTGAAGATTAAGTTGGTGGTGAAATGGGTTTTAAAGGAAGTGAGGAATGAAGTTTTACGGATGGAGACAGGTAAGGAATTCCAGAAGGTGGCGACACCGATGATTAAGTATTTTGTAAAAGAGGCAGTTCGGTATAAAGTAATATTCAGGTAATTGTACGTGTAAAGCTGTTAGTTCTGGTATATGCAAACAGATCATTGCAACTTTGCGTTTTTCGGTTAGTAATAACATTCATTACCTATTATATATAGGTAATATAATTACCTACATAAAATCATTGTTATGACAGGTGTAATTTTCATTACAGCTTAGTTTTTTTTCATATTATTTATTTATTTGTTAATACTTTCAGGCATCGCATTGAAAACTTGGAACAATTAAGCACAACGGATGTAAGACAAAAATGTGGAAAATTAAAAAAAGAAAAACAAATCTATGACAGTCTCAATCAGCCAATAATAAAATGTCATATACTAATATTTACCTGGATAAATATAGTCTCTTTGATGAAGACTACATATCGTCATATGTTTCGAAACATGCTTATCTATTCATAATTTTAAAATCCACTCTTTAAGTAGCTTTTTATTTTTTGGAAACAAATGGAATGACACATCTTTTGATTTTCGCAAAGAACACTGAGGGACCGAGCAATACCTATTAGACATTTTTCAAATCATTTTTTGCTTTATCTGGCTTTAATTATGGACAAATAAATTAAAAACTCCCAAAAAGAAACATATGAATCCTAGGTACTGGCCCAACTTCTATCCCCGTTCCTCTAGTTCAAGTCAAGAAGCAGCACCGCCGCTTGCGACCGCGAATATGTATAGTGATATATAATTACAATCTATAATAGTATAATGTGAAGTAGCGCACGTGGATCATATGGTGAGCAAAGAGTTCAACTAACATTGATGATTTTTAAAACATTGCTTAACGGGTCAATCCATATCAAGTGGCCCAAAGGTAGTTGCTCGACCATTTTAGAAAATATTTATATTTTACAATCAATTACGTATTGAATCAGTAGTTTAAAACATGTTTTAGAACAATTTTAGGGTCAACCGTTTAAAAATGGCAGCCATCTTTGTTTCCGATTTTATGTCATAGACTAATAATTCAGACACGACTGTTTTCCTTTCTGTCCCTTCTATCTTTTAACTTCTCTTTATTTTTTTTAATATTTTGAAGTCCAATACTTGAAAACTGCTATTGAAAACAACTGCTTTAATATCTCATAAGACCGTTTTGAGGGTAAGTTTTGGGTATAAGGGGATATACATCAAAGCTGATTTTCGGCATGATAATAAGCCTAACTAAGTAGCTTTCAGTAAAAGAACTCTTAAGACTGATATTCGTTACCTTATTTTTTGATTAGTTTTCAACCTTAAATTTTTTGTTACCTTTAGGCTCTAATATCTCTGGTGGGGGATATGAACATAAAACTCCTGTAAAAATTTTAATTTGTATATTTAAGTACTTTTGTAGCTACGAATTTTTGAAAATGGTCTTTTTCGTGCTTATTTAACAATATATAGGCTTGATCATAATTTATTAAAATTTTAATAATTGACCAGTTATTTTCTTTCAATAGCCCTTTTTAATTGTTTCTATTTTTAATTTAATCTATGTCCAATGCAACATTGGGTTAACTGCAAATTATATGCTACCTTTTCGATGGCTCTAGCCATCTTCTACGAAAAAATGTCTATTTTTTGTCAAATTAATAATATTGGGTCAGTCCATATCACGTGGTCCAAAGGTTGTTTGACCATTTTAGAATTTTTTATATTTTTACCATCAATTACATGTGGAATCAGTAGTTCAAAACAATTTTTTTTTTTTTTTAATTTATAAGGAATTGTATCAAAATGGCGGCTATCATTGTTTCCTCGCGCTTGCCAATTTTTTAGTTTCTAAGCTTTAAC
Source organism: Aelia acuminata (assembly GCA_911387785.2). NCBI lineage: Eukaryota > Metazoa > Arthropoda > Insecta > Hemiptera > Pentatomidae > Aelia > Aelia acuminata. The sequence continues at coordinate 23,800,571 of OU426984.1, read as the reverse complement.
GGAAAACGTATTTTTACGGAAGACTAGTAAGCCATAGTCTAATTATTCAAACACCATTGTTTTCGTGACTGTCTACAATATCTTTTGTTTTCTTTTCACTATTTCAATATTTCGAAGACTAATACTTGAAAAGAGCTATTGAAAACAACTGTTTTCATCCCTCAGGAGACCTCTTTTGAGGTTAATTATGAATATAGCGGGATGTTTTCAAAGTTGTTTTTTTTATTATCATAAACCTAACTAAGTAGTTTGTATTAAAAATGCTATTAACCCTTATATTTTTACTTTCACTTACCTATATATGAAATATATAGTAAGTGGAAGTATTGCGATCGTGAAAATTTTCGACTTCCGGTTTTCAACGGAAATACACGTTTTGGGGTCCCCTGAGTCAAAATAACCAAGTCCCGCGAAATGGTCTGTGTGTGTGTGTGTCTGTGTGTGTGTGTGTGTGTGAACAGACTAGCTCAAAAACTATAAACCGTGCGAACCTGAAATTGGGTATTTAGAGTATGTATAAGCCCGCGATGTGACAGCAAAAATTTCATCAAATTTGCTCAAAGGGAGGGGGTACTTTATTTAATAACTTTTTAAGTTTTTTTCGATTTTCTCAAAAACGGCTCTAACGATTTTGATTAAACTGAGTATTTGATCTATCTATATGCCTGAAATATGACTGTAAAAATTTCATCAAAATTGATCAACCGGAGGGGGGACTTTACTTAATAAATTTCGTATCATTTTCACGTGTTTTTACTTTCACTTACCTATATATGAAATATATAGTAAGTGGAAGTATTGCGATCGTGAAAAATTTCGACTTCCGGTTTTCAACAGAAATACACGTTTTGGGGTCCCCTGAGTCCAATTAACCAAGTCCCGCGAAATGGTCTGTGTGTGTGTGTGTCTGTGTGTGTGTGTGTGTGTGTGTGAACAGACTAGCTCAAAAACTATAAACCGTGCGAACCTGAGATTGGGTATTTAGTGTATGTATATGCCCGCGATGTTACAGCAAAAATTTCATCAAAATTGCTCAAAGGGAGGGGGTACTTTGTTTAATAACTTTTTAAGTTTTTTTCGATTTTCTCAAAAACGGCTCTAACGATTTTGATTAAACTGAGTATTTGATCTATTTATATGCCCGAGATATGACTGTAAAAATTTCATCAAAATTGATCAACCGGAGGGGGGACTTTACTTAATAAATTTTGTATCATGTTCAAGTGTTTTTTTTTTATTTACTCAAAAACGGCTTTCACGATTTTGATCAAACTGGGTATTTGATGTATGTATATGCCAAAGATGTGATAGCCAACATTTCATCAAAATTGATCAACCGGAGGGGGGACTTTACTTAATAAATTTTGTATCATTTTCACGTGTCTTTTTTATTTACTCAAAAACGGTTTTCACGATTTTGATCAAACTGGGTATTTGATGTTGTATGTATATGCCAAAGATGTGATAGCCAACATTTCATCAAAATTGATCAACCGGAGGGGGACTTTACTTAATAAATTTTGTATCAATTTCACGTGTTTTTTTAATTTACTCAAAAACGGCTTTCACGATTTTGATCAAACTGGGTATATATGTATGTATATGCCAAAGTTGTGATAGCCAACATTTCATCAAGATTGATCAACCGAAGGGGACACTTTATTTCATAACTTTTTTTCTAATTTTTAGATTATCTCAAAAACGGCTTTAACGATTTTCTTCATATTCGTCATGTTTAATGAAAATTGAGTGTTATTTAATATCAGGTAAGCGTTATCATTATTAAAATGTTCTGAGGGGTTTATAGAGCAAATGAAAACAAAAATAAGAAATGAATGTGGAAAATGTGTAACTTTGAGAAGTGGCATTAACAAAACGCATTAATTTCTTATCTAAGTAAGTTGGTAAGTGAAAGTTGTGTGTTGCGCGCACGCACCAGATTTTTTTTATTTAACTTTACTTAAGAAATTTCGTATCATTTTCACGTGTTTTTTTAATTTACTCGAAAACTGTTTCAACGATTTTGATCAAACTGGGTATTTGATGTTTGTATATGCCCGAGATATGGCTGTAAAAAATTCATCAAAATTGATTAACCGGAGGGGGGACTTTACTTAATAAATTTCGTATCATTTTCACATGTTTTTTTTATTTACTCAAAAACGGTTTTAACGATTTTGATCAAACTTGGTATTTGATGTATTTATATGCCAAAGATGTGATAACCAACATTTCATCACAATTGATCAACCGGAGGGGGGACTTTACTTAATAAATTTTGTATCATTTTCACGTGTTTTTACTTTCACTTACCTATATATGAAATATATAGTAAGTGGAAGTATTGCGATCGTGAATAATTTCGACTTCCGGTTTTCAACGGAAATACACGTTTTGGGGTCCCCTGAGTCCAAATGACCAAGTCCCGCGAAATGTTCTGTGTGTGTGTTTGTGTGTGTGTGTGTGTGTGTGTGTGTGTGTGTATGTGAACAGACTAGCTCAAAAACTATAAACCGTGCGAACCTGAAATTTGGTATTTAGTTTAGGTATATGCCCGCAATGTGACAGCAAAAATTTCATCAAAATTGCTCAAAGGGAGGGGGTACTTTATTTAATAACTTTTTACGTTTTTTTCGATTTTCTCAAAAACGGCTCTAACGATTTTGATTAAACTGAGTATTTGATGTATTAATATGCCTGAGATATGACTGTAAAAATTTCATCAAAATTGATTAACCGGAGGGGGGACTTTACTTAATAAATTTCGTATCATTTTCACGTGTTTTTTTTATTTAACTTTACTTAAGAAATTTCGTATCATTTTCACGTGTTTTTTTAATTTACTCGAAAACTGTTTCAACGATTTTGATCAAACTGGGTATTTGATGTTTGTATATGCCCGAGATATGGCTGTAAAAAATTCATCAGAATTGATTAACCGGAGGGGGGACTTTACTTAATAAATTTCGTATCATTTTCACGTGTTTTTTTTATTTACTCAAAAACGGCATTAAAGATTTTGATCAAACTGGGTATTTGATGTATGTATATGCCAAAGATTTGATACCCAACATTTCATCAAAATTGGTCAAACGAATGGGGCACTTTATTTCATTAACTCTTTTACAACTTTTTACCTTTTTTTCGATTACATATCTCAAAAACGGCTTTAACGATTTTCATCAAATTCGTCGTGTTTAATGACAATTAGGTGTTCTATAATATCAGGTAAGCTTTATTATTATTAAAATGTTCTGAGGGGGCTTAAATGAGGAAGGGGTCTTTTCTGTTTTCCTATAAAGTACCTTTGTATTTGCTTATATGGAGAAATTATCTGTCTCTCGTTTCGCCTAAAAATAAGAAATGGCTAAATATGAGATATGATAAAAATCAAGTAAACATATAGAGGAGAAAAAAAGAAAAATATTCAGTCAACTCATAAAACACGTTGAGCCCACTCATGCAGAGTACGCCTTTAATGACAGACCATTGTTCATAATTAAAGCCAATCTGTTCATTTAATGGAAATTATTTGTTTCATGGTAAATGAAGTTTTCAACATCTACATAGAGAATTATAAAATCAGACGACTTGGAGTATTATGCTTGCATTGCCGAATTACCAAAAGCTTTTATTTAATAATAAAAAAACTAGAGTTTTTTATAGAGCAAACAAAAAGAAAAATTAATAAATGAATGTGGAAAATGTGTCTTTGAGAAGTGGCAATTAACAAAATACAACAATTTCTAATTTAAGTAAGTTGGTAAGTGAAAGTTGTGTGTTGCGCGCACGCACCAGATTTTTTATCTTATTTTGGAGCTTACAAACTTAAGATGAGCGGCGAAACAAAGATAGCCGCCATTTTGAAACGATTCGCTATAAATGTTTTTTTTTAAAAATTGTTTTTTAAAAATTGAACTACTGATTCCACATGTAATTGATAGTAAAAATATAAAAAAAAAAATTAAAGTAGTCAAGCAACCAAATTATTTTTCTGGACCATTTCAAATGGATTGACCCATTGCTAGTGAAAGTTAATTATTCTGTAATTTAATAAACTATTTACATAAAATCATAAATTACCTACTGTATTGACCGACGTCACCGACGTGTCCATCTTCTGAAGAATCACCCATACACACCTATGTTGCACGGACTACTATTAATATGTTAGCAGGTACATCTCCTGAGTTGGGACTGACAAATGTTTCTGGCCATTACAATATATAACAATGACCCTTCATCTCAATCCATTCATCACCTCCATTCCGAGGGCAGTTCATCATACCTTACTGTAACTCCAAGGGGTGTTCTGCCACATAATTCAAGTATTATAAATATCGGAAAAGTATATAGAATTGTATGTATATTTTACTGCATGTTTTTAATATAAAAATACTATGAAAGGTCGCTATTAAAATTTAAATAAAATAAACAAAAATTATTAATATAATATTTATTAAATGATCTTGATATCAGAATAAGAAAGGACGCAGGAATCAAATCAAATAGAAATAAAATAAAAACTGCTAAGAAACGTACCTGGAGTCAGAAGATCCTCCTGTAGCATAATCAGCTTCCACAAAAGATACAATTTTAATTACTTCATTAATTGTTGAGTTCTAATGAACTCCTTGCTATGGATTCTACACTAAATGTTTACTTATCGGAAAACGCATGACTATCCGTAAAATCTAAGACTTACTTTAATTTAATATTAAACTATTGTACCAACTTTAGATATAAATAAAGAAATATTAAGAGGTGGGGTCATATGTGGTGTAGTTGTTAGCATAGCAACCTACATTACTAATAATCTAACATTGCTAATAAGCTAACATTACTAATAGTCCCGCGGTGGCCCTAGGATTTTTTAAAGGGAGTAAGATTTCCTTGGCTAAGCTGTCCCTCGGGTAGGACGTAAAATGGAGGTCCCGAGCCTGTACGATGTCAGGATACTCCTTAAAGATCCCTATCTTAATTATATCTGGACAGGCAAAATTAATGACTCCCACTGTAGCATCGTCCGATTAGTCTTAGGTGCATAAAGGTAAACAAACAAACAATATTAAGAGGTCTTACAAGCTAAATATTTCATTTTCTTAATATTAAAAAATGAAGTTCCAGTTTATCGTAGGCCTTTCTTTACATTTTACATTTCTAGTCAAGGGAATGAGACTGTGATGAGATCACCGCTCCAGATTTATTTTAATAAATATTTTTATTATTACCAGTTGAATAATGGTAACATTACTAAACTGAAATGAGTGAAGAAAGTGAAACATTTTGCAATAGAGTGAAGAAAGTGATTACTTTCTTCACAAGTGAAGAAAGTGAATTGCCTTCTTAATTAGTAATAAGTATAAATTAAAAAATAATTTGAAGTTGGAAATTAAATGCTTTTAAATGTTTCTTAACATTGTAAGAATTTATTTTAACAAAATAAATTGAAATGTGAATGAATAATTGGTGGAAATAATCAATATATTTTAAAATTTAAATATAATAATAATTACCTTCCTTGTTTATAACCTGCACTTGTTTATAACTGCACTACTTCACAATCATTTTAATTTAAACAGACATCTTTGATATTACTAAAAAACTTCAAAAAACACTGTTTGATTAAATATTATTATTATTAGATTATTTTTTATTTAATTAAACATTTTCAATTTATTGTTATAACATTTTATAACCTTTCACAACCATGCTTATAACCTACCAACAACATACCATAATCTTCACAACATCCTAACTTTGTTCATATTCTGGTTAGATCTGATCATGTATTACACGATTACAGAAACAATTTAATATTACACTCGTGAAAAAAGTATAATTTACAACTCTCGTGAAATTACCAGACTCGCTTCGCTCGTGTGGGTAAACGTTTCACTCGAGTTGTAAATGATCTACTTTCGTCACTTGTATAATAAATAACTATTTTCTCGTTATTTTGATTTAAAACAATTGTGAAAATATACCCCGTTTCCAGTGTAGATAATTTAATATTCGTTTTTGAACGTGATGACTATAATATTATTCTAGAAAAGTGGCGCAACATTTGCTAACAATAATTTTCCAATAAGCTCCCCGCCCCAAAGACTCCCACACGTGGCTCGGCTGTTCGAGACAAGCAAAAGCATCAATCTTGTTTCCTTCTTGTCCAATCCACTTTCAATTATCCCTCTGGGTATTAACCCAGGTTGTGTGCTCGAGGATATGTTAGTCAAATTCTATCAAAGCCGAGGAAAATATGCTTTTTGAGCAAAATAATAGCTAAAATAGAATTATAATAGTTTCAGGTACCGGAAAATGGGGCTACTTCGCACGCGTTCATTTTGTTAGCAGTTTCAATATTTATTGGAAGGTGCTAGGTTTTCAATTAAGGAATTTAGGTAAAAATATATCTTCCTTTACTTCTTTATTTTTGTCGGATCATTAAGTGACTTTAGACGGATATTGTATTCCTAAGTAGAATACAATATGTAAATATAAAATAATTTAAATGTGTGAAAATGTATAACAAATAACTTTTTTTGCTAACTTTTTTTTTATATGATTGGAATATTTTACAATGTTTCGGGGTCTTCCGCCCCATTTCAGGTGCTCTACAAAACATCAAGACAATTAATATTGTATTAGCTTATCAGTTGACAGAAAGACTGACTTCAATTTCAATATGTTGTTGGAAATACATTAATTTTAAGTAACATTTCTCTTTGGAAGAGTAGACCTTTTTATTTATTTTTTATATTTCAGTAAACTGTATTTTCTATTATTCCATTTAAAACTAAAAAGGTGCGAATTTTCCAAAGAAAATTATTATTAAAAGTGCATTACTTCAAATTGTTGAAAATAGAATTATTATTCAGTCAACTGAAAGTTTCATATGATCTATACCCGTTTATTTTTACTCACCGCCCAACTGATACTTTTGAAAAATACATTATAATACAAGCCCTTTGGGATTTGATCCTTTCCAATATCCGAAGCCCTCGATCAATTTTCAATCTTTTTCTAATCCCTCATCTTACAAGTTCTTATTCGATTCCAAACCGGATCAGAGGTACATATGAGAACTCTTGAAGTACTTTCTATTTTTTTCTATGTTTGTTTTGCTTTTGTTACCTCGAGGAATATTTGATTCATTTTTTTCCACACATTTATTTTTCTTATTATTGGATATGAAGATTATTTATAGGTATTATTACTCTTTTTTTTCTTCATTTTATTCACTTGTAATAAGTACTGCTAGTATTTCCCTGCCTGTTTGTAGCTGAGTGCTCTCACCTAGTCACCACTGGTTTTAATCACAGTGACGAGGCTGGAAGAGAAGCACTGGGATCTCCCAGGGTCATGTTTTGCCTTCCTTAGTGGGAGGCAGAGCGGGACTCGGAGCTTCCCTGGCTGAATGTACGATATATTGTAAATAGGTTTGAATGTTGACTGTATCATTTTTGTGACTGTTATTTGTTATTATTTTCTTATTTATTTTTCTCTTTTTCCTTCTTTTTTCGAGGCTTACATTTTATTTATTATTATTACGTTTATTTATTTTATTTTTTTTTTTTTTTTATGTACATTTGTATGTAGTTATTGTGTGAATGATTTACCTTACAGCACTAATATAAATGCCCTTGACTGTGGCAGAATGTATTATTTCTTTCAATGAAAAAAAAAAAAAGTATTTCCCAATTTTTTTTTTGTAAATATATAAATATTGGTATGGCAACAGTTGTAGTTTTCTTTTTTTTTTTCTTTTTTTTTTTTTTTTTTATTATTTACTTATTCTAAAGGAATGTCAGTCCCAAACTATATTTTCATTTTATTTCTCCACACCACATGTGACCTCAGCAAAGTAGTACTGAAAAAAAAAAACATACAAGAAGCACAAAAGGATAAATCAATAAACATATTGTTCATTAAAAATTAGTTATTTATTATTTTGAAATAATTATTTATTTATTAGTGCAATAATTTTACTAGAAGAGACAAGGTTGGCTAGGGCCGGGAACCGAGCCCAGCTCCTCTGCATCTCCGTTACTGCGTTCGTTCAGAGTTATGAGCTCAGAGGATCTGGGTTCGATCTCCGAATCTTTTCTCTTCTAATAAAGTTAAATCATAACACGAAATATATCAGTGATATGCGTAAATAAATTAAATAATAAACGAAAGAATCACTCTTTATTCAGACAGAAGTTATTTTATTCAGACATTTCTTTACAGGAGGATGGAAAACAGTAGCTGCGAAAGTTTGCATCGATTGAAGAAGCAATCTCATTGTAAAATGAAGTGGTCTTGTCTTTCTTTGAAGATTAATTAGTTTTAAGACAAGAATGAAATTTTAACTTTGCCGAGCATTAAGAGGGCCGAGTAACTCTCCATCTCTCTTCTGTCCTTTCTTCTGTACTCACTTCTTCTCTTCTCTCTCTCTCTCTCTCTCTCTCTCTCTCTCTCTCTCTATCTATCTCTCTCTCTCTCTCCCTCTCTCTCTCTCTCTCTCTCTCTCTCTCTCTCTCTCTCTCTCTCTCTCTCTCTCTCTTTCTCTATCTATATATCTCTCTTTACCAACCCCTCTCTCTCACACACACAAACATTTATCTCTAATTAATTTTTTTATTCTTGTTCGTTTTTTATTTATTTAATATAACTTTAAGCACTAATGCTAGTCGGAAGATGCTACATTGGGAATCATGAATTTTGGTATCCTACATACAGGTTTTATACAGACACATTTACTGAAACTCTGATTGAAACCTCAGCGACCTCCTTATAAATCAAGAGAGCATGTCTATTCTAACATAAATATCTGTGTAGGTGTCTTTACACTGTACGAACTTCACCCTCGAACCTATCCTCGTAGACCCTGTCCATAACACTGTTCGGCAAATCTGAATAACACAAGAACTCGAGCATGCGATCTGTTCGCCTATGTTTAGGGGATAGCGTTAGTGTCGCGTTTGAGTTAGTTAAGATAAGCTTCTAGACCTTCTTTTAGCATTTTTCTGACGTTTCTTTTATCTATAATAAATTAGACCAAAAGTCAGAATTTCCGCTAATTCCAAGTCAGCCTTTATAATGAAAATTATTGTATTAAGGTGAATAGGTGCGGACATACATCATAGTTCGCTCAACTTCCATTTAATCGTAAACAGCTGTTCGGGGTACGTGTTCGGGGGGATTACCTGTTCGAGGGTGAGGTTCACATAGAGTAAAGAGACCTCTTGGTGTTTTACTAGGATATACCGCATTTGAGCCTATTTTGTCAATAACGTCACTTCGACGCGTGCTCTTCTATGATATTCAATCTGAAGTTTTTCAGAAAAAATCTGATATTTTTTGCAAGGGGTATTACTACTTATTTACTAAGGGAAGAGGTATTACTGACTCAGTTGAGAATCGGGCACAGGGGACTTACCCACTCCTGCCTAATTAAAGTACATGACCACCAAAATGTAAATTTTGATATAGCGCGGTCACGATTAATCATATTTTCCAAGAATGTCTATGTAGATTAAAACTCGGAACAACCAAAACCCTTGTATATAATAATAAAACAATGGTCACCTGCGGTGTAGTGGTTAAAATGGCAACCTAGAATACTAAAGGTCGTGGGTTCGCGACCCGCGGTGTCCCTGGGATTTTTTAATGGGGGTAAAAAATCCTTATATAGGACGTAAAATGGAGGTCCCGAGCCTGTAGATGTCAGGTATCCATTAAAGATCCCTAATTATACCTGGATAGGCTAAATGTAGGACTCCCGCTGTAGCAATGTCCGATTAGCCTTAGTAGCATAAAAGGACGTTAAACAAACAAACAATAATAAAACAATGTTTTTTTTGTTTTTTTTTAATTAATTTTTTCTTTATTAGTACAAATATATTTTAACACTTACGTGGGTTAAACAATTTTTATTGAACGAAAATAACAATTTCAACGCCCAAATTCATAAAAACACAAATATTTAAAAATGTTACAGAAATTATCATTTTGTAACACAGAAATAACCGTCTGACTTGAGTTTCAGAACAAAGACTAACTCTCTAGTCCATCGCTACTTATAGTTAGCGTCAGAGGACGGTCCTTGAAGGTTCTGGGGCCAGCGTAGAAAGTAGTCGAACATCGTATCGTCACAAACATGTACTATGAAAGTTCGTTCCAACAACAAGTCTAGGAGTATTTTAACCATATGTCTTGTGTATTGTTTTACCTAACAGTATTCAGAAATTTGATTATTAAAGTAACAAAAAAAATATAAGAAAAATTAAGTTAAAACCTGAGTTTAACGTCGTTAATTTTCTTTGCAAGTCCCCTTTTAAACCGCGATTGTGATTATACCTGATGCATTTAACAATCGAATAAAGCAGAAAACGGATATAAAAAAAAAAAAGAGAAAAAATACGAACTTAAACTGACTTTCCTGAACAATCGCTTTTTTTTAGTAAGAACACTCTTTCATTGGTCGAGCGATATTTTCATTTCGTTAGGTGCAATATCATTCATTCGAAGATTGTGATTGTTCACCTGTCTGTAATAAAGATTAAACTATTCGTCCGGTATTTCGTCATGGGAATTGTTTCGTTTGATTCAGGAACATATTAGCAATCAAATCGATGGATCACTTGACCTACTTACACCCTTTTCAATCCCCACCCTAAGTGTTTTTTGCCCCCCTTCATTCGGGTTGATTCGGCACATCTCGTTTCTCTGTAAAAAATTTCGACGCAGCTATGACCCCCATATTAATCCGCGACCTCCAGAATCTTAAATAATGAACCAGAGAAAAAATAGTAAAAATAAAATGAATGATTTAAGGCGATGACTTTGATTTTTTTTTATTTATTTATTTTTACTTTAATTATTAATTCGCACCTGTCAGCAAAGTGCGGACTATCATCGAATGTGATGGCGGTAATAGGAAATAATGACAAGTGATGCATGAGGAGGGAAAGCACCCAGCAGCACCCCTTTCCTGGCTTCATTCAATTACCTTGGCTGTCTAAGAGAGCAGATCTCTCATCCAGCGCCTTTTTAGTTTTCTCATGTTACTTAATGTCAGCAATGTTACTTATTAAACTGTTTGGATATCCGTACAAATGACTAAAAAATCGTTTGTAAAGTGTCGTTATGTGTTGGTCGACTGTCGGTAGATGGAGGTTAGTTTGTAAAGTGTAGTAAGTCAGGTACCAAGGTGGTTTTTGTTAAGTGTGAGTCTTTTTACCTATGCCGAATATTTGTGAGGAATATGTCCATATGGGCTTGAGTAAGTAAGTGTATGTATTTAATTTTTGTTTCAGTTTTAATTTTGACGAGAACTTGAAGGTAATGGATTAATTTAGATTTTAATTATAATTTTATTTTAATGAAATAAACTTAAATCACGACTGAATCATTAAAATATCACAATACTTGCAACAAAAAAAAAGATAGAAAATATCTACATATTGAACTTAAACTCGGACATGAAATCCACGAACAAAAAAGTTTGAAGCAGTTTGTGTTTTGGTAATGGGGAAATAATTAGGAACGCTTTCGTGGGAGGGCCGGGTGACAAGTATAGCGTGAGCCGGCTAAAAGCTGTCTCATTAACTTCCCTAATGTCCGGGTGAAAAATGCGCTCACATCTTTCAAGTCCAACATCAGCCAACCTCGTATTTAGCAGGTGATATAGTTACGATCTTATATATTTCTGAGCAGTTAAAGTGGAAATATGTAACTAGAAACAGTATGAGTAACAAACGCAGTCATGACAATTTTTATCACTAAATTCTTCATTAACTTATATATTGTTATTATAATATTATATGTTTATATTGGGGCTATAAGACACATAATTTTGCATTGCCCGTTTTTTATCAAACCCAAGAAAGCTGTTCCTGAAAAAATATATAGTTCAGTATGATGAAGCATTTTTTTTTAGCTAATAAATTGTATCAATATATCTGTACCTCAGAGGTGCCGTAACTGACATTATTAAATTTTTAAAGGAGAGCACTTTAAATTTTAAATGTATATATTTCTTGCCGTAAAAAAAAAAAAAATAATAATAATAATAAAAGGTTATATAAAACACCATTCATCAAGAGTATAAATACGAATACCTTTCGCTAGAAATATACAACTTTACAATTCAGTTACATCAATAATTCGGAAACTCGAGAATTTTGTAGTTACAACAGTTTACCTCTCAGGTACAGATATATTATAAAACTAAGTGAGATAATAATTATTGTTTGTTTAAATTTAACATCACTAATACACTAAAACAAAATGGGCCAGACTCTATGGCTACATGTTGTAACATATAAGCCAAAAAAAAAAAATCTTATCGATCTATCTATCTATGTTTATTCTGGGGTCGGGGTACATCAACATCAACAAATTACACTGTCAGTATATCTAACTTGTTATTGCTTATGAGCGCAAGTCGAAAATTCCAACTGTTCATGTGAACAAATTAATAGATTCGTCTTCACCTACAGATAAATTTACCGTCTGTCTCTTCGTAATTGTATTATTATTCAAATTTTCCAGATTTCCAGATGAGTATTTTATTATTACATAGTTGACTTGTTTAATTAGAAACGCCAAGATTTGTGACTTATAGAACTTATACTTATATATATTCTATATACTTATAGAAAATATTGTATTGTTTATTAATTAGAATTGACATATTATTTATTCTTTGCCTTCTACTCTTAAGACATAGATAGGTGTGCATTTTAATTTTTTTTTTTTTAAATTCTGAAGCAATAAAAATAATGAGATGTAAAATTAAAAAAAATATAAAAGATAGACCGAATATGTAAAAAGGTGTATAAAACGAGAAATTCGTATTTATAGTGAAAATATGTAAAATGAAAATGACTTTAGACCATTCGAAAGGACATAAAACGATTAATTTTAGCTTCCTAATGAAAATTCTAGGCTCAAAAATTATCAGATAATATCAGTGCCTCAGTGCCTAAATAATATCTTTCTCAAAGCATGTTAGACAATTTTTCTTTATGTTTACTATACCACTAAAACTAAATAGATAGGTATGCATTTTCATTTTTTAAAAATTCTGAAAAAAAAATAATGAGATGTAAAATATAAAAATAAAAAAAATGATGTCTTTATGTAATTCGATAGAACATAAAGCGATTAAATTGAGCTTTCAAATGAAAATTCTAGGCTAAAAAAAAAAAAAAAAATGTAAAATCCTTTCAGTAATTCTTAAAAACTAAGTTTTACTTAGTTACTGTTGGGTTTTTGGATAAGAAGAACCAGAGATAAAAGAAAAAGAAAACAACTGATTTTATTACAAAAAATAAAAGACAGTCCAAAACAAAATAAAAATAAAGTTCCTCTTCTCCTCCTCCAGTGATCCCAATTTTCTGCAATTAAGACAGCGGTGAGCTGACCAAATCTGAAGGGGAACCCAACACTGTTGCGAACTGTAACGAAATGAATTGTGAGAGAGAAGCCTGGGGAGGTGGACCTTAACCTAGGGTTACAGAAACTGGCACTCACCTGATATTTAGCCGGAAGCTGATTACCGCACCCCTGAAGACCGCCTGGAAACAGCCGAAGAACCGCTTTCTGCCCTTTACTGCACCCTTGAAGTTTTCTTTTAAACAGCTGAAGATGCTGGGTCCTTCGCTGAGAGGTGCAAGTTGATGCGGGTGATCCGGCTAACAGTATTCTGCGTTCGGCTAACTGCCAGCTCTGCAGGGTTCCCCAACTCAGCTCACAATTTAGCATGTAAATTACAAAGACAATTAATAATTTGTAATGGAATAAGTCTTTAGCGGAGGTACAATCCAAGACTGTTAAATAAAAATAAAAGATTGCTAGACTATAACTAATTATAGCTAAGTTACAAAGAGTAGCTGGCCAGCTAATTAAAGACATGTATACAAAATTAACAAAAGAAACATTTTTAAGAAATATAGTTACGATACAAAGCTTCCGTAGTGAAGACTGGTGTAACAGAATCGCTGGGCTGCGAGGAGGAGTCACCTGCAGGCTGACAGCTGATGCAAAGTGAAGACAGTGGAAAGAAGTTCTCCTCAGCGAAGGAACCACAGCGAGTTGGTCAATTTTGGTCTTGGTTGCCCCACAGAAGTTCTCCCCTCGGAAGATGGCGGTGAAGATAGCCAAGATGGCGGCAGGTCGAGACAGTGACCGTGAGACTTAAGATCTTGCTTCTTCAAAGGGCAAACGCAAAAAGACGGAAAGGAAGTCCCTGCCCGGGGTTTTATAGGGCCAAGGGATTAAGCGCTTTACGCAAGCGGTGAACTTAGGAAGCTTCTGGAAACTTACAATATACAATCTCTAAAATGACGGAAAAATACTATTATAAGCATGTTAAAAATAAAAGCTGGTACTTAGAAGTGCTTTTAGATTTTATTGAACATAATTAGACAGCTAAAATTGCTCAAAGCGAGAAAAACGAAAATTAGAGAAAAAACTCAGCGAGTGCTTTGAGCTTTTGAACGTGAATACGTAACCTGTCGCAAAGATAACCATCAATAGTGATAAATGCTTGAATTCTCACAAATAAGCCGGGTTTCAGTGAAAAACCTATTGAAACATAATCTAGACAGTGTAAAAAGATGACACAAGTGTTTTTATAAGAAAAACATCGCGGGAACATAAAATTGGCAAACCACGTTGTAAGTACATGTTTTAATTTAGTAAATTAGAACGCTCTGGGAGTTTTAACCATTTGGAATTGCTGAATTAAGGAAAATTAACGTGTTTAAATATAGAAAGCAAAGCCAAAATCATCTAGAAAGGCAAAAAACATAAACTCAAAAGTTCACTTAGAATGTTTAAAAGGTTTAATCGTTTTGAAATGAATGATTAGCTGAAAAATAGTATGTTTAAATAAGTCATAGATGTTAAACATAAAATCATATTCTTCTATAAACATAAAACCAAATTTTTTAGGAACAAAAAAATTCTTAAGTTTGATAAAAACTTAACAGTTACAAACTTTTGTATTTCGTTGTATATATATATATATATTTTTTTTTCTTTTTTTTCTCTAATATGTAATGAGATACTAAGCCACGGTGTCTTTATGTTTTGCTAGAAATCCATAAAGGACAAACTCATCCGTTCTCAATAAGGGAGTTGATTGTTTACGAAAGCATTCCACTCTTCTGCATAAAAATAAAAGGTACACGTATACAAATATATATATATATATATTTTTTTTTAAGGGGGGTGTATATGTAGGGGGAGGCATAAAGGGGGGCGGTGATAGGCCCGGCCAAATGTAGGCTTTTGTCGGGGGAGTCACGTATCAGTCCTCGGCCATCGACTACACTACATGACCCAGATCCAGCTCCTCAGCCCTCCCTGTTTTATTTCTTAGACTCTCTTTGGGTAGCAAAACAACTCCAAACCGTCCCGCTGACTTTTACTATCGACAATAGGACTCTACAATCGTCTAGCTGTTTCCTCTTGTAAAAGGTTGTATAAGCGACAGGAAGAATTTTATTTACGGGGCTTCAATATGCAAAAGGGAATAAATCCAAATTCGAATTTCTTTCATGAGACACAAATATATATGCTTAATTCAATCATCGCAATGAATAAATGATTAGTCCAAGAGGGGTTAAGTTGTCGAGAAAAAAAGCATGAGAGCAGTTTCTACGTAGTTAAAGTTTTTATAATAAATTGATAATATAATATTTCAGGTGATCATGATATTATAATAAGTCAGTATAATACTTTCGGTTTAGTTAATTTATTTTTTAAAGAATTATAATAATCAATAATATTTAAAGATATTATTAAATAATATTACCATTAATAATGTGGTTTAGGTTTTAGCGGATAGTTCTTAAGGTTTATACATTGGTTTTTTCAATGAGTTATGTCAGTGAGTGATGTCAGAAACAATTTGTTTAACAATACTTAATTTTATTTAAATTGGAATGATGTTTACGGAATTGGAGTCACTCAATTATGTCGAGTTATAAATGAAATATACCAGATCGGTAGGCATATGTATGTAATGTTTCATCAGACAAGTTCACTGCGTGCAACATAATATAATTATAGATTCTCCATTCTTAGTACGGATGAGATCGCTAAGCGAGTATATTTCGTTCGAGGCGGAGCGTTACAGGAGTCAGGAACACACTCTTCATCCCGGAGGACATGTTTGGCTAAACAACCTCCCCCTCATGGAAGGTTCTGTGGCCTCTTTGTGAGGGCATAAAGGGGGAGAGGTGGGGGAGGGATGTTTTCTCTAATTAGAGCAAACCGAGCGTTGCCGAAATGTATCTTGGGATCGCTTAATTAAAACGAGTTGAAACTTCAAGGAGCCGTCTCTCTCGTGTCACCTCGAGCTCTGTCTATTTCTGGATAACGCCCAAAGGAGAAGTGAGAAAGAATGGACGAAACTCGTTGGCAAAGCATTACCATTAACAATTATGGTGATTAGCAATATAAATCAAAAACAAAGGGGGGATAATGGACTTTTATACTCGAGATTTCTCGAGAAATTTCGAGAAAAACAAATTGTAGAATAAATTTAGGCATCTAATTTTTACAAATTTTCTATTTTAGATCGACTAGTGGTAAAAAAACTCAAAACAGTTACCTTCTCGGTAAATGTCATGCGACTTCCAGAAAAATTAATTTTCTCCTCTAACCATACAGAACCAAACTCCTTCAGTGCCTCCGAGGCTTCTTATAAAAAGTATAATGGTCTTCTACTTAACCTTACAACACCAATGGTAAATGAAAAAACGATATCCTTAACATTACGATTAATGGCTCTTAAAACAACAATGGTACGAGTATGATATCTAGCATATACAGGGTTTCCAAAAAGAGTATTCGGGGTTTGAAAGTTAAATAAAATCTCAAATATAGAATATCAAGTAGGATGTTTACGTTTTATTTAAACATAATGAAGTGAAAATTTATTTAGAAAAAACAATATTGTCTAGGTGTCCACCTTAACGCTGCTGGCACTCCTCAATCTCAAACGCAGTATATAGTGTAAATAGTACTGTAAATAGTGAGCGTTACTGTGAAATGATAAGAGGTTTTTTGACCCAAGAACTTCAAGAGTTTAAAGGATATAACTCTAGAACATGGTTTCAGCAAGACGGGACCACTTGCCTTATTTCAGACATCAATTGCTACAGTAAACGAATTATTCCAAAACAAAGTGATTTCTCGTAGAGGCACCATCAGCTGGCCTCCCAGGAGTCCCGATCTCAGTCCTCTTGACTTCTTTCTGTGGGGATGCCTGAAAAGTAGGGTATACGAAAAGAAACCGACGAATCTAACGCAATTAAAGCAAAATATCAGAACAGAAATGACGGCAATCTCAGGAACAATGTGTCAACGCGTTTTTAGAAATCTGCGTTTGAGATTCGGGGAGTGCCAACAGCTTTATGGTGGACACCTAGACAATATTGTTTTTTCTAAATAAATTTCCAGTTCATTATGTTTAAATAAAACTTAAACATTCTACTTGATATTCTATTTTGAGATTTTATTCAACTTTCTAACCCCGAATACTCTTTTTGGACACCCGTTATAACAATCAACACAAAATGTAGGGGTTAGACGAACATTAAAATTTCAAAAGCGGTTGGGAAATAGGTAACAAATTTTAGCAGCGAAATCAGTGCAATTTTATTAGTGTTAAAAACACAGGTGCAAAAACATTTTAATATTTGTGGACTGCCAGGTAGCCATCATGGCTATAGCTTAGCCTGAAAATTTTCAGGATCCGAAAATCTTTAAGTGGAATTACTTAAGTCTGGGAAGACTTACGTGGGCCGGCCTCTCGTAGCTCAGTAGGTCAGAGGATGAGATCTCCAGAAAAATAATGAGCAAGGACATACACACGGCTTGGATGGATGGAAGATGCGACGGGGGATACCTGGAGGATCCTATGTCAGAAATTGAAAAGCAGCTGCTCAACAAAGCGCAGACAGGCTGAAGTTATTAGAGGAGGCAATGGTAATGGTTTGTCCAGCAAATCGAAGAATACGAAAGAAATCTTAATGTGCCAATATTCAATATTATTGAAGGAAAACTACTTCGGAGTGATTCTTAAGTGGTTACCAAGACCACAGTCGCCGGTCTTCACGCAAATGAAATGGCTGCCAAATATGTTGACACGACGCCTCACTTGGACTATTTGAAAAGTATTGTGGGCCTAGTTGTAAGTGACCTTAGTCGCAGTGGTTACTCAAATATCCAACACAAACTACTTATAAAGTACTTGTTTTGAAATTAAGGAGGATACAATAGCAGAATGGGACCAGCGGTGAACGACCTCTCAAAAATTAACCTGAGGAAGTACTTCTACATTGGATCGCAATCCTACGCCACAGATGTAGCCCTGGACAACTGGATCTCATAGATTCTCACAAGGCATGGAGGTTTTTCTGAGCGAAGCTTGCTGAGCACGTTACAAATATCGATACCCTGTGCTCTGTTGCGGGCATGCGCAGATTACTTAAATGGATAAATATTTTTTCACTAAGATGTATTATAAATGTGTTATACTATCTTATCTTAACCGGTTTGTTCATTGTAGCACATGATTATGAGAACATGTAGTCTCGAAACGTCGCCATAATTTAGTTGTTTATTTATTTACTGAACATGAAGAAACCTATTATGATATAAATAGGTATATATATTCAAACATAAAGAGATGTTTTAGTTCCGTGGACTGGTCGCCTGAGTAGGACAGAGGATGAAGGGTGAGTTAGCAGCTGTGCCAGGGGGTGTCAATTACTTTTTTTTTAATCAACTCTCCATCCCCTCAACATTTCCCAGCCCCTTTCGCATTATCCGCAGCTTCTACTAATGCGGCCACTTCAGCAAAAATGGACCCTAACTGAAAATTCCAGAATAATACCCGGCACCGATAATGAACCAGCATTCAGGGGAACGCGAAAATAAAGCACCCCTGAGCAGGGAGCTCGATCCAGTCCAGTTTTGAAGAGCGTAGGATTTATAAATAACTTAATACCATAAAGCTTAAGCCTCTTCAACGCTACAGTATAAATAGCTTACATCTGCTAAAATTGTATTAACAATTGTATTCAAACTAAAATGTTAAATATTACAGTTTGTAATATTTTTTTCTATTCGGTAAACATTTCGTGGAGCTTCTTTCCCTTCTCAAAAGATTACTTTAAAATAGCTCCTGTATTTTCCTAACAGTAATACAAACAGTTCAAAACGTGCCTTTGTCGTGTAGGTATTGCACATATTAGTAAGTGAAAGAAAAAATAGGTCTCCTACGATCATGTTATCAACTACTATGCACTTTTTCAAAGCTTTAATAGTAAAAAGAAATCAATAAATTCCTAAGCATGTTAACTTTGAAGATTAAAGAGACGCGGTAAATAGTTTGATAGTTATTTGATAGAAGGCAGTTTCTGTATTGGTTTAGGGGAGTTGATAAGATGTAGACTGGGAGGGGCCGGTCCTGTTAAAATATCATTACCCGATTGGATCTATCCGAACTACTTCGTTTGATTTACGCGGACAAATGGAAGGCCCGCTCTGACCGAATTCCAATCTGCATCCATTAACCTTGACACTGATTGGATGAATATATTTCCTTTCCTCGAGTGGGGTCGTGCTATTCCACCCCCTTCCCCCCCCCCTCCACACCTCTTCCATACCCAACTGCCATTTTGTTTTAATTGAATTTCTATTGGATGACACGGTTATATCATGATATATGGACGTCGAAAGGTTGAAAGGCATTCCTTTAATGCCGATTTCTTTTTTCAATTTTTTTTTTTTATTTAAGGTTTCTTGTTAGTACACGCTATAAATATAGCAATAATTAAAAAAATTCTACACTTGTCTTATTAGTATTTATTCTCCGTACAAATTGAGTAAACGTCACACCTAAACATATGAAATAAAATAAAAATTAATTTCCCATCATATAACAAATAATATTTAATTCTTCTTCTGAATTTAAACTATATGCTGCCTTGAGATAAATAATAAAGGAATTAAATAATAATCTAGAATTATCATTGATTTTTTTTTTTTAAAGCGGCCTGTATATAATGACCTAATATCAATGCCTATTAATGTTGGTACATAAAATGTGGTAAGTAAAGAGGTGAATTCCATGGGTACAGGCAGAAAAAATTTCCTGAGGGTTAAATCTAATTTATATTCAATAATAACATTATTGATTGATATTAAATATTTATCATACTAGGTTGTTACAAAAGTCCTTGTTCACAAAATTAATTTTATTCAAATGTGAGTACAAAATTTACAAATCAAATTTATTCTTCAAAATACAGGCCATCATTTTCAACTACTTTAACCCATCTTTCAGCCAAAAGTTGTATTTGATGTTGATTGACGACTGAAGGACGACCTGATCTAGGTTCATCTTCAAGGCTTGTATTCCCAGAATTAAACCGCCTGAACCAAAATGCGGCCGTGTTTCGATGCACCACACTTTCCCCTTCCACTGCACAATTTTCCTCGGCTGAGGCCTTTGCACTAAAACCTTTTTTCCAATAATGCCTAAGAAGGCCGCGGATGACAAATTTTTCTTCCGACATTTCTAGTGAAATTTAATAAACTGAATGAAAAGCAGGGACAGTTGGCGTACATAGATAATTAGAGGATTAGTTAATGTAAACATTGACATAAGAATTGTATTCGTCAGAGATTAAATAAGGATTAAATTAGAGACCTCAATGTAAACAACTTGATATGCACAAGGACGTTTGTAACAACCTAGTATAATATGTATCAATTGAAACATATATAGTTATCGATAGGTTTATTATTAACTCAATGGACCATTTAAGTAATTTAATCAGTCTTTGAGTGGCAGAATACGGTTATCTATTCTACCAATTGTAAATTGAATGTATATTTTATATTAATTAAACAAATCGTTAGCATAAACGTGACAGCTCGTATACCAAATCATTTTAAGAAATTTAATTTTACGTTAATAAAAAAATAAATCTGTGTCCAAAAGTGGGACTGATATTTTTTTTTTTAATTCTAATGCTCTGATTTTATTTTTAAAATTGAGTGAAAGTTCTGCACACGTGGAATTCATTTTTTCAAGAAATGATTATTTTGATGATTTTTAAAATTAGTTAATGTAAACATTGACATAAGAATTGTATTCGTCAGAGATTAAATAGGTATTAAATTAGAGATCTCAATGTAAACAACTTGATATGCACAAGGACTTTTGTAACAACCTAGTATACGGGCTCACAAATTTATAGTACAGCAAAAAGACACCCACAAACTACAAATCTTTCAATCCAAAATTTTACGACTAATAACAAACGCTCCTTTTGTACGTTAGTTACTTTTTTTGAGAAAATCGAAAAAACGTACAAATGGGAAAACAAGTTTTGAAATAAAGGGCCCCCTCCGATTGATCAATTTTGATGAAATTTTCGTCATATCTCGGGCATAGAAATACATCTGACATATACCCGTATATATATATATATATACCGTTTTTGAGAAAATCGAAAAAAAATATAAAAAGTTATTAAATAAGGTACTCCTCGGTTTAACTAATTTGGATGAAATTTTTGCTGTCACATCACGGGCACATACGTATACTAAGTACCCAATTCTAGATTCGTACGTGAGCTAGTCTGTTCACACATACACAGACCATTTCGCGGGACTTGGTTATTTGGACCCCAAAACGTGCAATTCCTTTGAAAACCGGAAGTAGAAAATTTTCACGATCACAATACTTTACCTTACTATATATTTCATATAAAAATCCACTGCTACCTCAATTTCGACCTCGTATGGTAAGTTGATTTTTTTAAACTCACTTATTCTTACTTCTCATTCACAATTATAACTTGGGATGTTGTTTTATTTTATTGTTTTTATGTAATGCAACCACCATAAGGGTGTCATCGAACATTAACTGATAGCGGTTTACCACCATTGAAGGTGAGCTTTGAGAATCTGAGTCTCAAAGCTCACACCAATATTTTGAATAGAGACATCAGATTTTCCTTGAAGGCGGTAGTCTATAAGAGGAAATAAGGTATCTTCTGTGGTCTTCATGGCAACTGAGTAATAACCTTGATAAGTTATGCTAATCATAGTGTTTATGACTAGATCACGATCACATCCCTCAAACACCTCAAAATCTATTATTATTATCAGCTTGTTACTTCAAAATTTTAAAATATGAAATAAAATAAATCAAATTTAAGTATTTCTATTTGTGTTTAGGAATATCAACAATATTATATTCAAATGATTGAGTAGTGAGATATCAACCCGGCTTATTTTTTGTTTGTTTAACGTCACTTTATGCCTCTAAGGCTAATCTGACGAAGCTACAGTGGGAGTCCTAAATTTTGCCTATCCAGGTATAATTAGGACAGGGATCTTTAACGAGTACCTGACATCGTACAGGCTCGGGACCCCCATTTTACGTCCTATCCGAGGGACGGCATGGCTAAGGATTGAAAAAATCCAAGGGCCACCGCTGGGCCCGTACCTGCGACCTTTAGTATTGTAGGTGGCCATGCTAACCACTATACCACAGGTGACCCCCGGCTTATTTTTTTTATATGTTCAATAAAAAACAAGTCGAAAGGAATTTCTTCATCTTCAGGGTTTTATTTTAACCTTAATCAATATTACACCATATAAGTGATCAACATTACAAAATTTATTAATACTACATAAATTAGCTCTTATTTGTGTTAACTATCTCTCATTCCTTTCTTTTTTTGTAGACATTTTTCTATTTTTCTTTATTAAATATTATAGGTCATTTTTATTATTATAATAAAACTTATATTACCAACAGTTATAGGGGGAAATACTTACTAATATCTGCTATCTTAGTCACATAATCTTTTTTTACTGTGTTCTATAAAAAGATATTATGCATGTATGGGAAAGGGCACTTTTTTGTTTTCTTAAAAAATACCTTTGTTTTTGTTTATATGGAAAAATAGACTGTCTCTCGTTATGCCTAAAAATAAGAAATGGCTAAATATGAAAAAATCGAGTAAACTTTATCGAGAGTCGATAAAGGAGAAAAAAGGAAAAATATTCCGACAACTCATAAAACACGGTGAGCCCAGGCATGCGCAGTACGCCTTTAATGATTGCATTACCGAATTATAAAAAATAAAGAACTTTTATTTTTGCGCTTTAGTGATCAAATACAAATAAAAATAATTAAACGAATGTGGAAAAATGTGTTATTTTGATGAATGGGTTTATACATTTATCAAAACACGTCAATTTCTAATACAAATAAGTTGGTAAGTAAAGTTGTGTGTTTGGCGATTCGCTCCAAGATTTTATTATATTTTTTTTATGATTACTTCATCTTGCCGTATTTGCTTTTGATTGCTAATTTATTTTGTAAATTAAATGACTAATAATTGTAAATAAGCAATTAGTGGGCAGCCAGATTATCTAAAGAGGATAAAGTTCTAAAGGGAACTGTAATTCAGCAGAGAATTGACATTGATCCCGCATGGAGGCAGCTAAGCAGAACACATGTTGGGAGCAAACAGAACACAGAGCTATAACAAGCATCGACACTAATTATGACACACTTGTAATGGAAGATTTAAACTAAATCCGCACCAAAGGGTGATCCTAATTTATTTGTGTCCTGCAACTCCATGTTAAATATATGTAGCTCGTTTGATCTAATACATCATGCCTTTTATTTATTTAACATTTAAGATGAACTATATGACTTTATATCATATAACTCACTGACATCACAACTGAAGGAAAACTTAATTAAAATTGTGGACAAAGCAATTGAGACTAGACTGACGTGGATTGGAGGACATAGTGGCATCGAAGACAATGAGAGAGCAGGCGTATTGGTGAAGAAAGCTTCTCACGATACAAAATTACTAATTTCTTATACTAATTGGAACAAAGAAAGGCAAAAAAGGACTACCTTTACACAAATATATCCCGAAAATCACATAACCAAATCACGAAAAAACAAAATGCACATATTACAAACTAACACAATTACAGTAAACCCTCGATATAGCGAACTGGTAGGGGGTTTGATATTCAGAGTTCGTTATATCGAGGTTCGTTATAACCGAGGATTGTTTTTTTTTTATATTTTTTTTTTAGCCAATGCCCGCACTAATTTGATCATATTTAGAATGAAATTCATTCATTAGAACTAGTTAAATTAAAACGAAATTATGTAATTTATTTTAGTTAAACTACATATTAAATAACCAATGAGATTCATTAATTTACCTACCAAGTTCACTTGAGAGTTCTTTAGCCTTAACTTATTATTCGAATAATGCAGAATAGTTAATAAGAGGGTCTGAGATTGGTATTTGAGATCTCATTTGTTTAAAGCAATTATCAATTTTTTCCAAATATTCATGAGCCGTAGAGCGCAGTCGTTTATTTGATGCTGAAGTTAATCCTTGGGCTGCGGTTGAATCAATTTTATCTTTGTTTTTTATAATGGTTGACAATGTTGATTTGTGAATTCCATATTTTTCTGTATATGGTTTTCTTACTTAGAATTCCCGATTCAATATCCAAGAGAATTTTTAATTTTTCCTCGATTGATAAGGATTTACGTTTGTGACACACGTCTCCCAAAGAACTCATTGTGTATTAAAAAAAAAAAAACAGTATAAACGACTACAGAACACTGATTCGAATAATACAGAACTGAGCTAGTTTTGAGAAAAAAGTCAATGGAATCAGAGAGAGAGCAAAAGGAAATCGGATTAGTTAAGAGTAAAAAAACTCCTCAATTCTAGAAACTAGTGCTACTTCGTCTTCCCGCGCTCATTCTACGTAATACAGTAAAAAAAAAAAAAAACAATAACAATTCTAACAGTTCGTTATAACAGAATTTAATAATTCTCAGGCATCAAATTTAGTTCGTAGTTCGCACTAACCGAGGGATTTCGCTATAACGAGGGGTTCAGCATAAATATAATGGTAATTTTAGGGGGATAGCATTTTGGTTCGCTATATCGAGGTGTTCGTTATATCCGAGTTCGTAATAACGAGGGTTTACTGTACTGACAAAACACGGACAAACAAAACATTATTTGAACCGTTTTCACCTTTGTATTATAAACACCTGTGACTGAGACGGGCAAACTACACAAACTTTTAAACATATCCTATTCGACTGTCACTAGCAAGAACATAACAGAGGACATTTGATAAAAACAATCCTGATGAAGGGGGACACATGGCCTACTCCAGAAAACAAATTATTTGAAAAATATAAATTGGAACTATTAAAATTTGTAAATTAATTAATCTTCAAAATTGATCCCAGAGAAGACAGAAGACCCGGCAGAACTAGAAAAAATGGAACTCCGACCACACCCAATGGTGTTTTTGTTTGTCTTTTCTTTTTTGTGTTCATTTAGAAAAGTTTAACTTTCATACTCTTTCCTATTACTTTGAAAAAAAATATTGTTAATATCTACGCAGGTAGTAAGCCTTAGGGCATTGAATCAGTAAAATTTAGAAATACACGACCGCCCCATAGGGTTACTATGGAAGGGAAAAAAGAAAAAAAATGATGAATTATATATTTTTAAATAATTTATTTTTTGAAGAGAAAAGATTTGGCTCCGCCGGGAGTCGAACCCGGGTCTCCTGCGTTACATGCGAGGATGCTAACCACTACACCACAGAGCTCGGCTCAAGGCAGAGCAAATCCTTCCTCTTCACTGATACCTACTCCCCCTATCTCACAAGTTTTGCGAGTAGTAGCGGGAGGTGGACAAATTTTGTCCAATTTATGATATTTATTGACACGCAGGAAACCCGGGTTCGACTCCCGGCGGAGGCAAATCTTTTCTCTTCAAAAAAAAAATAAAGAAATAAATAATTTAAAAATGGTGGTCAGCCACAAATTAAGATTAGATTAATTAAAATAGTTTAAAAAAATTGACTTATGTCAATAAATATCATAAATTGGACAAAATTTGTTCACCTCCCGCTACTACTCGCAAAACTTGTGAGATAGGGGGAGTTGGTATCAGTGAAGAGGAAGGATTTGCTCTGCCTTGAGCCGAGCTCTGTGGTGTAGTGGTTAGCATCCTCGCATGTAACGCAGGAGACCCGGGTTCGACTCCCGGCGGAGCCAAATCTTTTCTCTTCAAAAAATAAATTATTTAAAAATAATTTAAAAATGGTGTTCAGCCACAAATTAAGATTAGATTAATTAAGATGAATTATATACATATCGCATGACTTTTGAATTGTGCAATTATCTATGCGATGTTGTATAATATTCTTGTCGAAAAGATCAATAAAGTTAGAATCGGTAGTTTTAATTTAATCCAAGTTTTATTTAATTTAGCCCTGGAATGTGCCATGAGGGAGATGACACGTACCGGAAAGGGTTTCCGTCTAGGAGGAAACAACTAGGAGGAAAACTAACATCATAACAGAGGAAATCTAACATCTAAGAGGAAATATATCCGTGCTCGGATATGCCAGTGATTTGGTTTTGCTTGGTGAGGACGCCGAAACCATAGAACTAAATACAAAAAGCCGTTCAAGAACTTGGGCAGGAAATAAATAGGGATAAGACAAACTATATGGCTAGCCGTAAAGTGGTGATGATTTAGCTAATATTAACGTAAAAGGGAATTCGTTTGAAGATGTAGAGAAATTTAGATATTTAGTGGCAATGATAACTAGAAAAAAAGAAATCTAAGAGGAAATTAAGGCTAGATTTCCGAAACTTAAAGATTAGGATTTACAAAACCATTATTCTTCCTACGGTCCTTTATGGATGCGTAACGAGACCGCTAACATTGAGGCATGAGGAAGTGCTCAGGGTTTTTGAAAATAATTACAATTAAACAGGTATACATTTAACATTTTTGATATAATAAATAAGTCCTACACAACTTAATTAGCACATAAGAACTACCTATAAATTGCAGTCGTTAAATTTTACAGCTTAGACTTTAATGGTTTCCCTCTCCTGTGGGATCTAGAAAACTTATTTCACGAATGGTCTTCTTTATTACCTGCAAAAGTATATTATCTCAAATCGTTTTTAAACATATAAATGTAGCTTTATTCTCCTCCTCCCCCCCTCAATAGCCAATCTATACTTTGGAGCAATAAAATTTTATGTCGGGTACTACCTCCGTATAGTAAAATTTGCATACAACACCAACCGATAGATGCTTGTAAAATAAAAAGGAAAATTGCAAATAATACTTTTTGACTCATAGAAATAAACAAATCGTCTCATTAATAATTGTGTAAGGTTAGGCCTCAAACTTTTTTTAATCCGAATCTGATCATTATCATTTTTGGTGAATGTTTATGATAAAACGGTAAGTGATTGTCATATATAGAGCAAAATGGGTAAAGTGGCTAACTAAGTATGGAGGCGGTTTATTCGTATTGGATTAGTCAGGCCTTCGTTTATTATAATGTGCGTTATATGTTTTGCGTCATTAGGTCCGTTTCAATCGGTGGGTGAACAAACAGTCAATATCATTTAGTTGGTTTAATGGACAATCTGTATTTTTGACGAAATTTTAACCATTGATAAAATAACTCTGATTTTATCATATTATTGTTCAAACATTAAAAGTCGTGCCATGGAAATAAGGAAATTTGATTTAGCCACTAATTGGCCGGAAAGAGAGATTTAAGTAATGCCATATCAATAATTGAGTAATCATTATTTTTATTCAAATCAATGGATATTCAATTTTGTTTTAAATTGTTTTTGTTAATGCATGATTTTTAATTTATAAATTAAATTTATAATTTACATAACCCCCACCCTTTCTTTCCATCAATATCTCAGCGTAACTTTGTTTTCTTTCTTCTGTCCAGGCAACCATCTTTTTTGAATTTCTCTCTCCCAGAAAACCTTGATTTCCTCCAGTCTTTTCCGATATCCTTCTCTGTCCAGACAGTCCTGGTCCGTTATTACCAGTCTTTCCGTTTCTTCTTTCATCTGCCTGATGTTTTCTCCTGAGCTTTTTTAGAATATTTGCTGGTTTAGTCTTTCCAGGACTATTCTTACCATATGTCCGTAGAATTTCAGTGTCATGATCCTTATGTCTGTATCTACGTCATTTGTGTCTTTGTAGAGTACTTGATAGATCTTAGACAGTATACTTCTCAGGATTCGTCGCTCTATTCTCAGTAGGTTTTTTACTTTTGTGGACAGGTTATTCTTGTGGTCGTAACTGGTTACGAAAGCTAATTTCTCTAGTTTGGTAATTCTTCCCTTCATATTTTCTTTTTCCGAACCGTTGCTACTATAGTTTCTCTCTAGTACTTAAATTTATTTGTTATTTTTATTGCTCCGTATTTCGTTGCAACTATTTTCCTCTTGAAGCCCGGGTCTATAAATTGTGTTTGTTTTTTCCGTAAGAGATTCATAGACCTGTTTTTTTGGTCTTTCTTTCAGTTGATTACATTAATTACTATATGATTTTTGGAAAAAAAAAATATTGATTTCAAACCCTGATATATACTTTAAAGATGTTAGTTTCAATAATTATTTTTAGTTTTCGTTTACATGGGTACAAATAATAAAATATGTATTTAGAAGAACAAACATTACGAAATGATTATCATCGCTATAAAATTCTCTTAAGTTTTATTACTCTGTATGGTTTAATAAAACAATTTTTTACCTCTATTTTCTCATAATGAGGTAAATCACTGCCTTTGTATAAGTTTTTCTAATTTTCACATATACAAAAATAAATATGTTTTATAATAATGAAGGCTTAACGAAACCGAAGGTTCGATGCCGACACCACAACTCGCTTCCTGCACACCTCCATCCACCGACCGCCATCTAGACCCAACGTCCCGAGATCTGCCTTCACGCAATCCTCCCACCTCCGCCTCGGCCTGCCACTTGGACGTTTCCCAGTTGGCACAGAACTTATTAATCTACTAAGTTTCGTAATTTCATGCGCCCATTTTAAATAAATATGAGTAGTTATTTTATATTGGTTTAAAGAAAAAAATCGTTTAAGTTGTTGATTATCAGTTCGATTGTTAGTGAGAAAAATCTGGTGCCTGCGCGCAACACACAACTTTCACTTACCAACTTACTTAGATAAGAAATTGACGTGTTTTGTTAAATATCATTTCCCAAAGTCACACATTTTTCTACATTCATATCTTATTTTTATTAATCTTTAAAGCCGTTTTTGAGTAAATAAAAAACCCCGTGAAAATGATACAAAATTTATTAAGTAAAGTCCCCCCTTCGGTTGATCAATTTTGATGAAATGTTGGCTATCACATATTTGGCATATACATACATCAAATGCCCAGTTTGGTCACAATCGTGAAAGCCGTTTTTGAGTAAATAAAAAAAACACGTAAAAATGGTACAAAATGTATTAAGTAAAGTGCCCCCTGCGGTTGATCAATTTTGATGAAATTTTTACAGACATATCTCGGGCATATAAATAGATCAAATACTAAGTTTAATCAAAATCATTAAAGCCGTTTTTGAGAAAATCAAAAAAACACGTGAAAATGTTACAAAATTTAGTAAGTAAAGTCCCCCCTCCGGTTAATAAATTTTGATGAAATTTTTACAGTCATATCTCGGGCATATAAATACATCAAATACCCAGTTTGATCCAAATCGTTAAAGCCGATTTAGAGTAAATAAAAAAAACACGTGAAAATGTTATAAAATTTATTAAGTAAAGTCCCCCCTCCAGTTAATCAATTTTGATGAAATTTTTACAGTCATATCTCGGGCATATAAATAGATAAAATACTCAGTTTAATCAAAATCGTTAGAGCCGTTTTTGAGAAAATCGAAAAAAACCTAAAAAGTTATTGAGTAAAGTGCCCCCTCCCTTTAAGTAATTTTGATGAAATTTATGCTGTCACATCGCGGGCATATACCTACAATAAATACCCAATTTCAGGATCGCACGGTTTATAGTTTTTGAGCTAGTCTGTTCACACACACACACACACACACACACACACACACACACACACACACACACACACACACACACACACACACACACACACACACACACACACACACACACACACACACAGACACACACACAGACCATTTCGCGGGACTTGGTCATTTCGACTCAGGGGACCCCAAAACGTGTATTTCCGTTGAAAACCGGAAGTAGAATTTTTTCACGATCGCA
This sequence comes from Aelia acuminata, assembly GCA_911387785.2. Taxonomy (NCBI): domain Eukaryota; kingdom Metazoa; phylum Arthropoda; class Insecta; order Hemiptera; family Pentatomidae; genus Aelia; species Aelia acuminata. The sequence continues at coordinate 23,770,362 of OU426984.1, read as the reverse complement.
ATACTTCCACTTACTATATATTTCATATATAGGTAAGTGAAAGTAAAAAAAAAATCTTAGATATGCGAATAATACACCATGCGATGCGAGACTAGAACCCAGACTCTTGGCCAGAGGCATAGCACAACAGGTATTGGACACCCGTGTGTTGAGCCAGCCTCCTCGTTAGGCCATTAGTGATAATCCCCTGTCGGTGAGTTATCCAAAGCCACTCAGCTTCGGATAATCAGTCTCCTCTTGGTCTGAGTTAGCGTATAGCTCTGGTTAGTCCGAGGATTATACGGATAACCGAGTATATAATGCGGTGCCGGATGTTATTAAAGAACCTAAGCAGTATTAAAGTAAACCGGGAAATGGGTGATTTGTGTATAAAGGAATTATTTCATTTTCAACGATTACATTATTTATAATTTGATTATTTACGAATTCCTCCACAATGGACAAATGTCCATTTGCTCTAGCCCACCAGACTTGATATATTTTATGTAGTGCTTGTTTATTTGTTTATAAGAAAACAACTTTGTAAAAGCGTCCAAAAACTTTGTAACGTTACCTTACATATAGTGTATAAAAGGTTAAAAAATAGTATAATACAGTTGAGTGCTTATTATCCGGACAGCGGTTAATCAGACCACCGTTTATCCGGACTATTTTATTCTTTCACTTACCTACATATGAAATATATAGTAAGGGAAAGTATTGCGATCGTAAAAATTTCGACTTCTGGTTTTCAACGGAAATACACGTTTTGGGGACCCGTAAGTCCAAACTACCAAGTCCCGCAAAATGGTCTGTGTGTGTGTGTGTGTGTGTGTGTGTGTGTGTGTGTGTGTGTGTGTGTGTGTGTGTGTGTGTGTGTGTGTGTGTGTATGTGTGTGTGTGAACAGACTAGCTCAAAAACTATAAAACGTACGAACGTAGTGTATGTATATGTACTCGATATAATAGCAAAAATTTCATCAAAATTGGTCAAATGGAGGGGTTACTTTATTTCATAACTTTGTTTCCCACTTTTTTTTATCGATTTTCATCAAACTTGCCATTTAATGAGAATAGAGTATCCTTTAATATCAGGTAAGCTTTGTCATTATTAAAATGTTCTGAGAGGGGCTTAAATGGGGAAGGGGCTTTTTTTGTTTTCCTATAAAGTACCTTTGATGTTGTTTATTTGGAAAAATTAACTGTCTCTCGTTACGTATAAAAATGAGAAATGGCTAAATATGATATATGAAAAGATGAAATAAACATATACAGGAAAGAAATAAAAGAAAGATATTCCTTCAACGTTGTTTATAATTAAAGACGTTCTGTTCATTTAATGGAAATTATTTGTTTCATGGTAACTAAATGGTAAATAGACGCGATGGTGTATTATGCTTGCATTGCCGAATTATCACAAGTAAACACTTTTATTTAATAATAAAAACAATTAGCGTACTTTAGAGAGCAGATAGCAACTAAAATAAGGTAATGTATGTATAAAAATGTGAGTCTTCGAAGAATGGCTTCTAACAAAACACGTCAATTTCTAATCTAAGTAAGTTGGTAAGTGAAAGTTGCGTGTTGCGCTCACTGCACCAATTTTTTTTTCTAAATGAACAAACTTCCTTTTGGTGTTTGGGAAAAAATAATCACACTTTGGAAAATTCAATGAGAATTTTATTTTCGCATCATGTAAATCTATTTTTAAGCAAATGGCTCATTGCTTTTTCTCAATTTTTATTGCTTATCGTTTTTTATTCAAAAATGTCGTTTTCAAATTATACTTTAGGAAAAATTTATGTATGGTTTGTGCTTATATACGATGAGTATTTTATTTCGTTAACCGGTGATTGTCCTGAAAAATGTTCGACTCTTTCTATTGGCTTAATTTATTTTCTTCTCTCTCACTTACACGGTCTATTTCAGGATTCGAACTTATTTTATTTTTAAATCCACCCTATCTTCCCTCCCGGCACAAGCGTGTTCTCGTGTAGTCCCAAAGCATTATGTTTTTCCAATTTTTACTTTTCCAATTCTATTATTACCTCTTCACAGGCCTCATTTCGGTGGTCTTCCGAGGTTGAAGGCAGCTGTTCCGACAACATCTTTGCACCCATACACAAATGTTTTGTAATACGGCTAGTTTCGTTCGGCCATCAACTCAGGAAACTCGTTTCCGTGATTACAAAGAGTCTAGTTTCCCTAAGTAACTTTAACATTATTGACTCGAAGCTGTTTCCGATATTCTGCATGTCGGGTACAGGATCCTTTCTAAAGGATTTCCGAGAAGGACAAAGTTTAACTTGAAATTTGATAAGCCAGTTCAGGATTCGAACTATATTTATATAATTATCATTATACATCCTTCCTTGGCTTTGAGGCAATTTAGATTTTACAGCAATGGGATGTTCCGCAAACACAAAAAACTCACTGCTATATGTTAACCAATGTGTACAAACCTGACTGTTTTTCTGTTCCCGATTAGTTTTTCTTTTCCCGTCAGCGACTTGTCAGATAGTTTCTGACTTGTCACTTCTCTTCTAATACTCTTACTTAGTCCGGAAGTCTTCCTGGGGCTGCTTCAGTTCTTGTCCCCAAAGCAAATTGTGAGCGACCGATGATTTCCTTCCACCCTAACACAAAAGCTCAGGTTTACACAAGAGTCCTGTCCCCATCAGCGATTTTGCTTTGAGTGCCTCATAAGAGGTGCAAGTCAGTGTGATCCGAACTATAGCTGATATTACTTTTTCCGGATAATCGGTACTCTACGGTTTATGATTACAAAGCAACAAGGTCCCATTATAGCAAAAGCCTATCCCTCTCCCCCGCTTTCAGTTATTTTTTAATTTCCCCCCTAAGGGACAATGAATTAAATAAACCACAGGCCATTATTTTTTCCTGATGCGGTAATCTTACTAAGGGATCCGAGACCCGCCCTTAGAAAGGGCCACTTAACTGAAAATACTCTGTCATTGGGTCCGGCCAACTTAACTCGTCTAACTTTTTAAATAAGAGAGTTTAAAAGTTTACAAGTCGAGGGGCAGCGGCGGTGCCTACTGTGCGTCTACCCCCCTCTACTCCCCTCCACCCCCCCCCCCTTCGTTCTAATCGTGGATGAAGTTTTCTCTTGAAATTAAAGGCAACTACCGTTTGTTTAACTTTGAAAATTTTAGAATAATTAATCATCGAGTGGTCCCTTCCGAGTAGTCCTCTGTCTAATTGCCGACAATTTTGCTTAACCTCTCATCATCAGATGCTTTATAATTAGACACCTAAGTCTAGCGAATCGATAAAATATATACGAAACCATCTAAGGAGACTTGGGTTGAAGAAAAAGATATTTAAGGCTGTGGCAACAAGTAAAGAGTCAATTTTTCTAATATAAAATTCATCATAAAATAAAATATTTGGTGCAATGCGCGCAACACACAACTTTCACTCACCAACATACTTAGATTAGAAATTGATGTTTTGATAAATATGTAAACGCCATTCCTCAAATTCACACATTTTTCCTATTCACACATTATGGAAAAACTAATTAGTCTAAAGAAATTTCATGGGGAAGTTTCTGAAGTCTAAAAATCATGAAATTGTGTATTGGATTTTTCAAAAACAATGCTGATAACTGGAAACAATGCAGCGCACGAAAAATTGCATTTTCCTTAAAATAGAAGGAAAATTTATTTAGGTCTCTGTTGTTTCCTTCCCAATGTTTACATATTATAATTAAGCAGTTACTAATTCAAATATTCATTTAAACTCGGTCATTCGGCAGCTGAGGCTGCTGGAATCATCTGTAAAGTTTTTGGTGAAGGGAGTGTAAATGAACGAACCATTCGCCATTGGTTTGCTATGTTTTCGCCCAAAAAAATTGTTGGTTACATTATGGTGGTCCATGGCTGGAATCATACATTATTCCTTTTTTTCTATATGTGATACAATTCTAAAAATAAAAGATTCTATAATCGGAAGGGTCCGCTCGACAACATTAAAACCCCCCGTTTCAAAACTTACCGTGCATAAATAGAAAGAACTGGGGTGCAAAGTTCTTCCGCGCCCACCATATTCTCCCGACTTGTCTCCAAAAGATCATCACCCGTTCAAGAATTTAGACAACTTCGTCAGAGGAAAATTTTTTGAAATGCTGAAGTCCAAAGTGCATTTTCAGATTTTTTTTTTCACTTCAAAGCTCAGTTTTTCAGTTCCGGGTCAAAAAAGTTGGTGTCAGATTGGGATAAATGAGTAGAAACAGAAGAAATTCTTCGAATAAAATTATATTGTATTATTACTAAAATCCCTTTACCTTGAAATCGGGCATTTTATGTGAACCAATCCAATATATGTCCATAGGGGTTTACGTATGAACGTGTTTGAATAATTTATTATGATAATTTTTTGAAGATCATAATTATTGAATGCTAGCTTATCATTGGTGATTTCATTTATTCTTAAAGATCTTTTCTTTTATTGTTAGATGGAATTCACGAATTGATTCAACCTTGGTAGCAACATCGAACCCAGGATACAAATACCGAAAAATTACTCCGAGCTAGGGGAACGACGTTTCCCACGCTAGACCACACGACATTTCCTGATATACAGCCCGGTTTGATTTACGTCCAAGGGTTTAGATCACTAGAATACCAGGCTGTATTTCTGGCCAATTGATCCAGCGGAGCTAGTTTCGAGGGGGGGGCAGGGGGTAGAATGCCTGGGGTAGCTATTGAGAAACAACAGGTTTTTCCTTTTTCCTCTTCCAGGAAATTATTATTATTATTAAATATTAAGCCCTTTCAATTTGTATACCAATACTTTTTTTTTATTTCGTAATTATTATTTTTGAAAAGAATATAAATAGGAGTTGAAAGCCTCCGCCCGCTCAGATTGGAGAGGATTTGAAAAGGGTCACGTAAATCAAAAGGCCGCGACGAACATGCCTTAATGGAAATAAGCCAGAAAATTTAATTTAAAGAGGCACGGGCAGGGGAAGGGTGGGATATAAATAAATCTAACTAGATGGGGGGGGGGAGGGGTTAATTGTATTTAGTGGTGTAGCATTTTTGGAGGGGGGGGGGGGTGGCCCCCCTAGTGGCATCTATTGTTGTGTAGATGGCATCACATTAAACTCACATCGCACACCATCTGACCCCGTCTCCTTTGCCATTTATCTACGCCCGTCCATCATCCGATAAATTTGTGTATAATCCCTAGTGTGCGTGAGAAAGGAGGGTGGGCCTATCCTGCACTTTGCCAACGACCCCCCCCCAAAAAAAGAAAATAATCATTACGGGTTTTATACAGCATTGTTTATTCAGCCCGTTCTCCTGTTTAATATTTTCTTCCCGTTGGTACGGTTTTTCATTATTCCACATCCTTTTTAGAAATCCCCTTTCGCCATTTATTTACATAAAATGTAATAGCTCCCTTTTCTTCTTCATTATATACATATAAATAATTATTATTATTAATCATACATAATGCGTAGTGATCCTTTGTATGAGTGTTTTATATACTTTATAATTTACTTAATAACATTATTTCTTAATAACATTATCACTTTATAAATTATTGAATAAAATTATTGCTCAAATTAAAACCTTAATAAGCAGAGAATTTTCTTTCTGGAAAAAAATAATAATGCAAACATTTAAAACAATAAATCTAGAAACCAAATTTCTGACATTTATTCTTATTTTGAATGAAAAAAATTATTATCAAAACGGTCGAAATTATGAGAGTCTTGGAACTTAAAGATTTCAGAAGTATATTTTGAACATGTTCCAATACTAACCTCAGGAAAGGACTTCACATGTGCATAATACTGACATAGTGAAACCACAACAAGCTAAACAGAAATACCTTAACGAACCATTTGGACTATTGTAGAGGTTACTTCTTGGACTTTTTAAATTATCAATTACAAAAACAGTTAGTATCCGCAAGTCACCGAGTTGATTTTGTATGTGTTTCTATTAGTTCATGTATATGTTTGTGCTTGCTATGTAAAGTGTATAAGTTCCAAGCTGTTAGATTTGAGATGAATGCATCATTTTTAAAATCAGTTTTTATTTTTTTATTTAGCACTTGTCACGGTTATCGAAGATCTTAATTTTTAAATCTATTCTTCAAGGCCTCGACTATATAGTGTTCGAAGTTATGCGCGAACAAATAAACAATTTTTTTTTGTTTGGACTTAACAAACTTTATGCACACACACAGATCTGATTTATTTGCTTACACTGTCTAAGTAACTTATCATCTTGGCCACAAGAGGATAACAACCATAAAGAAGGTTAAAGCAGAAGCTGTGAATTATAATAAATCAATTTATTTTTTTACAATTTTCGTCAGCCACCGGGCGGTCTCTTACAACCCCCTATGTAATCAGACGCATTAAGTGAATCTATTATGGTAATGCACTTTGTCTAATATTTCTAAGGCTACACATCTGCTCTGCATCTGGCACGTTGTCCGTTCAATGGACAGATGTTACAATTCGTTCGGAACCATAATATACAGTAAATATGTCATAGTTGTCGTTTCGCCCAAACGTAGATTTGATGCATTTCGGACCATTAGTATTATGCATGTAAGCGGTACTGATTGTTCCCGCTAACTGTTCACAAGGATTATTCGCTTGTGAACAGAAATTTTTTCAACGTTTACTGATTAAACCATTTTTGCTATCTCCTATTTTCACAGTCTTTCTCAAACTGAGAGCTCCGGCGCGGTGAAAATTTTCCTACAAATTAATAATATTATTGCTTTATTAAATGTGTAGGGAAAAACACGCCCACCCATCCTATAAATCATTTCAATGCCCAGACAATAAGTCATTTATTATTTTTAAATACGTGTTTTATTTATTTATAAAATAAAATAAAACGCTTGGTCACAACAGCGTGCATTTGTATCGTAAAATTTATGGTTTTATGTTGTATTATAGATAGTTGTATATAAATTTTAGTGTTCTTCCGTTGACGAGTCCTTGATTAGTTTTCATATGAACATACCTTTTTAGCCAGATTTCTTTTCCTGATTTTTTAAAGTTTAATTTCATCTTTTCTAAAATGCCAAATTTGTTTTATCAAGAGTAAAATAAGCTGAATATAAAAAGTTGTTAAAGGAATAACAGCTGACTTTTAATGACATGTCTGAAGACCAGTTTTCCAGCAAGATAACGCCCCAATAAGTTCAGTAAAAACAATTAAATACTGGTTTGGGGTCACCAGTGGTGTAGTGGTTAGCAATAGAAACCTACAATACTAAAGTTCGTGGTTTCGCGTCCCGAGGTGGCCCTAGGATGTTTTAATGGGAGTAAAAAATCCTTGTCTATGCCGTCCCTCGGATAGGACGTAAAATGGAGGTTCCTAGCCTGTACGATGTCAAGTACTCGGTAACGGTCCCTATCCTAATTATACCTGGGTAGGTCAAATTTAGGACTCCCACTGTAACATTGTCCGATTAGCCTTAGTGGCATATAGTAACCTTAAAACAAACAAAAAAATACTGGTTTAATCGCAACAAAATTTCCAAATTAGACTGGCCTGCTGTCTCCCCAGACCTGAACATTATCGAAAATGTTTGGGAAAATCTTTAAAGAAGGGTGAGTTCTGTATCAAGACAATCCGAAAAACTTGAGGATTTGAAATCTGCTATTTTGGCTTCATGGGACAAATTAACTCAATAAACAATGAAACTATTCTATGATCCATCACCAAACAGAATTTTCGAAATAATAAAAGGTGATTGAAAGGCCACGAAGTATTTAAATGAGTGTGATACATTATTTTAATAGTGCGAATTTATGTTAATAGGGGTAATTTGAAAAGATGGAAGGGTACGGATAACAATTATTGAAGTGTGTCTAATATTATGACACTGAGTGTATACTCCGTAAATATAATTGACATGATATCAGCGAGACAAATAAAATGGGAGTGTAAAATTGCGAAGCTTAGAAGTGAACGAATTCCGGAAAGATTAATTAGCCCGATGCCGACTGGGAAACGTCCAAGGGTTAGGCCGAGACGGAGGTGGGAGGATTGCGTTAAGGCAGATCTGCCGAAGTTGGGTCTGAATGGCGGTCGATGGATAGAGGTGTGCAGGGAGCGATATTTGGTGTCGGATTCGAATCTTCGGGTTCGTTAAGCCTCCATTATTATTTAATTAGTATACACTTTCTCTTATCTCGGTAATCCTTATCGCCAGGAATATTAATAATTGAACGATTCAATAATTCAATATTATAGATGGTTTTTTTTAAAATATGATTAGAGTGAAATCCTTCATCGGACATAAAAGTATGCATTGAAAATAATTTAATCTCGGTTATTAATAAGTACCTGAACCTATTGAGGGGACCTGAATCGGAAGAACAGGGGACGTAATATTAGTGAAAAGAACCGAAAGGCTAAATGTGATGATGGAAGATGGAAGGAGTTGGTTATATTGAACACCATCGGAGCAGAAATTTCCTCCCGCCTCTAATTTTCTTAGGGCTGGGCCAGGAATTGTATCGTCCCTCCTCACAATATTTCTAAGCCGCAAAATATTGATCAGACTGTACCCGAACATGAGTATTTATCTAACTTAATTCAATTATTGATGTTATTTATTTATAGTCTTTGGTTGAATAATTTTTAAATTTTTTTATTAGAAGATAAAAGATTCGACCACGGCCGGGAATCGAACCCACGTCCTCCGCATCTAAGTTGCGGCGCTCTTACCACTGAGCTCACCGTAGGGCCGTCCTAGACGTGATCGAATCTTTTACTTCTGCGATCCCTCCCGCCAGGTCTCGCCACAATGTAGCGAAGTACCGGGGGGCTGAACAATTGTCCAGACGAACGGGATCTGATTGACATACGTCAAAGATATTCATTTAATGATGTTATTTATTTATAGTCTTTGGTTGAATAATTTTTAAATTATTTTATTAGAAGATAAAAGATAAAAGATTCGACCACGGCCGGGAATCGAACTAGGAAAGAATCTAGGACGGCCCCACGGTTAGCTCAGTGGTAAGAGCGCCGCAACGTAGATGCGGAGGACCTGGGTTCGATTCCCGGCCGTGGTCGAATCTTTTATCTTCTAATAAAATAATTTAAAAATTAATTCAATTATATAGTTTATTTAAAACATTTTAATGTTTATAACAAGAGTAATATAACGTTATTGACATATTTTTAGTTATTTATTGTTATACCTCTACCGCTAAGGGTCATTTGCATTATTTTTTTTCTATTCATATTCTGTATTAATATTTAGTTGCTTTTAATAAATCATATACGGTAAGGGCTGAAGCGTCTTCATCTTTTGGATATTTAAAAAATATTCTAAAAATTAAAATTTCAAAAAGAGCATAAAAAAAAGAATCAATTTTACAAAAGCTCTCTTTACACGCGAATTTCTAAGTTGATCCGTGATTTCAAGGAGGGTCAATCCATATCAAGTTGTCTTGATTGGTTGCTTCAACATTTTTAATATTTTAATGAAATACATGAATGCAAATGGTTTATTTTTTTTTAATTTAAATAACTTTTATTTTATTGTCGAACAATCGAGTATTTTCATTGCGCTCCGTCAAATCAAAAATCTGCTATTTTACTCATCCTGGAACATAAAGATAAATAAAATAAAGATCAATCCCTTTAGGAATATCTAATGAATATATATTATAAAGCAAAGTGTACAATGTGCGTGCCGAAAAGGCTCAGAAACGACTCCACATACGATTAAGAGATTTATGTCAGCGTATAACTGTATGTCCCCTAACGGAGAAGAAGGTTTCCGTTTTTCTCTTAAGGGTGTGAAATTGAAGAGAAAAGGACTGAAATTTTAAGCCTCACGCAACATGTAATTAGCCTACCTGAGAATGACATACGAGTTTATGAATGAAAAATTTAGTTCGAGCTGCAGACCACCAGGAAGCGCTAGGTTGTGTTTCACTCAATGTTTATTGTTCATTCATTCCGTTATATTTGTAAAGGTTATATATTTTGTCAGCTGTTCTTTTTAAATTACTAAAAAATCAAGCGAAAATAATTAGTTTCACCTTTTCTTTTAAAATAAATTAATGATTTTACATATCTGCAATCAATGAGAAAACCGACTGGATACTTTACAAGATTAATTTTCTCATAAGAAGATTAATTGATTAACACATTACATTTAATCAATATCTAACATATACTTAAGTAAATTTAATGCAATATGAGTGAGCGAAAAAAACAGACATAAAACAAAAAAGAAGAATTGAATAGACTGATTATAAACCGAAAATAACAAGTTTGAAGTGTTCTTATTTTATGTAGTTATGAAAAATGGTTTTATTACTATGTATGATGAGCATTCCAGTTGACAAAATGATGAATTGACTCCAAATATACATGTTTTCAATAAGATTTTATCACCGCTCATAGTTCAGGATAAAAAGAAATATGATGAAAAAATTGTGCCCTCATGATTTTGGTTTTCACATAGTAACAGTAGTAAGATTAGAGAAGTGCAGAGTTCGGCCAAATTAGGGTGTGGGGGGGGGGATAAATTAAGGGAGGTTTCTATGAATCTTCGGTAGTTTCTAAACTTCTGGATCTAATGGGACCATCACAGTAGTCGGCGCTTAAGTTGTACTCCAAATATAGTTTTTTTAACTTATAATCTAATAACTTATTATCTGCTGACTGCTTGGAATGGGCTTATAGGATTCATAATCACAGAAACCATAAAAAACGATGCATGACTCGACAAAGCAGCAAAATTAATTGTTCATTCACCATTTTCAACACCCTATAAAGTATATTGGGTTCCTTATTTGGGCGGACACTACAGATCTCGAATCTTATTATTGATACAATGTTAAAAGTTTCAAGAAAGTGCTAATTTTGTTCTATATTTCCTTTAATTTTAAAGTTTTTCTGTTATTGAAACTGCCACACAACTACCGGAGCGAAGCCGGGCACACTAGCTAGTTGTCAATAAAGGTTATTACAAGTATGGACTTAAAACTGAGTAGGTATAACGTTGTATATACTCTTCAATGTTCTATGTGGTAATTTTACAAAAATGAGTTTCCAAAAAAAAAAATGTTTTTTACAAGAAAGCAGATGGCTAAGTGTTTTCTATTGTTTTATTTGATAGATATAGGTGGCTGCTCTAAATTAAAAAAAATTCAAGCTATGTACCTGCACGTTGTTTTTTTTTAAATTTTATATAAGTACTAATTTATAATTAAATATTTTATTTTAGTTAACAATAAAGCACACAAAGTAACAAGAAAGCCATGAGATATATAATTACATTGATAAATCTAGCCATGTCTAAAAATTTAACATTTTATTAAAATGGCCTATTATGGTTGGATGGATTCCAACAAAGTAATATCTAAAAAGAAAAAAAAAAAATGATTTTTCTGAAGAGTAAATTTAAAGTTTATTATTCATACTGAACATAAAGATTCAGTATGTATGTTAAGCCTCCAAATTAGCGTTTTACTATGAATTAGATAGTTTTAGATGACTATTTTCTTTTGTTTAAACCAGAATAAAATATAAAATGTTTAATTTTAAACAATCCATTTTCATTTGTGATATTCTTGTTAAAAATCTCATAGATTTTGTTTTCATTTGATGTGGTGGTTATTATAAATACGAATACTCTATTTTGAGAAATTACGTGGTTAAAAGGAGTAAAACTGTTGTGCTCCGGTTTGACTAAAACCTTGTATTCAATAAATTTAATGTAGACGTGTGTAATAGTCAACTGTTTTTTTTCCTTTTTTACTTTCACTTACCTATATATGAAATATATAGTAAGTGGAAGTATTGCGGTCGTGAAAAATTTCGACTTCCGGTTTTCAACGGAAATACACGTTTTGGGGTCCCCTGAGTCCAAATGACCAAGTCCCGCGAAATGGTCTGTGTGTGTGTGAACAGACTAGCTTAAAAACTATAAACCGTGCGATCCTGAAATTGGGTATTTAGTGTAAGTATATGCCCGCGATGTGACAGCATAAATTTCATCAAAATTACTAAGAGGGAGGGGGTAATTTACTTAATAACTTTTTAGGTTTTTTTCGATTTTCTAAAAAACGGCTCTAACGATTTTGATTAAACTGAATATTTGATCTATGTATATGCCCGAGATATAACTGTAAAAATTTCATCAAAATTGATTAACCGGAGGGGGGACTTTACTTAATAAAATTTGTAACATTTTCACGTGTTTTTTTTATTTAATCAAAAAAGACTTTAACGATTTTGATCAAACTGGGTATTTGATGTATGCATAAGCCAAATATGTGATAGCCAACATTTCACCAAAATGACCCACCGGAGGGGGGACTATACTTAATAAATTTTGTATCATTTTCACGTGTTTTTTTTATTTTATTCAAAAACGGCTTTAACTATTTTGATCATACTGGGTATTTGATGTATTTATATGCCAAAGATGTGATAGCTAACATTTCATCAAAATTGGTCTAACGAAGGGGACCACAACAACGCATTAATTTCTAATCTAAGTAAGTTGGTAAGTGAAAGTTGTGTGTTGCGCGCACGCACCAGATTTTTTTCTTTTCATATCCTGTATTAATATTTAGTTGCTTTTAAGAAATCATATACGGTAAGGGCTGAAGCGTCTTCATCGTTTGGATATTTAAAAAATATTCTAAAAATTAAAATTTCAAAAAGAGTATAAAAAAATCTGGTGCGTGCGCGCAACACACAACTTTCACTTACCAACTTACTTAGATTAGAAATTGACGTGTTTTGCTAAATATCATTTCCCAAAGTCACACATTTTTCTACATTCATATCTTATTTTTGTTAATCGTTAAAGCCGTTTTCGAGTAAATAAAAAAAAACCGTGAAAATGATACAAAATTTATTAAGTAAAGACCCCCCTCCCGTAGATCAATTTTGATGAAATTTTTACAGTCATATCTCGGGCATATAAATACATCAAATACCAAGTTTGATCAAAATCGTTAAAACCGTTTTTGAGTAAATAAAAAAAAACACGTGAAAATGATACAAAATTTATTAAGTAAAGTCCCCCCTCCTGTTGATCAATTGTGATGAAATGTTGGTTATCACATCTTTGGCATATAAATACATCAAATACCAAATTTGATCAAAATCGTTAAAACTGTTTTTGAGTAAAAAAAAAAATCCCGTGAAAATGATACAAAATTTATTAATTAAAGTCCCCCCTCCGGTTGATCAATTTTGATGAAATTTTTACAGTCATATTTCAGGCATATAAATAGATCAAATACTCAGTTTAATCAAAATCGTTAGAGCCGTTTTTGAGAAAATCGAAAAAAACGTAAAAAGTTATTCAATAAAGTGCCCCCTCCCTTTGAGCAAATTTGATGAAATGTTTGCTGTCACATTGCGGGCTTATACATACTCTAAATACCCAATTTCAGGTTCGCACGGTTTATAGTTTTTGAGCTAGTCTGTTCACACACACACACACACACAGACCATTTCGCTGGACTTGGTTATTTTGACTCAGGGGACCCCAAAACGTGTATTTCCGTTGAAAACCGGAAGTCGAAAATTTTCACGATCGCAATACTTCCACTTACTATATATTTCATATATAGGTAAGTGAAAGTAAAAAAGAATCAATTTTACAAAATCTCTCTTTACACGCGAATTTATAAGTTGATCCGTTATTTCTAGGAAGGTCAATCCATATCAAGTTGTCTAAAAATAAATTGATTGGTTGCTTCAGCATTTTTAATATTTTAATGAAATACATGAATGCAAATGGTTTATTTTTTATTATTTAAATAATTTTTATTTTATTGTCGAACAAACGAGTATTTTCAGATATTTTAATTGCGCTGCTTCAAATCAAAAATCTGCTATTTTACTCAACCTGGAACATAAAGATAAATAAAATAAAAATAAAATAAAATAAAGATCAATCTCTTTAGGAATATCTAACTGTCAATAAAGGTTATTACAAGTATGGACTTAAAACTGAGTAGGTATAACGGTATATATACTCTTCAATGTTCTATGTGGTAATTTTATAAAAATGAGTTTCCAAAAAAAAAATGTTTTTTACAAGAAAGCAGATGGCTAAGTGTTTTTTATTGTTTTGTTTGATAGATATAGGTGGCTGCTCTAAAAAAAAAAATTCAAGCTATGTACCTGCACGTTTTTTTTTTTTTTTAATTTCATATAAGTACTAATTTTTTCGCAAATATTTTATTTTAGTTAACAATAAAGCACACAAAGTAACAAGAAAGCCATGAGATATATAATTACATTGATAAATCTAGCCATGTCTAAAAATTTAATATTTTATTAAAATTGCCTATTATGGTTGGATGGATTCCAACAAAGTAATATCTAAAAGAAGAAAAAAATGATTTTTCTGAAGAGTAAATTTAAAGTTTAAAATTCATACTGAACATAAAGATTCAGTATGTATGTTAAGCCTCCAAATTAACATTTTAGTATGAATTAGATAGTTTTAGATGACTATTTTCTTTTGTTTAAACCAGAATAAAATATAAAATGTTTAATTTTAAACAAAAAAATCTCATAGAATTTGTTTTCATTTGATGTGGTGGTTAGTATAAATAGAAATACTCTATTTTGAGAAATTACGTGGTTAAAAGGAGTAAAACTGTTGTGCTCCGGTTTGACTAAAACCTTGTATTCAATAAATTCAATGTAGACGTGTGTAATAGTCAACTGTTTTTTACTTTCACTTACCTATATATGAAATATATACTAAGTGGAAGTATTGCGATCGTGAAAATTTTCGACTTCCGGTTTTCAACGGAAATACACGTTTTGGGGTCCCCTGAGTCAAAATAACCAAGTCCCGCGAAATGGTCTGTGTGTGTGTGTGTGTGTGTCTGTGTGTGTGTGTGTGTGTGTGTGTGTGTGTGTGTGTGTGTGTGTGTGTGTGTGTGTGTGTGTGTGTGTGTGTGTGTGAACAGACTAGCTCAAAAACTATAAATCGTGCGAACCTGAAATTGGGTATTTAGAGTAAGCATAAGCCCGCGATGTGACAGCGAAAATTTCATCAAATTTGCTCAAAGGGAGGGGGTACCTTATTTAATAACTTTCTAAGTTTTTTTCGATTTTCTCAAAAACGGCTCTAACGATTTTGATTAAACTGAGTATTTAATCTATTTATATGCCTGAAATATGACTGTAAAAATTTCATCAAAATTGATCAACCGGAGGGGGGACTTTACTTAATAAATTTTGTATCATTTTCACGTGTTTTTTTATTTACTCAAAAACGGTTTTAACGATTTTGATCAAACTTGGTATTTGATGTATTTATATGCCCGAGATGTGACTGTAAAAATTTCATCAAAATTGATCTACGGGAGGGGGGACTTTACTTAATAAATTTTGTATCATTTTCACGGGGTTTTTTTATTTACTCGAAAACGGCTTTAACGATTAACAAAAATAAGATATGAATGTAGAAAATTTTGTGACTTTGGGAAATGATATTTAGCAAAACACGCCAATTTCTAATCTAAGTAAGTTGGTAAGTGAAAGTTGTGTGTTGCGCGCACGCACCAGATTTTTACTTTCACTTACCTATATATGAAATATATAGTAAGTGGAAGTATTGCGATCGTGAAAATTTTCGACTTCCGGTTTTCAACGGAAATACACGTTTTGGGATCCACTGAGTCAAAATAACCAAGTCCCGCGAAATGGTCTGTGTGTGTGTGTGTCTGTGTGTCTGTGTGTCTGTGTGTGTGTGTTTGAACAGACTAGCTCAAAAACTATAAACCGTGCGAACCTGAAATTGGGTATTTAGAGTATGTATAAGCCCGCGATGTGACAGCAAAAATTTCATCAAATTTGCTCAAAGGGAGGGGGTACTTTATTTAATAACTTTTTAAGTTTTTTTCGATTTTCTCAAAAACGGCTCTAACGATTTTGATTAAACTGAGTATTTCATCTATTTATATGCCTGAAATAAGACTGTAAAAATTTCATCAAAATTGATCAACCGGAGGGGGGACTTTACTTAATAAATTTTGTATCATTTTCACATGTTTTTTTTATTTACTCAAAAACGGTTTTAACGATTTTGATCAAACTTGGTATTTGATGTATTTATATGCCCGAAATATGACTGTAAAAATTTCATCAAAATTGATTAACCGGAGGGGGGACTTTACTTAATAATTTTGTAACATTTTCACGTGTTTTTTTTTATTTACTCTAAATCGGCTTTAACGATTTTGATCAAACTGGGTATTTGACGTATTTATATGCCCGAGATATGACTGTTAAAATTTCATCAAAATTGATTAACCGGAGGGGGGACTTTACTTAGTAACTTTTGTATCATTTTCACGTGTTTTTTTTATTTACTCAAAAACGGCTTTAAAGATTTTGATCAAACTGGGTATTTGATGTATGTATATGCCAAATTTGTGATAGCCAACATTTCATCAAAATTGATCAACCAAAGGGGGGACTTTACTTAATAAATTTTGTATCATTTTCACGGTTTTTTTTATTTACTCAAAAACGGCTTTAACGATTAACAATAATAAGATATGAATGTAGAAAAATGTGTGACTTTGGGAAATGATATTTAGCAAAACACGTCAATTACTCATCTAAGTAAGTTCGTAAGTGAAAGTTGTGTGTTGCGCGCACGCACCAAATTTTTTTTTTTGCGATAGTAAGATTCATAGTCAGGTTTTTCAGTTAAACATTTTTTATTTTCAAAAGCCAACGTTTCGATACCTACATGTGAATCTACATCAGGGCTTCTGAATCCAGAGTCATACAGAAACGCTCTCAGACACAACAATCTCTATATTATCTTTTCAAAATAAAAAAGCCTGACAATTAATCCTAAATAAGTTTAATTAACGGACTCCTTTAAAGGGAAGGCCTATAAAGAGTAAAAACGTTATTATTAAATTATTTATACTTTTTTTTTCAACTAGAAGAACTTTATTTTATTTTTTTAATTATTTCTTATTTTATTGTAAAATTAGTGTACTTTGTATATTTGTATATATTATTCATTGTGAGCCATTATTTGTTTATTTTTACTGTTAATAATAAAGGCTACATTCATTCATTCAAGTTTAATTTACAGGAGATTAAATATTACCTATATATAGATCGTTAGATTATATTGTACAGTTTTGGAAAATGTTTTTACCTTCTTGATATTTCGGGTATACTTATTCGACCATATACACAATATTTCTACAATAACCTTTACTTTCTCCTCGCTCTTTCTTGATGAAAATTAACTTATAATATATGTTGAACTTATAACTTATGTTGAAAGTATTTACAGGAACCTACTATCTTACATTTTAAGACGAAGGAATGTCATTTTGGAGGATGTAAGAGGATATAAGTTATTGATATATATTTTTCTTTTTATCCTTTAGCTTATGTTGTACACTCTTTATGTTAATCCCTGTCAAATTTTCTTCTGATGTCGTCCCCTTCTTCGAGCCAACTTTTTGAGGAATCAGCGTCTTAAAAGGACCGGTATTAAAAAAGTTCCGCTTTTACCCTTCCCTTCCCTCGGAAGTGGAGGGAGGGGGGGATAAAATTAAGTTTCAGTTTAGAAAATGATACGGTTGTTATCCCAGGGAGGAGAAGATGGTGGTTGGTGGAGCTTGCGGTGAGGAGGCAATAAGAAAAATGTATCTTCCCGTATATATCTTGGGCAACTATAAGGAATGGGACGTGTTAAAGCTTGCTAGCGGGGAGTTCGGTCGTGATAAATAACTCGAGGATTAAGTCAAGCCGTGCAACCCCTCCTTCACTCCGTCCTTCGTCCTAGCACTTATAATCTTGAATCCTATCTCTTCAACTAATCCAGCTACTGAAAGAACAACATCACCACACATTTTTTTTTTATTTATTCTCACTAAACGACATTTTAATTAAAATAAAATGAAATACGAAATAAATAATAATGAATATATAAATTATATTTCACCTTTTATGTAAACAAACCCAAGCCGGTTTCAGAAAATGAGAGTGCACACTGAACCAGACCCTCATCCCCACAGAAGTGCTCAAAAAATGATGGGAAGGTGTTCAACATGTGCATGCATTGGCCACCGCATGGCTACGTTTAGGGGGAGAGATTTTCTGGTAAAATTTTCGTCTAGGGGGGACAGGCTGGGAAAATTCTTATGACCGGCCAAGGACGGATCAAGCCGGTTGTAAAGGGGGGCTGCAGTCTAAAGCCCCCCCCCCCTCTGTGAACGCCCATGTGTGCATGCCATATTTTTAGATTTCAAAACAGCCTATGATTCCGTTGACAGAAGTTGTCTTCGGAATATTATTACTTGGCTAGGAGTCCCTGGAAACTTCGTGAGATCAGCGAAAGTGTGTACCAATGACCCCAAAATCCGAGTCCTGATATAAGAAGTATCCTTGAAAACAGTCAGAAGAGATTGATAGACTCAATCAGGACTGAATTTTAACAAAGATAAAAACTAAATCTATGATTTTTTTTTGTAAAATATAATTTATTGAAATTTACAACTGTATTTACTGTGTATCCAGTAAATATGAGCAATCGGAAAAGAAAATGTAACGAAAAACCGAGATGAGAAACTACCCAATTTCTAGGTAGCACTCAACTAACAACATTTACATAGAAGGTACTAAGAGCATTGAAGTAGAACAGAATAGGAAGAATGCAAGTGGGTTCGGGTGGTTAGGGAGTTTATTATAAAAAGTCTGGTGCCTTGATTGGACCAAATCGGCGTTATATGAGATAAACACTCTTTCTGGATGATTTTATTTGTGACAAAATAAGGAGGATTAAGGATTTTACTAAGGATTTTGATGTTTTAGTGGAGCCCTGAAGCTCTGTTTATTATTTTACAAAAGTTTTTATTATTGCCATATTAATTTAAAGTCGTTTTAACCGACTTCGAACGAAAGAGGAGGTTACTCAATTCGATACGTATGTGACTTTTTTTTTTTTTCCTATGTATGTTCACCGATTACTCAGAGATGGGTGGACCAATTGGAACGAAACCTTTTGCATATTCTAGAGTATTTTCCCAAGTTGGTCCCATTTAAACCTTTTTGGGGTTCCTAATTTATTTAAGAAGTTATCGGGAAAAAACATGAAAATAATAAAAATAAAAATAATAATATAATAATAAAAATTTAATTATCGCTCAAATTGTTTACTTATTGGAAAAACATATGGCATATACCATATAACATAAGGTATGCTCCAACAAGCTATTAAAACTAATTGATAACTAACAATCCCAATTTTGTATTACTGCTGGTTGAATCAAATGGGAAAACCAACCAATCAAATTCAGAATCATTTGAGTGGGGGGGGGGGGAGAACATGAGCAGTCTGTTAGTTATCGATGTATTTTACATGCTTGTTGGAACAAACCTATACATAACCTTAACTAATTTTTCAACATTAGATTTAAATGAAGATATAAATATCAGCAGAATATAATATCGCTGTCGTTTTCTGTAGCGATAGTAGCATAAATATTAGATAGATATATATGCACCGATAACAGTAAACCTTCTTAATTTAGATCTAATCCACGGTTGGACACCATAATCATAAGACAACAAAATTCGTGGAATTCCAAGAAAGACTGAGTATTGGTAATCGTTTTAAAGCTGAATTTAAGACATCTTCAAGTTCCCGAAGGATCGTTTAAATTTAAAATCGTAGCTATTATTGATTTAAATTAGATTTTGATTTCTACCTTTTATTTACTATGTACATTAAAAAATAATTCCTGGAAAAGCTCATTTTCAGTTTACTTAACAAAGGATTCAGATACCTCTGTTTTCTTCCGGATACACTCGGTCACTGTTGAATATCTTGCCGGAGGTCTTGTGCCGATCCTTTGTGGGTGACACTTCTGTTATGTTATCCGGATTACTATTATCGGTTTTTAAATTTGTTTCTACAACTATCGAGGCTTTTGCTGGTGTTCATCCATCAATAAAAGCTACAAAATAAAACTTGATAAAAAGAATAATATAAAGAATAAGAAATACATCACAATCTTTTCGGAGGCGGCGCAAATTTTAAATTTTTCACACTAGACATTATGAAAATCTTCTAAATGGATCTTCTCTTCCCATCTATTGATTTCAATGGCTACTAATGGAATTGTATCAGTAACATGTCATTTCTATTTTGCGCTGCCTCCGAAAAGATTTTGTTGTATTGAACATAGTATTCAATATTTAAATTTAATAATTTTTATTAACAATTAGTGGGTATTTGTACAAATCAAAATAAAATTATTCGTCTTATTGCATTTTTCCACTTTTTATACCATTTTGAATTTCGCTGTGTATTCATAAAAATCAGAAGGTAATTATTTCATACTTTTCAGTGAATTTATTTTTACAGATTCCTAGGTTTCGAAGTCGGTTTAATATTTTTTTTTTATAAAATGTTTTTTATTATATATCATGGTATGTCGAGAAGAATGTTCCTTTTTTGAGGTAGAAGGTAAATAATCAACGGGCTGAATAAGAACAGCGGATGACCAGCACGAACCTAAAGGCAATAAATTTCCAAAATACTCTAGAAATCTTAAATGAAATGTGTAAAATGCAATGATAAAACCATATCTTTCATACGATTGTGAGACCTAGAATAAAGTATTGGATAAAATCCGGGAAAAAAGTACTCCGAACGATAAACGGATCCGTCTGGAATCAGAATACTCTAACGAATGGAGAAGGACCAACTAAAAACTATTAAAGAAAACAGTTGGTTAGTCCATATCTCATGATTTAAGGGTACGAAGGTTATGATGGACAGGACATGCTGCTCGAAGAAATCCATCTGGACGCTTCTACACTACAATGAATGCCTCAGTAATAGTAATGAGGCCTCAAAATGTTCCAAAAAGCCCATGGAATGATTTAATCAACAAAGGTGCTGCAGAGATGCATGTAACAAACTGGAAAGCTGAAGTCCAAGATAGGCAGAAGACAAAAAATAGTATTCCGCCTCCTCGCATCTTCTCCGAATATTATTTTTGTACGATAATGTGAAATAATTGCTATTGTTTTTATAATCAAGTCCTAACCAAGTGGGTGTTTTTATGTAAGTTTTTTTTCCCCAATGGATTATAATTTTTTAACTTTTAATCTGTTGCTTGAAAGATTGGTGGAAGCACGAACTCGATATTAGCCTGACATTATGATGAATGGGCAAGGGGATTTACACTGGAGACTAACATTGTTATTTTACCTTCAATCTCTCGAAGGTAAACCTAATTACAAGTTCCTTCCTTTTTTTTCCCATTTGATTGCAACATCTTGAAGTATTTTTAGTTCCGTTAAAGTATCGCAAATCACACAGCCACTGAGGAACTTGAAACTTGAGAAGCTCATACAAAACGGCGATTTATTAATAACAAGATTCGACGTTTTAAGTTTCTATTTAAGTTAAAGAAGTAGTGTTTTCAATAAGTTTAATAAGTTAGTGGGATGGATGATCTTAAAATTTCTGTACTTGTATTTTTGGTTGCATTATAGTTAAGTCACTTGCAACTTCAAGTTTTGTTTTTACAGCCGCAATTGTTTCAAATGATTTGTTGAGGCACAAATAATTGCTAGAAAAAGGCAAATATAATCGAAGAACAATAGGATTGCTTCAAGCTTTCAAGCTGTCTGTTTTCATTTTAACTTAAAAAAAATAGCTTGAATTTACATTTGTTTATTAAATGCAGACCATTAACTCAAGTGGGTTGTTTTGGTTCCCTAAACATCGTGTTAGTTAAAAAAGAAATCTACAACTTAAATTTCTAGATAAATTGAGGAATAGAATTTTAACTGAACATGAATTTTTCTATTTTCAACAGGTCACCCGCCCACCTCCCCAGAGTCGTCATTGCGCCCTACAGTTTAAAGAATAACAGCTATAAAATAATCCCGTTTTATTAATTTTATTTTATTTTTATAAGCCTTTCATTGGATAAAAAAAATCATTTAAATTAAAGAAATAATTCATAAAATAGCAATCAGATTTTGAGCTTTCCTAGCCTTAAGATTCAGATAGACATCTTAAATGTGTTCCGGGATGATTTCTTTGTCAGGGTCTCTTACAAAATCATCATCGTTTCCTTTCACAGTTAACTCATAGAAACAATTCATAAAATGTAGGATTTGCGCTAACAAGACTTAAAACAAAAAAAAAAAAAAAAAAAACGAAAAAGTTAGAACTGATATTGAAATCCGATCATATTAAGATAAAAAAAAAAATTATCTTAACTGCTTTTAATTTAAAGAAACAAAGATAAGCTTTGGCTTAGACTCGAACCCCCGAGCGTTCGAGCATCATGAGTCCAAGTCGATTCAATTCAGTACACTTCACTGATTCCATTCCTCCGAGCTCGCAATGTCTTACGAATTAAAAAAGGGTGGACTATTTGCCCCTTTAGTATGGACAATTGAAATTTTTTATGTCAAAAAATAATTTAACATGCTATTAATAATTCTTTTGTTGTTAATTAATAATTCTTTATGTAAGCAGCAGTAAATTTACATGTTGGAAAAAGGTATGAGAATGGTTGAAGCCATTTGACTTATTATCTTACATAAAATAAAGTATTTTTGACTAATATAAATTTTTATTTACAAGTGTTTTTAGTCTAAAGTAGTCTGTAAGTGATACTTGTCAATCCTGGACGGATCCAGGGGGGGCGGAGGGACATAGGGGACATGACCCCCCTCTAAAGTTTTGGCGTTTCGATTTTTTCATTTTTCTAATCGAATAAGGGTCTGGCCACACATGTCCGCACCGGATCCGCACCGTAGCAATAATATAGGTTATGTTCAGAATATTTTTAATTTAACTTACATATTACATTTAGTTATGCCTAAAGTTCAGGCCACTTTAGGCATAACTAAAGGTAATATATAAGTTAAATTAAAAATATTCTGAACATAACCTATATTATTGCTACGGTGCGGATCCGGTGCGGACATGTGTGGCCACACCTTAATTTAATTAGGTAGTTACTATGCCCTAAACATAACACTTTTGGTGGTTCAGATCGCAGTCCTTGTTAATACAAGGTAATAATATCATCCAAAAATGGTGCTGTCAGCCACGTGATTGAGACAGGGAGTCATGACCCCCCCCCCCCCCCCCCCCCAGAATTTCGTTCTAAATCCGCCCCTGGGTAGACCATGCTACCATTCACGTAAATGTTTTTTTGTTTATATAATGTCACTTTATGCATTTTGACTAATTGGACGTTGCTACAATGGGTGTCCTAAATTTTGCCTATAATTAGGATATGGTCTTTAACGAGAACATGAACTATAGGCTCGGGAGCTATTCATTGGACCAATTCGGATAAGGCGCGTTACTATCAACCATCATATCAATTAAAAATATATTCATCCATAACGGATGTTTAGCCTTTATGTTCAGTTAAGTAATAAAACGAACTCGATCAATGAATGAATGTGACAACCCTACATACTTCTTGACTTAACCTCGACCTGTATAGAGGGAACCTGAAGACGTGGCCTTAGGAAGGAAGTAAATAAAGGAAATTAAATAGAAAAGAAGGGAGGAAATTGGGAAGGTGGAGGAGGTGACAATGAGGAGCCTGTCAGGTAGGGAGGGAGGAGGGAGGACGAAGGGAGGAGAGAATGAGATATCGAAGGGAGCCAAGATACGAGATAGGAGTCGATACCCCGGGATAAATAAAGTTAATATCTCGGGGAGGATAGGATCAGGCAGCCAGAAAATGTAGTCTTTTAGGCCCGTCTTGTCCCCGTTAGTACTCTCTCTCTCTTCTACGCTTTCTCATTCCTTTGCCATTTACATATCACCTCTGGAATCACAAAACGAAATAGGATAAAAAAAACATTCTGATTCCATATGTGTGAATATTATAAATAAAGGATACATCGTTATTGAATTGTTGACAATGAAATATGTAGAGGCCCTGCCAAAAATAAAAGGGTAATTTGGGCGAGAAATTTGCGATAGTCAAGAATATCAACTCTTCACTGATCCCCATCCCCCAATCGTGCAATTTTTCAAAAAAAATTATACGAGTTTAATATTCGTCATGTTTTAATATTTTTATTTTAAAGAGAAACGATTTGCCTGTTTCGAGACTTGCACCCGGGCGAGACCTGCGCGGTGTGTTCTATCACACCCTTAGTGCACGATTCAACGCAAGTCATCTCCTCATTTTCGCAAATTTATTCGGGGATTTGACTATTTGTCCAAATACCAGAATATATTGTCAAATGTGCTCTGGAAAATCAGCTCATGCTGTAGGATTTGATGTACTACAAATTCTTTTTCGGAGAACTGGTTTTTCTTTTCACAATAATTACTGAACTTAAGACCCCCAACTCCGCCATGAAATATAAGAATGAAATATATCCATCAGTACGCCTTTATGACAGACCATTGTTTATAATTAAAGATGTTCAGTTTATTTAATGGATTTTTTTTGTTTCATGAAGTTTTTAACAACTACATAGTGAATTATAAAATCAGACGAATTGGAGTATTATGCTTGCATTGCCGAATTATCACAAGTAAAAACTTTTTTTTTAATGAGAAAAAAATTTAGTTTACTGAGCTAATACAAACAAAAATAAGTAAATGAATGTGGAAAAATCTTTGACTTTGAGAAATGGCATTTAACAAAACACGTCAACTTCTGATCAAAATAAGC
The DNA here is from genome assembly GCA_911387785.2 of Aelia acuminata. Taxonomy (NCBI): domain Eukaryota; kingdom Metazoa; phylum Arthropoda; class Insecta; order Hemiptera; family Pentatomidae; genus Aelia; species Aelia acuminata. Next base: position 23,745,656 of record OU426984.1, on the reverse strand, counting down.
TGGTAAGTGAAAGTTGTGTGTTGCGCGCATCGCACCAGATTTTTTATTACTACTGACAGGTTGACATGATAACTTTATTTTCCATATTATAATCGAAGTTAACAATAGCGATTGCTGTTAAAAGCAGAAACAGATTTTATGCTGCCCTATATTAGATTAATGAGATATAGAGATAGGTTTGGCCCGGCATAGCCTTGGGCAATTTCCATTGTCACAGGAGCCTCGCTCGCTCTGTTTGTCGGGATTATTAATCTCTTTCAACGCGCCGCAGATGTCATGAGCATTTCCCATGTTTAAGCCTGTTTTAATCTCATGAACAAATTTAGCCTTTGAGGTGGACCTGGATTTAGATCGATAATTCCATAATAACAGTAAACCGTTCAATTTCTCTCAATTTGAACATAGCTAAGCCAAATTCCAGCCAAAAGTGCTTCCCAAAATAATTATACTATTTAACTGGATAAATACATCTTTGAATTATATATACATAGCGGAATAAAAAATAATAAGATTCTTTTGGAGTGCTATACGTTTTTCTATTTCTTAATCTTTTACACCGTTTTGAGGAGCGATTAAATTTGAGGATAAATAATTTCATAATTTTGAAAAGGGTTTGATAATAAATTTCAAACAATCATAATAATAAAAAAAAATTTTCTGTAATATATCTGAAGATAAGATTTTCGGACGAGTAAATTAGTTAAATATCTTAATAAAAATGATGAATTTTAGAAAACATGGAAATGACATTTCTAATTATGTATCTAGAAAAGTGGCTTTCATTTTCCTCTATAATTATTTTTTTATAAATATGTAAATATTGTAATCTCATGAAATGTTAAAAGAATTGTTTAGAGTTTGTTTGTTTGTTTGTTAACGTCCCTCTATGCTGCTTAGGCTAATCGGACAATTATATAGTGGCAGGCCTAAATTTAAAGATAGAGCTTTTTAACGAGTATCTGACATCGCACAGGCTCGGTACCTCCATTTTACGTCCTATCCGAGGGATGGCATAGCTAAGGATTTTTTACTCCATTTAAAAAATCCTAGGGCCAATGCGGGACGCGAACCAGTGACATTTAGTATTGTAGGTTGCCTTGCTAACCACTATACCACAGGTGACCCCAATTGTTTAGAGTAAATTAACAATAAAATAAAACCCCTGGTAAAACTAATGTAAAACGTCAGATATCCTTTGGTATTCTTAGGGTTTACATATAAAGTATATGTGGCCGCTATTTGGCTACATTTTCTAAAAGTTTCAGATTTCATACGTAAGATTGCGATAATAATGCCGGCGACAATGCGCATTTTGTGTGACAAGGAAATTCCCCCAGTACATGAGCTTGGGTTTCAGAACATCTATCAAATTTTTGGCAGATTGGTCCACAGTATCCGTTCACCTGGCCTCCGATCCCTACAAGTCTTCCATGATAATGTACAAACAGTTTTTGAGTGTTTTTGTTAATTCTAAACAGGTGAGAACTGATTAGCTCATTGGTTTGATTTAGAATGGGTTACATCAGTGACTGCCTAATTTTTTTGACTTTTATCACATTAGGGATTTTCTGTCACATACACCAATGATGAAAAAAATCCCCTCACAATCAATATCGATATTTTTATCCGGTTAATATTTTTCTATTTTCTGGTTTCCAGTAACACACGAAGATGTGATCCCTACTTATAACATGGAATAACAATGTTCTTATCATTTATACTGAATTGAATAAAGTATATATGAGAACAGGATAAGTTGAATATTAATGGAATACCTGTAGTGGAAACCTGGGAAGGTGAAGAGCATCTAGTCGAGTTTCAACTAGGGCCTGCTCCGGTGAAAAGCTGAAACTTGAAAAGCCTCCGCTCAAAGTGAGCTTTTGAAATAGCTCTTCTAAAGCTTAACAAAAATCTGAAAAGATGGGTCGGCCGAAAAAAAGGAAAGAAGAGAAGAAAAAAAAGAATATAAAGGGTACGAATCAAGAGGGAGGCGCAAGGATTAAAAAAAAATTATGTTTCACAATTATCTGTATATATATATAATTCTCCAGTAACTATATCTGTTTGGAATAACATGATTGATAATAAAATAAAACTGCAATGATAGTGTGATTTTGTTAGCCTATGTTATGTTGCAATGATTATGTTAGAATATTATAAGACGTGTTTTGTTGTTTTTTTTTTCGTTGTTAGTATTAAACAATAAGAATAAAACCATTGTTTTTTTGTGAACCAGTAACAATCAGGGATCTTTTTTTATTAACAAAACTATTATTCTTCCTAGGCTCCTTTATGGATGCGAAACGTGACCGATAACGTTAAAGGAAGAGCAAAGACTGAGGGTTTTCGAAAATAAGGTATTGCGTATAATAATAAGGTATTTGGACCTAAGAGGGACTAATCAACAGGAGACTTAGGACATTTACACACCGCTGAACTGAGTGAACTGTACCCAGTAAATTTAATACAGGTCCTTTCATAGGAAACTCCTGAATCCACACTCGCTTCCTCCTCTATTTCAGACAATCCTCCAAGGCGTCTGAAAAGAAGATAGCCCCAAAATCTTTGAAGATAGATAATATTAGTTGAATATTATCAGTGGATAGTTTCCCTACAAGCTTCTATTTTATTTTATTTTATCACATTTACTTAATGTATTGTTTTCTTTTTTAATACGATTGTAAATTTCAATAAAAAAAACTCAATATTCATTCTCCAGAAAAATCATGATTTTTATTATATGCCTTGTTGAAATAGGTCCATTTATTTGTAGGAAAAAAATAAATTGCCAATTTTTTTCTTTTAAAAGTAAAATTTCAGTATTGCAATTGATTCTTGTACGGTGACCATTCTCAGGGAAAATTAGAGATTTTGTACTATATGTGTATGTAGAGTACTCTGCACTTGAAGTATAATCAAACTCATGAGATGGGTTTGAACATTGCCAGTCATCCTTGAATATAACATGACTTGCCAAAATGGAAATGGTATCAAAATTACGCAAGCCATAGCAAATCAACATCCAAACGTTAATTAGCTGAACGTTACTGTGTGTGGGCCTCGGTTCAATTGGCATCGTCAACGCAAATTCCGCCCTAGATATAGACATTGAATATGATTCCGTTGAACCGCTTAGGAGCCGAGTGTTATCTTACTAGCCCGCCTCTACCATCCATTATCGATAATTATTCTCCATTAATTAATTATATCCTGTGTATTTCACTTGACGGGAAGGGGATAAATTAACAATAAATATGAAAATAAGAAGCCTACAGAAATTTACATTAATAACTAAGTTTATACATTTAATTCATTATTTAGAAATATTTACATCACATCATTAGATTGTCTGCCCAACTACATATGTATTATTTAGAAAATTACGGGTTTTCGGGCCTTTTTTTTTTTTTTTTTTGTAACACTTCATGGGTTTAAATAATTTTTATTTACGAAAAAAAATTCACAATGGCAGACAAACAATAACATACTGAAATTATTAAGGAGGTTACAAAAAGTATCAACTTGTTACGACACAGTAACACAAACGTAACCATATGATTCGATCTTCAGAACAAGACAAACTCTCCAGTCCATCACTCCTTATATTTAGTCTGAATTAGAATAATCTAGAATGTTCCAGACAGGTGTAGATTTTTCTCGAACAGTCACGAACATGTACTAGAATAGTTTGTTCCAATTGTTCCAACAATTCTAGAACCTTATTATTACAGTGAGATTTACAATGTAATACAATTACATTGAATTGCAAAGACACAATTACAATTACATTATTTTATAAATTATTTTTATTGTTTATAGGTATATGCATCAGATCATTAAATAGAATTACACACCTACATATTTGTACATTGGAAAATTTTGGGTATTCTGGGAAGTGAAAGGAAGTAATTAATTAAATGAATATTTAATTAAAACTACATTTAACATAACCCGACTAATGTAATGATAATAAACCTCAAGTGGAAAATAATTCCAGCAGGAAAACAGTTAAATGGTTTAAGTATAAAATAAACAGTTTCCAAAGAACGATTATACAGAAGTAATTGTAATATCCAATTACAATTACTGTAATCGTTGTAATTACTTCTTTCAATTACTTGTGCTGAAGTAATCATAATAATAATTATCTTTAGTTCAATTAAATTTACATGTACTATTAGTTTCAGTAAAGGAAAAAAAAATATATAGAAAAAGAAAGAAATGTGTTACTAAATTTATTTCTGATCAGGATGTATTAAATAAATAATAATTCTATATTAATCTAATCTAAATTTGTGGGAGACCACATTTTTTAAATTATTTAATAAATAATAATTCCTATCGTATGATTTTTTTTGTCCTATTTTGCCTTCATATGTTTATCTTTATATCAGTAAACATTCATATTGTTATACGATTCCATTGAATTGCAGAAGTACAACACTGAATTACAGAATTACTAGGTATTACATATGATTGTATTGGTGATTGAATCACTTTCGCTCAACCAGTAATTGGATATTGCGCAATACAAGTGCAATAAAAATGATTTAGGAAGTAATTGCAATACCAAAAGCCACTCTTAAGAAATTTCAACTAAATGAATGCCATTCACTGTTCCCAAAGCTTTTAACTACCAATACAATCAGTAAGTCATTGTATTCGTACAATTAACTGTATTTTTATTAAAATGTAAATATCACTAAGATAGGATAAAAAGGTTTTGTGGAATATAAAATACAGTTGTAATATAATGGAATATAAAATACTCAAGTATAAAAATAAATAAATTTGAAGGTTTCATATTTGATATTAGAAAGTCAGATTTGTAAGTTTGTAAATTCAAATTCTTACTTAAACCTTTTACAAAATGTATAATAAATTAAATTAACTAATAAATATTTTATATGAATAATCCTAGATGAGTCACTTCGTGGAGTGACCCTCATCACCGAGTTAAGTGGCCGTTTGGCTCGGACATGAGTGGCTTTTGTGAGCGGTGAGCGTAGGCACTGATTGGATCGAGTGGTTAAGTGGGGGGGGGTGGGTTAGTGTGGTCATCCCCCCCCCACCTTCGGCTTAATCTGTCAATACCGCCATAACTACTACCATCTTTTCAGTCCGTGTTATAAATAGTACGTTTTCTAAGTTGTGTGTGAATTTAAATTATATTAAGAGTTTGCACTCGAGGTCTTCGGAGCGGAGCCATTTAAAATTTGTCTTCAAACTCGAGGACTCCGCTACGGAGACAATGCAAATAATTTTCAGTTGTTTACATATAAGGACATAAACAAATCGTAAAAACTATTTATAGGATATTTCGCTTTTGGTGATAAATGACGATCGCGGCCGCGGTGTTTTTCATTATTTTTATAGTACGTTAATCTTTTAACTTCGGCTATATTTTGTGATTTTAATTCATCTTTTATTCATCTTTTTTCAATAATTTAGTTCGGGGCACCAAATAATCCCTCTACTTTGATTTAGTTTCCCATGTGCTTCTACTTTAACCGGAATGTTATTAAGTAGATTTTCTTATTTTAGGAGCTTTTCTGATTGGATATCTGAGAAAACTTCAACCAAAAGGGTCCCATCTTGTCATTTTTTAACTGTTTTTACTTCTCCAATTAGATTTTTTATACTTTTATATATAATAATGATTATAATAATAATAATAAAATTATAAAGAAATATACTTATAAAAGTTTAAAGAAATAATTTTGAAATTAATATAAAATTTAAAAAAATTAACTTTTTTTTTGTAACTATGTGTTCTTGAAGCTTTATAAATAGATATAACCTAAATTTCATTACAATATATGATATGCTAGCCACTACACCCCAGGTGACCCCATAAAAATATATAAAAATAATCATTGATCATTGACGTTGATATTTGAATCAAAAATTGATCATCCTTGAAATGATAGCTAATGGGGATGAAAAATGAAACTATTTTTCTAACAAAGTTTACTGTAAGTCTAGTAAACATAAAGAAAATTTTATAGTCTAAAACAATTTGTGCGATGCCACGAATATCACTAATGCTATCCCTTACTAATCTACTTGAAGTAGATTAAACGAAACTAAACATTAATATAACATGGAAATATATAAGTGCAAAATTCATTAAGGTACAACTTTGATGATATTGGTCTGATGTTTATATTTTATTTAGACGAAATCGTTAGCCATTTGAAGTTCCTATGCATATATAAATATATACTGCTGTGTGTGGGAAAATTATATCGAATAAAATATATAAAAATCAACTAAAAAAATGTTTAATCTTAAAATTAAAAAAAGAAATGAAAAATTTGCCAAAAAAATAAAAATATAAGTTTATAATGAAACATTATTTTTGTGCTCCATGGATAAAATATTATGTCAATGTATGAAATATAATTTAGTGAATAAAATATAATTATATGATGACCCATTTAAGGGATGAATGGGGTATATCTTTTTCCGGGGACATTTTAACGGTAGTAGAAATTTTATCTATCATACGATCATCTACTCTTTTTATTTAATAGAGTTAAATTAAATGAGATTAGATTTTTAAATAAAGTATACTTAAATAAACTTTATATCCCTATATAATATCCTTAAATATAAAACTTCTAAATAAATTGATAATTCATTTTGTTACACAATACACCATATTTCTCTGATGTATTGTCACGGAATCATGAATAAATAGTTAATGATTACTATAGATACCTTGGTCTTTTTGCACTTTTTTATTTTCCAAACATTTTTTTTAAAGAAAAAATTAAAAAAGCAATATGTAAAATGGAATGCTAACGAATGTATATGGGGAATTAATTTCAAATCCGAAATTCAAACAAGGTCATGCATAATTCATCGGCACATCTAACTTATTACTCCTGTGTTAGAATGCTCAGAACAATTTCAATCTCCTCATCTATTTTAATCATTATCACTTTGGAAAATTCATATGCCAGTAAAGCCATATTTTCTTCTAATTATTTTATATTTTGTTCAAATAAAAAATGTATATTTTTGTTAAAAATAATTTATTTTAAAGTAAATTACTGTCATCATGTCCTGTGTTATTTACAATTTACTAATGTTTCGTTCATTTCTGTTCAACCTATTTCCTTCCTTACTACCTTGTCATTTAATAATCATCTCATTTTTCTTGACATCATTAATTCAAACATCGGCACATATTATCGTCCTGGTAGCCCCCATAAAATAAACTTAGATTAATAGCACAAATAAGATTGGCTGGGAAAAACAAAACAAGATATATTATAAAAATGTTACATTTAATTTTCAAGTTGAAAATTTGTTTCAAATCTGTAAATCTGAGGTTGATCGTTTTCAACACTTTTTTCCTGCAATGTCCAGCTTATTCGTATTACAGAGATAAATTCTTAAGCAAATATCTTGTTGGTAACCCTCCCAATATGGAAGATGTATTAATTATTGATAGTTTAAGAAAACTAGAAGATATTTCTATTTTTATTGTTAATAGTTTAAAAATAAGAAGCAGTTTTAATAAGTGAACACTGTTTGTTTAATATGTATATATTGTAAATGAATAATATGGAACTATGACCTATCTGTATAGGCAACAACCTGTAAACAGATTAAAAATAAATGAAAATAAAAAAAAATTATAATATTTGCTACCTATGCCTTAAAAATGACCAAATTATTACCAGCAAATCTAATACAAGTCGAACAGGCGAAAATCTGGGTGCAGATTCCTATTTTATAAAAAATCTCATAAGCGTAGGTACATATAGTTTTAGTAGGGAGGGTAATGAAAACAATCGAATTCTCCCCGCATCCATTAATCCAAAATCCACTATTTTTTTATACCTCTTATTGTGTCATATAAAAAATAAAACTATTCGTAAATACCTGTCTAATAACTGTTCTGGATAAGCCCTGGAAAAAAATATCTCGTTTATTTCCAAGAGCCTAAGCCATTAAAAGTTCCAATTCATAGCTTGTTATTGACTACTATTTCAGACCGAGGGAATTCAACTATGAGATCCTCTAAAAAAGGGTCTATAATACCAGCACAAAGAATGCTAAAATTACCACCATTGCAGGTTGTAAAAAAAGAGAAGCTGGTAACGACTGGTAAATTTCACTAAAAATAGATTACGTAGATTAAATCCTAACAATGAGCAAAAAAAAAAACAAAAAACTTTTTGACCAGTATAATGCCTTAATATCGTAACTTGAAGCACAAAACATATGATTCAAAAGAGTTCAAAACTTTTGGTTGGAACAATTACCAACTGTTCTAGTTCATTTCGTGACTGTTCGAGAACCTTCTACTCTTGTCGGAAACCGTATGGAATGTTTAAAATCAGACTAACTATAAGGAGCGATGGACTGGAGAATTAGACTTCCTCTGAAGATCGAATCATTAGGTTATTTTGGTGTTACTGCGTATTGATTTTCCAATGGTTGTAAAATTATGATAAATACCTATATTCTAAAGTTTTTGTATCGGCATAAACATGAATAGCTCGCTGACTGCGGAAGATTACAACAGTGCTGGCACACGGCTTCTCATACACTCCGACTTCAGGTTCAGCTAGTCTCTACTGTAACGTCTATACATATTTTTAAATACTAAAGATGCCCATATTACCCTTAGGTGAACATAATACCATCCTACCCCTAAATATGTATATAGATACATATTTTAAAATAAATAAGAGTGCCTATAAATGGATCTGTTAATGCGATATAGGACTTAGATAGCAAGGTAATATCCAAGTGAAAGATGCTTAAAATAAATTATAGGAGCTGAGCTTGATCCACTTGACAGGGTAGATTACAGTTTGCTGGATGGATGCATCACTATTCAACAGGGCGATGATTCCAACTTCATATCCACTCTCGCTCTGATTAACTATTCAATGGAAATTAGTGAATGAATCAAGGGTGATTGATGACGTAGGCCGAGCTGAGTGCCAGTATTAATCAAATATAGAAATTTATCATCGTCATCAAAATCACCTTATATGACTGCCTGGCTTTCGGCTTACTCAATATCATGAAAAGCTATCGGGAGGGAGATCACCATTTCATAAGTTTTGATCTAACGGAAACTATTTTAAAGACTTATTTTATAGACCATTCAGAAAATTATAAAGCCTTGTATTAGTAAAATTTGGAAATGAAACCACATTGCTCTTCAAGTCTAGTTTGTTACCAACCACTGATTTTTCCAGGAGCAACTACACCTAATATCTACCCTTAACAAAATAGAGTAGCATATATGTTGTTTCAAAATAACACTATACATATTTCCTAACAAAATGAAACAAATAATTTAACATATCGCTTGCCATGTACCTTAGCTTATACCTACAATTTTCCTACAGCCAGCCTTAGAATAGCTTCATCTAATGAATTGAATCTTTTACTTACGGCAGAACTCAACCTTCCTGAAAGAAACGAACGAATTTTTTCTCACAAACGAACTCGGCCATAGATCTAAAAAAGTTCTCGCCAAGAAGAAAGATTAATGTCAACAAAATTGTGGCTCATATAATTTAATGAAACTGAATTTCTTATAGGTTACCTATAAGATAGGTTACTGCACCACATAACACACCATCAGAACATTTGGTCGGTATCAAGCCAAAGAGAACTAACCGAAAAAATCCCTATTTTGAGGGAAATGAAGTTAAAGTTTGATTTTTGTAACTATTTCTATTTGTTTACTTCTAACAATTTCCAACCAAAACATATTTTACTTTTTCTTTAAATAATTAAAAAAAAAGTAGTAGGATTATAAAAAAAAAAAAAAAACGATAAGATTTTTTTAAAAATAGTTTGGCGCTTATAGTCCTTGGGTTACCCTTAATGCATTAATATACATGACAATACTTGTAAATATTTTGCAGGCGTGACCGTACCGGTTTCCCTGTGTTGTTCTAGTACTTTTATGACTGTTATCATTCTTAAAACATTTCTTACATTACATTAAGACAAAGAGAATATATTTAAGTAAATTATATTAAATATAAGTGAATAAATTATATGATACCAAAAATACGATCATTCCTGTTGACCATTCGCTGATAGTCCCTCAGAACCAGACTAAGGTGCGCCACATTAGGCTAACTTTTAAGAGGAGTACTAGAACTGTTTTAAATGATCTTTATATTTCTGCTCTAATAATGATGAATAAGCTAAACAATTATATTGGCATTATAAAAATTGTGCGTGATTTACCCATTTGTAGTTATCCTTTTAGATTCAATGCCTTATTTATTTAGGACTGTCCTTCATTGTTTTTTTTAAATAATGCATTAATTTGAAATATATTCAAATTATTCAAAACAGAATAAAACTTCAAATACTCATTAAACAAAAATATATAATACTATTAATAAAAGTTGTAATAGGTTAGGTTAATAAAAAAAAAAAAATAATAATAAATGTGAATTGATGGCCAACAGAACATATTGTTGATAGTATGAAAAGGTGGGCGGTAGAATATACATAATTAGTGAGGAGCCTCAACAGATAAGCCAGAATTAATTGTTAAGATAATGGATTAGCGAGCTAATATGTGTGAAGGATAGATATTGTAACTGGATCCCACCATAATCCATTTTAGAATCTAATGTAAAGGTAACTGTATAATTACAATATTCGTGTACAATAGTTATATAGTTGTGTTTAACATCATTAAAGTTCTCTCTCTCTCTCTCTCTCTCTCTCTCTCTCTCTCTCTCTCTCTCTCTCTCTCTCTCTCTCTCTCTCTCTCTCTCTCTCTCTCTCTCTCTCTCTCTCTCTCTCTCTCGGACGGAGGAAACAGAAAAGATTGGCCTCGGCGGGGATTTGAACCCGAATTTCCTTATCACTAGTAAGGCCACTTGAGCCACCAGGCACATATCCCGGTCAAGTCTATCCCGTCTCTCCAGTTACCTCTTTCCCACCGATCTCGCAAATTTGGGAATTTTATGAGACAGTGGACAAATTAGTCCATTTAGTGAGGTCCTTTGACTATTTTCAATTTATTAAAATGATAATTCACTATAATAATGAACGTTTGCTATGCTAGCCACTACACCACTGGAGACCCCTGTCAGTGTATTAATTGTAATAGAATTAATTTCTTGATTTAGATTTTTTGAATATTATATTAGCAATTCTATGTTAGCATATATTATTATTATTATATTTTTAAATAATTTTTTTTTTTTTTTTTTTTTTTTTTTTTTTTTTTTTTTTTTTTTTTTTTTTTTTTTTTTTTTTTTAAGAGAAAAGATCTGGCTCTGCCGGGAGTCGAACCCGGGTCTCCTGCGTTACATGCGAGGATGCTAACCGCTACACCACAGAGCTCGGCTCAAGGCAGAGCAAATCCTTCCTCTTCACTGATACCTACTCCCCCTATCTCACAAGTTTTGTGAGTAGTAGCGGGAGGTGGACAAATTTTGTCCAATTTATGATATTTTTTATTGACATAAGTCAATTTTTTAAATTATTTTAATTAATCTAATCTTAGATCGTGGCGGACCACCATTTTAAATTATTTTTAAATAATTTATTTTTTGAAGAGAAAGGATATCAGTGAAGAGGAAGTATTTGCTCTGCCTTGAGCCGAGCTCTGTGGTGTAGCGGTTAGCATCCTCGCATGTAACGCAGGAGACCCGGGTTCGACTCCCGGCAGAGCCAGATCTTTTCTCTTCAAAAAATAAATTATTTAAAAATAATTTAAAATGGTGGTCCGCCACGATCTAAGATTAGATTAATTATAATATTATTATTATATATATTAGCCTTTCAACTTAAATTATGATTTTAGTTTATTTGCGTGTTTTGTTATTTTATTTATGGGGTTCACATTACAAAAAAAATAAAAATAAATAAAACAATATTATTTTAAAATTTATGCAAAGTATTCAATATTAAACGGCAGACAAAATATAAATTTTTTATTAATTGGCAACGTTTTTAGTTTCTACGAAAACTCAGATTCCAACATTCCCTTTGTATTCCACGAGTTGATTTAAAATTTACAATATCTATATTAAATAAAAGTTGTATTTGACTTGAACCTAAAAGGAGAAGTAGCATTTTTTTTTCTACAGTATATCTATCAAAATACTTCTCACGGAAAACATTTTCATTTATTGAATAAAATAAAATAACGATGAAAGTATTTTTAAAATGAAATGCAGGTTCAGCTCATTTTTATGCCGTAGTAAAAGAAAAAAGAAAAAAAAAATTAATTTTAGCCTACCTTAAGCCCCTACCAACCTAAAGTTAATATAATTAATTCCCCCTTCTTTATTTCCCTATAAATACCGCAGATACTAAATATGAATTTATTGGAGGAAGGTCCATCGTATGTCTTTGTAAAAAGGGCTGGCTGGCCCTATTATATACCCTAGTTAGCCAACGCTAAGGGAGTAGTCGTATTTTTAATGAAATTTTTATGGTTGGGGAAAACTCTCCCTTATTAGGACGATACACTCTATTAAGACTAGGAGGGTTGAGGGGAGTAATAATGCCCCTCCCCCTGATCGTAAAGTATGGTTAGCGAACTTCTGAAACAACATTTTGAATTAAGAAGCCTTGTGCCAGCGATGCATTTCTTAAAGCGAATATATTAATTTCAATCATTCGGAAATCTCGTAAAAATATGGATATCAAACTGTACAGGAAACTGTAGATTAATTGGAATTTATGTGGAAATAGATTAATTATGAACTGCATTATTTTCTAAATGCTAGTAATATCTTTCTTAATAAATAAATGATGAAATTTGAAATAATATCGTTCAGGTGTTAAGACAAATGATTTCTAAAGATATTAAACAGCAGGTGTATCTGTCATCCCCTTGAATATGTCTTTAGGTCGAAATTAGCTAGAAATGGGTTGGACCCTTTAACGTCTGAGCAGTGCGAGTGTATTGCGGGCTCTGTGGCCTGAGACCTTAGACCGGCTGCATTGCCCCGGTGGCCTTAATACTTTTTGCCACATTCACTCTTCTTTATCTCCTTATTCATATTTTTCTTATAAATTCGCCCTATTTGACTAAGGAATAAGATGCAGGTAAAATTAATTTGGAAAAACCCGAAAAGAACCCCATGCCGATTAGTTTACAACCCTCGGAAAGTTTGGAGAAAACTATAAACCTCGTCACCGGAAAATACCGGACGGGCTGGAAACAGGGTTGGAGAAACGCGAATGCCAATTATGTAAAAATAATTTTCGTGTCTTGCACTCGTCCTAAATATGAATAAAAAAATGATGGTTATTTTGTCTGCTGGCCATACGTAAGCTTATATACGGAAAAGAGATCGAAATAAACACGCACCATCCCCAATCATGGGAATCACAGTGTGCATAATTTGATTACCACTAATATTTAAGTAATCAGTAGCCATATTTTATGTGAATGTCTATTTTAATAATATTGTAACTTTAAATCGATACCCAAATAAAAAACATATGGTTTAAAATCTCAAAAATAGATTTCCGTTAGAGTTAAACGACAATATCACCATTTAAGCCCCTTAGGGGTTACATTTTTGAAATTCCTTTCTTAGTAGTTACCTACATCGCGTTTAAAATCTAAATTCCGAACTTCAAGTTTCTATCATTAGTAGTTTTTGCTCTGCGTTGATTCTGCCAGTCAGGACAAAGCCTCTTATATATAGAGAGATAATAATTTCCAAAATACATATGTGGTTTGCAGCTCGTTTTTCTTTAATAATCAGGAGAAACTCAACATTTCCAAAAAAAAAAAAAAAAAAAATTTATTTTTAAGATCTATCAAATGGAACATAAATTTATCAAATCATGAAAAAAGTATTCTAACTAGGAATATGTGTCGGAGAAAAAATTTAAGTTAAGGAGATCTCTTAATGTAAAAGTAGAAACGTTTTTTTCACTTTTCCAATAATTTGAATTTGTTTGAATGTGTGGTTTTTCAAACGACCGATACAAATGTAGTTATTGTAATGTAATTAGCGCTAAATCCTTTGTAATCGATCATTGAACAATTGGTCAACTCTAATATTTCATTAATGATAAAATCTATTCAGTAGGTTTAATGTTCGTAATCAGTAGACATTATTATGGTATTTTTTACGAAATTTCAACGCTTAGCAATGAAAACCTGATTTTATAACAATACTGTCTAAAGTATTGTACTTAAAGTCCTAGGAAAAATCTGGTGCCATGCCCGAAAACTTTCACTTACCAACTTAATTAGATTAGAAATTGACGTTTTTTGAAAAATATGTAAACTCCATTCCTCAAATCCAAACATTTTTTCCACATTCATTTACTTTTTTATGTTTGTATTTGCTCTCTAAAGTACACTAAGAATTTATATTGTTAAATAAAAGTTTTTACTTATGATATTTCGGCAACGCAGGCTTAATAATCCATCGCGGCTGATTTTATAATTCTCTATTCATTTGTTGAAAACCTTATTTAGTTACCATGGAAACAAATAATCTCCATTCCAAAACTCGTTTTTTTATCATAAAATGATTTTTTTTTTCTCCTGAAAATAAACAAATTTACATACCATATTTTGCTGTATCAAAGGCGCTATACTGTAGGTCCAAGGTTCGAGTCCTGGTAGATAATTTTTATTTAGTTAAAAGTCTTGGGTAAACTCTTCGCATAACATTATATATTTTTTGGTTTATAAATTAAACCTCATAAGCTCTTAAGGATAAAATTATCCAAGCTGCAGATGTTTAGTTTTTTTTTTTTTAACGCCTTATTCAGATAAGTATTTACATAAATCATATTTATCGGTACACTGCTCAAGGTCCAAGGTTTGAGTCCCGATGTGGGCTGGTAATTATTAATTATATTACTTATTTAATTACTGGTATTTATATTTTGTTAAAACAGTCTTGAATGAGCTCCTCGCATAACCTTGACCATTCAATGATTCTAAATTACAGGACCCTCCAAAGGTTATAATGGTATAATTTTTTTTTCAATAAACAACCAACTGGTTTACCTAATTGTGACCGAGGAAATCTAAAATTCCTATACCCATATAATAACTAAAAATGATTAATAAAACCAAAACAAATAAGCGAAATCTGATTTCTCACATTAAAAAAATAAAATATTTTGTTATAAACATTCTGTTTAATAAACAGAATTGTTTAAAACAAAGTGGTTAAAAAAGAATACTTCAAATGTTTCATTTCGAATGAATTGATCCACTACTGCCCTTTGTTTCAAACACGTGTGGCGTTTGAATGAAGCAAGGTCAATTAAACGCTTTATTCCTAGTCCGGTTTCGTCGGAATTTTTTTTCGATGAATTTATATTTCATTCTTGCTGTTAGTGTTAAAAATTATTATCAAAGTGAAAATTCTAAATAGAATTCGGATAAAATCTCAATGCCAAAAAAAAGAAAACGTGAACGTTTAATAAAAAATGAAAATGTGTTCAAATCATCCGGATAATGAATGATGTATTACTGAGATACTCTCCAGTTTTCCAAGTAATGTAAAATTTGCAATAGGAAGCTAATGCCGATTCTGCTGATAAATTGAAATGTTATCAGGGATAAGTGTTAACTAAATCTCTAAAACTAAGAAGGCATTTGGAAACCTTAATTTTTTTTTATTATTAAGAAAATTATAATTGCAACGCCAGACAAACGATGTGATCATATGCGCAAGACTATTACTCTTGTCCATTGCTGCTTATATTGTGTCCGAAACAGAACATTCTAGAAGGACGTAGAACATTTTCGAAACATCTAGAACTTATACTAAAACAGTCACGTAACTGTTCCAATAAAATGTCTAGAACTCTTCTCAATGTAACAGGCAAAATCATATGATTTCATCCCACCTTACTGGATAATGAATGATGTGTTACCGAAATGCTTTACAGTTTTCCAAGTAATTTATAGTTTGCAAAAGGAAACTAATTCCATTTCTGCTGCTGAAATGAAAAGTAATCAGGGATAAGTTTTAAGTAAATCTGTAACGTTAGAAAGGGTTTTGAAAGCCTTAAACTTTTACTTTTAAGAAAAGTATTATTAAAACGCCAGACAAACGGCAATAAAAACTCAAATTACTAATAACGTAACAAAAGTAACTACTTCTTACAGTAACACAAAAGTAATGACATACTTCGATGTACTCCGCCAGGCTAAGACTTCTGTCCATTGCTTCTTATTGTAACAACTTTTGGGTTGAAATAATTTTTATTTAACGAAAATAATAATTTACAATGCCACACAAACAATGAAAACACAAAGAATTAAAAAGGTTACAAAAATGATCACATTGCAACACAAATATAACCATATGACTTGAGCTTCAGAACAAAGACTATCTCTCCAGTCCATGGCTCCTTATATTTAGTAGTAATCAGAACAGCCTTTTTATTCGAGAAGAAAAAGGATTCGAGGTCAGCGTAGATGTTACTCGAACATCGTAGTCACAAACATGCACTATGACAGTTTGTTCCAACTGTTAGTCTAGGACTATTCCAAATCATATGTTGTGTGCTTTGTTTCACCTTTCATTTTGTTTTATTCGAAATAGAACAATAACGAATGACTTAAAATATTCTGGAAACATCTAGAACATGTACTAAAACAGTCATGTATCTGTTCCAACAAAAAGCCTTGAACCCTTCTCAATGTAACAGACAAAATCATATGATTGTTCCACGTTACTGTATGTTATAAATGAGGCGTTTGCTATCAAAACCATCTCATTCCATATTTTTCTGAAATCCACTTTTTTGTAAATTTCGGAAGTTTAGAGGGTCCTTCATAACCTGACGAAGGGATATAGCTCAAATCCAGCTCATTCCAGGAAGGAAGGCCAGCAGAAGAAAACCAAGAATGTGAGCCGATGTATTAGGGCGACAATTTCATTTAAATAACGAGCCTTCTTTTTCCTTTCCCTCCTTGCTTTCTGCATTTTGTTTACAATATTATTTTTCTTTGATAAATAAAAAAAAAACATTCTGTTCCGTTTAGCGTTGTAATTTATGACTTTTTTCACATTCTACCACAGTTTACGTTTCAACTGTTAAATTTGAGATCATTCGAAAAAGTTAAGTGGATGGCATTTATTTAAAACTCGTAAAGACACAAATATTAACTGGTAAACTGGAAAAAACGAATTTCACATAACTTAATTGAACAAAAAACTGAAAAAAACCTAATGAAAAATCATGTTTTTGCATCAAAATCAGCTCATTCCAACCTAACAAGTGTTAATACGTCTAAGGTAATGCACCTGGAATGAAAATGAAAAACTAATCAAATTCTAGGTGGTTATACCTACAGCTAGAAAATTTTGAAAAAAAAATTAGCTTTAGTACCGTGGACGTGAGAAGTTTTTTGTCTCTCCTGTAAAATTTCCAAAAATGGAATGAGCTGGTTTTGATAGCAAACGCCTCAAATATCGCATTAGTATATACATCTGCGGATTACTCCCTAATAAAGTGAACAAATAACTGTCACGTTTCCTAAGATGGAGCACTGTAAATGATAATGTTTCCAAACGTGGAGCCTCCCCCTCCCTTGATTCAAGTTATTCAGATCACCCACCACCCCATTCGCACATCAGCACTCCCCCCCCCCCCCTTCACAGCCCCTGATGAGATTGTTCCTGGGGGGACTCCTCACCGACGCCCCCCCCCCTTCAGGTTCAATTAATATCCACCGAGTGAGGACGGGAGTGAGTTATACCGAGAGGACAGGAAGCGTGCTTGTGCCTACTCCCCTTGCATTAATTTACCTGGCGCGGCCCTGCTGTAGGGGCAAGAGCTATGGGCCCTCATTTATAAACGTCTCTAAGAACAAGGATGCAATTTTAGTCCCCTTACTCTCTTCAGTCTTCCCTCACATGGAATAGGATTCACGGATTAATCGGCACACCTTAATTTATTATATATAAGTTAGCTTCAATTTAGAATTAAAAACTTTTTTTTTTTTTATAAAGAAAGGTTTATATCCCTAGACCAGGCGCGCCAAACGTTTTTACACTACCGTGAGCATGGTTGACTTTGGACACCATTACTTTTATTTACTTAAAACTAAGTATAGGTTATGAATAATTTAAAATTATTTATAAATGTTGTATTATTATGATTTTTCTACAGATAAAACAAGAAAACAATAATAATAATCAATTTGAATATTTAAAAAAAATTAAATATTTCAAAAATCTAAAAATAACTATTTGAAACTATTAAAAAGTACTTATTCGATCTATAATGTTTACATCAGTTATTTGAGTAAAACATTTAATTCCTGAAAAAGCATGTTTTAAATCTCCCTAAGGGCCAAGAAATGTTTTTGAAATATTTTTCGACTTTGTTCTGGAACTAGGTTTCGAAAAATCTTTCGCTGATCACATTGATTCACCGTCCTTTCCAAAAACGAATTCCCCATCATCATCATCCGACTCATATTCATCATCCGGACCGCCTTCTTGTTCTGAGTCACTGTAGTGCTCTTGGTCAGAATAATTTATGGCTTCACCTTCCCCATCAGAAAAATCCGACTCCTATTCCTAGAAGATCCCTTGTTTCTCCTCATCATACAACTCTCTTAAAATCCTTGGAATATTTTCATATTTTATTCCTTAAAAGAGAATAAGTTTCAGAAATTAACATAAACCAAAAAAAAAAATAAAAAAAAAATCCGAAAATAAAATCATAAAAGAACTTTATAACTTACATGTCCGGTCGCGTGGTTGCTTTTGGACACCAGCCGTGGTTTTATAAACTCGCAATAATTTTTCACTTGTCACTCAAACAAAAGCCAATGTGAGACTTATCTAGGGAGGAGGAGTCCAGGGAAAGTTACTAAGGGTGGGAAGGGGTAATTCAAATCGCTACCTGCACGACTGACCTTTAATGAGAATTGGTGTCCAAAGTCAACCAGCGCGCCCGGTTTAGGGTTAAAAAGGTTGAAGTTTTAGAGTAAATCACACTTAAAACATGTGAGAAGAAGAAGGTATGGAGGTGAGCTCTGTATAGACTGAAGTAGCCCTAGTGTGTCTAATTCTAAGATTAGTAATGCTAAAAGTACAGTTCACATGGTAGGAGAAGAAATATTAATTTGTATAATATTATAAGATTAAAATTGTATTATATTGTATTATATTAAAAGATTAATTAATTTTAAATTGTTTTATATTATAAGATGAAAATTCTTAATATAATTTTTATACATATTTTTATACGAGCAGACCCAGCCACGCGTTGCTATGGCTCGGTAGCTATAATGTGTTGAATTAATTATATCCTATTCATTTTAATAGAGTAAAATTAAAATTCACTGATAAAGACAAAAACGTTTTAGCTAACCAACGGGATTTAAAATAGAACTTTACGCCAAATTTAAAATTGTTTGGTAAAAAATTTAGAATGGTTCAAGTTTTTATTTTTTGCAACTCATATAGTAAGTATTAATGATCCATTCATTTAGCACTTAATGAATTATTACAGCAGAGGCGAGGTTAAATATAGATAAGACAACTAAAAGGAACTAATAAAGAATTAGTACAATCACAATAGACAGTTAGCTAAAACGCACCAAATCAATCTTTTGCCAGAATACGTATTAATTAAATTCAGAATATAACACGTGATGATAAGCGATATCATATCAGCAGGTTCTACCTGAAACAGGTTATTATGTTCTTACAGAACTACTTATCAAAACATGAAAATTTAATTTTATGAATGAGATTGATAACTATTTTTATAATAATAATTTACATTTTTTTTCATTATCACAATTCACAATTTCTAGTAATTGTAGTGCTAATAGGTGCACAATGATTTTGGTTAACCCGTCTGTTGCTTAAACAAATAGATTCGATGTTCTCCCTATACGTGAAAAGGCTATATTTACCCACGGGCAAAACACAAATTTTCCTATCCAAGACGGAAAAAATTTTTCATTAGCTTACAACTTACACCGCCAGATTGATTCTTACCCTCGCTAAATACCGATAGAAAATGAAGTTTTGTGCCAATAAATCAACTTATAACGCCATCTGTTGGAAATTTATAGGACTTGCAAATAATCGCACTCAATTGTAGAATAATAAGCATTTAATTTGCATTAAAAGAAATATTGGGAACATCGAGATAAAAACTATCCTATCTTTTAAGTTGGACAAAACTACACACAATGAGCCAAATTAAATCACAATTTGTTGAGTAGATTCTGATTTTACCTCCGACAAACATCGGGACACGAGATTAAATATATATATTTTTTTAAAAAGTTTATTTGAAGTTTTAGAGTAAATAACAATTGAAAGATGTGAGGAGAAGGCATGAGATGAGCTCTTTATAAACTGAAGTAGCCCCAGGGTGTCTAATTCTAAGAAAAATGATGCTAACACTACAGGTCGGATGCTAGGAGTAGTGATGTAAAACTATCGATAGTCTCCCTTATCGATAGCTTCGATAGTATCGGACATAAAACTATCGATATTATATTGAAATGAAGGGGGAGGGGTAGAATAGTTGGATTTTTGATTTGGAACGATAGGAGTTATAATGCCTTTTTTATTGTACTTTTCTGTTAATTAGGGAATAAGATAAACATTTCTGACAATGGAGGATGGATTCCATTACAGCCAGAAGTAATTAGAGTTGATAAAAAGTTCGATAAAAAGTCAAGATTGTAGGTTTCTATGCTAACCCCTACACCACAGGTTACCCCTAACCTCTAATAGACCTTTACTACTAATACCCATTGGAATTAGGGTCTAAGTAGTGACTTCAAATGCTGTTCAGTTGACTGAACCCACTGGTTAGGACTTGTCCTTGTTCATTAGGACAACTTTTAATACAGAAATGCATCCTCGTCTTTTAAATTTAAATGAATAATGGTTATGAATATATCATATTCATGATTGATGATTGGTGAATATTTGTTATTCATGACTGATGTATATTAGGTATTCATGATTGATAAATACTATATTAATCCTAGCTCATGAATATATTTTATTCATGAATAATGACTAGCTTAATTTATCAGTATTCGTTAATCATGATAACTGAATACCAGTTATTCATTATTCATTTCAAATGAATACCATAAACACTCAATAATCATTAAAAATACTCCGTAATGATTATGAATAATGGTTATTCATTATTCATTTGTTTTATGATTAACAGTTATTCATATTCATTGAAAGTCTGGTAATCACGAGCCCGGAATCCTCATTTGTCGACAAAGTTGATTTGTTAGGTACATAGGTACAAGATGCGACAACATTCTAAGCGTGATCCTCGAGTGTGTGGACTATCCTCTAGATTTTTGTTAGAAAACTAAATAAAATTACTTTGTAACATTTATTCTACATTTAAATGAATAATAGGGCACATAGGTACTTAGAGGCAGATCATATTACCACTTTTCCGTTTTAAAAAAAAGTTTTCGATAGTACTATCGATAGTTGAAAAAATATAGATAGTTTCGATAGTTTAAAACTATCGATAGTTTCGACAGCTTTACGTCACTAGCTAGTAAGCAGAGGATTAGTTTGCATATTTGTCTGTCATATAGTATTGTGTATTTGTCCATATTTATAATCATTCTTTTATTTTTGTTGTCATGATAAGAGGAAAATTCTTAATATAAATTTTAAATATATTTTTATATTAAGAGAAAAGACGCTATTAAGACAAGAAAAATTATTGGATTAATATTTTTAAAAAAAATTGACAATGGTCAAAATACCAGCCTAAAAGTACAAATTATTCCACTACCCCGTATAATTCGCAAAAATTGCGAAATCGGTGAAAAAGGCGTCAGTGAAGAAAAGGATTGACTTGGCCGGGATATGTGCCTGGTAGCTCAAGTGGCAAGAGCGACGTACAAGTGATGGGGAAACCCGGGTTCAAATCTTTTCTCTTCTTATAAAAATTATGTTTAAAAATTAATATAGATGTATCGCTTCTACCTACCCTTGCTGCATTCTGTTTTTGTTTTTTGTTTTTTTTACTTGCAAAAAACTTTAACACGTATCTTAATCGATGTTTTTAATATCCGTCCTCTCTCGTTAGTACTAAGTAATGAAAGGGACCAGTAGAACGTTGTAATACTAACATGATTTACGATCTTTTTCGGCCAAGGGTGAAACAACGACTTAGAAATCCAATATAAACTTTCTAACTTTTCCCTTTGATGTCAACTTTGTAAAGCAGATCCAGCCTTTTAGAAAACAAAATATAGCAGGCATCATGAGGAATATAATATATAAGAGCAAGAGTAAGAATATATATGAATATAAATATAAGATCGTTATGAGGAATATAAAGACATCCGGGTACAAATCCAGGTCAAGGTCAATCTTTTCATAAAAAAAATTTAAAAATTATATATATGTATATATATATATATATATATATATATATATATATATATATATTTTATTATTTATTTTTTTTCGGTTGGCGCATTAGGCCTAATGAGACCTTTCGCCGCTCAGTGTGGTCTTCTTACAGAAATTTGTTTTGCTTGCGGGAGTACAGACAGCCTGGAGGGGGTAGCCCAAACCTCACGTTGCTGAAAGCCATGGTCACCATGGTACAGCGGCAGACTGCCCACAGCTCCATAACCAATCCCATTGGGGCCAATTTGGCAGTGTCCTTCCCACCGATGGCGTCAGCTCTCTCGGGTTCAAGGACAGTGACAAATTGGTCTAGGTCCAAGGATTATGGTAGCTCAGAGTCAGCAGGCCCCGAGGACCTATATTTCTTTCCCTGAAGCATACCGTCCCTGAACCAAACCTCCGGGCGGTCACTGACATCCTGGAAAACCACACCACGATTCTCGATGAGATACACGGGGAAGATTCATCACTCCTACGCCCGGTCGGTGTGAGTCGCCTCCAGTAGGCTGACGGGTCTCAGATATCCGGGGGTAAGGGTAGACTTGGACTGCGTGGCTTTTTATTGGTGGGCGGTCACCCGAATGGAGCGGTCACCCATCCAAGTACTGACCACGATGGACGTTGCTTAACTTTGATTATCTATTGCAAGCGCCCTTGTCCACTCGGCCATCCCGGCCCATATATATATATATATATATATATATATATATATATATATATATATATATATATATATATATAATATTTAAGTTAGACAGTATATTATTCCTTACTATGTAATATTTTTCCTTAAGCTTTATTTCTTTTGTGTGATTTCAATTAAATCGTTGCTTGGCATCTTTCATTAAAATAAGGTACTTCGAACTTCAAGGAAAGTTTGAAAAGTAATACCGATGATCAAAAGAAGTTTCTAACGACTAAAGCAAGGAATAACGTAGTGTAAGACAATACGCACGAATTCATCGTAAGGAAAAAGACGAGATTGGAACGTGGAGGGGAAGCTACGGCAGGGGTGCGAGAGGCGTTTGTTGTTTTAGCAAACAGAGGAGGGTGTTGAGGGAGCTGATGAATTAAGTTCCAAGAAGACCTTCCGATTGAATTCCTCTTTTGGGAATAAAATTTGATATAACAGCAGAGGTAAGATGGAAATTCGATTGTATAGCTTTGATTTTTGTTTAAGAAGTAAATAAAACTTTTACGAATCAAACAACCCGTTGTATATGTAGAGTACCTTGTTAGGAAGTAACCGTCCCTTAAGAAGGATATTGGAAGGATGTTATCTGACCCTTATCACGCTCAAACCCTTGAATTTATGGTTCAATTAAACGTTTAGTGAAAATTGATCCCAATTAGGAAAGTTGATTACAAGTTTTTTTTTTTTTTTTTTAGCCTAATTTTTGTTTCCACAATAATAATACAGAATAATATTAATGAAGGCTTAACGAGTGCGTTATTTATTAATTGACCCGAAGGTTCGATACCAACACCACAACTCGCTCCCTGCACACCTCCATCCACCGACCTCAATCCAGACCCAACTTCGAATCGATCTGCCTTAACGCAATCCTCCCACCTCTGTCTCGGCCTATCCCTCGGATGTTTCCGGCACCGCGCTTATTAATCTTTTCGAAATTCGTCCACTACTAAGGTTTGTTATTTTAAACTAAATTATACTAAGTCTATTATACTCACCGGCTTCAGTTCACTCAGTTGGGAGTTGTGTAAGCTTCTAAATTCTCCGGTTAGTTATTAGTAGTGATATTACTAGGTCCAAATATTCTACTTAGTTGCCACAATAGCTTTTTAAATTTTATCATAACAAAATAATGTATATACATTCTTATCCCATCTCCCCACAAAATCGTAAGGGAAAGCCGATGTTTTATAGAGGGTAAAATATTGTCGGATGCGTATTAAAAATAATAACAGTTCTTCGGTTGCATAGGATTGGATTTTCACTCAATTCTTCCAGATTTTCACAATATTGTATATTTTATCATTACATATTTTTTTTGTCTTGTTATTCTGGAACCGATCAAAACTTAATACTCTTTGAAAATATTGATGTATCGTTTTGTTATTATAATTTACTAATAATTTTAGCTTCATATAAAAATATCAATTAATGCTATAGAAACATAGCATAATTTAGAAACTTTTTTTTCTTTTTAAACTTTGATTCACGCCTATCGGAAATCTGCGACAATAAGCGAAAGTGCCTTGCAGTACCACTTTCCGGGCTTGACACTAATTCAGGAGAGGAGGTCTCTCATCAAGCTTCTTTTTAGCAGCCTTCTGAGTGGACATCTCAGCCATGACCATGTCGTTAATTAGTCCGTTATTGTGTCCGTGCAATTTAACAAAAAAGCGTGATTAAAGGGTTCGTATGTGTTTTTGGATAGTGGGTTGTAAGTCTGTGAGCAGTTTGTTTGCTTACGTACCTTGGAGGGTCCGTAATTAATCTAAAAATTTTGGATTGAAAAAAAGATTGTAATTTTTGTAAGTGAGTCTTTTTAGCTGAGTCGAAAATTGGTAAGGCGTATTTCCTAATGGGTTAGGTAAACAATTGTATGTATTAAGTTTCTGTCTAATTTTTAATTTAAAGGGTTTAGAAAAATAGAATGAAGTATTTTAAACATGTCGGTACACAACAAGTACACAAGTTGCGAATCTGTGAAAATTAAATTTTTCAGAAGAGCAAATAGTAACTTTAAATATTAAATACTTTAAATCAAACAACCAGTTAAGCAAGTTTTTATCGCGATTTATACACTGACAGGTCAAGATACAGACTCACAAGATTACCACATTATACCTTAGGCTCTAAGTGTAAGATTTAACAAAAAAAAACAAAAACAATTAAAAAAAAAAAATCCGATTCGTGACTTTGCTAGAGTACCGACGATATGTTTAATGTATTTTTTTTTTTATATATATAAATAATTATCACTCGCTGAGACGCTCGGTATTATATAAATAATAATCAAATTAAGATGAAAAAAATATTGATCATAAAATAAAAATCACCTTTTGAAGGTATATTTTAATGTTAAATTTATGCATTTTGTTTAAAATCGTTAATTCTTCTATTTCGCACTAGTTATGTCGTTTAACATAACTGAGACTGGTGTACTAAGGATGTTCACCGAATTTAGTATTTGCGAAGAGAGTACAATTGTAAACGAAGAATGTTTATACAGCTTCTTGTCGACCCCTGAGCACTAGGAAAAAAATCTGATTTGAAAATAAATTTTTCCAGCTCCAACAAGGCAGTTTTTATTCTTATATATGTTCAGTAGGCCAAAATTTCTATTGTATTTCGGAGATAAAAATGTCCTGTCTTTTTTGCTGCTGAAAGTTCATTCTGTCTAATTTTCAATTTAGAAGATTTGGATTAATGTATTTTTAAACGTATTTTCAGGGTCTTCAAGAAACTTAAAAAATAAAAATTTGATGTATCGAATGATACATTTATGAAGTTTGAAGTACATTTTTTATTGGAGGCAATAACTGTTTGATGGAGAAAGCTTGTTTTGGAACTGTTGAAAATAAATTGAGATCTGTATTGGATGGTAGGAAATAAGCTTTAAAGATGGTTGCCCTTGATGGATGGATCCTGGTATGAATGGGTATCCAACATCACCCATCATTTCTGACCTGTTATCCCCCAGCTCTCAACAAAACCTAACTTTTCTCAATTCTCCCATCCCTCAACTCCAGATATCATATTATAAAATTGGTTTTCAGATGTTTTATTTATTTCAATTTTTCAACCGTGAAAAATAAAAATAAAGCTACAATTTTTTTCTTTTTGAAAAACCGAGCTTTTTCAATTTTTTTTACTCATTTTTTTTTTATATACTAGCTGACCCTTGCGAAGCATTCGCACTCGAGCCTACTTAAATCCCACATAACTAAAGTATACACCGTATATTTAGTAACGTATAGTGCGTATTTAGTACGTCATGGGCATAGGTTAGGGTTGAGGTACAGAATAGATGTGTTTAAGTTGTAGATTATTTAGTTTTTGAAACATAAGATTAAGGTATTTACATAGTATTTAGGTGTTTAAAGGACCTCTTTGAACACTATATTTGGAGTTACGATATGGTCATTTGTGATTGTTTGTTGGTTGGTTTGTTTTACGCAGACATAGGTCACTGATTCTATTGACTGAAATCGCATGTTTTAGCTTGTAACTCGGAAACGATCGTGACAATCGGTAAAGGGTATATAACCGAAAATGCTCTCCTTAAAAATCTGAAAACATTGATACCGTTTAGAAACCTCTACTAACATTTTCTCACATAAACCGCGGTTTTGCGCATATAACTTGCAATCGAAATGAGTAATTTGTATATTTTTCCGGTATAGCAGTTAAGGAAAGCTTTAAAATGATGCCTCATTCATGAAATTTTATTTTGAGAAGTAATACAGATGTTGATTATTTTTATAAGTCGTTTTTTGTTTTTGACCCATCTTCAAGATAATATATATGGACTTACATTCTTAAATAGTCAAATTTACCGTGGCAGAGACACCTGACAATGAAATAAATCAGTAACAGCCCTAATGTTTTCAATTTTTATTCAGTATAAATCCCACAATTGTCTCTTACCACCTTCCTTTTTTGACTACAAAAAAATTTTTTTTTTGAAAATGAAACTTTAGTTCTCAATGAAACATGTTTTTGTTTTTTATTCGAAAGTGGAGTCAGTATTACATACAGTAGTGTACCAAGAACTTAATAAGAAGTTGGACCCATTTCCAGGAGTTCGTTTGAATTTGTTTATATGAATATTTTTTTTAGGAGAATATATAATAATAATCGAGTGAGAAATTAAAAATTTTAGACTGAACATGTTTTTCGACGATATTTTGTTAATAAGGATCGATAAAAAGAATCCATAAGAAAGGTCGATAATAAATTGGAACTAAAATTTCTATTTTGAATACATTAGTATTTTTCAAATAACGAGGGTGGTTTTTTATTCTTCTCGGGCTGGGGTATTTATTAGTGCTTTACTTAAATCAATAGTTTATGTATGTTCCAACAAGATTTTGAGACACGTTGTTAACTCTTTTCGCATGTGCAGTACCTACCTACACCTTTCCTTGTTAACAATGAGCTGTTAGTAAAGATGTACTGCGTATGCGAGAGTTGCCATCGTGTTTCAAGTGCTTGTTGGAAATTACCTTAGATTCATTAGAAATTGCCATATGTTTTCGATCAATAAAATTTCCAGCAGAAAGCTCTTCCCGTTCTATCACAATGATGTCTCTCGCCTTCTTATAACATTCCTTATAACAATTGCCAGTTCTGTGCTTTTATTTTTAATCGATTGGTCTAATTTTGTTAATTCTGAGCTGTATAAAGTTGAATCAATTATCCCGTTGGCAAAAACTCATAGAAAATAATACCTTTGAAATCCAACCATACGGAAACCATTATCTTTGCAATCCGGGTTTTCACTTCCTCACTACTTGATTTTCAATTTTTTATTTTAGATTCACTTACAAGATTTTCTTCGGACTACATTATCCTAAAATATCCATTTTCATCTCCCATTACCAACCTTTACAAAAATGGTTCGTTTTGTTTCATTTTTCATAGTGATCAAAAACAGGAATGCATATTGCCAATTCTTTTAAAGAGTGAGGGACCCAATTATTAAGCATTGGAACATAGCCGAGATTATGTAAATGTTTTTTTACGCTTGCGTGCGACACACTTAAGGCCATAGCATTTGGCATTCGAATTTCTCCAGGTGTGTTCGGTTAAGGCATCATCCTCATAAACACTGCAAACTTTTCTATGAGCTTCAAAGTACGCTTACCTTTTTTAAAATAATACAAAAAAATAATAATAATATTTATTTGTTCTTTAGGGTTTTCCCCCCATACAAATAGAGTGTGTACATAATATATAACATAAAAATTAGAGTTTACGATTTTAGTTTTATCTCATGCCCTTTTCTATCTGTGCTTTATATATGTACTTTCTATTTCAGTAACAATTATGTGTCTTTATATCAACATGAGAAAGCTATAAAATAACAACATTAAATTATATAAAAAGCATAGCACTTAAAATACAATATCCCGTCAGTATTAAACTAAACATTGCTAAAGTTAATAAATAAAGATCAAACGACCAGAGCCACATTGCTCCACCTTCATCTATTATAAATTTTCTTAAGTTCAAGCATCGGACTGTGAATTGCACCAGTGCATTAATTGTGGAAACGTCACAGAACTTTGATTTTTCGAAAAACTGTTGAGTTGATATGTTACCAAAATCTGGTAGGAAGTGGGTCCTGTATGCTGAGTATATTGGGCATGAACAGTAGAGATGGTGGATAGCTTCATTTTCCTTCCTATTACAGATTGAATACAACAAAATATGGCGATAATAAATGATGTTTTTTTTTTTTTCATATTCACAGTGCAATAGCAAACATAATTCTAAGCTAGATTCAACAAGAGTTAAAAGGTATAGACGTTGATATATTACAAACAGCATAAACAATCCACCTTGTGGATTAATTCATCATATAAGAAGTGTATCATAGTGACGTAAAAATAAACAGAAAAACCAAAAGGACTTATTTGCCAACCCAATATAAAAAAAATCTGGTGCGTGCGCGCAACACACAACTTTCACTTACCAACTTACTTAGATTAGAAATTGACATGTTTTGCTAATAATCATTTCCCAAAGTCACACATTTTTCTACATTCATATCTTATTTTTGTTAATCGTTAAAGCCGTTTTTGAGTAAATAAAAAAACCTGTGAAAATGATACAAAATTTATTAAGTAAAGTCGCCCCTCCCGTAGATCAATTTTGATGAAATTTTTACAGTCATATCTCGGGCATATAAATACATCAAATACCAAGTTTGATCAAAATCGTTAAAACCGTTTTTGAGTAAATAAAAAAAACATGTGAAAATGGTACAAAATTTATTAAGTAAACTCCCCCCTCCCGTAGATCAATTTTGATGAAATTTTTACAGTCACATCTCGGGCATATAAATACATCAAATACCAAGTTTGAATAAAATCGTTAAAACCGTTTTTGAGTAAATAAAAAAAACACGTGAAAATGATACAAAATTTGTTAAGTAAAGTCCCCCCTCCGGTTAATCAATTTTGATGAAATTTTTACAGTCATATTTCGGGCATATAAATCGATCAAATACTCAGTTTAATCAAAATCGTTAGAGCCGTTTTTGCGAAAATCGAAAAAAACGTAAAAAGTTATTAAATAAAGTACCCCCTCCCTTTGAGCAATTTTGATGAAATTTTTGCTGTCACATTGCGGGCATATACCTACACTAAATACCCAATTTCAGGTTCCCACGGTTTATAGTTTTTGAGCTAGTCTGTTCACATACACACACACACACACACACACAGACACACACATAGACCATTTCGCGGGACTTGGTTATTTCGACTCAGGGGGTCCCAAAACGTGTATTTCCGTTGAAAACCGGAAGTCGAAAATTTTGACGATCGCAATACTTCCACTTACTATATATTTCATATATAGGTAAGTGAAAGTAATAACAGAGTCTTGATGTTGAGGTCGTTTAAATTAGCTCAGAAAGATCAAAACATGCTTCGGAATAATAAAGAAAGAAAACAAAAAAAGGTTCGGAGGAATCGAATAGGCTCGGATTCCGGGAAGTCGACATTTGTTCCATTAAAGGTCGTTATTACTTATTCAACCGATTGATGAGGGGGGATCAGATTGTCGGGTGAGTGGAATGGCCCCTCAAAGGAAAACAGACAATTTGTATTAATGCCTTTCCGCCGATCGGGGTCCAAAATAAAACAAGGGATCTTTCAATAGAATTAAATGATACAGATATAGACTATTAAATTAATACAGATATAGACTTTGGTTATGAAACTTTTGTTATTACTTTCTAATATTGGCAAGAGCTTCGAAGTCTGCCAAAATTAAAGAGAAGCTACCATCACAGGTGGGGGTGTCGACAAGGGGGGGTCTGCAAACCTAAACTTGCAAGTAAAAAAGGTTTTAAGAGAGGATTTGTGTTTTTGACCATTATAATTTTAAAATTGTGTTTGACATGGACTTTTAGCCTATTTATTTTGATTAAGGGAAATCTAACATTGAAAATGGCTTGAACGCCGAAAAGTCGGACATGAATAAAATAAGAGAGGCTATTATTGAGGATCAATTTTCAAATACAATCTTTTGCCTCTAGAAAAGGAAATTTTCATAAAAATTAATTCGGTTCATTTTTAAATTCTTGAAGAGGTGAAAATTTCTTAATAAAATTCAGTATAGCAATTATCAATGGTAATTCTTCTTCTTAAATGATAAAAAAAAAAAAGAATATATATTTACATTATAAGGATATAAACATTATGCTCATAGTTAATAAATAAAAAAGATATTGCAGATTCTGAACGTAATAATACTTTAGTTTTTTTTTTTTTTTTTTAATGATGTTAGATGATTGACCGTAGAATACATTGTAATGAAAATGTTTGGGGTTGCGCTCGGATTATAAGAACTCTTATAAATTGAAATACATGTACCAACGTTTCGACCCAATTATCAGGTCTTCATCAGGGATACATGATAAAGAATTCTGGTAATGATAAGATAAAGAAATATTTGATTTGTATATGATGAATGAATTTTGAGAAACGATGGAGTCATACAAAAAAAAAAAAAAAAAAAAAAATAATAATAATAAAAAAAAACATACAGGTGATTGAAATAACATGAAAAATATTATAAAAGTCTATAAGAGAGTATTTGTATTACTCTGGTCTCAGAAGCCCTGATGAAGATCCACAAGTTGGATCGAAATGTTGGCTTTTCAAAAATAAAAAAGTTTTAACTACAGATCCTGACAATCAATTAACCTATCGAAAAATATAATAGTTATATCAAAGAAAAAATTGATGAAAACATTCAAATTTGAGGTGAATTATATTGACTAGTGTAATTGAAGTACGTGAAAATAATTTTTTTTAAACAAAAAGCAGTAAAGAAAAAATGTGAAATATTTAATATTACATCAAAAGAATTAAAATAATAGGTTGTAAGGGAAAAATTGTAATATGCAATGTAATATTAATGTACATATAAATTGGATGTTACAATACGAAAATCTACATTTTATAGATATGAGAAAATTTTAGTGTAAGTTAATCAGAAATAATAAATTAATATAAAATAATAAAATATAATTAGTTTTATTCGTACTAATTATCAGTATTTTCCTAGATTAAATTTGCATTGTAAACATTTGAATCTCTTTATTCATTTCTCTAAAAATATTTGTAATCTTAATTTGCAATTTTTTGTATTTTTATTTTTTTTTTATTTATTTTTTTTTATTTATGAATTATTGTATAATATACTGTTATATGATATTTTTCAATAAATAATCACATATACAAACTATGGAAATTATCTGGTCTTACCCTCAACCATTTTCATTGCATATTAATGTTTCAGTCTACTAATGCGATTTACTAGACTTGATAAAATATTTTAGTTACGAATGACCGCCTTATTTCCTGAAACGGGTAGAGAATAATTAGGAAAATTCCGAATTTTATTCACTTTTTAAAGAAAAAAAGTTAATGAATAGCTGTCAATCAAGGGGAGAGATTCTTTAAGATTTCGTCAAATAACAAGGCTCTCTTGAATTTTCTTTAATCATGGAAGTTAAGGAAGGGGCTTAGAGGACTTTTCATCTACACTTGGAAACTTCTAATTAATGAACTCACGACAATGATATCTTGAAAAGTTAACCTTTTTTGAAGTAAATATTACAATATAAAAAAAATTTGACAAAGTATTTTGTCTATTCACTTTTTTTTAATTAACGAATAATTTAATTACTGATACATTAATACCGTTTATACAATTTGCAAGAATTTTCTCCACTAATTTATTTTATTTTGATTTGTTTAAAGTCACTTTATGCCACTAAAGATAATCGGACGATGCTAAAGTAGGAGTCCTAAAATCCCCTAAAGGGTAGAGATCTATAACGAGTACCTGACTTCGCACAGGCTCGAGACCTTCATTTTAGGTCCCATCCGAAGGAAGGCACTGCCAAGGATTTTTCACTCCCTTTAAAAAACCCTAGGGTCACCGTGGGATACGAACCTATACGTATATATACAATTTTATAAATATACATACGTATATTGATAAAATATTACAATTATTTATTATAACAATATTTAATCAGAGGAGTAACAAAGGTTTAGGTAGGGGGTGGGTGTGAGGGGCAGTCCACATGAGGGTCTAGTTTTATTTTTTGCCTTCATTAAATAATATTTTATTGGAAAAATAAAATTTAATAATAATAATAATAAACAACATATTGTGTAATTTTATTGGTAACTATAAGATAGCAAATATCACAAAAATTTTCTTTTCATAACTTTTACTTATATGGTATCTTTCATATTTTAGCTGAAACCATTCTATCTCTGTTTCTTCTCCTTCTTTTTATCTTTGGTCGGTTTTGAGTTTTAGTTTGACCTTAAGTCTCCATATACCTACCTAACAATGCACATCGTTCACTAACTGTGATAATTGCTCTCGCCAAGCGACTGAGGGTGCAAGATATTTTTTATTATTGTATTAATTAAGCAATTAATATTAAGTAATTATTCTAAATACTACTCTTTTCTACATGATTGGGTTCCAGAAAATAAAAAAACCTTACTAAAGTGCTTAACCGAAAAAGAAAATAATATGTGTTCCATTAAAATCTTGATCAATTGAGTTATTATCAACATTTAGATTATTATTCTGCTATTATCAATAGTATGTCCTGATATTACTGTATATTAATATAAATTAATGTGACAAGTAGAAATGTACCACAATATAAAAACATTTAATTATTTTTACATAACGATATATATTAATTAATATATGTACTTACCTATAAGTAATGGTTCAAATGGGAAGACACACATCCAGCAAGTGAGGTTTTTGTTCCTTTTTCTGATAATTATATATAAGATGATGTATTGTTTCTTTATAAGAATTAAAAAATAGCTATTTTGATGCATGAAGATGTGGATTGGAGTCACGAAATTTCGTATGGTAGTGAGAAATACCCATTATCCGGGCCTCTATTAACCGGGGTTCCGAGGAGCCAATCTTTTTTTTTTTTTTAATAAGCTGTTTTTAATTTTTATGGCATTTATGTTGTATGTATAATATTTATTTAAATAAAATTAATACGTACCTATATGTTTTAACGATTAGACAATGGTAAATTATATATTCTTCTTAGATTTTATGAAATAAAATAATAAATGAAAAACCACGGCAAGCTGGTATCGTATGATGTGAATTGAGTTATTACCAACATTTAGATTATTATTCTGCTATTATCAATAGTATGTCCTGATATTACTGTATATTAATATAAATTAATGTGACAAGTAGAAATGTACCACAATATAAAAACATTTAATTATTTATACATTTATTTTGTATGTATAATATTTATTTAAATAAAATTAATACGTATATGTTTTAACGATTAGACAATGGTAAATTATCTATTATTCTTAGAAATTATGAAATAAAATAATAAATGAAAAAACACGGCAAGCTGGTATCGTATGAATTGAGTTATTACCAACATTTAGATTATTATTCTGCTATTATCAATAGTATGTCCTGTTATTACTGTATATTAATATAAATTAATGTGACAAGTAGAAATGTACCACAATATAAAAACATTTAATTATTTTTACATTTATTTTGTATGTATAATATTTATTTAAATAAAATTAATACGTATATGTTTTAACGATTAGACAATGGTAAATTATCTATTATTCTTAGAAATTATGAAATAAAATAATAAATGAAAAAACACGGCAAGCTGGTATCGTATGATGTGGTAACTATTACTCCAATTCATATTCTAAGAACGATATTGTTTTCAAGTTTTTCTAGGAAACTCCCTACACGCCTGTGTGATTACAAAAGTAAATATCCTCAGTTCATTATTCCATTTAAATACGAACTAATAAAATGTCGCAAAATAGACAACCTGTTGTTATAACGCTTGAACAGAAATTAACCATTATAAACCCGAGTAGAAAAAGGTGAAAGTGTTAAAACATTGTACGCTGAATTAGGAATCCGCGAACAAACTATTCAATCTCATCTTCAAAAATCTGTTCGTGACATTTTGAAGAAGAAAACAGATATTTCCGACTTCGTATCGTCGTCGGCCCAAACATAGTGTCCTCGGAAAACAATGTAGAACTCTACATAAAGACGTAGATGAAGCTGTCTATCAGTGGTTCATGCAAAAACGCGCTGAAGAAGTTCATTTGTTCGTTTGTTGTATGTTGAAAGGTTCGTTTGTTGATAAAAGTGATTTTCTGCAGTTTTTTTTTTTGTTTAATTAATATTTTTTTTCTATCACATTAAGTCAATAAAATGTTTAAATTCGATTATCTGGGGTTTTCGATTATCCGTGGACCCACATACCCATCATTACCCTGGATAAAGGGGGTTCTAATTACTTTACTTTTTTTTTCAGAAAGATGTGAAGGAAAGCATTTCACCGAAAATAAATGGTAAGTGTTTTTTTTTTTTTTTTTTTTTAAACAAACAGTGGTCTCTCTATTATTTATATTGTAACTCTTATGTGTGTGCCAATTCCGGTGAAATCCGGGTTCAAATCCCGCCAAAGCCAATCTTTTCTTTTTATGTAACAAATATTTATAAAAGATATATTTTAAGGAACGCTTTTTTAAAATGATATAATAAAACATAGCTCTAGAATTGCGATATTGGAGCATGGTACTTTAATGTCTTACCATTGGGGTAAGACTCCTTCAACTCCTTTTATTTCAGCGAAATGAAGGTTAAATGATATTATTAATTCTCAATTATAATAATAATTTAATTACGCTTCATACTCTGTTAGGATGGACTAATCAATAAAATAAATAAATATTATTAGAGGCAGCTGTTTCAGTTTTTGCGAACCAATTTCATTTTCAAATATTCGGTTTACCGGTTTACCTACACCCAGCTGAGCGTTACCGAAAATGTGTGAACGCTGTTTGGGAATATTAGAAAAAAAAAAAAAAAAGTTATCGGGAAGTAATATACAGAAGGAAAATTGTGGATTCAATCTGGCCGTAGTGGGGCCATTTGGATGTAATCCAACTGAGTCTCAACCCCTAATATGAGGGCCATGATAGAACTTAAATTCCCTCAGATTGAAATTCAGAATATGATTGAAATGAAAATGCCCTCTATGTTGTGTAGCAATTTCAACCTTCCCTCTCCAAAGCCTAATCGAATCATCTAGTTGTACCGGACTGATTTTCATTAGTTTGAGTCGATCGTGTATGCAAGTATGGTCCAGGGAACAACCGATAGATATATTTATCTATAAACCCATAAATATTCTTATATATTGTAACACTTGAATGGGATGAGCAATTTTTATTGAATGAAAATAACAATTTTTAATGCCACACAAATTATTAAAACATAAATAATTAAGTTACATAAATTATCACTTTGTAAAAAATAAATGAACATAAATAAAACAAAAAAGTTTGGTTTAGAATAGTTCCAGACTTGTTTTTGGAACTAACTAACAGCTGGAACTTAATAAATAGTGTTGGAACTGTCATAAGAAAAGCCATGAAGATGCACACACACAATGTTTTACATTAAAAAAAAAGAATAAGAACACAATATCCTTTTTTTACTCATGAGTGATGAGGATGCTGTGTTCAGAAATTTAGTGGACATTCAATTTTTATTTTAATGTAGTGTAACATGAAACAAAGCAAAACGCAGAACATATGATTTTAAATAGTTCTGGACTTGTTGGAACGAACTGTTCTAGTACATGTTTGTGACTACGATATTTGAGCACCATCTACGCTGGCCAAGAACCTTTCCAATTCTCAAACTACTTTTCTTTTATTATTATTTTATCGGTACCTAGCTATAGTTGACATCATTAAATAATATATATAATAAAGTAAAGTGTATGCCGAAGTTTATAAAGCAATATGCGTGCCGAAAAGGCTCAAAAACGACTACACGCACTATCAAGAATGTTATGTTGTCATATTGCCCTATTGCCCCTAACGATGAAGAAGGTTTCAGTTTTCATTTTAAGTGTGTAAAATTGAAGGGACAAGGGCTGTAAGCCTCTCGCTACATGTAATTAGCCCCTATAATAAGCCCATGCAAGTTAATGAATGAAAAAATTTAGTTCGACATTTGGAAGCCAGGAGCGCTAGCTAAACTCAATTCATAAGGTTATCGTTCTTTAGTTCGGTTTGTTATGGTTTTAGCTTCAGCTGCTTTCTTTAAATTACACGAGATTATGTAAAAATAATTATTTTTTCCTTTTTATTTTTCAATAAGATCATTACATCTCTGCAATGAAGTGAAATTAAAAATAAACAAGACCAACTGGATTCTAAGCGAATTAAGTTTTACAGGAGAGGAAAGAATTGGTCGAAACATTGCCTTTAATCAATATACAATATAAGAGTAAATTTACAACAAAAGAAAAATAGCTTATTAGTGTTGTGAGCAAATAAAAACTAACACTGAATAAAATAGATAACCTATACATAATATGAATAAAATATATAACCTAATGGAATATATACCAAAAATAAAGTGTTCATATAATATTTCTGTTTAATAGTTCTGTTCTGTTCGTAAATTTTCAACCGAATTCGAAAAAGGAGAAGTTACTCAACTTGATGAGGATGCGGTACCGTCATGAGAATGGTCTCAATGGAATCAGAACATAGAAACCATAAAAAATGGTACATACCAGGACATATTTGCTGCCAAAATAATTATTCTTAATCAAGAAAGGGAAAGAAAACGCTTTGAGAGAACCGCATTAATGGGGTCTCTTATACCCAGACCATATGGTATATGGGCGGAGTCAGAGGTTTCGAAACTTACCACTAATACTAAGCTGAAGTTTCAGGATGGTACAAATTTTGTTTTAATCATGATTAATTTTGGTCTATTTTTCTGTACTATTACATTTTAAAGTTATTGTTTCATTCCACCTATAGGCGGGCGCAAGCGACGGTGCTGCTTCTGCGACGGCGCTGCAGGAACTAGAGAAACGGGGATAAAAGCGGGGCCATTACCTGGGATTCATAGGGTTTTTGGCGTTTTTAATTTATTTTTCCATAATTAAAACCCGATTGAGCAAAAAATCATTTGAAAAATATCTAATAGGTATTGCTCGGTCCCTCAGTGTTCAATTAGAAAATCAAAAGACGTGTCATTCCCTTTTATTTCCAAAAAAAAAAAAGCTTCTTAAAGAGTGGATTGTAAAATTAAGAATAGATAAGCCTGTTTCGAAACATATGACGATATGTAGTCTTTATTTTAAAGAAAGAGACTATATTTATCCAGGTAAATATTAGTATTTGACATTTTATTATTCCAAAATGCTAGTTTTATGCAAATAACATTGAGACCACAGTGTCATAGATTTGTTTTTCTTTTTTAATTTTCACCATTTTTCTATTACATCCGTTGTGCTTAATTGTTCCATGTTTTCAATGCGAAGCCTGAAAGTTTTGACAAATAAATAAATAATATGACAAAGAATCTAAGCTGTCATAACAATGATTGTGTGAACAGGTAATTAATGTTATTACTAACCGAAAAACGTCGAGTAAAGTTACAATGATGTGTTTGCATTTACCAGAACTACCAGCTTTACACGTACAATGACAAGAAAATTGCTTATTATTATTAATAAATTTGATTTCCACATTTATTTGATGGGGCAGTCCTTTAAGATTGCTAGTTTAAAGGCACGAGGCTTGTAAAATAACTGTTTTTTTATTTTTAGATGTTATTCCACATGTAAATATGTGGTTTGCATCAAGAATAGCCTGCCCTTCAATTAATGGTCTTTTAAAATTACCAATTATCTCTATCACATCAACTAAGTCTAACACCGTTCTTTCCGACATTTTGCAAAACTACTAGCGCACCCTATAGTCGATTGCGCCCGCCTATTCCACAACTCCCTGAGCGAAGCCGGGCCCCAAAGCTAGTTTTTTAATAAATATTGTAACGTGAAATAAAACACAAAAAATATGGTTTAAACTAGTTCTAGACTTGGTTTTGGAACAAACTGTCATAGTACATTTATGTGACTACGATGTTCGAGTACCATCTGCGCTGGCCTCGAAGGTTCTGGATTGCTCTCCTTAGGACTCATATAGTTAAATCATATTGCTATATATGCCCCTGATTTTAATTAATTATAATAGTTTTTAATAAGATCCGTCATCTTAGTTATGGTCAAGTGGACATATTGTATAAGCAGAGTTTGCACAAGTGGAAGCTATTTATTAGATGAAATACTATATGTAAATATATACATTTATAATGAATATAACGTAACATATCTATACAAGCCTTTTAGGAAGTGGGGTACAAGCGGGCAGCAAAGCGCGTCTACATAGCTCAAGGCATCATCAATAAATGTGTCTTTTGGGAGGGGGCGTTCTCAGTACTAGGGCGATATGGAGGACTTAGTGGTACAAAGTTTGGCCCTATGTTATTATTTTTTTTTTTTTTTTTTTTTTTTTTTTTTTTGGGACTTAACCACTGAAGCCCTATACTGCCCATACTAACACCCATGGCACTGGGTGATACTTCTCCTACGAAAGAAAAGCATCACCCAGGAAAAGCATCACTCGAACCCGCAGCTCCGGCATGGGAGTACGGCGCTTTATCGCACAGCCACACCGGGCCCCAAATATGTTATTATTTAACATATTTATAAACTAACATAATCAATTATCTACTTGGGCAGTTAATTATTACAATAGATAGATAGATAAATAGTTATATATTTATTAAATATAAATTTATAATTTCTTTCTTAGACAAAAATAAAAAATAAGCTTTTGTTGACTTGGTTAAAAAAAACCGCCTGCCAAGAGTTGTCTATTCATTTTTAGACATTTTTATATATATTTACAATTCTGTTCACAATTCACTGTTCATAAATTATTAAATACGATATCTTATTCTTATTAATATATCCTCATACATAATATTTATTATAGCCCTTTTAATATAATTACAAATAATATACATTTAATTATTGTGGGTCATCACTATATGGTTAATTCTGTGTTACTAAGTGATAATTTTTGTAACCTCTTTAAATATCTGTATTTTCATAGTTTGTGAGGCATTGTAAATTAATAATTTTCTTTGAGTAGGAATTGTTTAAACCATATAAGTGTCACAATATGAAGAAATTAACTGCCTCTGTACAATTAGAAAAGGGATCTTTAACGAAGACCAGGCATCGCATAGGTACGGAACCACCATTTTACGTCCCATCCTATGGACTTAGCCTGGATAATCAAGATACCGTTAAATAAAAGAATTAAAGTGAGTGGGGAAATTCAAAGAGGAGGCTTAGGAGGGGGGTGGAAAACAGTGTTGAAAGGGGGCCTTAGGAAAGTAGGAAAAGTTGGGGAGCAAGTAGTTTTCCACAAGAGCCCTAATAAGGCTCTTTAGAGTTGGCTACTTCGGGGCTGGGCTCAGTTTGCTTAGGACCACCCATCCTCATCTGAATCTGAATGCCGCTCTAAGCCCAATCCAATCCCCCAATTTCCTATATGTCCCCTTTATTTTTATTATATCCCTTTGTTTATTATTCTTTTATTAGGATTCGAGGGTGTATTGTATATCAAAGGGTGACACAGGACACCGGATCTTATCGGGGGGGGGGGGGGTATAGGTTCGTTAGTGGATTCTCAGAAGGTGGAATTGTTTTCGTTTGTTTTACGCCAATTATTTTCAGAATATATGTTTTTTTGATGTGATAATCAATATGATTAAAAAAAAAAAAATGAAAGTCTAAACCAGATTTGTTTAGAATTAATAATTAATAGAGTTGAGTTATTTATTATACATAAAAAGGGTCGTATGTTTGTTAACTAATATTAAAACAGGAAAATTAGCTTATGTATAACTCTGAAACTCTCATTGAACATTTTAGTTTAGTCGAATAACGACCAAATATACTTTTTTTTGTTTCCATATCCTGTTGTTTGTGTCCATATCCAAGGAAAAAAATGTTCCAAAAAAGTAAAATGAAATAAATAGATGTCAGGTACTCGTAAAAGATCCCTATGCATTGTCCGATTAGCCTTAGTAGCATAACGTGACGTTACATAAACAAAGAAACCATATAAAATAAACAAATAACATATTTATTTTATAAAAAAATATTTGCTTTCGTTAGTCATCGTATAGTTTTCTTTCTTCACAAAAAAAAAAAAAAAAAAAAAAAAAAAATTCACGGAAATACAATTATTAAAGGAGTCTGTGCCTACTATATATCTATATATACATATATATATATATATATGTCGAAGCGAAGCGGGTGGATAAATCTGAAACTTTTATACAACATTGCTATTTTGCCAAATAACAGCCATATATAATTTTTTTTAAATTTATAATAGTGCAATTATTATGATTTAAAACTATCGATATTATATTACTGCATACCGGGGGGAGGGGGGAGGAATAGTAGCACGTTGTCATTTTCATTTTTTTACTTTCACTTACCATATCGTGAAAAATTTCGACTTCTGATTTTCCTTGGGTCCAAATAACCAAGTCCCACGAAATGGTCTCTGTGTGTGTGTATGTGTGTGTGTGTGTGTGTGTGAACAGACTAGCTCAAAAACTATAAATCGTGCGAACCTGAAATTGGGTATTTAGTTTATGTTTATGGCCGCGACGTGACAGCAAAAATTTCATCAAAATTGATCAACCGGAGGGGGCACTTTACTTAGTAAGTTTTGTATCTTTTTCACGTTTTTTTTTTTTTTTCTTTTTTTATGTACTCACGAACGGCTTTAACAATTTTGATCAAACTTGATGTATTTATTTTGATCAAAATTTGATGTATGTATATGCCAAAGATGTGATAGCCAACATTTCATCAAAATTGGTCAAACGGAGGGGGCACTTTATTTCATAACTTTCTTTTTTTTTTTCAATTTTTATCTTTTTTTCGATTATCTCAAAAACGACTTTAATGATTTTGATCAAATTCGACATGTTTAAAGAAAATTAGGTGTTATTTACTATCAGGTAAGCTTTATCATTATTAAAATGTTCTGAGTGAGCTTGAATGGGGAAGGGGCCTTTTTTGTTTTCCTATGAAGTATCTTTGTATTTGTTTATATGGAGAAATTAACTAAATTATCACGCCTAAAAATAAGAAAAGGCTAAATATGAACTATGAAAAAATCAAGTAAACATATAGAGGAGAAAAAAAGAGAAATATTCCGTCAACTCATAAAACACGTTGAGTCTACGCATGCGGAGTACGCCATTAATGACAGAATATTGTTCAGTAAACCCGTTTATGATAACTGAATGAAGTTTTCAACAACTACACAGAGAATTATAAAATTAAATGCTTGTATTGCCGAATTTTCACAAGTAAAAATTTTTATTTAATAATAAAAAAAATAGTGTTTTTTATAGAGCTTGTGACATGGTTTATTGGTTTTGGTTCAGAGGTTCTTACAGTAAAACACCAAAATATCCAGATACCAATGTAATATAAATATTTCAGACTCCAATGTAATTTAATAGTTGAGATGCTACTTAATATCATAGTTCAAACACCAATGTAATAACATATTTCATACACCAACTTAAAATCATAGTCGAGACATATTTCAGACACCAACTAAAAATCATTTTGAAATAATTAGTTTTAAATTAAAATTAAAATAATACAATAATAATTTAACTCAGGAGGCTTACCGCTGAGATCCTCAAAATAACAAATAATAAAATAATGGGCACTTCTTCGCCAAACATAGAAATTAACTGAAAAAAAAAAAGAAGGAACGGTACGGTACGGTACACCCACTCGGTACCTCAGTTCTTACGGGAATGGCTAATATGGTGGGTACCATAGGTAGCGACACCATAACTATTTTAAATTCAAACTACCCGCGCAAACAGCCGCCTTGAGCAAAAAGAGCTCAAATGATCTCTTCGCGACTCCAGACGGACGTAATCGAAGCGAAAAAACTCGTTACACACCCCCCTCCAGCGCGTAAGTCCGTCAGGATTGTCGAAATAATTTAAGTTTTGAAGGATGCCATAAGCCTACTAACTTCCCACTATGATCCCTTAACTTACACGATCCGCCGGGAGTAACCGAAACAACCGTATAAGGGCCTTCATATTTGGGGTTAAGTTTAGCTGCAAGTTTATCAGCCGCCGAAGATAGCTGGAAAGTCATCTTTAACACTTGATCTCCCGGACTGAAACGATCTTTCCTACGTCTCAAATTATAACGCCTACTCTGAGTTAGACTCGCTTTAAGAGAATTTTCCTCTGCAACGTGATGTACTTCAGGTAATTTACTTAATTTAGCAGCCCAAGAAGCCTGTTCTTCTTCGCGAGCTACCAGGATATCCCCTTGTGGAGCTTG
Source organism: Aelia acuminata (assembly GCA_911387785.2). Lineage (NCBI taxonomy): Eukaryota > Metazoa > Arthropoda > Insecta > Hemiptera > Pentatomidae > Aelia > Aelia acuminata. The sequence continues at coordinate 23,702,701 of OU426984.1, read as the reverse complement.
GTGTAAAGGCCTTAGCTCTCTACCAAAATTCAAAAAGGCAGGGCTGAACTTTGTTGAGTCTTGAACGGAAGAATTTATTGCAAATTGTATCTCCCCTAATTTCTCGTCCCAGCGTTGGTGTCTTTTCCCGAGATACGTGACGATTAGCTGCTTTATATTACGATTTGCTCGCTCTGTGGGATTTGCCTGTGAGTGATATAAAGGTGTAGTCTCTCTCTTAATACCGAACTCCTTAGCTACTTCATTTACAAGATTACTAACAAAGTTCTTTGCATTATCGGTAATTAACTTCTGAGGTGCCCCATACCTATATAATATTCGGGATTTCTCAATTTCGATACAATAACTGAAGAGGTAGCTTTTCTAATCGGACACAATTCCACCCATCGGCTAAATAAATCAACGAAAACTAAAAGATAAACATTACCTTTTGAACTTCGAGGGTAGGGACCCATAATGTCGACTGACACAATTTCCCAAGGCTGCTTGTTATAGCGAGGGTACATTAATCCGCGAGGTGGTGTATTACTGGGTTTGACTTTCTGGCATAATTCGCATTGTCTGACATATTGGCTTATATCGCGATATAGTCCAGGCCAGTAATATAATCTGCTAACCCTAGCAACAGTTTTATCTATACCCAGGTGGCCCGACTGCGGAAGATCATGATTATCATATATTATAGATCTACGCAAATGTCTAGGAACAACAACTTTCCATTCCTCACTGGGGTCCTCAAGCTCTCCCTTCAAAGGGTTCTTGCGATGATATAATAATTGTCCGTCCTTTACCAACCATCCAGGATGAAATTCTGGAGACTTTTTGACTCGGTAAAATTTCTGATTATACCATTCGTCGGACGTTATGGAGGATTCCGAAGACGAAATCTCACCGGAAGAAGAACCATGATCGGGATTAGAAGATAAAACGGTTATTGCGGCAATTCTGGATAAAGCATCGGCCACTGTATTCAGTTTGCCCTTACGGTATTCCACTTTGTAATTGTATGGTTGTAAACGAAGAGCCCATCTAGCCAAACGGCCCGAAGGGTTTTTCAAATTCAGTAACCACTTAAGACTTGCATGGTCAGTTATAACAGTAAACGGATATCCCTCCAAGTAATGCCGATTCTTTTCGATACCAAACAGAACTGCGAGACATTCCTTCTCGGTCACGGTATAATTTCTTTCAGCTGGACTGAGAGTGCGGGAGCAAAAAGCGATGACCCTTTCTTCACCATCTTGTATTTGAGTTAAGACCGCTCCCAGACCTGTATCACTGGCATCGGTCTGTAATTGAAAAGGCTGCTCAAAATCTGGTCTGGCTAATATTGGTGCTTCAGTCAGAGCTGACTTGAGAGCATTGAAAGAGGCTTCCTGCTCTTCTCTCCATACCCATTTAGCTTTACGTTTAAGCAAGGATGTAAGTGGAGAGACAACTGAAGAGAAATCTTTTATAAAACGACGATACCATCCTGCCATTCCAAGGAACCTTCTAAGTTGCCCAACATTAGTAGGAGGAGGAATCGAAGTTACGGAACTAACCTTGGCTGGATCAACACTCATGCCATCACTATTAATTAGATATCCCAAGTACCTAACTTCAATACATCCAAATTCACATTTTTCGGGGTTGATGCGCAAACCTGAAGCTTTAAGTCGACGGAATACTTCCTTAAGCATATCTAAATGCAATTCAAAAGTTGGCGTACAAACCAAAATATCGTCAAGGAATACTACTACGTATGGGTAGAGTTCGGGCCCAAATATTGAATCTGCTAACCTCTGAAAGGTCGCAGGTGAATTAGTTAGTCCAAACGGCATAACTTTAAATCTAAATAACCCTCTTCCGGGAACTGTAAATGCAGTAATGTCTTTACTGGATTCGTCCGCTAGTGGAACTTGCAAAAATGCCTGCTTGAGGTCAAATTTGGACAGATATCTGGCTTGTCGAAGTCCGTCCAAAAGAGAAGTCATATTTGGCATGGGATAGGAATCTTTTCGAGTAACTTCATTTACTTTACGAAAATCTATACAAAAACGGTAGCCCGATCCCTTGCGAACCATGACTACAGGAGATGACCATGGGGATTGGCAAGGCTCTACTAAGCCTTCTTCCAACATCCGATCTAGCTCTCGGTACATTGCCTCAAGCACTTTGGGCGAGTAGTGATAGGAGCGTTGTTTGATAGGTTGAGCGCCATTAACGTCTATCTTATGGCTTATCCGCGTTGTTAATCCCGGAGAATCTTGAAGAGTTAGCAAACCTTCACTAACTACCCTATCCAGATCCAATCTTTCTGTGGAATTAAGTGAATTAATACCGCAAAGTTTGGATGTTTCATTTCCCGAAAATTGAAACTCTTGACGAAACGAGAATTTATGGTTAGGATCATCTTGAAACCACCATGTTGCTTCACGAAGGTTCGTGCACATATTAGAGTTAACTATAAAATCTAACCCAAACAAGAACATAAATGGAAGCGTTGTTAAAACATATAGTATTGTGTCATACGACCTATCTCCAACGGTAATTGGAATGGAGAACCTTTTATCCACAATACTAGTACTTCCATTAGCGACACAAATATTAAACTTAGGAATTTCCTCTACGACATACCCAAGCTGAAAGAGAATTTTAATCCCTTCTGGTCCAACGAATGAGGTCGTGGAACCAGGGTCAAATAGTGCCGAGTAAGGCAAGCTTCTTTGGCATTGTTTTCCTATTTGGAAAACAATGTAAAGCTGTTTAGGTAACGATAAGGGACAAAGAGGTGCGCTAGAATTTTCTAAAGAATTCGAGACGACACAAGGAGAAACGAGATCATACTTAGAGGTACACATAGGTGTTCGATAAGGAACGGTAATAGTTGAATTGATGTTTGGTGGGTCAGCTAAAACCATGGGAATAGGAATGACCCTTACTTCCGATTCCCTTGCCCATTTCCCGGAGTACATTTAGGACAGGCATGAATGGAAACTCCTGGGTTACCGCAACGATAACAGAACAACTTACGGGGCTGCGAACACCTAGAATATACATGAGGTCCACCGCAATTCCAGCAATTTAATTTCGGAGCTGGTTGTAGGTCTTTTGGAGCGTTTTTATTGACAATAGGTCCAGGACTATTTCTGGATTGTACCTTATTCGATGGGAATAACCGTTCCATACAACCAACTGATTCCGTTTTCATTTGTTCTAATTCACGATTGCCATTGGATTTGTCGGTAGCAGTGTCTGTTTCTTTTGACATTGAGGAACCCGAAGGTGAAACACTAAAGATTCCCGGTATTTGTTCTTTCTCATAATTCGAGTTATTGCCGTGTCTAGTTGTAGTGGGATTTGTAAATCGGGTTTTCCCTTTTGCATTAGACTTTTCGGATCGGCCTTCTTGAGCCATCATCTCGAAGACTCTAGAACGTTCCGTAACAAAATTTATCAAGTCCTTATAAGAAGGAATTTCAGTTGACTTTATTCGTTCTTCAAACGCTTTTCTAGTACCGGGGTCTAAATTTGTGAGGGCTAAATGAAGTTTGATGAAATCTCCCATGTCTTCAATACCTAAAGCCGATAACGCAGAAAAATTATTTTCATGCTCAGATAAAAATCTTTGCAAGTTGCTAGCTGAAGAGTTGTTTAAGGGAGTAAAATCCATCACCCTCTTGATATAAAATCGGGCGAGTCGCCTTTTATTTTGATATCTAGAGACTAATGCATCATAAGCTAGGGAATAATTAGCTTCGTCTAGTGCGAACCCTGATATAAGGGACAGAGCTTCCCCGCGTAAGCTACTTCGTAAATAATGAAATTTCCTAATGGTCGATAAAGAATTTTCTCTATGAACCATAGAGTCAAAAAGAGAATAAAATCCACTCCATTCTTCCAATTTCCCCGAGAATAACGGTAAATCAATTTTCGGTAGCTCCTGAGGTACAGGATAAATAGGGGTAGGCAAAATCTCAGGTTTCTTTTCAGGAGGATTGCACGCTTTTATCAATTTATAATAATTGGCTTTAGTGGCATCAACTAAATCGTTGAATGAGTTTAGCACTGCGGAGGTTTCAATCTTGCCCTTTTTATCCGTCACAGTTGCGTTATATTCCCGTATTTTGGACTGAATATTCTCAAAACGCGACTCATAATTGACTAGCCTATCGTAAACTGGTTTAAAATCTATTACGGTATTGACACTCAAAGAGTTTGATTTGGTAAAAATGTTCTGAACTGCGGCAAAAATGTCCTCCCGCTCTGATATTAAAACGTCGTGAACACCCATGATAGCAAAAGAAACCAAAATGTAAAGAAAAAATTAAAATAAATATATAAACTAGCACTCTGAAAAACGATAACAAGAGAAATTTTAAACTGTTTAAATTAAACAGGCAATTAAAATAATATTTTTTTTTATTATTATTTTTTTTTTTTTTTTTTTTTTAAATGAAAAATATTAAATAGAAAAGATAATGAAAATTAAATTGAACTCGGGTAAGCTTCCTTTACAAACCCAAAAGGCATCAAACTAGTGCCTTAACAGAAATTTTTTTTTCTTACCAAAACAAAAGTTTTAAATTAAAAACAAAAGATATCAATTAATGAAACAAACATTAACTATTCCTAAATTCTAATTAAGATAAATCTTAATTCATAAGTTAGAGTCTTTAAAAAAGAAAACTAAAACTATTTCATACATAAAAGAAAATAGTATCTCTGTTATCAAAAGTTATTTTTAAAATTATAAAACAAAAATTAAATTCCTTATTATAATAACAATTCTTATTAAAAGATAATAGAATCCAAATTATCAAATTAAAGTAAATTAATAAAGGTAAATGAAATCTTAATTTGAAAGTTTTGAAATTATCTTTTGAAATTCAATTCAAATAAAATAATCTACATTTAAATTCCAATACTGTTTGTGAAAACATTATTTTTCCTTAGAACAATAGATTTTGAGCATTCAATCAATGAAGAAAAAAAAATATATTTTGTTAAAAAGATATAAGTAATTGGAAAAAAAAAATTAAAACCATGTAAAAATATTTGTTAAAAGGCTTACGTAATATACAATAAAATCTTTAAAGAAAATTTAAGTAATTGCCTTTCTTCGAAAATTATTTCGTTGAAAATAATATTCTTACGATATTGAAAGGGAAATCAGTAAATAACAAAAGTATCGTAAGTTAAACATAGCTTTAACTTCGTTCTTGTTATTGTTATTGATTTAGCTCTAACGTAAGTATAAACTAATACTCTCAATTTAAACAAAGTGCTCAAACAATATAACTTGTACTCTCTCGTACTATGTATTAGATAAATTTGCTTAATATTAATTTTATATTAATAAAGCTATTAATTAATAAATCTTCAAGACGACACTTATCTTGGAGTTTTCCTTAGTCCCTGTTCGGGCGCCATTAGTTTGTGTGACATGGTTTATTGGTTTTGGTTCAGAGGTTCTTACAGTAAAACACCAAAATATCCAGATACCAATGTAATATAAATATTTCAGACTCCAATGTAATTTAATAGTTGAGATGCTACTTAATATCATAGTTCAAACACCAATGTAATAACATATTTCATACACCAACTTAAAATCATAGTCGAGACATATTTCAGACACCAACTAAAAATCATTTTGAAATAATTAGTTTTAAATTAAAATTAAAATAATACAATAATAATTTAACTCAGGAGGCTTACCGCTGAGATCCTCAAAATAACAAATAATAAAATAATGGGCACTTCTTCGCCAAACATAGAAATTAACTGAAAAAAAAAAAGAAGGAACGGTACGGTACGGTACACCCACTCGGTACCTCAGTTCTTACGGGAATGGCTAATATGGTGGGTACCATAGGTAGCGACACCATAACTATTTTAAATTCAAACTACCCGCGCAAACAGCCGCCTTGAGCAAAAAGAGCTCAAATGATCTCTTCGCGACTCCAGACGGACGTAATCGAAGCGAAAAAACTCGTTACAAGCTAATAAAAATAAAAAATGAATGTGGAAAAATGTGTGACTTTGTGAAGTGGCAATTAACAAAACACATCAATTTCTAATCTAAGTAAATTGGTAAATTGGTAAGTGAAAGTTGTGTGTTGCGCGCACGCACCAGATTTTTTTTTCTTTTTTATTATGGATTTGGATACACATTTATGTAAATTAAGGAGAGGATTCAAATATGACATGAGGATTTTTTGTCAATTTTAAACTTGGTCCTAACCGCAAAAAATAAAAACGTGTCAAAAAGTCAAGGAAAATGGATTGAGAGGATTTCTACTGTTCTCTTCGGAACATATTTTATTTTTAATCAAACGTTTTGTCCACGTTAATATTTCCAATGAAAAAATGGACTCTTAAAACGTTCCTCCCCTTTTATTTTCGGATGTTATTCAGTTAATCAACTGCATATGGATATGTGATGTGCACTTTACTTAGGTGATGTCTGGCTTTTACCGATAACGACAAGTGACCGTCAGCTCTCTGCCCGGCTTCGAAACCCGCCTAATTTTAGTCAAAGTCGATAAATTAAGGAAACAGTCATTCACCAGGGGAGGGGGGTAACATTAATATGCGCCCCCAGCAACAGTAGCGACAATCAGCCATATCATCGCTATTCTAATCCTCCGGGCCGCCATGTTGAATAACATGAATCTAATTTAAATGTCTAATTAAGGAGAAGACAGGCGGAGGCTACAAGACGTCCTGTCCCAGCTTGGGGTTGTGTCCTGATCCGGGGGGCGGAATGGGGGGGGCGGACGGGGGGGCGAGTCGGGCCCGGCCTTTAATAAACAACCGCAGCCTCGCGAGGAGGGGGCAGGTTGTCTTTTAAATAATAAACCGAGTATAACAACATGCTGCAGAGCAGACTGAATCGGAAATAGCTCTGTGAGGGAATAGACAAAAATCTACATAAAGTACTACATACAACGTCCATAAAATAGATTTACAAAGACACAAATAAATTTCCAAAGATTTATCAAGAGCTAAAACCCGAAATCTGCTAAGGAAGGAAAGTTATGGAGGATCGTGTCAAAGAAATCTAGATGAAAAAATGGAGTATTTTTTATGGTTTATGCAACATCAAGAGATTTTTTATTCAGATTAAATTTGGTTAATAATCGCTACACAGTGACTCTTAACTAACTTTTTATAGTTGGCAGCCATATTATAGTTGAAATGAGAGTGAAATCTAGAAATTATTTTTTTCAATTAATAATAAATAATAATTAATAAATAATCATGATAAAGGTAGATGGTTGACCGTAGAAGTTAATGTGATGGAAATGGTTAGGGGGGCGGTCAAATAAAACAACACTTTATTCGTTATAACTGTATTGTGCTGACGTTTCCAAGCGAGAATCATTTCTTTATCATGGCTAAGTATAAAACAATATAAAAAAAATGAAAATATATGAAGAGAAAAAAAATATCTAATCTTCTTAAATCCCACTTAATTTAAGTATCTACACATCGTATCTTTAGTATCTTATAATGCCTATTTAGTGAGTGATGAGCATAGGTGAGTGTTGAAGTAAAGAATAGATGTGTTTAAATTGTCGATTATTTATTTTTTAAAACATAAGTTTAAGGTATATAGATAGTATTTATAGGACCTCTTTGAACACTATATTTGAATTTACGATATGATCATCTGTGATTGTTAGTTGGTGGGGTTGTTTTACACAGTCATAGATGTCCCCGAAATAGCGCGCCATGGAAAACGCCACATATTTATGTAAATACACATATTGGTTTCGCGGAAAGCGAGTTCCCTGATTCTATTGAATGAAATTGATGTTTTTTCTTGTAACTCGCGAATGGCGGCAATTCGGAAAAGTGTATACAACCAAAAATGTTCCTCTCGACAAACTGAAAATACCTTCAAAAAAGCCCTGCGACCATTTTCGCTTACAACTCTCAAACGAAGGGGTTAATTGAAAAAATGTATATGACCGTAAATGTTTTCCTCGAAAACCTGAAAAGTTTGACATCATTTTGAAACCTCTACGACCATTTTTCTCGCAAAAACCGCGGTTTTGCTCTTATGACTCCTAGTTGGAGGCGAAATGAGTGATTTGTATATTTTTACGGTGTAGCGGTAAAGTAAAGCTTTAAAATTATGTCTCATTCGTGAAATTTGAAGTATCAAGGAAGTTATGGCGTACCGATAAAAAAAGGCCTTGAGAAATAATATATGGATAACGTTATTTCAAGAAAGTGTTAGAGTAATAAAAAAAAAATTAAAAGTGATACAAAAGTCATAATGAGATCATGAATATGTAAAAAACTCGGAAAGTTATACAAATCAGAATATATTGTTAAGATGTTTTGATAATAAAATTAGAAGGCTCTTAACAAATAAAGCGTGTTCAAAAAGGGAAATTAAGTAAATAAATTATTTTCGTAAAATAAATTTCTTCTTTATTTACAGGGATTAAATGAGAACACAATAGGAAAAAAGAAAACAACTCACGTTAACAATGACTTGATAAACTTTGCAAAATTTGGTCCAATTATATACAGCACAAAAAATAATTTCTTGGTTATGATAACCTTCTTCCAAAAGCAGCCATAAGATAATAGTGATAACAGACTTCTAATACTAGTATTTACGTGTTAGCCGGTATACCTCACCAAGTATCAACATCCATGCAAGTAGTTGGTAATTGGTATCTTGGGATAACCTGAAAAATTACCGAGCAGCAACAACGCAGAGCAGGCACTGTCTATTCGAGCCACTTTTCAAAAGATCGATTACTGGCTGCTCGATCGATTTCGAAAATCGCAGTCGATAAACGGTTATTCTGCTACAATATGCATATAATATACTTATGAATAACAATATTGTATGGTCGAGGAAAAATGAATTGATCATAGGAGGAAGCGAATGGAAGAGCGGCAATTGAAATCGAGATAGGTAAAAACCAATAGATATAGTAAGAAATAACATGTAACTGCCGAGTCCATAGGTTTAGAACGACTGCAATTGAAAGAGGTAGGGATGTCTTCTGTTTAAGAATTAGTTAGAATAATAGTACAATTGAATTGATGAGATAAGTAGAAAAGAATATTGGGGAAAAAACTTAAATAACTATTTAATTGATCAAAAACTAATTATATTAAATAAATATAAATAAGAATAAAAAAACATAAATAAAATTTTTAACAACAAGGCATGGCTGACAACGCCTTGTGTAGAAAGAGGACTGAAATGGAGCTGGATGAGAGACCTCTTTTTCCTATTCAAGTGGTGCTGTTAAGAATATTTTTTTATGATGCCTATAATTCCCGAACTTACTCCTATCTCTCTTCTAATTCAATTTACTGCCCTAGTGATTTTTTTTTCAAACAGTTTATAACTGCAGTTAAGATCTGCATTGAATTGATAAGGTTCCGAAGAGAGAAGAACCCATATTAAAATACTAAGTTGGATATTGAACTAAGCGGTAGAGACTGGGTTGCAATAGTTGCAGCAGAGAGAACATGCATTATTCATAGGGCCTTCCCTTGGCCCGAGATAAAGCCTCCAGGATAGCCCTCAGCAGCTTCTACTTTACAATGATTTCGTTACTCCACTTATCCTTGTACGGGCCGTTTCCGAGGATCATATTTTGCAATGCAACGAAAACTTCTATGAACAACAATTCATTTTATTTTTTACATTATTCTATTAGAGAATTCAAATTTAGGATATGGATTTCTCAAGTAGTGCGCTTCTGAGGCACTACCAGGTTTTGCATCCATTGTTTAACGTCCCTTTATGCTACTATGGCTAACCGGACGATGCTACAGTGGGAGCCATAAATTTTGTATATCCAGGTATAGGTTTATAGTTATAACTAACAAATTTTAATTGAAAAAAATGACACAAGGCGCTGATAACCTTGGAGATTCACGCCCGAAACTTAAACAAACAGCTAAAATAAAAAGCAATTAATAACACACCTTACAAAACCACTTAAATAAAATTAATTTGGAAAGGGATCTTTAACAAGTACTTGCTTGGGATCAACATTTTAATTCCTATCCGAAGGACGGCATAGTCAATGATTTTTTACTGCCTTAAAAAAATCCTTGGTCCAACGCGGGACGCGAACCGGCGACTTTTCGTATTGTAGGTTTCTATGCTGACCACTACACCACGGGTGACCCCACATCCGTTAAGGAGAGTCGGAATAACTTAAGAAATAAGTTTCAGGCCTTAACTGATTGGACAACTGTATAAGAGACAACCCATATTTATTTGCATTTACAGCTATTTGAATTATAGGGAGTTTGGTTCGAATCTTTTCCATGAATCAATAGCCGATACATATTCACAAATATATATATATATATATATATATATATATATATATATATATATATTTATTCTTTTTATATATATTTATATAACGGGTGTCCAAAAAGAGTTTTCGGGGTTTGAAAGTTGAATATAATCTCAAATATAGAATATCAAGTAGGATGTTTACGTTTTATTTAAACACAATGAAGTGGAAATTTATTTAGAAAAAACAATATATTCTAGTTGTCCACCATAACGCTGCACCTACCCCCTATTTTTGGCCTCATCCAATTTCCATCACCGATAGTTTGCTTCTACCCTTGGAGGCAAGGACTACGCTCGATTTTTTTTTTTTTTTTTTTTTTTTTTTTTACGATCTAATTAGTCCTTTCTACTCTTTCGATTTAACTAGCAATTTTTAGACTGCCTAACACTCCGCTCTCGTTCAGTTTGTATGCTTTCGAGGTATGATATCTGTAGCCCGAAAATAGGGTTAAGGGGGTGGGTAAGAGCGGTTACACCGATTTTTAATATTATTCCCGCACCTACCCCCTATTTTTGGCCTCATCCACTTCTCGAATCTCAAACGCAGTAAAAGTACTGTAAATAATGAGCGTTACTGTGAAATGATAATAGGTTTTTTGGCCCAAGAACTTCAAGGGTTTAAAGGATATAACTCTAGAACATGGTTTCAGTAAGACGGGGCCACTTGCCATACTTCGGACTTATCAATCGTTACGGTGAACGAATTATTCCAAAACAAAGTGGTTTCTCGTAGTTGCACCATTAGCTGGCCTCTCAGGAGTCCCAATCTCAGTCCTCTTGACTTTTTTCTGCGAGGATACCTGAAAAGTAGGGTATACAAAAAGAAACCGACGAATCTAACGCAATTAGATTTGAAGCAAAATATCAGAACAGAAATGACGGCAATCTGAGGAACAATGTGTCAACGCGATTTTAGAAGTCTGCGTTTGAGATTGGAGGAGTGCCAGCAGCGTTATGGTGAACACCTAGACAATATTGTTTTTTCTAAATAAATTTCCAGTTCATTGTGTCTAAATAAAACGTAAACATCCTAATTGATATTCTCTATTTGAGATTTTATTCAACTTTCAAACCCGAATACTCTTTTTGGACACCCTGTTAATAATAATCATAATCGAATTCGATCCCTAGCTAAAGTCCACAAGCAGATATATACTATTTGATTTGACTTTTTTAAGCCTAACAATGGTCCTATCGGGTAGTGAGACATGCGGCCCCAGACGAGGGTCGGCCGTTGGTAAAAGGAATCGCCCTCTAGATGGAGCTGCAACCGCAGATTGAAACGGCCTAAGTGAGATGGCCACCCTCCCCCATCCTTCCTTATCTATTAGCCCCCCCCCCCCCTTTGGACCTCCCCTTCTCAAACCCCGATCCCTCTTCCTTCTCACATACCATCCCACCTACTTATTTTATTCCTCCTTGGCTTCAGCCTTTGTGCGTTAGCATACATTCTATCCACTTGTAATAATCAAACACCGACAGATAGAGTTTATAAAATTATTTTTTTATTTTTTTTTTGTTATAAGGTAGAAGACGACTTACCTTTTTTTTAGGGAAGAGCGGGGTTGGTTGGCATAGGGGGTAGGTTGGCCTTTGGCTTATAATATCCGTCACACCTGTTGTGAAGGCGCCACAATCGTACCATGTGACCCGCTAGACCTCGGGAGTCTTGTCCTGTGGTTTCAGTCTGATGTTAACAGTGTAGAGAAGTGTGTGCTTCATTCATTGATTTTACAACATTTAAGTAAATTTTTATATTTTCAGTAATTTTGGTTTTAAGGCATGGCAAAATATTTGACTCCGATTCTGTTTATATAGCCCCAAACTCCTTTGAAAAACCTAACCTTTCTACTAAACAGTTTCTTGTTTGGTTGTTCTCCCCTGTCATGGCAGCCATCTTTCATATGATTTCTCCTGTGGGGCTTGTTGGCTATCTTCAACTAGGGTTTGTTGGCACAGTAGCAATTCACAATAGCAAGGTAAACATAAACAAAGGTGAAACTACCACTTGTCTTTAGTTCTAGCGAGGAGGAGGAGAGCAATATTTCCTATGCAAAAAGTGACGACAGTCTAAACTTAAACAGAATCTTTAGAAACAACGAAAAAGATAATGACATTAAAGATCACCTTCAGCCTCAATCGAAGCTTATTGATGAACCAGCCACGCCTGGCTACCATGAAAATGAAACTAGGGCACAGTATACACTTTCTCATGATACGATTAAAGGACCAGAGAATATTTATCCTACCTAAAGTTTTTGAAGATGTGTTAAATTCGTTTTGTTTTATGAAAAATTTGTTTACATTGTTCTAACGCAATTATGCTTCAAATCTATTGCATTTTTTTTAATTTCTGCTGTTTGAAATATTATGTAATTTTGTTCACTTGAAATAAATTCAGCCGTATGGTAAAATGCAGCTAATTGTCATTCTATTTTCCCTTAATTGCTGTTAAAAACCGATCAAAATTATTATATCATTACAGTGCAGCTTTTAATAACAATAATATGTGTCAGGCAGTACTTGAATGAGATGGCCAAACAACACCACTTTCTAGGCCAACCTGCCCCACACGGGGGGTTAATTGGCATACTTTGGCTTGACGAATTCTTAAATTTTCTATGATCACAGTGTTAAATATTATGTGTTGAAGAAAATACGTGAAGTACTCTAATACTTGGGGTTTACAGTCGTATCAGCCCTATTGGGATAATATTAACAGGAACGACTCAACAATAAAAATAGTGAAAACTGTTGCCAACCAACCCCGCTCTCCCCTACCATTTTATTATAAAGCTCATTCTTAAACAGGGCTCCATAGTGAAACTTCAGTTAAAAATATGGCCTAATGCTTGAAGGAAGGTTCCAAATTAAAGCTGAAACGGGCTCAAAACTTTCTTTTTATTGACTTTTATATTGTCAAAATCGTATCCATTAAATATTTGTTGACGTTTCGCTCACTTTCAAAACTATCAATCGACAATTCATCAAGAAAAATCATAAATTTTAAAAAACTATGTAACATGTATCAAACTTATTAGTATATGTTTCCATTTAATTGATTTATAACGTTCTCATTGGTCCGCTTCCCTCCCTTAAATCTTCCTGATTGGTTCTTCTCTGCTAACCGTACCTATACTTGAATATGGTGGATTTATTTTCCCACATAACAAAAAAGAAGTTTCAAATTGATATCAGTAGCTTAGGTTTTTCATACCACATGCATTTTCTATGTCACAAAGAGGGCTCCACCCTGGAACTAATGGTTAATGGTAATGACAAAACTATCCTCCTTATTGGCTTATAATATTAGTTTAAAATTGTAATAACACAATTTGAAAAAATAATGTGGTATTTTTTTCGTGAAAATGACAAAGATGGCAAGTTTTTTGATTTACATGTTTGACAAAGATGTCAAAAAACTTGACGTAACAGTAAATCATTGGCTAGAAGGTAACCGTACCATTTTGCTGGTCGAGGTTAGACTGACTCGATAGTCGATTTATCCCTTTTATTTTGTCTTCAGTCGAATGATCTCGGATTTTTGAGAACGTTCCATAACATATGACCACGTGGTAATAACTCTCACCGTTCCAGACTATTTTAGAACTTTTTACTAATTTACAGAAATAAACATCTGTTTAGGTTTTTTCCGTTATGCTATGTCCATAAACGCTTTTATTCGAAATTTGTTAATCTGACCAATAATTCATTGTATTTTTTATTTATGGTCGTTATAAATAGTCATGTGAATTCCATAATTAACAAATCATTTGCAATTAATAGACTTCATTGATTATATTTTATAGTTTAATAAATATATTCTGTTCCAAATATTGCTTTTACATTTTTATCTTCTGTATCTGAGTATTTTTTTTTTGCATGACGTGTAATAATAATAATATTCTTTATTGTTTTGAAGGTTTACAACACCTTTTAGCAAGGAGTTTGTTTTTTAAACAAATATACAAAAACATCTTTATACATAATACAATACTAAATATTAATTTTATACATGGGTACATTATTATATCATAATTATATTATCAATAATATACCATTTCCTTATGATAATTTATCTAACTTTTCCTAAAAATATGCATGCGATGAAAAACTGACAAAAATGATTATGAAAATAAAAAAATATGATATGTCACATGGCTATATCCTTTAATCAAACATTGTAAAACTTCTTATTATTTGGCACCTTCTACAATGAAAATAAAAATACCTTTAAATTTATTATAGTCTATGATTGTTAAAATGTCCTATTGCTAAAATGTTCTTTAATAAATTTCTTAATGTTGCATTACTTTGTAAAAAATTGGTTTCTGATCGGATTTAAAATGGAACGTGATGTGAAAAAGTGTTGAATATTGTCTGGTTCATTTTTGTTGCAAAGAGGACATGAGGATTTCGGATCAAAATTGTATAGGATTGAGTTGATTATGAGTCTCTGAAATTTGGAGCCAGCAAATCGTACTTTTTAGATTAGCATTATTTTATATATGTTCCATCAATATTTTACATAATCTTCACCTAAGGCAAGCGTTAATATATTTCAATAGATATCGCTAAATGAGGAATCAATATCTTTGCTTAAAAGGTGGTTATCCATAGTTAGTACTGATTTTTTCATTTATTTCAGAATGACGTGTAAGGTAAATTTACCTTGATCTTCCTCCTGGTTGAGAACTAAATCTGTCCCAAAGTTCTATGAGACAACTTTGCTAGGACATACAGACAGCTAGAGCTATTCCCACTAGCCGAGATATTGGCCCACTGAGCCGAAACTAACTTACCTTAGCACTGACTTGCCAACCTGTCCCATCTCCTTCCCACTAATTAACTTGTCCTAACACAATCAGAATTACCTTTAAGGGCCAATCACTTTAGTGACAAGTAATTGGACCCCTTAAAGCTTATTCCCATATTTGATTCAGTGAATTTTCCCTTGAAAGTGATCGAGAAAAGAAAAAAAAATATACTCATTTGTATAATTTATTTTGTAATGAATTCTTAAAGGCTATGGGCAATTTCTAGAACTTTAATGGAAAATCACCTAAAAAGTAATAGAAAATGTTTAACAAACATATAGTCCTTGCCTTTCTTACAAATTCTAAATCTTTAGTTAGTTATTTTTAAGTTTCATTAATAACCTTTTATTAACTGTTAATAACATTTTATTTATTTTATTTATTTAGATATGATTCCTTATGACATTCTTATTAAATTTGCCATCTACTAGCGTAATAAGCAAATATAAATTAATTCTTGTTGTTTTTTTAATTGCATATTTGCAATTAAAAAAACAACAAGAATTAACAAACGGAACTAAGAAATAAGAAAACAAAGAAAAACAAGTGAAATGTTTAAGAGTGTGTAGAGTTTGAGTGTGTAGAGCTTGAGTTAGTGGGTTGTAATTTAAATTATCAGTCATGAAAGTTACGGTAGCAATCTATGGCTGTTACTTCGACGTAAGGAATGTCAAGTTCAGTGTGTAAGGTCTCATAATCTTCTACAATCTATAGAATCTTCTTTATCTATACAATCTTCCTTTGTATTTTTGATTGGAATGACTGTAAGAGTCGTATATTTGATTTTTTGGCTGTTCCCTGTAGTTCAATACCCTAAGTCCAAAGTGGTTTTGTTAGTATCTTTTAAACGGTTAATTTGTTCATCAGAGATAATTTTGAACGTCTGTCAAGTAGCCTTGAAAGAAACCCATATCGCTGGTTCAGTTTTTTTCTTTGCCTCTAGCATGGTCTTTCCAAGTCAGTCGTTTGTCCATGTAAAGGCCCAGATAACGTACTGAATCAGTTAATAGAATTAATCATTTTTTACAATTTAAATATTCCCTAATTATGTAGGCTTTCAAGTCCTGTGTTTGTTGTAATGACCATGTATTTGATTCGGTTTTTCATAATGATTTACATATCCAATGTATAATTTTCAATTAATGTACTCTATTCAATATATGCAAGCTGTTTCAGGGTTAAGGGCCTTAACTGAAAATATCAATTTAGGGCATCAAAACGAGACTAAAATTTCCTATAAAGGTATTTCCAACGATACGTTGCTTAGGAAATATTCACGCCTAACAATTTTCATTTTTATTATGACACTATTTTGAGTTTAAAGATAGAGAGAGATCCCCTATGACCCTACCCTGTGATATTTAAACTATAATTAGTTTCGATATAGAATAAAGTCGATTAAAATTAAATATAAAAAATTAAGTAAATAAAAATTAGCTCACTGTCAGACGGATGGTCATCAAGATATTGTGAGTTGGTCCCATTCATTTCGTAAAGGAGCAAGAGCTATTATAGAATTTTGAATTTGAAAAAAAATTAGCATTTTCTCCATGGCGATGAAATTAAACTTCCAACTTTTACCATACCAATGGTATACCAACTTCCAATTTTATTTTTGAGCTCATTGCATGCCAATAAAATTCAAGAGATACCTGACAAGCCCAGCTGCCTATATAGACCATTCAAGTAATCGTTGTCAGGTTGGTTACAAATCCGTAACCAAAGCAGTAAGTACATTTTAGCGTAAAATTGTTGCCCTGCCTGTCACTGTCAAAGAACCTATAGAAGGTTTTGGGCGAAGAGCCATAAATTTGAATTTTCCCCATTTCAACCTTATATATTTATATTTTCATTTATGAGACAATATACGTAAGCTTGTAAGTGCTTTTTTTTTAGTAATTTCCAAAATATATGATCTCTCAATCGTTTGTCCTTCATAATCAGGACGACCAATCCTACCAATGTCCAAAAAACATTAATTTTTCAAATCTATCGAAATAACATAGATTCATAAAATCATGAAAAAAAAAACTATTCTACGTAGGAATATGTGTCGCAAAAATGATTTAAGTTAAGGAAATTTCTTGATGCAATGGTAGAAACGTTTTTTTCACTTTTCCAATAATATGGATTTGTGGTAATGTCAGGTTTCGCAAATGACCGATTTAAATGTAATCGAAGTATTTAAAAAAAAAAAAAAAAGAAAGAAAGACAAAATTATGTCAAAATACCTGTGAACAATTAAAGAGGTTACTTTTTCTTTTCGTTGAACAGTATGGTAAACCAGAAAATAGAAAATAATGTATAGTAGAAACGTCGGTTAAAATTTGTGAGGTTCGTAAGGTGGTGGATAAAACAAGACGGGAGAAGCAGAGACTAGACCAGTAACTCTAGACTCCTGTAGATGTAGACAGTAAGTTAGCGGGTGTGGTTGGCAGGTGGCTTGGTGTAGCTGTGTGCTTGTAGCGTTGTGGATGGGCTCCCAGCGGACCAGATCCTGCCCCAATAACTGCCTATCTAGTCGGCCCCTTTTATCTTCACCGCCTCCCTAACCTTTCTTTATAACTTCTCGAATCGACACTGCTTAAGGGACTTCACTCCCACCGATTACGGGCTTCTCTTAAAGTCTTTCTTACCCTCCTCCCCTTCACACTTCCCCCCCCCCCCCCCTCAATCTCTCTCTCTCTCTCTCTCTCTCTCTCTCTCTCTCTCTCTCTCTCTCTCTCTCTCTCTCTCACTCTCTCTCTCTCTCTCTCACTCTCTCTCTCTCTCTCTCCCTCTCTCCCTCTCCCCCTCTCTCCCTCTCTCCCTCTCTCCCTCACTCTCTCTCTCTCTCTCTCTCTCTCTCTCTCTCTCTCTCTCTCTCTCTCTCCCCTCTCTCCCTCTCTCCCTCACTCCCCCTCATTCTCTCTCTCTCTCTCTCTCTCTCTCTCTCTCTCTCTCTCTCTCTCTCTCTCTCTCTCTCTCTCTCTCTCTCTCTCTCTATCTATCTATCTCTCACCATCTCCTTACAATCTCTCTCTGTAGTGGGTACAAGAAGAAGTGATAGTGTAAAACTAGCAAGGAGGAACGATTTTGGAATTTATCCGAGCTTAACAAATAAAATTTAATAAAGTATAACGATATTAGTAAAATGTAAATATACATACTCGTAAAATATTAGTTAATGGCAGCATGCTCTATTGATTGATTATAACGGTTCAGCAATTTGGTACTCCAAAAGTGGTGTACTACGAATGTTTTCTGCATAGAAAATACTGACGAAGTGTTCTTTGAACTTACTATGTCTACCGGATCTGCTATAACACTATTTTGCTATAATATCATTTTGATCCCTAGTGCTAGTCGTAACTAGTCCTAAACGTTTACTTGATGAATTTATTCCTTTGTACATATTTCTAACGTCATTTTCGATTCTATTATTTTCTTTTTATATTAGGTATTTGGTTTTTGAGATTTTTTATTTTTTTTATTTTTAAGCAATTGAGTCGTTTCGTTCCTTATGGTTAAACTTAGAGTTTATCGGCTTTTCTTTTCGTACACGAGTTTAAATAATCTTCCTTTAATTTTGCCTTTTCCCAAGATACAGTTTACCGTCTTCTTATTTTATCTTATTATTATCTTCTCTTATTATAATGTTATTTCTTCGTTATCCTCGTCAAAAGATTCTAAAGCTCGATATGTTTAAACGTGGTGGTGATTAATAGGTTTCTCAAGGTGGCAAAATTTATTAGTCGTATTCCACTATCATTGCTATATTCATGTAAACTTGCTTTACTTATCGTTGGATAATATACTTGTTTCCTACCTACATTTTCATTTGTGTTTCCCAGAATAATTTTCATTTAGTTTCGCCGTATTTTATCATAAAAAACATATGCGTCTAATTTGAAAATTGATTTGAGGCGAAACTTAGGTTAAAGAAGATTTGCAACTAGGAATTCCTAGTAGCTCATTTGAGGATTGTGAAATTCGAAAAAATTTCAGTTAACAAAAAAAAGCAATATATATATACATATTTGTGTACATAGCATGTATGTATATGTAAATAGCACTGGAAAGGTTATTTTTCCAACGGATGGTCAGAATTTTTTTTTTTTTAATTTCTAAAAAAATGAATCACACCAAAGGCTGTTGGAAGATCCAATATCCTGTGACACCTACGCTTTTATTGGAATAGATTTTAATTTTAAACCGGGATATCTCCTTTTCAAGCTGTAACCTTTTCCTTGTTTTAACAGATATGATTAATATTGGGAAAAAATATATATACCTTTTTCCAGGAAACGACTTCATTCTTGTATTGATTATTCAGAAGCCGATCTGGACGAGAACGGAGAAGGAAAATCCAAGGGACATTTATAAAGTTAAGAGGAAAGTTTTGGAATATCTCAAACTTCAATCTAAAATGTAAAGTGTAAAGTTTTATACAGAAAGGGAAAAATGTAGAACGGAGGGAAATACAATTTCAAAAGAAAAAGAGAGAGAGAAAAAAAAAAAAGGTGGCACTCAAACAAAGAAATATTCTTGTCTCAAGTTATAGTCGCTTAGCATTTTTTCGATTCAGTACCTTCTCTGCTGGTCGTCAACGGATTCCGAAGTTTTTATTTTTTTTTATTTTGTATTTATGCTTTATATTTAAATATATAATTATTAAATATATATTTGAAAAAGCAAAGTTGCTATTTTTACTCTCTCTTACCTATACCTGAAATAGGGAGTAAATACGTGATGCTAAAATTATTTAAGGTGTGAAAAAATATGGTATGAGATAATCTGAAATTAATTATATTTTAGTTTAGAAACTTTAGTTCCATAATAGATTTCTTAATGCAGTATAAAGTGATTTTAGAGAAACAGTAATCGTTCTCGGTTTCCAAAAAGGCATTAGAGACTTTACAACGAGACGTAAATACAGCTTCTATCGATCCTACATCACGATATAGAAAAATGACGTTTACATATTATCGAAACACGTCGATTTCTAATCTAAGTAAGTTCGTAAGTGAAAGTTGTGTTAAGCACGCATCGCACCAGATTTTTAAAATCCATACACTTGTATAGGGTAGCACATATAATTTACATACTAAATGTTATATAAAAGGAGGGGAAAATCGTTTACGGTAATTGAATCGGACGTTTGAAAAACCCCACATGCTCACAAATTCAAATTATTGGAAAAGTAAAAAAAAAAAAGTTTCTATTTTAGCATTAATTGATTTCCTTAACTTAAATTAATTTCTCCGACACTTATTCCTACTTAGAATATATTTTTCATGATTTTATAAATCTTTG
Organism: Aelia acuminata; assembly: GCA_911387785.2. NCBI lineage: Eukaryota > Metazoa > Arthropoda > Insecta > Hemiptera > Pentatomidae > Aelia > Aelia acuminata. The sequence continues at coordinate 23,682,250 of OU426984.1, read as the reverse complement.
TTCATTCGATAAATCTGAAAATAAATATGGTTTTGGACATATAGAGTTTCTCCTGATTATGAAAGACAAACGATTGTTGCAAACCATAAATTAAGTTACAAATATAAACATTTCTTCCGAACGATTGTTCTAGTTTCTTCCGGTTTAATCTATATCGCTTCTTAGATATTCCATATTAAACTCCGATACGACCCTAGACTCGCTAATGTAGTCGGAAGCAATATAAACGAAGCTAGAACTACAGTGCAGTTGGCTGCGATACAGGATAAGAAGGGAACAAAGAACGGGACTTTAATTTATCATTGGCCGGAGCGGTAGCCCTTATCTCCAATGGCCGTTGAGATCCTAGCTTCCATTTAATTGATTTTTAACGTTCTCATTGGTCCGCTTCCCTCCCTTAAATCTTCCTGATTGGTTCTTCTCTGCTAACCGCTTCTATACTTGAATATCATGGATTTATTTCCCGATATAAAAAAAAAAAAAAAAATTTCATAATAACAAAAAAAAGGAATTCAATATCTTATGTTTTTCATACCACATGCATATTCTATGTAAACAATATTAAATGGCAGTTTTTTTAGTTCCTTGATTCAGGGCATGATTTCTTTCATGCAGCTTCTTTTTAGTTACCACCCAATAATGTTCAGTTAATGCAGTTGAAAGAAAAAGAGTATAGTATAGTTAGTCTTGGTTGTTGTAAGTCAGTAACTGTACTTTTGTTATTAAAATTACTTCAGATATTTAAAAAAATTTAAGAAAATTAAGAATGTAAAAAATTTTATGTTGAATTTTTTATTTCATTCAAGGTCAATTTTTTATGATTCTCAAATCAAATCTTCTGAGATATGAATATTGATTTTGCTAAAAATGATTTTTTTTTTATTTTTTATGTATAACATGTAGTTTTTATACATTTATATAATATAAATATATTTTTGAAATAAGAAAATAGGCTGTGAAATTATTGGATAAAATGCGTGTTAATTTTTTTTTTTGGCTTTGTTTTTTTTTTTTTGTTAATTCTTTTATTGGTTTATAGATGGTTCTGATTTATTTCGCAGTGAAAGAGGATATAAGGGGATTAAAATGCCATATTAAAATATGATCGATCAAATGCGATCGTTCGGCGATATATCGATTTCAAGATTTAAATGCATATATTTGAACATTGTATAAAATATATTTTTGGCCACGATTTAGACTAAATTATAAAATATTCTAGTAGAATTATTTGACAATATTTTTTCCGATAAAAGACCTAAAAAAAATATGTTTAGTATATTTATTTGGATTTTTTCTTCTTCAGACAATAATTATTTAAAAATCTTTCTCTAAGGAACAAATGCATGAAAAAAGCATGTTAAGCTTAATGTTATAAGAAAGCTTAATAGATAATAATATTGACTTATTTCATTCTCTATGTATGACCCTGTTCCCTAGTATACTATTTTATTGAAATTAAAGCGAAGAAAGGATTCATATAAAAATTAATTTGGAATTTCCAAATTTTCATAATTATGTTTATTTGTTTTATTCTTAATAATGAAGAAAATCTCGTGCTCGTTATTGAAAAAAGAACTATTCGATTATCGTCATTTGTTCACGATTTATAGATTTTTAGCCACTGAATAACAAAATTTTCTCACTGAGCTACAGTTTTACATGTGTTTTATTCACAATTATCTTTATCTCGTTGAAGAAGACCTTTTACCACGACTAAAATGATTACCTGAGATAACGCAATAGGGGGCAGGTATAATACAGGCCCGTTGATCGCCTATTAGACCCTATCGGCCGACTAATCCGATATAGGTCCCCTCACAGGGACACCAATAAGATGAAATGTGGTGAGGCCTACAGGCGGAAGGAATGCACTTAGCAAGGGGACGACCACAGCTGATGACCCTAAATTCTGCGGAGGCACTTGTAAATGTGTTAAGCGAGTAATTTAGCGTGGCCCGGGGGGTTCGTGGCAGTTTTTCACTGGGCAGCCACAATTCCCAGTAATTACTCAGCTGAAAAATGCAGCCACTCATTGAATAAAAGAGTCGCCTTGGGTAATGTGGGAATAAGAAAGGCCCCCAACACTCTCCTCATCATTTACACATAATAAAATTAAGGGGTCACCTGTGGTGTAGTGTTTAGTGGTTAGCATGGAATACTAAAGGTCGCGGGTACGCGTCGTGCGGTGGCCCTAGGATTTTTTTAAGGGAGTAAAAAATCCTTGGATATGCCGTCCCTCGGATAGGACATAAAATGGAGGTCCCGATCCTGTACGATGTCAGGTTTCCATTAAAGATCTCTATCTTAATTATACCTAGATATGCAAAATTTAGGACTCCCACTGTAGTTCAACATCCCACGTTAAACAAAGAAACTAACATAAAATGAGGACACTCGTCTCCAAAAAAAAAAAAAGATTTTTATTTTCAAGGCCAATTACGAGGAATGTTTTAATCGATAATCTGGCTTGTATTTAGGAGGTATAGGCCTTATGGACTGAAACAACCCTTTCAGGATTACTAGGGCAGGAGATAAGTCCATTTATCTGGAAGCTTACATACCCTATTTTGTGTACATTTGTACAACGATATGGGATGTATTAAAGAAGCCAACCTGCGTTAGAAAACAAGTGTAAAAAGAATAAAATTTATATATTCCAGTTTATATTATTTCGCCTCAAGCCCCAGTGGTTCATTGGCGTCAAATAACTATCAAAATACAATGGCCAGAAAATTACGTCAAATTAATAACAAGCTGCAGATTGCCCAGAGGCGGCCATTTTGCCTGATACGATTCTTTATTTATGCATTATAATAAATATTTGATCAATAAGAAAAAAACTAGGATAATATTACATTTTATATGAGTGCAAAAAAAAAATTAAGGTTCGAAAACTTATGTTGGATCACCTTATTAAATAAGTTTTTTTTTTAGTTTTTTTAAATCGAAGAAGTACATTTAGCCACAACCAATGGCATTTATATTAGATCTCTTATGACTCATTCGAATATATATAAACTTCGAAGTGAAATGAATACTGTAACAATTGTGGATTTAAATAAATTTTATCAAACGAAAATAATAATTCACAATGAAAACTCAAATAACAAAAAGTATCACTTGTAACCACACAGTAACCCAAAAGTAACCCAAAAGTAACCACCTGACTTGATCTTCAGAACAAGACTAACTCTCAGTCCATCGCTCCTTATATTCAGTCTGAATCAGAACAATCCAGAATGTTCCCGGGAATCGTAGAAGATACTCGAACAGCCAGGAACGTGCACTAGAACAGTAACAACCATGTACTGAAACAGTTTGTTTCACCAGTTCCAACAACAAGGCTAAAAATCTTTTAAGTTTTGTGTTTCACGTTACACTGCCCCCTCCTGGATGTCTTGTTTTTCTCACGGCCTGTTTTTTAACGGAAGGTCTCTCCCTGTACCGCTGCGCCTCTTCATCATGTTTCACTGCCTATGGCGATCATGGGATTCATCATCCTCTGGGATTTCGGAAGACCCTATAGATCACATCGTTTAACCTCTTCTTTATCACGTAGGGTCCCTACCAGTTCTTCACTTGACACTCCTAGATCGTAGAACTATGAATATATGTATATATTTATATATGCATATATACATAATTATAATAATTGAATAAAATTAAGGTCTCACATTCGCACATATTTATAAAGCTTACATTCAGGCTTGGAAATTCAGACTCATGTCAGAGTTCCCCACATGAAGAAGGCATCATAGCCGCATCACTGTTAATATACACTGTTAGCTACATTATTATTAATAGGATTCTCCTTTCCATAATGAAACATTATTCAGCCGGTATCCAAACTTGAATTAAAGGTAACGCCACATGGCGCTTCTTCTTCCACGATTAATCTTGACGCTCCACGGGGCGTGGAGGAAATAATCAGTTTCTTTATCGCGTCCCTAACCAGAGGCATCTAGCTTTTTAAACTCCAATTAGTTATGCTAGACGTCTAGCATGATTAATGCAACTAATAATCGATTTAAAGTTATTCAACCCAATTTTTTTTAAACCCTTTTTCCTTTCTTCCAGTTTTTGCCCATTTGGAGATAGATGACTTCTAACTTCCTGCTTCGTCTTCGCATATATTAAGCCTGATAATGATGAAACTTGATAAACTTTTTATATCAAAGGGAAGAACAAAAAAACTTTATAAAGTTAAAAATAAGTTTTGAAAATAATTGGACATTAGTTAAAACCTACTATTTTTTTTTCAAGTTCATACTTTGATAAGCGCCTTTCGCGATTAAGTAACAACGATCAAATGAAGTTTGACGAAGACTGGATTTTTCAGCCTCCTTCTCAGTCGCCTCATATAAGTCACTTGTGGCCATATAGTTAAAAATTATGTTGAATATGTGTCCTTGAAAATTAACACGAAAGCCGAAATAAAGAGCTCTTATGTATTGGCTGTTAAGAAACCTGTTTTCAACGATTAATCCACAATTATGCTGTTAACAATGGAAGAGTACAGGGGAAAAAACCGTCAATAAAAACAAGATAATTTTGAGAAAAAAACCAATTGAAAGTTTTACACTTCAGGAAGGCTCAAAAAATAAAAAGAAGAAACAAATAAATCCAATTATATCAGTAGTTTATTTTTCCATATCTAAAAAAAAAAAACAAGTACAAGTAACACCATGCTCCGGGTGATTCCTTGTTTATCAAAAGGTGGTCAGCATATTCATCGTATTTTTTTCTATTGTGAACATTGTCCGATGTTAAATTTTGCCTCTGGGCTTTTCAAGAACTCAGATAAATGGAGGAGATCGTTAAATTTTGCTGCTTCGTTTTCCACTGTACAAATTTTGCATTGGTTTAACAGGAGCGGCTGAGTTGAATATGTATACATCCTAAAAAATATATTGACGATATTATAATTAGGGTGTTTTTTTAAATAAATAAATGACCATTCGAAAAGTATACTTCAGCAACAACTGATTGGCACCATTATTCCATTTCCTTGAGAAAAGAAGAACGATGGTTCCCCCCCCCCCCTGTAACCTTCAATTATTACAATGGATTAATGAAATATATAATAATTAGCTACCAATCCCATGGATTTTCGGTTGGTCACGGGTCAGCAAACCTTCTCGTTTTGAGGATCGGACAACATCCAAAAAAAAAATATGTTCCTCTAACATCCCCTATGACAGAAAACAAGAGGGGGACTAAAATTGTATCCGCAAGTAAACAGAGTGGTATGAGTGGTTATGGGGGGTGAAGGGATTTTCGAGGGGGGGCGTGAGTGGGGGTGGTTTCAGGAAAAGGATTGAGCTGAGTGGGACGTGCCTTTATCGAGCTTTGTGGAACTGCTTTATTACGTCTGGTTATAATCCACGTGCGCTGTACTCAGCCCATTGAATAGTTTGATTTACTTAGAAGTTAGAGTTACCTAATGCTAATAATACATTAGAACGTTAAGGTTATCATTGTCGATAAATTAGTACAAATTTCCGTACTCTATATACCGAACCTGAAGCTGATAACCAAAAGCGAATTGAACATGACTTTTGGTAAAGTTCATAGAAAAAAAATTAAGTAGTATTGTTTCCTACGTATTTCGATAATCACAGCCATTATGTCTTCACTACTAATAGCAATAATAGAAAAATATATTATTCAAAAGTATTAGATCACTTAGTAAAACCAACGCCAGGAGACGATAAAGTATTTACATGGTATAGTGCATCAAATGGTGCAGTGTAAATATTTAACGGTGACTATATTCTTCTCACGTAAACTGGTTGGGGTTTACCAATCACACACTGCTCTGATTAATATAGTCTATATATTAAACTCCAGTTCAAACTTTTTTTTGAATAGTTTAAGTTCAACTTTAACACTATTAAGTTCGACACTTTATGCACATCTGATTCAAATTTTCATTCCATTCTAACAAATTAAAATATTTTTCAAACCAACAATCACGGAGCCGATTTCCACTTTATTATGGTCCAGGCTAAACTCCGTAGACAAACATTTAAGATTCGGGGCCACCTATGGTGTAGTGGTTAGCATTGAAACTTACTATACTGAAAGTCGTGGGTTCGCGTCCCTAGGTGGCCCTAGGATTTTTTAATGGGAGTAAAAAATCCTTGTCTATGCCGTCCCATAAAATAAAATAAACGGGGTCACCTGTGGTGTAGTGGTTTGCATCGCAACCTACAATACTAAAGGTCGCGGGTTGGAGTCCTGCGGTCACCCTAGCCGTCCCTCGGATAGGACGTAAAATGGATGTCCCGAGCTTGTGCGATGTCAGGTACTCGTTAAAGATCCCTATCCTAATTAAACCTGGATAGGCAAAATTTAGCACTCCCACTGTAGCATCGTCCGATTAGCCTTAGTGGCATAAAGTGACGTTAAAACAAACAAACATTTAAGATTCATTTATCTAATATAATCATTGGTGACCAAATGCACAGGCACAAAGCTCGATTTGCCGCGACGATCTTTTTTTTATTGTCTGTTGCGAAACAATATTGCCTTGTGTGATCTAGACTATAAAATAGATAGCAGATAGAAATAGATGGTCAGATCTAGTTCTTTTTGCCCCATTCTTATCAATATTGTGGAATCAAACTGGCCCATTCCTGGGCGTAGGTACCATTTAGCTTGCTTTACCTGTAATCAGATTCCCTTTATTCCACGTGTAAATCGTAATCATTTTTCACCATCGTGAAATCGTAAATCACCCCTTTTTTTCATCTGCGGAGATTAGGTATCAAAGGGATTAATACCATCACACTTTCCTTTTGGAATTGATGAATACCTGGTTCATTAGTTATACATTTATTAAATGATACCTTCATCATAGCTTCATCTGAACAATCAGATAAATTATTTTCGTGCACTAGTCTATCAAATAAACCATCGTTTCTGGTGCTTGGTTCAGTAATGCGCCAGGCTTCGTACAGTTAAGAATTGGTTTTGAAATCTAAAACCACAAAATCACCTTAAAAGGCAGCCGAGAGGCACATAAATTCGGTATCACAATAAAGGCAAAATGTACTATTTACGGTTAAAGTAAGTAAAAACTGCTATTTTACGTTGTTTAGAAAATCAATTCCAAAGTTTAAAAATTGATGAGAATTACATATGTAATAATAAATAATAGATTTTACCCATTTTTGCACTTTCGTTCAATTCAATTTGTCAATGAACAATTCAATTAAGACTTTAACATAAGCAAGCTATGCACTTTAACATGTGAAAACAGGAATGAAAATATTTTAATAATAAGATGGTAATAGCCAAAGTAAATAGTTACTCACCATACCAGTTTTATTCTTTTTATTTTAATCAACGATTCAAGTTAATCCCTAGCTTCTTTGAGCCTTTGTTTTCGTATTGGGATTGTGATGTTTTCTTTCTTTTCTAAACTTATTTTCAAACTTAATTTTTCCTATTTTCGAACGCAGCTCGTGACTCTGTGCGACGAATCTGATTACCTCCGAACGGAATGGAATAAAAGCTTGGATGGTAAAATGGCCTAGCTATGGACCCTGACTTTGGGAACGGGGAGGGACGAAAAGAGAGAGGTGATGAACTAGTTAGGGAAGTTAGCCGCTGCAGATGGAAACAGCGCTAAATTGCCTGGCGCCCAACAATAATTCCACTAGCCCCCAGCCTTTCCGGTTTCGTCCCCGCCTCCCACCCATCATAATCGATTCCAATTCTCTAACTTTTTTTTTGTTCTTTTTATTTATATTTTACTATCTCTGTTACCCGAAAAAGAAGTAAACAATTAACCCCACATAGTTAGATTATTTTATCGATTCCTTGCTACAGTTGACATCAGTTTATGTTTAGTAAATATTGTAACGTGAAACAAAAGACAAAAAATATGGTTTAGACTTCTATAAGTTCTAGACTTGTTGTTGGAACTAACATGTCATAGTACATTTTTGTGACTATGATGTTCGAGTACCATCTTCGCTGGCCTCGAAGGTTCTGGATTGTTCTCCTTATGACTATATACAAGGAGCGTTGGACGGAGAGTTAGCCTAGTTCTGAAGCTCAAGTCATATGTTTATTCTGTGTTACTAAGTGATAATTTTTGTAACCTGCTTAAATATTTGTGTTTTCATAATCTCTGAGTCATTCCATGTCAAATCAACACACTTTTATCCCTCACCATCTCAGATTTTAATGAAATTTGGTACATAGGATACCTTCATATAGACTAAAAAAATACCAAATTTCACCTCAATATCTCAAACGGTTTTCAAAATACAAATGTAGCTATGTAAACTCATTGAAAAACACACAATTTTGATCTTTCGCATCACCTTTAAATTAAAATTTCAGCTCTTCTAGGAAGGATAGAGAGTTGAAATTTATGTCATTTTAAAGATGAATCTATGACCTTTCTTATAAAATGCAACTCAGTAGTGGTTAAGAGGAAATGTGTTTTTCAAAATTTGAAACAAAATTTCAAATTTGAAATTCTCAAAAAGCGTATTATTTAAAAATCTGAAAAAAATCAGCAGAGTTGATAAGGTTGTCATTAATAAGTGTTATAAAAATTATGATAACACAGCAATGGGTTTCATGCTTAAAATAATTATTGAAAAATGTGAGTTTTGCTTATGAATGGAAAAAAACCGTTAGCTATTAAGCTTCTCAAACTGTTGCCTATTTTACAAAACTAATTTCTTTCCTACACTTGTCACTAATCTTTGAAACATTGTCTGGTTCTGGATATTGTGATTTGACACACCCATTTTGTCACATTTAGTATTTTTTTATCTTTTACAGAATGCTTGTTTTTTTTATAGGACTGTAACATTTTAGTATTTTGTATCTTTCCATGTCTGGTTAGTATAAGCAACAAAAATCCAATGCTTAGGAAAAAAGTAGTTAAAAGTAAAATATATATTTGTAGTCCTAAATTTTTGTTATTAATCAAAGTTAGTGTCGTAGTGCTAGTTTAAGTTTTCCTGAAGCATTTAAGATTTCCATTAATTAATTTAGACGAGCTTGACAGTGGTTTGAATAATCTTGTTTTTATGTGCGTTGTAATCTCATGCACCCTCGTCAGAAAAATAACAGATTTTTTTTGTTTACGTCAATTTTTTTAAGAGATTGAATAAGATCTTAACGAGTTATTGACATCGTGCATGCTCCGGGCCTACATTTTACATCCCATTACATCCCAGCGGCAAAGCCTAGGATCACCTAAAGTACATTAAGGTTTTAAAAGTACTTTTTAAATGTCACGTTTATTTCATTGCTATTTTTCTGGCTGTCCACTATTCTTAGGCGAGGGCCTCTCATTTACCTTTCACAATATACAATCCACAAGAGCTTAGAATAGTTTCTACCACAGAATAAAAGTACCATTGACGACTTTTCAGGTGGAAGACTACTGAATTATTTACTCAATTCTGCAGTATGAATATAATAATCTTGTACGAATTGACACAAATGCGCTTATAGCAAATATATTTTGAATATATTCAGGTTGCATGGATCGGTTCGTGGAATACCATGTTATTAATATATTAGTATATATCTAATAATAATAATAATGGAGCATTAAGTATATTATAAATGTACTTTAATACTGAGTCAATTCTTCTAATTTGAAGTATCCTCAAAACGGTTTTGGGAAGCTGCTTTGGGTGAAAAAACGAATTTACAAAAAAATGTCTGCATCCCAATAAATCTGGATTGTGCTGTTGCCCGTTGACATCTCATTTTTTCTCCTTAATTGGTAAGCCGATCTATTCTGAAGACACCTGATCCTCATTCTAGGAAGGTCTCACGTCAAGACTGCCACCTCCTTATGCTAAGTAATTGACTTGTCCTTTAAGTTGCCTCGCGTCGTTGTAGGTTTAGTGACTCCTAATGAATCCGCTTTGTGAGTTGGCTTGTTTTGCATCAATCACAGGACCTTTTTTATTGTTGGTGGAGTGATTAATATCATGGGCTGATTTTACCGCTTGTACCACCGGTAGTCTTATAGACAGAGACCGGATTTTTATGCAGTGAAAAACTTCAAAATATGGCATCTAATTTATGCAAAGAAATTCCTTAAATCTGTTTTTAAACAATTGATTCAATTCAATTCAATAATACAAATCTTTAGTTCTTCATAAGAAAAATTATTTAGAAATGAACGACTTTAAATAAATAAAGAAAAATACGAATCTTAACAAAACCTGTTTACGATGATAACATTTAAAACTTAAATATCGAAAGAATTTATATTTACTATTCCAAAAAAAAAAACAAGAAAGGAAAAAAAAAACGAGTTTTTAATTTTAATTTCCTTAGGCTTAGCAAACGATAGTCAAATTAATCGATGGTGACCACTGCACTCACAAGAAATTTCCCCACTGTTCCCCCTTTTTCAAGGCTTTATCTCTGCCGTTTTGTTTTGTGATAGGTAATGACGTCAAAGAGAAGGGACAAAGTTTGAAGAAAAAAAATACATGTTACGACAAAATCGGGGGTGGGACACTGCGTGGTAATGACATTTAGTAGCATAAGTAGTTATAAACTCATATTATTCATTTATATTTTCATTTTTAATATTTTATTATGAAGAAATATACCTTCACCGTTTAGCAATGGAAAAAAAATCAGGTTAGGCTTAACCATTTATGTAAAAGTTGTAATGGACTAAAACTTGACCTTAAAATGAGAATCACCCTTATATGAATTAAACCTACTTTAAATTAAAATCATGTTTTTACCAAAATCAGAAACAGTTTGGAATGGTCAGATATGGTTCAGAAATGGTTTTTTGGTGATGGTCAGAGATATTTAGGAATTAGACATGGTTCAGAATGATCAGAGTGGCTAGAGGTGGTTCGTAAGGTTCAGAGAAAAGATTTGAGGTGGTCTGGTTAGGGATGGTCAGAGATAGTTAGCAATGGTCAGAAATGGTTATAGGTGGTTCTGAATGGTCAGAATTGATGAGGGGTTTTGTGGTTGGAGAAAGTCAGTGATGGTTAGGAATGGTCAGAGGTGCTTTGGGATTGGCCTGTTTGGAATGGTCAAACATTATTAAGTATGGTGTTCGTTTCGAATGTCCTGATATAATTTAGGGTTGTATAGTTGGGGACGGGCAGAAATTGGGTTTATTAGGAATGGTCAAAAATAGTTGTGGGTGGTCCAAGATTGAAGTAATGGTCTCAGTGGTGGTTTCGAATAGTAAGCGGTGGTTTGGTTTGGAATGATCTGGTTGGGAATGTTCAGAGATAGTCAGGAATTGTCTGTGGTAGTTAGTGGTGGCTAGAAATAGTTTAAGGTGGTCTGGATGGAGAACGTTAGAGGCTGCTAGAAAAGGTCAGAGATGGTATTTGGAGTTCTGATCAGGGATAGTTATAGAAAGAAAGGTATGGAGTGTTCTAGTTTGGAATGGACAGAGATGTTTTGGGATGATAAGGAATGTGAAAGTGTTCAGTGATCAATATTATCATTGCTTCGGCTGAGACGAAGTTTAATAATGCTATAAAACCAAATGCCTTTATTATAATTACTCACTTAGCCTAATTAGGATAAGATACGCTTAAGTTGGTACGATTTATTAAGTGCTTTATATAAGAACCCTTTGAATATTCAACTTTGAGATTCTGCTCAGACGGTGATAACCAGCGAAGGCTTTGCTCGGGAATTCGGTTGCGGGAAGGGAACTTTATTCCGGAGGAAAGACTAGCAAAATTATTTAATCCCGGTTGATGAATGCAGAATGGGGTAAACAAGATTAATTTCTAATGAGAGAATAAAGAGCTTTAGTGAAGGCGGTGGAGGAGGGGGGTGTTGTGGATGGGGGGGGGGGGGATTTCTTTGAAATAAAGTTAAGCAGGCGTCAACCCTCTCCGGGCCGCCGGCTTTTCCCAACAATATCGTTCCCTAAAGTCCAAAGTCCCAACTTGAAGCACCGGTAATTTTAGTGTGTTGTACAGCCTCTCAGAAGTGTTTCGAAGCCAACCAAGCAGAATATATACTCTGGAAGAAATTAATCTGAATTTTGAGTATACCCAGTTAAATATCTCGCATAATAAATGTCCATTCTTGGAAATTTCTATAAATATCCAATTTTCATCAAGGATCCCAAATTTTCATGTCGAGTGACTAACAGACACAAGCAGGGTTTGAAGTGGATAATTATTTTTTTCCAAAAAAATCATAAAATAATTGATATTTTTTATTTTAATCTGCAAACCATGTTTCATTTATAAATCTTTTTTTTTACTCGTAATTTTAATTTGCGCCTGTCAACAAACATCGATTATTAGCAAATGTGCGCTGTGCTAATTTAAATAAGGGCATGTTGGCATGGGGAAGGATGGTACCCAGCAGTACCTTCTTGTCTGGCTTGTTTCAGCTAATCTGGGTTTTTAAGGAAGGAAATCTCTCATCCAGCGCCTTTTATATCTCTTAGGTATAGGCATATCAGCTGTTGCCATCCTTCTAATCAGTTGGTTGAAATAACCGTGTAATTGTGTATGGAAACGTTTCTAAAGTGTCTTTATATGTGGATATACTGTTTGCATTAGTTAGCTAGTATGTATGGTATTGTTGGTCACATACTATGGTGCTATTACTATGAGTCTTAATATTTTGTATTGAAAGGTCTGAATTCTTTGTAAGTGGGTCTTTTTGGGTATACCGTATATCTGGGAAGAGTAAGTTATTGGTTTCTGTCCTTTATAGTCCTGTATATTTAGGTATATGTGAAATGATATGAGTGAGATCAAAATAATATTGAACTTAAAATAAAAATCATCTTTTGAAGACGCATTTTGATGTGATATTTAAAACGAACTCGCTATATTTATTACTAATAAAAATCATAAATATGGTGTTAAGGAAGAGGTTGTTATAAAACTTTAATCTATTGGGAAAAATATCAATACTAATATCGTAATTTGAATACTTCAATAAAATAAGCAATGGAGGAGTTTCGTATAATAACATTAGCAGGTGACGAAAAAGATTGAAGAGGGTAAATCTGAAAAGCGGACTATGTTAATGTATGGTAAGTAGCCCACATCTTGTAACTCTTCTAGATTTTTCTCACAATTTTTATATCCCTTACCATGTTCGAAGAGATGGACTTCACTTACTGTCAAAATCATTATAGTTACTTTAATTTAATTACTTACCACAATGCTAAATAAAATTCTCCCTGGAAAAGCACCGTATGATGTATGATGCATTAGGATTAATATAAGTAGCAATAATGGAATTATAGAGAGGAAATGGTAGGAAGGATTATTCCCATTGGGCTTTCTAATTGATTGAGGGGAAAAGAGGCTGTTGTTGGTTGGCTGCCCCGAAGTCACGTGATTTATAAAGGGAATAAATAAAGATTGTCATTGGCCGCCTTCGAACGGCCCAAGTCGTCGCCAAGTTATTTATGGCCGCCGGTTGGTCGGGCGATCCGCACAAATCGATTCCTTTATCTTCGTCTCCGATCCAGAGCTCGATTGTAATTAAGTGTGCGGTTTCTAGTAGAGGATTGGGGTTGTTCAGAATGTACTTCGACGGTGCCTCTCAAGTGTGTCATTATCATCTGTTCTTGCGAAAACTTATTATATAAAAATATATCTATATATTTTTATATTATAATATACCACATATATTATTTACACATAGTATATTGACTGATGATATAATTTTTTTTTTCGCTCTATTAAGTAAAAAAGGAACAGAAATAAAATGCTGCACTTTCTAAAGTTACAATTTTGTTGATTTATTTTTTAAGTTTAACCAAGACTTTTCATTTTTGCACTAACGTAGTTACGCAAATAAGTTCTTTTGTTCATAACTATTCTCCTCGCGTTTTCTAGAGGATCGAACCATTTTTACTAACTAAAGCAGTTGGAAATCATTATTGATGAAGTAACACAGTAGTTATGGCGTAAAAAAAAAAAAAAAAAAAACACGCTTAGACTTTATATATATATATATATATATATATATATATATATATATATATATATATATATATGGAGATTTACTTGACTGCTGATATTAAATATTATGATAGGGTTTTTAAGGTTCAGCCAATAATAAACAACTATATTATGACGACCGACGTTTCGATACTCTGTTGTTCTCATAATCATGCCCTACCATGAACAAATAGGTTGGGATATAATTATATGAGTTAAATAGGTAAAATTTTGGACTATAAAATACATAAGTTGTATGACTGTATATAATGAAATAATAAAACTGAATGAAATATGCTTAAATTTTGCTCATGGATATTGCTATATAAACAACATAGATAGACTAAATAACTGTATTACTCTAATGTACGACGGCAAGTTCAGCGCTGTAAAGGAATAGGTAGGAAAAGAGTTCGTGGGTTTTTCCTGATATTTCAGTATTACTAAAAGGTTTGTTGACATGTAGACGGGAACTTCCTTAGATGCTGAAGTTATATAAATATATAAATAGACAATTACAGTGGTGTATTATATCATTTGTTTGTATAATTCCTGATATTAATCATAGTGTATTATGTAAATTTGAATTACACGTGTCGAGATTTAGGAACTCTTAAGCGGCCCCTAAACGATAACTGGTATTGTACAATAATATTGAGCGTCTGTAAATCACATTCGAAGATTGTGCAATATATATATTATATAGTAAATCACACATCGAAGATTGTTGCAATATATAGTGCAATATATATATCGAAGATAGTGCAATAAGGTCAATCAAAAACTGTTTGATTTTTATTTTGCAATCTAGTTAATATAGCGTCGTCTGTTGGCGATATTACTGAAATACGGGTAATTTTTACAGCGCAAGAATGGTCCTCCAAAAAAGATGCAGCTCTTGTGAATTTCAAATCTTCAAAACTATTTCCAGTAGGTAGATAACGTAGTGTTATTGATAAACGCTGACTTGGAAAGTATGCATCTCGCACTGTAGTATCCTTCTTTTGAATCCAGATATAACCAGTATCAGTAAGTAGTTCATCAAACAATGTACTATCTAGTCGCAAAAATTTTTGAAAGTCACTAGATTCACTAATTCTTAGTTCTATAGCCACACAACTTGCTGTCTTCTTATTCCTCGTGTTGACGGCACAATAATATTGCACCGTGTGGGTTGGCCAAAAATAATATTGTACAAAATATTGTTCAATATTTTTAAGTAAATATTGATCGTCTAGTGGCCGCTTTAGGATTTCTATTAATGTGAGATTTTTATATTTATCTATCATCAGTTCTTTAATACTTCATTTTTTTTTTTTTTTTTTTTTATTGAAAGAATTAATACATTCTGCCACAATCAAGGGCATTAATATCAAGGCTGTAAGTACACATTTACTCAATAAATTTATACAAATGTACATAAAAAAGAATGAAGTATTAATCATAAATAAAATAAATACTTCATTTTAAAATATTAATTTCACAGTATACTATTTCAGGAAAATCGATGTTTTGTATGCCTGTAATTGCATTACTTATTACTCCAACTACTTATTACTTACTACTTTTGATGGTCCAATTTTTCTCCATTTCCTTAATAATCGGAAAACTGGTAAATACCCCTCAGTTATTAAGTTAATTACGGCTAGCTTATTACATAGCTCTTGTTATATTTTACTTTATTTTTATTCTTCTTTTTCTTTTCCTTCATTATTCCTCCTTCTTCCTCATGTCCTCCAATCGCTTGGCGAGATTATCCGGTCCTTAGGGAAATCAAGCTGGGTCGCCTTGGTGATAGCGAAATACCACCCCCACCACTTCCCCCCCTCACCCATCCTTTCCTCCTCCGCTTTGGCCAAACACTTCCTCCCCCCCTTAATATGCAGATCTCTCCAAAATCTTCATCATAATTTTCTAGAGCTTTTCCTCCTTAGCTCCAGTTGAGGTATACACTTCAAAAAGCCTTAGCAATAATGAAAAGGGAGCGGGGATAAAAGGGGGTAGGGATAAAGGAATTTATTAAGCCTCTCAAAGAGGATTTTGGTTACATTGAAATAGCTCATGACAAATACCCCCCCCCCCTTCTTCTCCTTTCCTCTACCCCCCCCTTACCCCACTTTGCCAACGATCTTGAGATTTGTTACGTTAGTATTATAAGCTAATCTTCGATTTCTTCAACTGGGAATATCATTATAATAACGCAACGTTCCTTCCGGAATTATTTCCTTTACTCGGCTATTTTTATTAATATTGCTTTCAATTGCTACCTTACAAAGTAACCACGATGCTATACTTTATATATACAGTCGACTCCGTTTTATTCGGCCTTAAAGGGAAAATGTGTAATTTAGGCGTATGTATTCTTGTCTATTAATTTAATGATGGGTTCAAAATAATACAATTAATTTAACTGTTAAAATGTATTTTTCTTAAAAAAATGTTTTAATATACTAAATGAAACAAATTAAAATAACTATTTGTGTATAATATAAATAATATTAAAGACAAAATTTCGAAATAAGAAATTAATCAGAACTGGTTTTTATTTCAATTTTTTTACTAGGAAAGGATCAACATGCCTTGTCACTTTAATTGTAAACTTACGAGTTACATAATTAGCGCATTTAGGGCGCCTCCATGAATACTCTTAGAAAAAAAAGCGACTAACTTTTTGATGCGGTGTCTTGCTTCTAGCAGAGGAACAGTCGTGGTCTTAGATACTTAGGTTATTCGATTAACAGTGGGGCTCATAGTTATTTTACAATCCTGTTTATTGGATACGTTAAAGTTCCAGAAAGTTTCGGCCCGATTAGCAGATGTTTTGTTCCAATAAAGGGGTGATTTTTTACCTATCTTTGATTCCGTTTTATTAGAAATGGCTCAATTTAGCGGTGGTCCCAATTATCCGATGACCCAATTAAACGTAGTCGACTGTATATATCTATATGTTATAATAGGGTTCTTGATGTACGGTCAATAATAAATAACTATATTATGGCGACGTTTCGAGACTATATTGTTCTCATAATCATACCAATGTGAAAAATCTTATGGCTAAATTGGCTGAAAAGTTAAGAAATGTGAGCTAAAGTGGTTTTTCGTTGCCAAGAGTTGTTAAAAGTGCAGTAGAATCAATCAAAAACTAAAAATTGTCATTTTGGAATCTAAGACAGTTTCCATCTCATCGTACGATAGATTCCTCACTATCCCAAATATTCGGTGCAGCTTAGAACATTTCTGTCAAAATTTTTTAACTGATTGAAAAAGCATCCTGGTATGTGACTAATAAAACTCAACATATTGACCTCCGCCTACCAACAGTTGACTTGCATACAGATAAGCTGTACAAAATATTTTTTATTACGGCGACCGGTCACTCACACATATTGATAAAAATTATGTATTTACATCCTGGATACAAGGGGGGATGCTACCAGGTTTCCTTCCTCATGCCTGACATGACATTAAGTTCTCTTTATGGTCTTCATATTTGCTAAATATCAGCATCTTGCTGACAGGTGGGAATTAAAAATGAAAAACCATAGAAAATAATAGATAAAATACCTGTTTTTTTTTTTTATATTAATCTAATCTTAATCTGTGGGTGACCACCTTTTTTAAATTGTTTTTAAATAATTTATTTTTTGAAGAGAATCTTTTCTCTTCAAAATTCAAAAATTATATTATATTATATTAAAATATATTCTCTTCAAAATCTTTTCTCTTCAAAAAATAAATTATTTAAAAATAATTTTAAAAAGGTGGTCAACCACAGATTAAGATTAGATTAATATAAGTTAATTTAAAATTTGACGTTACGTCAATAAATACCATAAATTGGACAAACCTTGTCCACCTCCCGTTACTCGCAAAATTTGCGTGATCGGGCAGTAGGTATCAGTGAAGAGGAAGGATTGGCTCTACTTGCAGCCGAGCTCTGTGGTGTAGTGGTTAGCATCCGCGCATGTCACGCGGGAAACCCGGGTTCGACTCCCGGCGGAGCCATATCTTTTCTCTTCAAAAAATAATTTTATTTTTTTTCCAAAATTGAAATTATTACAAGTTCTACTTTTTCCTAAAGACATTATGCTGAATCATGAGTGTTCTCGTTGAAGCCTCTCTCTTCTTATTTATGTATTTACTTGTGAGGCCGTATAACTTCTGCTAACACGATGACAGAGTTGTGAAATGAGATTAACATTTTTATCCCCTTCGCGATGGGCCTATTCCTCCGGGACCCTCTCGAAGTGGCTCAGTAAACCAAGAATCTCCTCCCCCTCCTTCTTCTCCCACCCTTTCCTCCCCTCCCCCGAATAGGATGGCAAAGCCAATTCTCCGCTGTCTGCGGCAAACCGGATCGTTTGTCATCGCTGTGCTGGCAGCACTTGGTATCAGCTGTATCCAAGGGGTTGCTATCTTATTCATGGAGGGCTTTTAGTTCCAGTTAGAGAGAATTCCTGACATCATTACCGAACTTTTGAAGATTTCTAAAAAGTTTGGTACCTAGTCGTTAGGTCTTCAAACGAGTTAAACATATTCGGACTTATATTTTTTTCGTAGATGCTAAACCCAAGTGGAGTGGCGTGAGGAATTTACCAGCTTGAATGCAAGTCTCTTAGACCTTTTCTTATATGATATCATTTCAGCATGCCGTTCTGACAGAAATAAAACGAAATTTGGAGGAAATCACGTATTGATGGGAAGAGGATTAATAAGTAAAGACATCTACATTATTTTTTTTTTAAACGTCCCTTCATGCTACTTTAGCTAATCGGTCGATGCTTCACTGTGAGTCCTAAATTTTGCCTATCCAAGTACAATTAGAATAGGAATCTTCAACGAGAGTCTGAGATCATTCAAGCTCGGGATCTAGATTCTACCTCCCACCCGGAGGGTGGCATGTCCAAGGATTCTCTACTCCCTTTAAAAAATCGTAGGGCCACCGCGGGAGGCGAACTTGCAACCTTTAGTGTTGTTGGTTGCCCTACTAACCACTATACCACATTTGACCACTGATATGAGATACCGTATCAGTAGGTTTTACCTGAAACAGGTTATCAAAACCGAGCACGGTGCGGAAGGATGCTCAAACCATGTTACACTCTTACAATACTACTTATTAAAACTTATAAAATAACTTGAATTTTATGAACGAGATAGATAACGTTGATTAATAACTTATAATAATAATTTACATTTCTTCTATTATTAGAATTCACAATTTCTAATTATTTTAGTGCTAATAGGTGTACTAGGATTTTGGTTAACCTGTCTTTTGCTAAAACAAATAGATTCAATGTTTTCCCAACACCTGAAAAGGCGACACATAATTGCACATGGGGAAAACATAGATTATACTAGTCCAAGCCTTAAAAACAGAATTGGCTACTGAATAGATATCCACCCTAAATTTCGAAAGAAAATTAATTATTTCAATAAATTAACTTGCACCGCCATCTGTTGGAAATTTACTAGGAAAATTATGTTTTCCTAGTTCAAGCCTAAAAAATAGATTTATACTGAATACTTACCCACCCATCCAAGTACAATTAGAATAGTAATCTTTAACGAGATTCTGAGCTCGTTCAGGCTCGGGACCTAGATTTTTTTTTATTTTAGGGTGGCATATCCAATGATTCTTTATTCCCTTTTAAAAAATGCTAGGCCCACCTTTGGTACATAAAGGTTTTAGAAGTCCTTTTTAACTGTTACGTTTGTTTTGTATACCGTTATCGGATACCTATCCGTTGTATAGGATTTCGGCAATGCATAAGGGATAATTTTTCTTTCTTTTATTTTTATTATGAATATTTAAAATGCCTCAAGAATGCAGAATGCTTATGCTTGCTCCAGAGTTCATTAACATCCGCAATCAACGAGAGACATTAAGGGTTTCCCCTGAAGGGGTTCAAAACGTGACACACTGTGAAGAGTTTGCCCCCTCTTCAAATCCCCCCCTGTTCGCCCGTACAAAGCCGAGAGCCACTATCCAATGTTTGACTTGCTTCCAACTAACTAGTCACTCTAACTAAGTTAATCCTTTTCATACCCTGTCGATGGCGATACTCTCTGTCCGGTCCGGATCTAACTCAAGCATCTCCGCTCTTTGAGTTTGGAGTTTAGTGTGTGTGTGTGGGGGTGGGGGGGGGGGTTAGTCGATTCATTAGTGTGGGCCTTTGTATATTAACATTGTCGGAACATTGTAACTAACACTACGGGTTCAAAAACCGTGCGTGTACTATTTACTCTGTGTAGTTTTCATTTCAAGTAAAGGTAGTATGGTGGAAATGGTTAAATGTGCGGTATGAAAGAATAACAAACAAATGTGATATTATACATAAATAGAATAATCTTCACTGCTTTAAAGGTTTTCCAACACCATGCAACAATGAGTTTGGCCTTAAACAAATATACATGAAAATAAAATAATACAATACATAAATCGAACATGGATACCATTTAATATTGTAACTCAAAACAAAACACAAAACATATGATTTAAAAATAGTTCTAGATTTGTTGGAACAAACTGTTCTAGTACATATTTGTGACAGTTCAAGTACCTTTTATGCTTGTCGAGAACATTCCAAACAGTTCTATTTCAGTCTAAATATAAGGAGCGGTGTACTGAAGTGTTAGTCTTGCTCAGAAGAACGTTCACATGGTTACGTTTGTGTTAAAAATGTCGTTACAAGTTGATAATTTTTGTAACCTTCTTGATTATTTGTATGAACTCGTATATTGTTGTTTTCGTTTATTTATTTTTTATTATTTTTTTTTTGGGACTTTAAGGCTTCCACTGAAGCCCTATACTGCCCATACTAACACCCATGGCACTGGGTGATACTTCTCCTACGAAAGAAAAGCATCAACCAGAACGGGACTCGAACCCGCAGCTCCGGCATGGGAGTACGGCGCTTTACCGCACAGCCACACCGGGCCCCCTATGACTGACTATCTTATCTAATCGAACAATACAAACATTTTTATTTTAGTACCTACTATAAAGTAAATAAAAATATCATTGTGTTAATTGTTGTCCTTTATTATTTTTATTAGCGTTAGACTATTTGATATAAAATTTATTCCTTTTCATAAAAAATGCATTCTTTTTATTTTAATAAAGGGGTGCGTGTGGATTTGGATCAGAATTATATAGAATTGAGTTAATTGAGCTAAAATAATTTTGTTTTCAAAAATTTTATAATATAAAATTAAATGATTAAAATCATTTTGATTAAAAGGATTAAAAAAAAAAAAAAGCTGTAAGTGAATCTGAAAATGATTGAAGGAAGATGTCAATGATTAATATAGAGTAATAATGAGACCATTAGAGTTGGAAAGGGTTTTCAACTTGTATTTTTCAAATTTTACACAGCTTATAGAAATCAAATATATTTATAAGTAATTATAATAAATTGTATTATGCTTTATAAATCAAATTTACTTCCATATACACCTGTAAGGTATTTTGCATCTGAAGAATTATTAGATTTTTAATGATTATTCCGATTTCAACGTATCAATAAATAGCGCTGGATAAGATATCTAATATGTCATTATTTCCGAGATTGAGTAGTTGGTTTGAAACATCCAGTTGCCATGCGCAAATCTATAAAAAAAAAATAATATAAAAAATGTTAACATTTAAAATGTTCAATAAAAAGCTAAAAAAGAGCTTTATTTGCTGAGTTAGCTTAAGTCAATGTCAACATCCGCCGGAAGTGGATGGACCCTATCAAGTACACTGACCTTTTCCAAGGGTCGTCCACCGCAGACTTGATAAGTGTTTCCCCTAGGATGCCACCCCTGTCCTATGGAGATTAGGGTAGCACTGGTGTGTAATTGGCCTATGGATGGAAATGTAAATAGAAAGGGCAGATAATGGCGGGGCAAACAGATTCGATTCAGGTAACAAGGGACGGGTAACCTTTTTAAACTTAAGCTTGCAAGGGGGGGTCCCATTTGCCGGTCAGATGGGAATCCCCCCCGACAAAGTAGCCCCCCTCGGAGGGCTACAGGTAACAGCTGAGCTATTACCCGTGATTTGTAGCCTGCGCCGATTCGGTCCATCCTCCTCTCTCAAACTAAACATTTACTGGCTCAATTAGTGAAGCTTATATTTAAAAAATAAATTATTATTGATGTAGGTATATTTAATCATTACCACAAAAAAGTTTTCTTGAAAATTTTCAGTAGCTATGCTGATGTTTTTCTTTCGTGTATTTCTTGACATTTATTAATACTACATCCATAAAAATACTAGTAATAACATACGTTTAGGCGACAAATACTACATCCAGTAAATGTGATACTACTCAAAGTAAAAATATTTTCGTGCAGCCAATCCTCTCACCCAGCCTCCACTGGTTTTATAACAGTGATGCGGCTGGGAGAGAAGCACCGGGATCTCCTAGGGTCTTGCTTTGCTTTCCATAAGTGGGAGGCTGAATGTATATATTGTATATAATACGAATGCGTATGTATATATTTTTTTCTAATTTTATTTCAATGGATGGTTGTATATATTTTAGTTTCTATTTTGGTTATATATATTTTATTTCCTATTTTGGTTGTATATATTTTAGTTCCTATTTTGGATGTATATACTTTAGTTTCTATTTTTTGTTTCTAATTATTATTTTGTTTATCTTGTGTGAATGTATCTTTTGAGCACTAATTTTAAATGCCCTTAAGAGTGGCAGATTGTATTATATCTTTATCAATAAATAATAAAGAGCCAATCTTTGCTGTGTCAATCTTCTCTTTTCAACAATCCCACGCGCCAGGTTTCGTCACATTGCAGTATGGCGGGGGGGGGGGGCTGGAAAAATGACCAAATGATAGGACCTAATTAAAATAGTTCACTCTATCTCCAAAAATATTTATATCAGTTCTCCACGATTTAATGCAATCTATGATTGGCAGAACAAAGGAATAATAAATAAAAATCCTTGGAGAATGGCTAAACCTATTAGAGTTTGCGGATGACCAAGTCCTGATAGGAAAATGCAAAGAAGAAATCTTAATGATGGCGAAACAATTGATAGTGGCAAGAGAAAACATAGGGGTCAAAATAAACTATAAAAAATGTAAATTTGTGTCAGTACACGGTGAAAAATATTTAAGTATTGGTGAACACCATATAGAGAAAGCTGTCAATTTCCTATAACTCGGGCATCTTATGTCTATTAAAGAAATATGCAGGCGATGTGCCCAGAGATGGCGTGCACTCTTCAAGTTTAACCATTTAACGCCTGTAGACTGATATATCAGTTCGAGCGCTGCAGGCCCTGTGTCCTATAGACTGATATATCACTTCCGCCCGCTTCAGCGTTAGAAGACTGAAACTGCGGACCTTATTTTAATTGATTTCTCAACTCTTTCCATTTTACTATTGCACTGGGTTATAACCCCCAGTAGTCAGCACCTTACTTAATAGATGTTTGTGTGGCTTCTTTTAAAACAAAAATTGAAGTTTTAGTCTTCGCTTTCGGATTTATCGTCCGGAAAATATAGGAATGGAACATTCATAAATCGTAGGTAACAACTCGTAAAAAAATATACTATATAATTTAAAAATGTTATAAAATAAACAGATATATAACAAAATTAATATAACATTTCTAAAAATTATATGTAAGTATGTCTACTTAGGTCCGTTCCTAGACGTATATTTTTAATTTGGCGTACAGTATATTTTAATGGCGAACAGTCAAAATAGTCATCATTATCTTATTCATATTTAGGACATGTCCATGACATATGAAAATTATTTTTACATAATTGGCATTCGCGTTTCTCCAACACTGTTTCCAGCTCATCCGGTATTTCCCAGTGACGAGGTTTACGGTTTCCTCAAAAATTTCCGAGGGTTATTAACTAATTTACATGTGGTTCGTTTCAGGTTTCTCTAAATTAATTTTCCTGCATCTTATTCCTTAGTCAAATAATGGAAAACTTTAGAAGAAAAATATGAATAAGGAGATTAAGAAGAGTGAATGTGGCAAAAAGTATTGAGGCACGGCAGCCGGTCTAAGGTCTCAGGCCACAGGGACCGCAATACACTCGCACTGCTCAACTGTGATTCTAGAAGTAGAGTGGAAACTCTAGATGAGCACAGTACTTCCTGCCATGACCTACGGTTGCAAAACCTGGGTAATTGTCAAGACTAGCCACAAACTGAGGATAACAGTCAGAGGGATGGAGCGATACCTTCTCGGAATATCAAGGCGAGAGCGTAAACCAAGTAAGTGGATTAGATCAAGAACTGGGCTCTTCCTTATTATAGAGAAAGTGCACATAAGGAAGTGAGTGGACCTGGACAGGACATGTCATCAGGAGAAATGCTACAACATGGTCCCGGCAGCTTATCTACATATGTGAATATTTGATATATATATAATGTATATTTTTTATTATGTTTTATGTGAGAATAAAGGTTATTATTATTATTATTATTAAAATAGTTACTTAATCAATATTTGCTGAAACTTTTTTTTAATAATTTTTAAATTTTATTTGAAAAGAAAAGATTTGCAACGGCCGGGTATCGAACTCAGGTCTCCTGCATTTTTGTCGCAGCCCTCTTGTGCTCTGAAGGAGATGCAGAAAAATAATTTCATGAACAAGTATTTAGGTAAACTATCCACTCCTCCCAAACTACCAGCTAATGTTAGAACATCTTCTTTTTAGATTCCTCTTTAACTCTTCGAAAGTAACGTCGAGCGGTTTCCTGTCGTTTCCATCCTGAATGAGAGTTTGTCCAGATTGAGTTTTAAGTAGTGGACCTGTTCAATAGGGACTCGTAGAGAATTATTAAAAGAACAGTATGAGGTCGTAGATTTATGACGAAGACTTAAGGTAATTTGATGGAATTTGGTATTGATTTTAATTTTTCATTTTCGATACCATTTTTCAAGATTTGATGACTTTCAAATCAATGAAAAAAATCAAAGATTTGAGCTTTGAGGTTTTTTGGGATGCAATAAAAGGATCGTTATTTACTAATAGCAACCAAATGTCATAAGTATACCTATTTATTGCCCACTTAGCAATTATAGTGCTATGATAGGTTGGAATATTATTATAAACTTTATAAATAATAGGACCTAGGATGCTTCCTTGAGGAACATCAGCAGACTGAGCAAATAAGGAAGTAGAAGGAGTGTTATGATTAACTTTAAATAATTAATTAGTTAGTTAGGGGCGGATAATAAGGAAGTATATGGTAAGAATCAATTGAGTTAGTACTGTAGCAAACGATGCCAGAATTGATCAAATGCCTTAATTGAAATTTAAAACTGCAATAACCCACTTAGAAACACTTAGTTAAGACACAATTAAACACTGAGACAATTAAATGTGTCTACTAATTAAAAAAAATGGCATCCCTTTAAGGATGCCAGATACTTATGAGCTACCTATTGGTCTGTCTCAAATAATATTTTGTAATAATAAGGTCAACATTCCATTTTCTTTTAAGACTTTACGGAGGATTATCAAGAGTAGAGGAAAAAGCATGGATGGAAACAAGTGGTTTCGGTTGTGTCAGGAGTGGATTATTAAAAGATATATACTTGGATCTGACCAAATCGACAACATTAAAGCCATTAGAGACAGCCATTGTATTTGTGACAAAATAAGAAGTAATAAGGATTGTATCCAAGTCCTCTCGCTTTTATGTTTTATCATGCAATGGAACACTAAAAAAAAAAAAAAACTTAATAAGTAATGGTATGATTAGTAGAGTAACAAAATTTTATCAACAAAAAATAAGGCCATTTTAAATTTTTTTTCATTTCCTTACCCAATCATAATCAACGTTTTGAAGAATTAAAAAAATTCTAAACCGGAATGAATAATATTTTGTTTTCTGTATTATCAAAACTGATAAGGAAACATTAAATCATTCCTAAATTTTTCAATCTAGAGTTTTATTGAATTTTAGTTTTATTTATAAGTTTCAACTGGGAAATGTCCGAGGGGTAGGCCGAGACGGAGGTGGGAGGATTGCGTGAAGGCAGATCTTAGGTTTGCAGGGAGTGAGTTCCTTCGGTTTCGTTAAGCCTTCATTACTATTGTTATTATTAGAGTTTTATTGATATCCTAAAACGGTCGGAAGCCTGTTAAACGCTGGTCCCAGCGTTTTATTTCATTCCCTAACCACTGGAAATTTGAGTTCTAATATATTTAATATATTTAATACTAGTAGTGGGTATACTATATATTTTTGATTAAATATGAATCCAATACAAGCTTTGTATTTTGAATGTTTTCTTGTATAACGGATGAGTACCTTTGTTTTGTGACTTTATCAATAAAAAAATCTGGTGCGTGCGCGCAACACACAACTTTCACTTACCAACTTACTTAGATTAGAAATTGACGTGTTTTGCTAAATATCATTTCCCAAAGTCACACATTTTTCTACATTCATATCTTATTTTTGTTAATCGTTAAGGCCGTTTTTGAGTAAATAAAAAAACCCGTGAAAATAATTTATTAAGTTATTTATTAATTTAAAATTTAAGTCCCCCCTCCAGTTAATCAATTTTGATGAAATTTTTACAGTCATATCTCGGGTATATTAATATATCAAATAATAAGTTTAATCAAAATCGTTAGAGCCGTTTTTGAGAAAATCGAAAAAAACCTAAAAAGTTATTAAGTAAAGTACCCCCTCCCTTTAAGTAATTTAGATGAAATTTATGCTGTCACATCGCGGGCATATACCTACACTAAATACCCAATTTCAGGATCGCACGGTTTATAGTTTTTGAGCTAGTCTGTTCACACACACACACACACACACACACACACACACACACACAGACCATTTCGCGGGACTTGGTCATTTCGACTCAGGGGACCCCAAAACGTGTATTTCCGTTGAAAACCGGAAGTCGAAATTTTTCACGATCGCAATACCTCCACTTACTATATATTTCATATATAGGCAAGTGAAAGTAAAAATTTGTGGTATTTTTTACATTAAGGTTGCCAGTTACTTTTTATTACTAATTGATTACGTTAAAAGTAATCGCTTTAATTAACATACGATTAGGTTAACAAGAATAGTAGTTAATGAAATATTTATTTTAAAGTAATACAAAGAGAACGACAAAAAGCACACTTTTTCACAACATACCTATTGTTCCAAAAAATTCTGGTAGCTGAACTACTTTTATTAAGTTCTTTTTGAACAAAATTTCATAGTTTGGCTTCTTATGTCCTGGAATATATGATAAATAATAAAATAAATAAAAGAGCCTTACTTAAGTTCACCAATTTCTCACATATCAAACCCAATTTTTTTTTACTTTCACTTACCTATATATGAAATATATAGTAAGTGGAAGTATTGCGATCGTGAAAATTTTCGACTTCCGGTTTTCAACGGAAATACACGTTTTGGGGTCCCCTGAGTCAAAATAACCAAGTCCCGCGAAATGGTCTGTGTGTGTGTGTGTGTGTGTCTGTGTATGTGTGTGTGTGTGTGAACAGACTAGCTCAAAAACTATAAACCGTACGAACCTGAAATTGGGTATCTACAGTATGTATATGCCCGCGATGTGACAGCAAAAATTTCATCAAATTTGCTCAAAGGGAGGGGGTACTTTATTTAATAACTTTTTACGTTTTTTTCGATTTTCTCAAAAACGGCTCCAACGATTTTGATTAAACTGAGTATTTGATCTATTTATATGCCCGAGGTACGACTGTAATAATTTCATCAAAATTGATCAACCAGAGGGGGGACTTTACTTATAAAATTTTGTATCATTTTCACGCGTTTTTTTTATTTACTCAAAAACGGTTTTATTGATCTTGATCAAACTTGGTATTTGATGTATTTATATGCCCGAGATATGACTGTAAAAATTTCATCAAAATTGATCTACAAGAGGGGGGACTTTACTTGATAAATTTTGTATCATTTTCACGTGTTTTTTTATTTACTCAAAAACGGTTTTAACGATTTTGATCAAACTTGGTATTTGATGTATGTATATGCCAAAGATGTGATAGCCAACGTTTCATCAAAATTGGTCAAACGGAGGGGGCACTTTATTTCATAATTTTTTTCCAATTTTTACCTTTTTGATGGATTATCTCAAAAACAGCTTTAACGATTTTTATCAAATTCGTTATGTTTAATGAAAATTAGTTGTCATTTAATATCAGGTAAGCTTTATCATTATTAAAATGTTCTGAGGGGGCTTAAATGGAGAAGGGGCCTTTTTTGTTTTCTTATAAAGTACCTTTGTTTTAGTTTTTATTGAGAAATTAACTGTCTCTCATCACGCCTAAAAATAAGAAATGGCTAAATATGATATATGAAGAAAAGCAAGTAAACATATACAGGAGAAAAAAGATGAATATTCCGTCAACTCATAAAACACCTTGAGCTCACGCATGCTTGGGGGTATGCATCAACGCCTTTAATGACAAACCAACGCGTTATAATTAAAGATGTTCTGTCATTTGAGAAGTGGCAATTAACAAAACGCATTAATTTCTAATCTAAGTAAGCTGGTAAGTGAAAGTTGTGTGTTGCGCGCACGCACCAGATTTTTTATTGTTCAATTTCATATTCTGTCCATTATCATACTTTTTAAATTTAGGTGAGGCACCTTTATCTTGAAAAGATGTAAGATTTTTATTTTTTTGTCATAACAAAATTTAATCACAAAAATTCATCTCTGTATCCATTATTCACACAGGGAATAACCTTCTTAATAGATTTTGTTGGTGTCATAGGGTTTAATTTATTTTTTAAAAACGTTTAACAGTTTAAAGTAATCATTTGGTGATAAAAAGGAACTGGTAACACTTATGTGGGCTTCTCAGTAATTCACAACGTCAGGTAAACAACGAAAGCTCAGATTATTAACAACGTTACAAGAAGTAACTGTTAGCGACAATACAGTGACAGAGAAGTAACCATATGTTTCGATGTTCAAGGCAAGAGTAAGCCCCTAGTCTAATTTGTTCTTATATTTAGTCCGAAATCTAACATTCCAGGATGATTACGTCCTAGTGCAGTAATGTAGCTGTTCCAAAAAAAGAGTCTAAAACTCTTTCCAATGTAACTGATGAAATCAAAGGATTTTGTTTCACGTTAATACCATTATTTCTTACACTAATTATAAACATTAATTTATACCAGGTTGTAGTTAAGGGACATTCTATGTACATAACCAACCGCCTACAACGTGAATTACACAGGTTTAAATATTTTAACGAGGAACGGTTGTTAGACAAGACACAAGAGTATCGATTCCTCTCTATAAATCCCTTTGATATTCAATCAGGCTGTAAGTGACTCCAATTATGGCCTTGGTTATTGCCATCGTCAACTTTAATGACCGAAAAAGGTTCTCCTTTAATTATTAACACTCGGCTTCCAGAACGGGAAGGATAAGGATACAACAGCATCCGTGTGACAACTAATCGATCGAAAATTATTAATAATTAGTAATTACTGCATTTATTATTTTTTTTTTTTGTTTAACGTCACTTTATGCTATGCTAGAGAGGGAGTCCTAAGTTTTGCCTATCCAGGAATATTTAGGATAGGGATCTTTAACGAGCACCTGACATCGTACTGGCTCTGGACCTCCATTTTACGTCCTATCCGAGGGACAGCATAGCCAAAGATATTTTACTCCCATTAAAAAATCCTAGGGGCACCTCGAGACGCGAACCCGCGACCTTTAGTAGTGTAGGTTGATACGCTAACCACTGCAAATTACTGCATCTTATTTGCATTGGGTGAATATAATACGAACAAGGGGTTTATCGAACTTGATTTTCAGCACAAACCATATTATTGAAAAGAGTTATAGATTTTTTGGTAGAACAGTTACCAACTGTTCTAGTACATGTTTGTGGTTGAATTTTTAGGCTTGTCGGGAACCTTTGCGGCTGCGCAGGACGCAGGATTGGGAGCGATGGGGGAATCTTCTGTAGGAGGCCGGAATCTTCTGTGGGTTGTTGCGCCATTGATAATAATAATATTAGGGGAAAGTGCCCCATAGGGATTGTTGCCTAATATGGGATATGTGGTTTCTGGATATATTTTGTACAGCAACCTGGCTTTTATTTTATAAAATTGAATATTTAGGTCGCATTGGCACATAACCTTCTCACATTGTTATACATTCTCATCCTGTTGGTTTATTTTCAGTGGATTGTTGTTTTAGTCTTCAAAAACATTTTTGATGATTATTTCGACCTGATTTTTCAGGCCTCAAGGTAAGTCGAATTCGCTAAATCATTGTTTATCTTAAATGTTGAACAATTCATTACAGTATTTGCTAAC
Source organism: Aelia acuminata (assembly GCA_911387785.2). Taxonomy (NCBI): domain Eukaryota; kingdom Metazoa; phylum Arthropoda; class Insecta; order Hemiptera; family Pentatomidae; genus Aelia; species Aelia acuminata. Next base: position 23,651,962 of record OU426984.1, on the reverse strand, counting down.
TGCTTTCTTTTTTATATTTGGTAGTGAAGCACACTGACCTCTAAAAAGAAAAAGCCACATCCCCCTAATATGAGATACCCGTTCCTTCATATTATGAAAACCAAAAATCGGAAGAAAACCCCAATTTTAAATGAACACCAATTGTGGAAGCCCGAACAGGTTTACCTATATAAAATCAGGGCAATCGAGTAGGGATATATTTTCCCTCAGATTGGAACTACTTGGGTTAGCCCTCTAATGGATTCTAGCGCTAAATTAAACAGAACAGGTGAAAGGGAACCTACCTTGTTCAAGCCCCAACGCACATCGGGCCTCTCGTTAGAATAATTACCGATTCTGACTTTATTGAATCTTTCGGTGATGCACATCCTTCCCAGATTTACTAACTATTCAAGTTGACAATGTTTGATAAGCAAATTATACAACTAAAGCGGTTAATTAAGACCCACACACACACACCTATATTTTTTTTTATTTGTATTTTTTCTTCTATGGTAGTCCCAAAGAAGGAGAGTTTATCGAATCATTTACATGCTCCTTGACTATTTTATTAGGCACATTACATGTATTACATGTTATATTACATAGTGAAAAAATTACAATTGTTTATACCAAAATTATGTTATATACGAAAAACACAAACTAAAAAAACAATATAAATATAAACTAAGTAGCAATATAATAATAAAGTAAGTAGTAATAAAAACATAGATAACGAAGTAGAAATATAAATATACACTAAGTAGTAATATAAATATAATGTAAGTAGGAATATAAATATAAACACGAACTAAAATAGAAAAGTTACAATTATTTATATGTTAAAAGATTTATGTTATACAATTATTATTAAAAATTATGTTAAAGAGAAGTTACAAATAAAATAAAAGATGATAATATAAACTGAAATAAATTAAAATAGAAAGCACAACAAGCTATGTACAAAACTTATAATACATACAGATAGTTTAAATAGCCTTCCTACATCCGTCAGTCAGTCGGTCAAAGTCTATTTTCCTAAATAGATATATAAATTCGAGGAAGTCTTTTTTAAATTTTTTATCAGTCTCTGTTCTGTTACAGGCCATGTCCCTCGTTTTATAAGAACGCTCTGTATAAGTTTTGCCCGAATGTTGTCTAGTTTTTTGCAGGCAAATATAAGTACCGAAAAATGTGTTTTATATTTATAGTTTTATACTTTTCCATCGTCTGGGCACTTATCATGTTTTAGTAAGTCGAAGTGTATTACAGATTGTTTAGTTTGACCGTGTTAGACCCAATAGTCAAAGAAATACAAACAAATATTTTTTTAAATTATGAAAGCGTGTCCCCGAACAAAAATTAAAAATGAATATTTTTTTCGAAAAAAAAAAGGTCCTATAATATAACATAATATTGGACTCCTGTTTGAAGGAGATCCGAAAATCTTTTTCATAATTTCTCAATTTAAAATTGATTTGTGAAACGACGCCTTTCTCTTATTCCATAATATAAGAAAAAGTTATTTTATTTATTTTTTTTTTCATCTATTTCCCTGAGGCACCAGGCACCTGTAGTTATTATTATTACAAAGTATAGTAATTTTGATTGAAACATCTGAGAAGTCCATATTTTAAGAATCCCCCTTATAGCTTTTAGCTAATAAAGGACTTACATAAGATATCTAAAGACAATTGAAACCTATACAATCAACCACGACTTGACAATTCAATACTAAAACAATAATAATAACAAAAAAATAATTGTTTAAGGACGACTTAAGAATTTAAAAAATACCAAAATACATGTGGATCTACCCAAAGTGAAATTCTGATTACCTGGAGTTAAAACAATACCCGTTTCGGGTCTTCGGGTTTGGATACCTTTCATGGTTTCATGGCTCAAGTGAGAATAATTAAATAATTTATAAATATAATATATATATATATATATATATATATATATATATATATATATATATATATATATATATATATATATATACAGTGGCTCACAGTCAAAATGATGCAAGGTATAAACTTTGAAAAAAAACTATTTTATACCAAGCCAACATTTATTTTCAACAATCTTTGTTTACAAATATAAAGTACAAACATTAGGCTAGAATTGACAATACTTAAAAGTTTATTTGAGATCAAATCCTAAAATTAAACTAAAACCTCATGAATAAATATACACTTCTAAGGTCACAGTGAAAATGATGCAAAATTAAAAACATCCAAAAAATCAAAAATATTTCGAATTTGAGTACTTTGTAGGTAAGCCTTTATCTTTTATAATCTCTTTCGAACAATTGGGCATGGATTGGACAAGCTTTTCTGTTTAAGGTGGGCTTATATTGTCCCATTCTTCTTGTAGCATCTTTTTGAGATCTTCTCTGTTTGATTTCTTATGTTTTTTCACTTCTGTTTCTAATTTACTCCATGAATTCTCTATGACGTTTAGGTCTAGTGATTGGGGAGATGTTTTTATAGTTTTGGGGTAAATTATATAAATTATACAAACACCATTCTCTTGCAAGATGAGAAAAATGCTTGGGGTCGTTATCACTATAAAAAGCAAAATTATTTATTATTCCAAGCTCAGTTGCACTTGCTTTAAATTTTTTCATTCAGGGTGTGACAATATAAATGTCTATCCATTGTTCCCTCAATAAAATGAAGATTTCCTACCCCCGAGGCAGCTATACACCCCCTAACTATGACATGACCACCTCCAGGTTTGATGGTCAGGCGAAGATTTTTTTCATGGCGCTCTTTATTTCACTTTCTCCAGACGAAACCTCTTCCATCAGAGCCAAATAAATTAAATTTTGTCTCATTCGAATACCGAACACTTCCGGAAGTCCATGTCTTTTGTTAAACAATGCTTAGCAAAATTGATTCGAAGCTTTTTATTTTTGTCAGTGATATAAGGTTTTTGCCATGTAACTCTACCGTAGTATTGTTTTTTTCCTTAAGACCCTTCGAATGGTTTCAGCACATACCATTTCATTTAAATGTTTTTTAACTAATGTGGTCAACTTTGGAGCACCAAATTTTGGATTATTTGTTATTTGGCGCAAAATCCAACGTTCATCGTTACCAGTAAAAAAATGTTTTGCACTCACACTAGCTTTTCTTATTATTCTATTTTAGTTTTTAAAACTTTCAATAATATTTTGAACGGTGGCATAAATCCTATTGATAGTAGAGGCAATTTTTCGTTTTGTTTTGTCCATTTTTAAATTGCTGATCACTATTTCTCGTTCACGACGAATAGTTGTTTGCGCACCCATTTTAAGTAAAAGCTCGAACTAGACTGATTACTAGTATTCATATTGTTTATTTTTGTTTCTATTGAAAGAATGAAAAGAAATTAAAAGGTTAATAAACTCATTTACCCGATAATTGAAGAATACTTGTTACTTTTACTTTTTTCTAAACGGAAGTAAACGTTGCATCTTTTTCACTGTGACCTTCAATCCCTACGAGTTTTAATGAAGATTTTTTTTTCTCTTTCTATAATTGCTGTTGAGTTGATTTGATTATATAAAGTTAATGTATGACTATGAACCATTATGGCCTCATGTGCATTGGTTTTTAAATTTTAACAAAGAGGAAGTAAATAGCATTTGAAATAAAAATATTCGTTTGCATCATTTTGACTGTGAGCCACTGTATATATATATATATATATATATATATAATTTATTTTTTAATAAAAAATGAAAAAGGTCCTGTTTTTATTAAAGGGAGCCTTGAAAGGGCCTAGCCTTAAGAAACTGGCCTTGAAGATCGATATCGGCGTTACCTTTGCGAGGTTGTGTCCCCCTATCCATCATCACACAGAGCCCCCCTTCCCCGCCATTCCTCTTGCCCCCCCCCCCCAGGACCAAATCGGTTTACCCTTACCTTATCAAGCAATATCCCAACACCGATACATCTCTCCATTCAATCTCTACAGATTGCTTCTCTCTTACGCCATAACATTCCAATACGCTTCAGGAATCATATTTATCCGTCAAATAAATGCACTTCATCTGAATTCTTGAGTTATGAACTCATTTTTTTCCCTTTACTTTGGAAATGTATATGAATTCGAAATAGAAGGGACAAATATAACAGCTTTTATTTTTTATGTTTTTATTTAAGTTGTAGTTGTAGTCTTCTTGTTTTTATGAATTCAGTCGTTCAGTTTAAAGTATTTCTGTAAGCAGTAAGTAATTTATAATTTTTGATAAGCAGAAGAAACCAGATGATTCGATCTTCAGAGTTCCTTATATATAAGGAATCCTTATATATAGTCTGGATTAAAACAGTCTATTAGGTTCCCGACAAGTGTAGAAGATTCTCGAACAATATTAAATCAGTGATTTTGAGTCTGTGACTGAGCTTTATTTCTGGAAAGTATACTCAAATATCCTATCCATATGGCGTCATAAATATTCTTTAATTTGATCAGGGAAAATCCCTGGATGAATGGACCTAGGAAGTTGGGTTTGGAATTTCCTAAATTTGTTTTCTAACAATTACGATTCATTTTGCGTAATACTACATTACAAAATTATTGAACACTACTGAAACTCCTGAACACCCGAGCTTGGCAGACCCTGGCGCAAGACAGAGAAGAATGGAGGCGTCGTCTTGACGCGGCGAATACCCGTAGCGGGTTGTAGTGCCTGTGATGATGATGATTATGACATTATTTAGAACTACAATTATAAAAAATAAATATATTTTATTTTTTATATTAATATACTTCTCAGAGTTTGTTTATTAAAGAACAAAAGTATTAGAATTTTAAATCGGTCGTATGTAATAAGACCTTAGAGGATATGAAATGCTGTGCTATTAATACTTTTCGTAATATTCGAGAAATAGATTCATCAAACTAATTGACATATATTTTTTTGTGAGAGGGGTAGGGACTATTTTCATATTTTCATTGGGGGGGGGGGGGGGGGGGGAGGTGCATCGTGTACGTTTACTTTGGCTGAAAACTACCTTCTTTCTTCACAGTCTGCTTCACTGTTCCGTTGCTCAGCCATCAGGTATTAGGGAACGTATGTACAGTTTATTAAGCTAGAATAAAAAAAAAATTGTGTTCAACCATTTTTCAAATATCTGTTTGCTTATGACAGCACTTAAAAATTCTCAGCATAGTACAAAATACAAAAACGAGGAAACTATCAAATAAATACATAAAATGTTTGTATACATGTAATAAAAAAAGAAAAAGAAGAAGCTCATTGATTTTATAAAGATAGAAAACATTAATTACTCTACATTTCGTAGTTCTAACATAGTTTTTTTTTAAATACAAAAGTATCTATATTTCATAGTAATTAAAATCAAAATAACAATTCTCAACACCAAAGAGCTCTCAGTGGCCGAAGAAAACTTCCACAATGCGATGGGAAAGCGGGCAGACACACACAGTTTAAAAAGTTTCCATAATCTGATAAGTGTGATTGTGAAGTGGGGGGGGGGGGGCACACAGCAACTAACTCGGAGCAGACTCACACACACACACATGCCCCAATTCCCAACCCTCGATTTTATCAAAGGCCGCTGGGAAGGCTTTGCTTGGACCAACTTTAGCCTCTACAACACTCGGCTTAGCGGCTGCCCGTTCAAATCCTTCGAGTGCCTTTTATTCCTCAGCTCACAGCTGTTGCTTTGATTATTTCAAAAGTGATAAGTTGTGTGAGGCAAAATGCGAATTTTAGAGCATGTTATGATACACCCAGTGCGTTTTTTACTTTCACTTACCTATATATGAAATGTGTAAGGGGTAGTAATGTCTTTGTGTAAAATTTTGACTTTACTGACGTTTTGGCGTCGCTTGAATCCAAATAACCAAGTCCCGCTAAATGGTTGCTGTCTGTTTTGTGAGAACAGACTAGTTCAATACCTATAAACCTTACGAACCTGAAATTGGGTATTTGGTGTATGTATCTGCCCAACGATGTGACAGCGAAAATCTCATCAAAATTGATCAAACTGAGAGTTCACTTTATTTTATAAATTTTGTCTCATTTTTACTTTTTTTTTCTTTCGATTTTCTCAAAAATGGCTCTAACGATTTTTATTAACCTCCACATGTTTAATAATAATCAAGTATTCTATAAAATCAGGCAGGTTTTATCATCATAGAAATGTTCTGAAGGGGATTAAATGACGAAGGAATTTTTTTTTGTTTTTCGCGGTTTCCTACATCGCACCAGATTTTTATTCTTCTTATTGTTTCAGTTTGAAAATCTTTAATTTAACTTTTAATCTCATTTTGCAACCCTTTAATAGTTTAAACGAAAAATTTTACACCAGTGTAAAGAATACCAAATAGCTAGTGATGCCAACGAGAATGATTGAAATGAAGTTGGTGATAAAATAATAAGAGTTTAATTATATTTCGTTTAAAACTTTTTATTAAATTAAAAATTTCAAGTTTTGACAAAAATCAGCGGAATTTCTTGCAAAATCAGGGAATTTGAAGAACTTCGTGAAAATGTTTAAGACATAAGACATTTGAATGTTATATTTCAATTTAATACCGAGCTTTTGGAAATACTAAATACATTATTTGCGTAATAAATTTTAATTGTGATCGCCTATTTATGCGCGTTCTCCACGTGCAGCTGACTTCCTGATTAGCCTCTAGACTATTCTACTATTCTAGTTCCTGTATGAAATCTTCGCGCGGTCGATTTTAAATTTAAGCTTCCTATAGCACCTATAATTTTATGTTACTTAAAAGGGTAAACTACTTCGTTAAGTCACAAATTACTTGCATAGCTAAATACAAAGAAAATCGTTTTAAGAAATTTATTTTACTATAAAAATTAAAAGGATTTAATTTTTTATAATCTAAAACGTTTCTTTAAACAATTATGATTATACCCTTTCCATTACATGGCTTAAAAGAGTTTGAAATTATTTATTGCACTCTAAACACTGACTTGATTATAAAAAATTCACTTATTATCACAGAGAAGTACATACCTTTCGAAACTATGAGGAGAAATTTCAGATCACTTGTTAAATGGATTCCACAGAAATCACAACATCTTTAAGCATATTACAACTCAGGAAAAAGCAACTGCGTGCTCGATTCATGAATTCAGACTAGTTTCCTCGGGCAGGAAGTGGATAAATATGAACGAGATAAATTTATCTCGATGCAAACCTTCCTAAGCTACCAGGAAATACGTATTGTGATGTTCTGAAGTACAATTTATTTTTTGGACTTTTGGCCATGATTTGATGGTAAATACTCCTCCTGTGACGTGTGACATTTGTGTTTCGCATTAAGGTATGGCAGGTTGAATCGGATTTGTATTCATTCGTTTAGAGAGACAATGGTTATGAAATGATATAACGGAATAATCTCAGACTAAGCTTGTGAATTATTAATTGAATGTGCCTATTTGATTTTCGCAAGTTGAGACATAATGGGGGGGGGGTTAGGGGGGATATAATAGAGAGAGAGATGGAAGTTTACCCGAATTAATCACCCAGTTCATTTCTAGCTTGCCCGACATTTGGAGAACTTTATACCTTAGCCATCTCAACTCTGTCCAACTAATATGAGTGATAACTCGAGTGGAATGTTGTAATTCCAACCAACATTCAGCCATCTCCATATATCGTCCCTTTTTGAGCTACTCGTTCTGCATTATACATTTTGGATTTTACTAATAATAAAAAATAAATAAATAAAACTGTAAAATCGCGACCCATGAACGGCCCTGGTATTAGTAGACTAAGGAAATAATGTTTCTTATTTTTCCTTAATCATCATTTAGTATAGAGTAGTCACTATATAGAGACATGGTTGGCATCAAGGGCCACACTGAAGATCCTGTAAACTAATCGAAAAAAAAAAATCTTACGCTCAGCAGAAACACAACGCATTCTTAACATCCTTTTCACATTGATTCTAAGCTTGTTACTTAATTCTTTGCATACAAAGAATTGATGTAATTAACGAGAAACATGTTCGTCATTATCACACTCTTGATATCACAGCTAACTTGAAGTTTTCGATAGGTGAAAATACTAAATATATTTTTTGAATGAATGAAAATGACTGATGTAAGAATAAATAGTGTTGCCGTGTAACACATTAAATATTTACAAGTAAAGTATCAAATTGGTATTACTAGTATGGATATATGTGTATAAAATAAAATAAAAACAGAAACAGAGATAGTGCATTCCTACATGTCAAAATTATCTTTACGTACAATAGGCGAAAGAAAATTATAATCAAGATATAAATAAAACAACCTGAATAAATAGGTATGATGGTATCTGGTAAAGAAAATATTGAATTTTACTAATATTACTATTAGTACTAGATAGTCCAGGAGCTGTGGGCCAAAAAGGTGCCTGATTTGAAGGAAATTTTTGATCATATAAGCTGAAAGTACTCATTTCATAAACAACAAATGTGAACGTCTGCCACCTCAGATCGGTTGCCATCAAATTTTATAGGAGAATAAAATCGACATTTTCGAACTTTTTTCAATTTTCCGTTAATAACTCGAAAACGATTTATCGCAGAAGAAACTGTGTTCTGTCTAAAATAAAAGAGCATCAAATTTCGCGTCGACTGAGGTCCTCACAGTTAAAATCGGGTAAGTCTTTTCGCCAAAACCGATCGTCAATTTAGCCACTTTAGCGGAAAAATGAATTAGGCTCATGTTCCAAAGCCTACAATTTAAAGAAAGTTATTCCAAATAAAAATGTTACCTATTATAGTTGTAGAATATCGAATTCTATGTAAAACGATCTCATTAATTTTAAAATTAGCCCACTCCTGTGAAGACAAAGTAATTAAAACATGAACGTATTTAGCGACTTGTGGTCTAAAATCCGTGAAATTTTTTGGGATTTTTTTTCAGTTTCTCGCATATAATTCGGGAAATACAGATCTCAAAGTATTGTTTTCTTCTTACTATAAGAGGCTAAACTATTGCAAATAGAATGACATATTTTAATTTTAAATCTGTGTAGTGGTCTAGCCGGATTCGGTACATCAAAAATCTGTAACTTTTACGATTTTGGTGGAAACCGTGTTCCAACGCCTCTATCTAAAACACCTAGTTTAGAAGAAAAATGTTTTAGATAGAAGTTTTTGAGCATCAAATGTAGCAGGAAATAAATTCCGTACACACACCATTAGCTAAATCCTGGGGGAAATACAAATCAAAACGTGAAATTATTCGTAGTGCTTACTTCCTGCTAAGACTGCGGTTCGAGTTTGTTTCATGCTAAATTTGATGTTCTGCAACTTTTATCTAAAACCTTTTTCATTTAAACTTTATGTTTTTGAGTTAGAGGCGTTGGAACATGGTTTCCACAACAGTCGTAAAAGTTACTGATTTTTGATGTACCAAACCCGGCTAAACCACTACACAGATTTAAAATTCAGATATATCATTATATTTGAAATAGTTTAGCCTCTTATAGTAAGAAGAAAGCAATACTTTGAGATCTGTATTTCCCGAATTATATGCGAGAAACTGAAAAAAAATCCCAAAAAATTTCACGGATTTTAGACCACAAGGCGCTAAATACGTTCACGTTTTAATTTATATATACTTTATCTTCACAGGAGTGGGATAATTTTAAAATTAATGAGATCGTTTTACACAGAATTCGATATTCTACAACTATAATAGGTAACATTTTTAATTTGGAGTAACTCTCTTTAAATTGTAGGCTTTGGAACATGAGCGTAATTCATTTTTCCGCTAAAGTGGCTAAATTGACCATCGGTTTTGGCGAAAAAACTTACCCGATTTTAACTGTGAGGACCTCAGTCGACGCCAAATTTTATGCTCTTTTATTTTAGAAAGAACACAATTTCTTCTGAGATAAATCATTTTCGAGTTATTAACGGAAAATTGAAAAAAGTTCGAAAATGTCGATTTTGTTCGCCTATAAAATTTGATGGCAACCGATCTGAGGTGGCAGACACTCACATTTGTTGTCTACGAAATGAGTACTTTCAGCCTCTATGATTAAATTCTATTCTGACATAGCTGCCATAACTATTATAGGACAGCTAATCATTTCAATGGCATGTCGGACACATTATTGACTCTTGGATCTCGTTATCCAAGATTTCTTTTAATATGGTCAAGGTAGCACCAAATTGTTACTGGAATACAAATGGATGTTTTGCCTTATGGGCGTATGTATAAAAATGATTGTACTACCAAATAAATAAAAAAAATTCTTCAAATCAGGCACCTTTTTGGCTCTCAGCTCCCGGACTAAGAGCTCCATTGTGGTCCTTCAGTGATCAGTTAAATTGGGAGTTGAAAAGGAACTCGAAAAGGAGTGATTTGAAAGTGGAAGTCGATGGAGCATTTCGGAAATTGGACGGAGTTCCAGAGGGATATGGCTTGCATTATGAAGGATTTTTCATATGTATCAGTTCGGTGGGGTGGAGGACGGATACCGGACGTACGGGATCTGATTGGGCGGGATTGGATGGAGGATTTAAATTGTGGGCTCCATAGAATATAGGAGGGTTGAGTTCTGATGGTTATATATTCGAGAAAACAGTGCGTTATCGAATGATAATTCAAGTGTAGTTAACTAAAATATCAGGTACTCATATATAAAATATCATTTATCATTGTACATTTGAAAGTAAAAAAAAAAAAAAAAAAAAAAAAAAAAAAAAAAGGAGCTTAAGACGATGAACGACATTGGCTAAGGTTACAAGAAGAAATCTTTTGGTCTTACTTCCTTCTCGAGGACATCAGACACAAATTAATGTTACAGCAGATTTTTAATCGAAACTGGGGGTGAACCCAGGTTTTACCAGCCTAAAATAAAACTTCGTTCGGTTTATGTACGTTTAATAAAAATTAAAAAAAGTCCCAACCGATAATGACGCTTTCCTCAGTTTCTGTTGCATATTTCAAAAGAGTTGGATAAAGAACTTTAAATCTTTTGTTTCATTTTAACATGCGGGCCCAATGTTATCATTCTTTCGATGGTAAGTCCCACAGTGTACTGTGTAAAGGTGGTTTTAAAAAAATGTTTTAGGCTTCCATGTTCTGAATCCATTATATACCTATCTTCTTCCGAGTTCGACCATGTAGTAGGATTTACAATCACCAAGCTATCTCCCATCATCCTGTGGGCTTCTTATGGGCTAATACTAGAAGTAATTAATTATTAGAAGTTTAGTATTAGCCCTTAAAAAGCCTATTGCATAATAGGAGAAAGCTTGGCGGTTGTCAAACTAGGAAGAAGAAATTTATATAAGTTTTATATGGGTTTTTAACATTTATTTTTAATTTTCATTAAAAAAAAAAAAAGGGATTTATTCATTCAAATAGGAAATGTAATCTGTAACCGCTAACAAAATGGATATGGGAAGATTGGGGCGGGGTAAAATGAGTAGCAATAAAATGAGAAATTGGCAGAAGCTGAACTACTATATTGCCATGTGTCGGCTGTTAAACTGAAAAATCGTTCCTGCCCCCTGCTTCATTACCCTCCCAGCCCCGCCCTTATTTCTCTGTCCAATTTAACACTCTCTTTTTCCCCTTTTTTCGGTTCGTTCGTTGGTTCTTCCAACACGGTTCCATCCTACAGTATAAATGTATGTATGCAATAGTATATATATATATATATATATATATATATATATATATATATATATATATATATATATATATTTTTTTTTTTTTTTTTTTTAAATTTAAGATTTTTTTTCTTCTTTTTAGCCTCTACCCTTTAGGGTCATGGGCGTCGTGTTTGTTATAATACTTTGTTTCTTTTAAATACTGCAATGGGGTAACTATTTTTGTATCGTTGTCTTTTAGCAATTCTGTTAGCGTTTTATCCATATTATGTTTGTTCGGGAGATCATTGAACTGAGGACAATCTAATAAAATGTGCTCTACTGTCAGTGCAACATTTTCACAATTTTGGGATGTGGGTGCCTCCAGACCCCTGAGAAGGTAGCCATGGGTGAACTGGCAGTGCTCGATCCGAAGGCGGCACAATATCATTTCTTCTCTTCTTGAGCTTCTTAAGCTTGTCGTCCATATTTTGCAGTCTTGTTTTATCTCGGCTAATTTTGACAGTTTTTTCCTCCATTGCGATTCCCATTTTTCTATCAGAGTTTTCCTCAATTTATTTAGCAAATCTTCTGTTGTGATCTCTTTTAATAATATTGCGTGGTCTGCGTTTTCGTTGCCTCTGATTCCACTGTGGGATGGGACCCAGGCTAAACTTGTCTTCGCTTTTAATTTTCGCTCCCACCACGTGTTTATTATATCCCTTATAATAGAATTACTTACTTGGAGATGAGTTGTTTATTGCTGTTAGGACACTTTTGGAGTCTTTTTTTTTTTTTCATCGGTCCTCCCCTTCCTCGCCTTGTAGGCTATACGGGGTTTCCCGGGCCTGGGAGAGAGGGTGGGGGATTGATGCCGAGTATTATTAAATTTTCCCCTGGCTCCGGGTTTTGAACTTGCTATCTTTCGGTTCTCAATCATACCGCTTTTGTCACAACTAACCACTTCTCCATTTCCGATTCTCCTATCAAGTTGAAAGCTTTTAAAATGGCCGTTGCTTCTCCAGTAAAGATGGAACATGTTCCAGGTAACCTATATAAAATTCTATTTCGGTCAGTGTAAACCGCGCAGCCTACGTTTTCTTCTATTATTGTTGTCATAAAGGAATAATATTTAAACAACTTAATAATTTTAGACAGTTACGAATATAAATATTGGGACAGTTAATTAGCTATTCATTTACAAATATAAAGGTCATATTGGATAAATTATTGTTGACCGGATTTTAAATATTTATGAAAAACTTTTAATAATAATTTCCCAGGAACGATACTTGGGACTTCACCTGGACAAAAGACTGAAATGGATAACCCACATCACACAAGATTACTTGACAGACGCTCTAAATTATCCCTAACCAACGGACTAACATTATATAACATGCTCTTTAGACCAATTTGACATAAGGGATAGAGTTTTGGGGGACTGCAAAGCTCTCAAATATTCGAAGGATCTAATCATTTCAATCGAATGTGTTAGGAGGATAGTTGATGCACCTTACTACGTGACTAATGACTTACTACACCCGGACTTTAACATCCAAACAGTAATCGATACAGTCGGTAATATTATTTAATAGTATATACTAAAATAATTACGTAAGCTATTAGATAGATACTTATAAAGAAAATATGTACTTAAAAACAGGTAATATAAAATGCTCTTAAAATATTTTAAATGTAAAACTAAATTATTATTTTAAACCCTTTTACCTATTTAAAATTAAAATAATCCTCCATATTTTATAATAAGTAAATTATTCTTTCATTTAACTATGGATACTGGAATATATTGTAACGTAAAACAAAACCAAAAGAAAAAGATATTGTTTAAAAATCCTAGACCTTTTGTTGAAACGAACTAACAGTCGGAACAAACCGTCTTAGTACTTGTTTGTGACTAAGATGTTTCCGCAAAATCCACGCCGGGCTAGAACATTCCACGCCAGTCTTTTTATGACTATATATAAGGAGCGAGTGACTGGACAGTCTTATTCTTGTTCTGAAGCTCAAGCCAAATGATTATTAGTGTGTTACAAAGTGATAATTTTTGTAATCTCTTCTAATATTTGTGTTTTTATCATTCGTGTGGCATTGACAATTTTAATTTTATTTGATTAAAAATTGTTAACCCACATAAGTGTTATAGTTTGAAAAGGTTTATGGATTAATATGAAATTCATAATTACCATTTCTTTTTGTGGCTGGGTGGGTATCCCATTTAACCATAGGAATGTTATATGATATTGCACTCACTTAGGAAATCTCCATGAACACCATGTACCTACTATAAATAAATAAACATTTCGTTGAAGTAAAATAGTCTAAAGTTAAAGCAGAGTAGAGTTAATGCAGCCAGCTAATGCACTCACTATACTCCACTGAAATTGAGTGGGTCACACATCTGCCCTGAAGTGGCATGACACCACTCGAGTGAAACCAGACAAGAGGCTCATTTCGTCACTAAGTGCAATCATGGATTCAGGCCCACTGGTACCGGTGGGGGAAATTAGTTCAACAAGAGGGCATTTCAGACCATTCTGCCAATCTACGATGGGTAAATATGAATTATCCCCACGTATTCACAAGGTTATCTGGGTACGTCATCGTCTTTCTAATCTCGATGAACTTTGTGTTATTTAACTTTTTTTATTACTGAATCTATAATGAATGGATTCAGGGTTTTTTTTTTTTTTTTTTTTTTTTTAACGGAAACCAAGTAGTTGATTTTTTGGATCTTTTTTACTTACGTATCGCAACTTCCATTTTTATTAGTAACATATTGTTTGTGAGAAGTAACATTTACTGAGAGCTTAAAATTTACTAGGAATAATTTTTTAATTCCATTGTCTTCAAGATATAAACCATTCTGTCTATAAAGTGTAAAATTTAAAGAAATGGAAATACAGGAGGCCGAAAAAGGGGACTCACCCCTCCCTCTAGGGCTGGGAATGTGTCTCTTTTTTACTACTACTCCCCATATTAATATTTTTTTATATTAGGTTTTGGCCGGCCATTTTACTATTCACATCGGCTCCGTGTCATTGTTAATTTTAAGTGGTTTCAAAATGTCAAAATTGTTTAGTAAAAACCGAAGTAGGCGTGTGTTTAGTGTCTGTTAACTCGTTGGTGTTTTTGGAATCAGACATAAGTGAGTATTAAGCTCATTATTTTAATCATGAAATTTGAGCTTCATCTGGTTTGAATAGTCTATCCTGTTAGAGCTGGATAACTTAGTCAGCAGAAGGAGGAAGCAAGATTTAAATTTATGCAATTTAAATGTTGCTGAGGATACGATGCACTTTATTTCTATTTGCCCGGTGCTGACCCAATTTAGATTAATTTTCTTAGAAAAAAAGACACTAAATCTAGATGAAACGCTGAAATTATTAAAAGGTCCTGATTATAGAAAATTATATTTATATCTAAAAAAAGCAATTGATTACAGAAACGAATTAGTTAATGAATTTAATTATTAAGTGTACTATGTATAACTTTATCTATGTATAGTAATGTTGTATGTTATTGATTGTATTATTGAATAACAACCTCGACAAACGAACTCCTTAGTTCATTGTCTATATACGAGATTAAATGATAAGTAGATTGTAAATATTTTTGTAAATAAACGTATTTATCTATCTATCTATCTATCTATCTATTAATATTTTACAAAAGGTCCAAAACTTCATATATTATTTCTTACATTTTCCTGATTTTCCTGTGGTGTAGATGGTAACTCCTTTCAAAATACTGGCCCGAAAAAGCTCTCTAGTTTGCAGTGTTCAAGATTTTTAAAAGCGTCTTTAGTTTTCGCCTTCCTCAGACCTATATTTTGTGATATCATATTACAGTGGTTGCTTAAATAAACTTATAGGCAATCCATTCATGTGGTCGAGATAGCGGGTATCTCTGACAGGTACATACTATCGCAGGAGGGAGGTGTTACACCTAGAGATAGTGGGAAGCAGATAGCTCTGAGCGATGGCCCCCCCTTCCCATCGGTCAATTCCTTCTATCTTACCTCCCTCCCCCCCCCCCCTCCACAACTTCCCCACTACTGCATAATTCCTAATATCGATTAATCACACCGCTATCGATTTGTCATGGTTAAACCCATGAGGCTTAGAGGGTACGTTCGCAAACAGCCAGTGTTTGGCTACATGAAAAACTATCTGTCAATTACGATTCTCTATAGACCCCCCAAACTGTTTCTGTAGGATACAAATTTATTGTTTACTATTTCCTTTATTACCCTTCATAAAAACTATCTCAGGTGTAAATTTTTATATACATATTTTTATGACTAAATGCGCGCAACATTCATTTACTAAACTACTTGAAATGTTGGAAATGATTAAGAGGTGGGGTGCGTTCAAAAGAATTAAAACTTATTTATAAGCATATGTTATATTTAATATAGCCGAAGTTTCGACTAAAATTTCTGGTCCTCATCCTGGCTAAATAAGAAACAAGACCATTAAGAAAAAATATACAATTTTTGATTAATAAAATATGAAAAGAATATTAATAAGGTAGAAATGATATGTAATTTTTTATAATAAATTATTGTAGATTATTAACAAAATTAATTTTGTTTTGAAAATAGATAAAAAAAATGAAGAATAAAAACTAGAACGACAATTTTAAGATTCAAATTATTTTAAATAACAGCATATTAAAATAAAAATAAGATACAAATGAATCTAACCAATGAATGAAGAAAGTTATAAATGATTGTGACAATGAACAACTTAAGTTAGGAAAGTTATGTAAATCAAAATCTACAGATAGATTATCTATATATTTTTATTTATATATACTTTATATACTATACACTTTTTTGTAAACACTTTTGATTTATATATAGGTACTTTATTTCTTGTGTATATATTTTTCTAATTTTTACATCCACATGATCACATTATCACTTTTCATTTTGTGTTTTTACTTTCACACACATGAAATTCATAGGAAGGGAAAGTATTGCGATCGCGAAAAATTTCGATTATTTATTTCCATGGTAACTAAATGAAGTTTCCAAAAACGAAATAGAGCATTATAAGATCAGAAGCGATGGAGTTTTATGCCTGCATTACCATATTATCACAAATAAGAACATTTATTTAGCTATAAAAAATTTTAGTTTGCCTTAGGGTGTAAACACGTGATGCTTAAATTATTTAAAGTGTGAAAAAAATGTGATATAAGATAAACTTTAATTAATGATATTTTATTTTAGAAACTTTAGATCCATAATAGATTTCTGAATGTAATATAAAGTGATTTTAGAGGAATCGTCCTCAGTTTCCAGAAAGGCATAAGAGACATATTTTCCTACGAGACGTAAATACACCTTCTATCGATTCACCTTCACGATACCTTTACAAAAAGCAACTCGCTGTAAAAAACTAGCAAGCAGTAAAAAAAAAACTCGAATATTGTTGAAATTAGGTACCTTAAAAAAACGAATTAGCAATAATGAATCGAAAAGTACCTACTGAGAACTTTCTGGTTTCGCAATATAGCGTACTCTATAACTTCTGGAGATATACAAATATAAGTATATAAATGTATGAAGTTGAGGAATGACGTTTATATATTAT
Source organism: Aelia acuminata (assembly GCA_911387785.2). NCBI lineage: Eukaryota > Metazoa > Arthropoda > Insecta > Hemiptera > Pentatomidae > Aelia > Aelia acuminata. Next base: position 23,634,767 of record OU426984.1, on the reverse strand, counting down.
CAAAACACGTCGATTTCTAACCTAAGTAAGTTCGTAAGTGAAGGTTGTGTGTTGCGCGAAGCACGCCAGATTTTTTTATTACTCTAATATTTTTTTGTCATCCATATCTTATAATATTGTAACACTTATGTGGGTCACAAATATTTATTTAACAAAAATATACAGTTATCAATGCCAACGAATTGATACAACTTAAATACTTGAGCAGGTTACAAAAATGATAACGTTATAACACACAATCATATGACTTGAGATAAACAGTCAAGACACACTTATACTATCTAACTGTCACTCGCCCCTTACATATAATCGTAGATGGTCAGGTCTGGAATGTTCCAGAACAATGTAGACAGTTCTACGTCTTTGTGGGCTATTATTGTGGGCTACGCAAAAGATGTAGACCCAAACAGTTCGTTCCAACCGTTTATTTTATTCCAACAAACGGTCTTACACCATATGTTAATTTTTTTTTTATTACTTTATATATATATATATATATATATATATATATATATATATATATATATATATATATATATATAGATTTATTTGACTGCTACCCCAACCATTTCCATCGCTTATATCCATTGGTATTCTTTGGATTTAACCACTCAATAACCCATTGAACTTAAACTTTGGATTGGATGATATGGGTTGCTCACTACAGAACATTCCGCCTCCACATACTTCTAGTTCAAATTGGCCTGATGATGGCAGTAGATTAGTTGCTTGTATTAAACTAAGACTGGAGAGCGTTTGTCTAGTTAATGTTAGGCTAATTGAAATTGTCGAGAAGTTTCTTGTTGTTCTGGCCTTGTATGAGCATTCCATCCAACTTGTTTGTTTTAGCTACATACTCACACATACACAGCTGTCAGAAGATCTCTTCAACACAAATTGAAGGGGTCGGGGCAAAATAGTGCCAAGCAACATTTTTAACAAAACTAAGCTGTAGCTGCTGTCTCTTGTATATTATGTATTACTTTATGTCTATGATGGAAATGCCACCTAAATATGATTATAGAGTGCTCTTTAGTCATATTTCAGATGGCATTTCCATCATAGACATATAGTACTATATATATTAATATACAAGATAAGGCAGCTACAGTTTATTTTCATTAAAAATGTTGCTTGGAACGAACTATATTGCCCCGATCCCTTTAAATAGTATTGCTTATTACTGGTACTAATAAATATTGTATAGTGAGACACAAAATATATGATCAAAAAGAGTTCTAGACCCTTTGTCAGAACTGTGTTCGTGACTGTTCGAGAATCTTCTTGTCAGGAACATTCTAGATTGTTCTTCTCCAAATATAAGGAGCGATGGACTGGAGAGATAGTCTGGCTCTGAAGATTGAATCATATGGTTATTATTGTGTTACTGCGTTGTTGCAAGTTGATACCATTTATATGTCTTGTTAAATATTTGGGTGTAATTATTTGTCTGACCAGCTGTTCATGTATTCATGTATAATTTTACTCTCTTTTATATAATTATCAGATTTCTAAAGTTCCCATGTCGTGAAAACATCGCTTGGATTTGGTTTCAATTATTTTGTTACTTTTTATTGTTACTATTTATAATTAACAATTATACCATAACAATTAATTATCATCTTCTAGCTTAGATAGTTTATATGTTGCTCATATATTCGTCTTTATTTTATCCCTGACGAAGATCCACATATTTGGATCGAAAAGTTGGCTTTTCGAAATAAAAAATGCTCTGCCTGAAAATCCGGATATTTAATCATCCTATTATAATTTTTAAAAATGTGACGTAGATACGCTTCAATGTATTTAGGTTATGTCTGGAATTCTGTCTTGAGTCATTAAGTTGATTTGAGGTACGGTTGTTAATTAATTAACATACCTATGCACTGATATAATTACAAGACAATTGTAAATTGAGTTATAATTGACAAAGGCGTAGCTGTGAGATGAATCCGAGACAGACCAATTATGATGAGGGATGACCTCATGGGATTATAGGGACGAGGATTATAGTGATGGTGATGAATCGCTCCTCAGTATGGGGTACAATATCAAGTTGTCTTTTCGTATCATCATCTCAGTCTTTCAGGTTCATTAAATAACGGAGGGATCAGAGATATATCATTTCATATATAAATCACTGGTGTTTGGACAAAAGGGCTTAAATCATCAAGTTCTATGAAAATGAGGTTTCTGTACGTCTTCTTGAGAAAAAATCTACTTTCTTTAATTGTTTTAAGTTCCGAATTTAATTGGATATCACAAATTAAAAATTTAGCGGCTTCCAATTTTGTTCAAGAGTACTTTAACGACTTTTTCGATCCAAAAGCATTAATTAGAAACAAAAAAAAACATTTTGTTATCTGTATCTAATAACTTATTTTCTAAAGACATTGAACGTGCATTTAATTCAAACTATAGCCACATCTACAGGCGGATCTGTTGCTATAATTACCCAGAACCTGAAAACTACCTCAAATTCATAACCTCTCTACGAAAGCTGCGAACTGTGAGTCGCCTTAGAGTTTCGAGTGAAGACCGGTTGGCACTGTACCATGGGAATATTGCTCATCTTTTAAGGGCTGAAGAAGTCTGTAAGTGGCGCGGCCTCCTAGTCACAAACCCTCTAAAGCATTTGGTACTGGAATGTTTATTTGTTGAGACCTATAGAAAGAGATATCTCGACAAATATATCAATGGGAGCTCCAATGACTTATCACTGATGAGGGTTCTAGATATTAAAAGCCTAGAACACTTGGATAATGTGTTCTACTTTATTATGTCGTCACTTAATATTTTAAGCAATTTACCTGAAAACCCATATCTATGAAATAATCTTTTGATTATTTGTATACTTGAATTTCATACAAATAAACAAATTGCATATTTTGGTACCCTTTTAAATGGCAACAAGTGCATCGCATCAACTAAAAGAAATTTATATTTAAGAGAATTTGGAAAATATTTTATTTTATATAAATGGTGGTAGTTATATAAAAAATTTCAGTTTTTCAGTTTATTTTGTTATTTGATCTATAGTTAAATTTAGTTTAATCCTGATTATGTTAGTCAGTAAATTTATATCTTTTATATTACAGTATCTCTCATATCTTCTTCTTATACAGCGCTCATTGGTTTATTTGTTTAAATTTTTGTTTTGTTTTAATTTTATTCAAGCCTGTTTACTAACTCTACTAACATTGATTGGGCCAGACTCCATGGCTACGCTATTATAAGCCAATAAGTAAATAATAAATAAATAATTGTTTTAAGTAAAATAAGTTTAAAAAAAAAAGTATATATTTTTGTATAAGAAGAGGAAAAATCGGCCTTGTACATTAAACCCGGATTTCCTTATCACAAGTAAGGCGTGCGCAAGTGGCAAATTGCCACTTGAGCTAGCTGGCACATATTCTCTTGTTATAAAAAATATTTAAAAATTATAATATTAATTTTCATGTTATCATGACAGAGATATAATAGAATTAATAATTTTAAAAAATTGACATTAATCAAGAGATCTCACTAAATGGACAATTTAGTCCAATCCCCCGTATAATTCGCAAAAATTGCGGTATCCGTGGCGAGAAAGAGGCCAGTGAAGAAAAAGGATTGACTTGACCAGGATGTGTGCCTGATAGCTCAAATGGAAAAAGCGCCATACTTGTGATAAGGAAATCCAAGGCCAATCTTTTCTCTTCTTATCAAAAATATTTAAAAATTATGATAACAATTTTCATGTTACCCTAAGAGAGAAATAATTGAATTATATAATAATTAAGCTGTTCTTAAGGATAGGAGTCATACATATTTGCTATTCAGCAGTGACAGTTGATGACACTTGAATCCATAATACCAGAACGTGAACAGATAAAAGGACCCATTGTATTTTATGTTCTTTGGATTTGATCCACAAGCACCAAGAGTTGCAAACGTCGGCTGCTTGGTTCTTCTTTAGCATAAATAGCAGAGCATTAATTTTGATGCAAATATTACCGATTCAAATACTGCATTTATTAAATCTAGAACCCATTATTTTAAAAAATATAAAAGCATAATTTGACCGTAAAAGACGATATTTTTCATTTTTCCTGAATTTTCAATACCCATGGGATCAAAAGGTTCATTCCTCGTATAATTACTTAGTAGAACGGAATTAAGTTGCTTAAGTTAACCCTAGGATCGCCAAAGGTAATCTGATTTCTTAGTTTAAGATTTTCCTCACAGGACTTGAATAAAAGTGTCGCATAACATAATTTCTTCGTGTTGTTGGTAAAAGACCTAAATTAGATGGATTTTGTCGATTAAGAAAAAGCTTTTAAATTAACAAAAAAAAACTATATACTCCGACATCATTCTCAAAATGCTTTTTCTTCGAGACAGAATTCAAGGAAGAGAGAGGCATTTAGATGTGTCTTAGCTCATTGAATGCTGGTGGTTAAGTTGAGACCACTCTCCGAAATTACTTTTATACATAAGGTGGGTGTCGGATCATTCATTTCGTTTCTTCCCGTTCGAGAAGGCTTCCGGAGTAAAAAGTAATCGAGTTAATTAGAAATCAAAGAGTATCTATTCTTGTAAGTAGAATAGAATAATGTTTATTACAGAAAAATAGTAATATATATTACAATTACAATTTTAAACATTCTTAGGGCTTGGTCAACTTGACCGTTAGCCCGGATAGGACTTAAACTTACTTCCTAATTCTTAATTCTAATAGATAAATATCAATTATCAATCACAGCTAAGCTAACACTTCATACAAACATTCAAAGACAAAAAGGGAAACTTATATAATCAATATTCAAAAAGGAAATGTCTATAATCTAAAATAAACTACAATCTAATTTGTATAAAACTCGTTAATACACATTAATAGAAACATATACATCTAATCTATTGCATAAATATTTTTACAAAAAGTATAACACATAATTATAGATGGTAACCCCTGTATACATATATATATATATATATATATATATATATATATAGAGAGAGAGAGAGAGAGAGAGAGAGAGAGAGAGAAAGAGAGAGAGCTATAACCTCCATCTTATAGTCTAATCTATAATACTTCTTTAAATATATATATTCTTATACTCTATAAGCATATTCATTCAATTATCTTTCTTGTCATGTTAACATGAAAATTCGTAATATAACTTTAAATATTATTGATTAATTGATAATCGGAATTTTCAATTTGAATTTTTTTTTTTTTTTTTTGAAAGCCAACGTTTCGATCCAACTTGTGGATCTTCATCAGGGCTAAAAGAAAACAAATATATGAGTATCTACGCTAGAAGATGACAATAAATGATTACTTTACAGAACTGGTAATAATATAAAGGATGGTAAGCATTATAGATGAAAATTTAAATAAGTGGCTGGTTAGCAAGATAAAAATCTTATCTTTTTTATTTTGCTAACCAGCTATCATATAACCTATCGTAAAGAATAACGGTTGACTGTCTTTAAACCTCTACAATTTTAAATATTTTTTATAAGAAGGGAAAAAGTTGGCCTGGACCGGAATTCGAACCCGGATTTCCTTACAACTAGTAAGGCGCTCTTGGCACTTAAGCCACCAGGCACATATCCCGATCCTTGACCTCCTTCCGATCATGGGGGTGGTCCATTTATTGAGATCTTTTGACCATTGTGATTTTTTACAAAAATATTAATTCTATCATTTTTCTTGTCATAACATCTTTTCTCTGCTTATAAAAAATATTTAAAAATTATATTATATTATCCAGAAATTACTTCTTTAACCCGTTGGAAGCCTAATTAGGTGAAATCCTAACCTGAATTGGGTCGGCAAGTCGAACTGTGATTGGGGCTAGAGATTTACCGCTAGCAAATCCAATAGCCATTTCAGAGATGTAAAAGTCACTTTGTGGCAGGGTCTCCGGTTTTCCAGCCAATCCTCTTTCTCTCTCTCTCTCTCTCTCTCTCTCTCTCTCGCTCCAGCCTTAGTGTGCCCTATTACCTGGAGAAAATTGAAAAAAGACTCTCCTTCTCTAAAAGGATAAAATGTTATTTTATAGTCCTACTTCTGGGGGTAGGGAAATATCGCCGAATGCGGAATCTCAAAATGAAGCTGGCTCCAATAATGTGCAATAAAAATAAATAACATAAACATTATAAAACATTGAAAGATAGATAAGCACGATTTAAAAACGAACATCTTATTTTTATCACCATGAAACAAAATTTGTGAACCACTGTTTATGAAATTCTTGATACAAATAAACTGTTATAGAACGATATAAATCGATCAAATAAGGATATTTAATTGCCTATGCTAAATATTCTATCTTTTAAAAAATCCACTTAAAACCAATTTTTGTTTTTTTAATTTATCCAATGAAAAATTTTATCCAGCAAAAAGCGAAATAAAAACATTTATATATATATATATATATATATATATATATATATATATATACACATATATATATACAGTAGGATCCTCCATTATCCGGGCCTCGATTAACCGGGGATCCAATTAACCGGGGTGCCGAGGAGCAATTTTTTTTTTTTTTTTTAAAGTATTTTTTAACTTGTACGCCATTTATTTTGCATGTATAATATTTAAAAAAATAGTATACGTAAATATTTAACGATTACACATTGGTTAACTATCTATGTGTTATCAAATAAAAGAATAAATGGAAAAACAGAGAAAGCGAGTATTGTATTATGACATGTTTCCGGTATCTAATACTCCAATTCATAATCTACGGTATTGTTTTCAAGTCTTTCTGGGAAACTCCTACTCTGGCCTGTTTAGCTACAAAAAAAATATTGTTAGTTGTGATTTATTCTCGATTTAAATACATACGAAGTAGCAAAAGGTCGGAAAAAAGAAAACGTGTCGTTTAACGCTTGAAGAGAAATTAACTATTATAAATAGATTAAAAAAGGGTGAAAGTGTAAAAAATTTTCCGCTGAACTAGGAATCGGCGAACAAACTGTACGGGATATTTTGAAGAAGAAAAAAGACATTTTCGACTTCGTATCGTCGTTGGCCCCTAAATATATAAAAACATACATGTACTTTTTTGTTATATTCGTATAATATGATTTAATATAAAACGTTCGTTTGTTAATAAAAGTGATTATACCTTACAAGCGATTTTTTAACCTTTTTTTCTATCACATTAAGTCAATAAAATGTTTTAATTCGATTATCCGGGGTTTTCGATTATCCGTGGATCCCCATATCCATCATTACCCCGGGTAATGGAGCTTCTACTGTATATATATATTTATATATATAATCCCTACACACCCTTTCTTTTTTTCAACTTCCTTCGATAAACAATAGAATAATTGCTCTTAAGAAATCATATCAGCATTTCCCTAATAACTTAGATCCGTAGTAGGTATATTTTACACTTATTTTGTTTTATTGTAATAATGAATAGGTTCCATATTCAACTGTGTTATTTTTATTATTTTATTCCGCATTTTATTGACTTTAGACAAGTTGGTTAAGCCCCGTGTGGAAATAATCACATGCAAATAAAGTATAAACCTTGCTTCGCTCAGATATGGGAACAAAAAAAAAAAAAAAAAATGCTAAATCACTGTGAAACATTAATCTCATTCATTGACCGCACATGACCCAAATAGAGAAGCAATGTTTGTCTCTACCATATGGTTTCAATACATATTTAAATTTTTCAATAAAAAAAGCCGCCACGCTCAAGGCAATATAATGTAACCTGAAACAAAACGCAAAATATATGATTTAAAGTGGTTCTACACTTGTAAAAACATTCTAAACAGTTCTATTTCAGCTATTTCTTCAGTCTACCGCTCTTTAGTTCGAAACAGAACTGTCTGGAATGTCCTAGTCACAAACAAGTACCTACTAGAACAGTTTTTTTTTCCAACTGTTACAAAAAGAAGTCTAGAACTTACGTTACAATATGTTTTTATTTATATCTAACTTTCCTCAGTTATTAAAAAAATGAAAATAGAATAAAACTATTTGACTAAATGATATTCGCCTGGTCCTGAGCTGCCCCGTCTCGGGAATAACAAAGAAATATGAACATACAATTTTAATTCTGTTACAAAAGAATATTATCTTAATAATTACCAATAAATGGTTGTTAGTTCTATCGCATATAGCAATAAACACAATTATTCTATTAGAAATTATTACATTTTGACGTATGAACGAAAAGGATTTAAACTTTTGTCTGAATTGAGTAAAACAGTAAAATATTAGGAATTCACCCTTCTGGAATATGTGCTCAGATGTTTTACTCTTAAAAAAATGTATAAAAAATTAATATCCAATCACTTCTATTTGAACTATGGACAAACAGTGATTCAAAATTAGTCTATAACTGATAAAAGTTAATAATTAACAACAGCCCCCCCCCCCCGATGCATATTATTATAAAATTTAGCGGTGTGTAATTGTCAACTGTTTTTTTTTTTTTTTTTTTTTTCGATAGGGTGATTAAGCAAGATTTTAATTTAAACATTATTTATAAGCCAACTTTTCGATCCCAACATGTGGATCTTCATCTCATCTCAGGGCTTGTTGAGTCCTTTAATAGGTTCCTTCATTCACATATAGTAATTTCATATTCTATTATTATTACTGTTTATAGCCACATTCCTAATAAAAACGGGTAGAGGTAGAAATGTATTAGAGATGAGGAAGGTAAAAGGGCAGAAGCATTCTGATACAATTTGAGAGAAGCCATTGGAAAAGATGGGAGCGATAGAAGAGAATCCGGGACAGTTAGAAAAGTATTAGATCCGAGAATGGGGCAGAGGAAACCTCAGCCGGCGGTTTACTCTTAGGGTCGGCGGTTCTCTCCCTAACAGGTAGTTCTCAATGTTCGGCCCTTTATGTGGGAGTACATGTAGGTAGCTTTGAACATGTAATTTCGGTGATTGATTTCCTGCTAAATGCATTATTAAGAAGGATAGTTTTTATTTCGATTATTGGCCTCAGTATTTCTTTTAATGCCTATTAAATCCTTATTATACCTACTACAATTGAATGTGATTGTTAGTATGTTCTATAAATTTCCAACAGAGGCGGTGTAAGTTAGTTTATTGACATAGATAATTTTCTTTCGATATTTAGAGTGGGTAAGTATCCAGTAGCCAAATCTATTTTTTCAGGCTCGAACTAGGAAAATCTATGTTTTCGCCAGGGGCAGTTATGTGTCGCCTTTCGACGTGTGGGGAAACTTAGAATATATTTATAAATTTTTAATGATTTTCATTTAATTATTTATTTATAAAATTTTTAAATATATATATTTTTTTTTTAAATGAACGAACCAATGACCTATTAAAGGACTCAACAAGCCCTGAGATGAGATGAAGATCCACATGCTTAATAATCATACCGTAAAAAAAAAAAAATTTAAATTTTTTATAAATAAATAACATCATTAAATGATTATCTTTGACGTATGTCAATCAGATCCCGTTCGTCTGAACAATTGTTCAGCTCCCCGGTACTTCGCTACAATGTGGCGAGACCTGGTGGGAGGGATCGCATAAGTAAAAGATTCGATCACGTCTGGGACGGCCCCAAGGTTAGCTCAGTGGTAAGAGCGCCACAACGTAAATGCAGAGGACCTGGGTTCGATTCCCGGCCGTGGTCGAATCTTTTATCTTCTAATAAAATAATTTAAATATTATTTAACCAAAGACCATAAATAAATAACATCATTAAATGAATATCTTTGACGTATGTCAATCAGATCCCGTTCGTCTGAACAATTGTTCAGCTCCCCGGTACTTCGCTACAATGTGGCGAGACCTGGTGGGAGGGATCGCATAAGTAAAAGATTCGATCACGTCTGGGACGGCCCCACGGTTAGCTCAGTGGTAAGAGCGCCGCAACGTAAATGGGGAGGACCTGCGTTCGATTCCCGGCCGTGGTCGAATCTTTTATCTTCTAATAAAATAATTTAGAATATATTTGTTTTAGCTAAGGACAGGTTAACCAAAAATCCAAATGAATAGAAAATGTGAATTCTATTAATAAAAGAAATGTAAATTAGTTAGTTAGTTATTTGGATTTAGGGGCAAAAAACCTATTGGAAGAAATGTAAATTATTATTATAATAAGTTATAAATTAACGTTATCTATCTCGTTCATAAAATTCAAGTTATTTTATAAGTTTTGATAAGTAGTATTGTAAGAGTGTAGGATGGTTTGAGCTTCCTACCGCACCGTTCTCGATTTTGATAACCTGTTTCAGGCAAAATCTACTAATACGATATCTCATATCGGGGATCACCTGTGGTATAGTGGTTAGTATGGCAACCTACAATACTAAAGGTCGCAGGTTCGCCTCCCGCGGTGGCCCTATGATTTTTTAAAGATCGTAAAACATCCTTGGCTGTGCCGTCCCTCGGATAGGACGTAAAATGGAGGTCCTGAGCCAGTACGATTTCAGGTACTCGTTAAAGATCCCTATCCTGAATATACCTGGATAGGCAAAATGTAAGACTCCCACTTGTCGTGTGTGAAGTGACGTTAAACAAACAACAACCACGATATCTCATATCATCATGTGTTATATTTTTAATTCGAATACTTAAAATGTATTACAGCAAAAGATTAATTTGTTATATTCTTGCTAACTGTCTATTGTGATAGTACAAAATCTTATTCCAATTATATTCCTCATTAGTTCCTTTTACATGTGTGTTATTTAGTGAGATTATATATTTAATCTCGCCTATGCTGAAATAATCCAATTTTTCCTAAACGAATTGATCATTAATAAATACTTACTATCGTCAAATATGAGATGTGAAAAATAAAAACATTTACCATTCTAAATTCTTTACAAAACAATTTTAAATTTGGCGTAAGTTCTTTTTTAAAACCCTTTGGGTTTTAGATTAGTTGAGAGATTTTAATATTTATCAGTGAATTTTGATTTGACTGTATTAAAAAGATTATATCTAATGAGCCATACCAGGGGCCGGCTCATAACCTATAAATCCATTAATAAAATCCAAAACATCAAAACGAAAACAAAAGCTAAAATTCCACAAATGGAACAAAAAGACCTAATATACCAAATTCCGTGTGACGATTGTAAATAATCATATATTGGAAATAATAAAAGGAAATGGTTGGAGGTGCGGTCAAAATAAATAGCAATAATACCTATCCAAGAATGACATATTTTATTTCGCCAACGTTTCGACCCGAATTTCAGGTCCTCATAGGGGCTAAATGAGATGGGCCGGGATGGCTGAGCGTTTTAGAGCGCTTTAGCATCGAATTCACGCGTGTGCACTTTCGGTGCACAGTTTTGAGTATTTAGGTATGGTCAGAGATGGTTCGTAGTGGTTAGGTATGGTTAGAGATGGTTCGTAGTGGTTAGGTATGGTCAGAGATGGTTCGGAGTGGTTACGAATGGTCAGAGATGGTTCGGAGTGGTTACGAATGGTCAGAGATGGTTCGTGGTGAATAGGGATGGTCAGAGATGGCTCGGAGTGGTTAGGTATGGTCAGAGATGGTTCGGAGTGGTCAGGTATGGTCAGAGATGGTTCGGAGTGGTTAGGTATGGTCAGAGAATGTTCGGAGTTGTTAGGAATGGTCAGAGATGGTTCGGAGTCTTAGGTATGGTCAGAGATGGTTCGGAGTGGTTGGGTATGGTCAGAGATGGTTCGGAGTGGTTAGGTATGGTCAGAGATGGTTCGTAGTGGTTAGGAATGATAAGAGATGGTTCGGAGAGGGTAGGTATGGTCAGGGATGGTTCGGAGTGGTTAGGTATGGTCAGAGAATGTTCTGAGTTGTTAGGAATGGTCAGAGATGGTTCGGAGTCTTAGGTATGGTCAGAGATGGTTCGGAGTGGTTGGGTATGGTCAGAGATGGTTCGGAGTGGTTAGGTATGGTCAGAGATGGTTCGTAGTGGTTAGGAATGATAAGAGATGGTTCGGAGAGGGTAGGTATGGTCAGGGATGGTTCGGAGTGGTTAGGTATTGTCAGAGATGGTTCGGAGTGGTTAGGTATGGTGAGAGATGGTTCGGAGTGGTAAGGAATGGTGAGAGATGGTTAAGCGTGGTTAGGAATGGTCAGAGATGGTTCGGACTGGTTAGGAATGGTCAGAGATGATTCGGAGTGGTTAGGGATGGTCAGAGATGGTTCGTATTTGGTTAGGTATAGTCAGAGATTTTTTATTTTAGTGCGGGGTGTGGGCGCACTATAAAAAAATTACTTAGGTATGGTCAGAGATGGTTCGGAGTGGTTGGGTATGGTCAGAGATGGTTCGGAGTGGTTAGGTATGGTCAGAGATGGTTCGTAGTGGTTAGGAATGATAAGAGATGGTTCGGAGAGGGTAGGTATGGTCAGGGATGGTTCGGAGTGGTTAGGTATTGTCAAAGATGGTTCGGAGTGGTTAGGTATGGTGAGAGATGGTTCGGAGTGGTAAGGAATGGTGAGAGATGGTTAAGCGTGGTTAGGAATGGTCAGAGATGGTTCGGACTGGTTAGGAATGGTCAGAGATGATTCGGAGTGGTTAGGGATGGTCAGAGATGGTTCGTATTTGGTTAGGTATAGTCAGAGATTTTTTATTTTAGTGCGGGGTGTGGGCGCACTATAAAAAAATTAACGTTTCGTATTTCTTTTTTATGAAAAAGAATATTCATTTCTTATTTTAGTGGCGAGGGGTGAAGGGCCAATATAAAAAAATTTAATTTTTGAAATCTTTCTTACAGGGATGGTTAGGGATGGTTAGGGATGGCACTTAAGCGATTTAGCTCGCTCGAACCAAACGGCACACAGTGGTCCAACCAGGGAAAAACCCTCATAAATGAAATTGGCTCAAACCTGATTTTTTCTTGGTTTTCGAATACTTAGATACCTTGTAGAACAATGGTAAGAATACATTTTTTTAACTAGTTAAAGATTAAAATGTGTGTGTACCAGCAAAATTGAACTTTTTAATTATTGAAAAAAACGTACTTTTCTAGCAACATAAAGATTTTTTTTTAGTCTGTATAAGATTAACAGTAAAATATTCCCCAATACTTCGTCATTTATATGTGCACTGTTATCGACTAAACATGTTTAAATAATATCAATAGTAAGAGAAGCAATTAATTTTTGAAATCGTTGCCAAAATAAGTATGATTTTTTTATTTTGTTGGTTTATAAAATGTTTCCGTTACGGTGCGTTATGGTTGCAATGGTTTAATATGTAAGTGCAGGTAGTAGAGGAACTGTGGTAAAATTTTCATCGCCAACTTCGGCCAACTTTGGTATTTATTAGGATTTAAACCTTTCGTTACGGTGCGAGTGGAGAAGGCAGTTGACCTTGGGGAGGAACTATTAGTTAAGAAAAATCTTCCTATAGGTCTCTAGGGGTGTGGGACTGACTTACAATTAAAATAAAATAAATCACACGTTATTTTCATTTTAATTCTAAGATACTAAAATAAAATAAGATTATTTTAATTTTAATTATAAAATACTAAATAAAAAAAAAGTGTTTTATTTTGTATTTTAAATAATCAAATAAACTACAACTACAAGTAGGTAGTTTCTTTATAGTGTATGGTGGTCCTTTGTACTAGAGCTCTCACCCCTGAGAATTGAGGCGGTACATTTATTCCACTTTGATGCTGTAATTGTTGCAAGTTTTTGAAAAATCCTTCACTAACTCCGCATATTCCTGGGATAAATGAAGACAACAAGATTAAATAATTATATCCTATTGGTATTATTGTACATAAAAATTTTAAATAAAAAAATTACCTATACAATGTTTTCATTTTTATTTTCCACGTCTACTTTTAACGTGATCTGATGCTCTGATTTCGTAGATATTGATTTCATTAGATTCGGCACCTCAAAAAACATGTAAGACTATACCAAACGCGAATTTTTTATATTTTTGACCTTTTGACCTCAAATTTAGACTTGATCTGGTGGTCCCATTACACTCATTTTGGTTTCATTAGATTCGGCACTTCAAAAAATCAATACACGGGAGGTTCCATGCCGCTAACAAAGTTAATATAATAGATATTAGGCTTTTTCCCATTTTCCGCTTTTTTGGACCACTGTGCGGTGGCGGTTCGAATCCGCCCTGGGAGGGTTGACTTTTATTTCGTGGAGGCCCCACGGAATAAATCTCGACCCTATGCCACACATGGCCAGGTAGGGGTAACGAACGAAAAAAAAAAAAAAAAAAAAATGGGCCAGATGAGAAAAAACAGAAAACAACCAATAAGATAAATTATATAAAAAAATATCAATCTCATTAAACAAAATTAAAAAAAAAAAAAAAAAAAAAAAAAAAAAAAAAAAAAAAAAAAAAAAAAAAAAAAAAAAAAAAAATGCACATACGTATCGAATTGAGTAACCTCCTCTTTCGAAGTCGGTTAAAAAATTATAGAATTTTAAAAATGTAAGACTATAGTTATGGAAGCAAGACTATAATAAAAGCAACAATTTTTTTTTTATTTATTTAATAACAAACGTTTAACAATTATAAATTTGCGATCTGCAAATTACTTGCAATTAGCAAATTTTGCTTTACTTACTTTTTGTTCGCATGTCTAAGTCTTTGTGTATTATATCGTTGCTAACAAAAAATGGTGCATCAACTATTCTTCGCAACTCTTTTGATTGAAAAGACTGTATTCTTTGGATGCTGGACGATATTGCAGAGCCCCACAACTCTATCCCGTACGCCCATATAGGTTTTAGGAGGACTTTGTATAATGCGAGTTTATTTGCCAAAGATAATTTTGAACGTCTGTCAAGTAGCCTGGATAAAAGACCGTATCGTTTGTTTAGTTCTTTACGTTTTAGTCTGATGTGAGTTTTCCAAGTCACTCTTTTGTCTAGACAAAAACCTAAATATCTAACCTCATCAGATGGCGGTATGCAGATATTATTAAAATATATTCCTGGACAAGGGCCACGATTAAGTGTGAAAATTACATGAACACTCTTTTTTTCATTCATTTTTATTTTCCACCTAGTGGCCCAGTCTGCAATATCATCCAAATGATTTTGAAGATTATTAAAGGCTTGAATAGGGTTTTTATCTGAGCAAAGTATGGCTGTGTCGTCAGCGAAAGTAGCCAGTAGAGTGTTATTCTGTTGCGGTAGATCTGACATGTATATGTTGAATAGTATCGGACCAAGGACGCTGCCCTGAGGCACTCCTGCTTTTATACATTTAATGTCCGAGAGGTCAGTTCCTACTTTCACCGCAAAATGTCTGTCTGTCAAGTATGAGAGTATTATTAGAAAATAGGTCGGAGGAAGTAAGATTTTAAGTTTGGAAAGCAATCCTTCATGCCAAACTTTATCGAACGCTTGACTAATGTCAAGAAAGACGCTGGGACAATAATGTTTGGACTCTAGAGAATTGGAAATATAATCAACTAAACGATGGCATTGTTGGACAGTTGAATGATATTTTCTAAAACCGAATTGATGATTTGGAATAAATTTAAGAGTTTCAAGAGAATCAAAACGACGGAGATGTATGTTTTCGAATAATTTAGAAAAGGAAGGAAGAAGGCTGATTGTGCGGTAGGAATTTGGAAGATCAGGGGATTTATTTGGTTTTAGCACCATAATAACTTCGGAATATTTCCAAAGGACAGGTAAGTAAGTGATTTTCAAAATAGAATTATATATGTTTGTCAGGAAAAGGATTGCTTTCCACGGCAAATTTTTAATTATAAAAGTAAGGGTATGTCAAGGTGATTTTGGACAAGTAATGTTGAGAGTCTGTCATTTACGAGTATGTCATGAGGTTTAAAAGTTTCTTGGAGGTGAATAGCAAACAATTGTGCTTTTTGTGCATCTGACTTTGCCCAAGAACCGTCAGGATGTCTAAGTGGGTGTGAGACATCACGATGCTGAAGAATACGTTTTGTCATACTCCAGAGTGGTTTCTCGCAAGTTAAGAGACGATTGAGGAAATTGTCAAAAGATTCAGTTTTTGAACGTCTAATTTTATCTTGTAGTTGTCGCGTTAGTTTGTTAAACTTATGCTTGTCTGACGGGTATCTAGATCTTTGCCATATTTTACGGGCTTTCCGTTTCTGTGCGATAAGGTTTAGGATCTCAGGCGAAAGGTAATTATGGCTCAACTTGTAACAAAAGCAACAAATGAAAAATTAGATGAACTCCGTGTTACATTAAACAAAATTCAATAAAAATTTTATTCATTAATCAATTAAATAAAAGAAATTTTTATTCATTCAGTTATTTCATAATATTATATTTATTTTTATATATTCTATCTTATTATTGTTCATTTTACATTTTTGGATATATACTTACACTACTATATTGTATCTTATTAACTTGGGCTTCATTCTTACTGACCATTGTAATATTTATTACAATAATATCACCAACATCTCGTACTTCACATTATCTCAGTTAAGCTGTGTAGATTTTATCTCATTTTTTATTTGTTCCTTTTATCTTACTTCAGTAACTATGATCTTAATTTTTTTTTTAATTCTATAATCGTCATGTAATTTGTATTAATATATTTAATTTTGTTTAATGTGACACATACCATTGATGTCTTTATATATAATTTTACTTATTGGTTATTGTCTGATTTTTTTCTCATTTAGTCCTGATAAGGACCTAATATTTGGGTCGAACGTTGGTGAAAAATAAAATATGTGATTCTTACATATTACTGCTATTTATTTTGACCGCACTTCCAGCCATTTTCTCTTCTTGCTACTGTTTATATTTTAATCAGTATTTATTATAAAAACAATTTTATTGCAATCATTAAATGATACATTGAATGATAAAGTTAATTTTGTCTGATGAATATTTATATAAAAAAGGATTGTTGGGTTATGATTTTACTAATCGAGATGGATCGATACATGCAGGCATAAAATGGGAATTAAAAGCAGATCCGCGGACTATGGCACAGCCGGAAGTACAAACATCCGTTGCGAACAACAGCTCTCTTGGGGTACGCCATTGAATTAGAGCCACTGAGCGCGCTCCGTCCATTACGAAAACATTTCTGTTTCGCTTAATGCCTTTTTTTTTTTTTTTTTTTTCAATCACCGACCGTATCGCTAAAACAATTCTCCGAAAAGAAAATTAATTTCTTCATTTAATCACAGTGATGTGTGTAAAATGTTTAGGTAATGAAATGTAAAAATTGATTTATGTTCGGATCACTAGGTGAGAATAGATTCACACGTTTATATACATAATTTAAATATGCATAAATCCAGTATATAAAATAAATAATTAATGAATAGTAAAATGATCTTGATTTTTTTTAAATTTATGTTTTAATTGTCGTATATCGTATTGAATAAATGTTTACGTTTACTTACCAATATATGAAATATATAGTATTTCACGTTTTTTTTTTTTTAATTTTCTCAAAAACGACTCTAACGATTTTGATTAAACCCATCATGTTTAATGAGATTCAAGTATTCTTTAATATGAAGTTTTATCATCATACAAATGTTCTCATGGTGCTTAAATGGCGAAGGAAATTTTTCTTCGTATAAAGTAACTTTTATTTTTTTTATACGGAGTAATTGACTGTCTTTCATTACACTCAGTAATAAGAAATAGCGAAGTATGGAAGAATTTTATGAACATTTAGATGTTTATAAAGAATAATATTTAGTTCATAAAGTCGTAAAATGTATAAATGCTTGAAAAATTTGGCTGAAATACATTTTATACTTAAAAATTAAAACACTAGGTTTGTTCCAAGAGGCACTTAAAAAACGTTAGCTCTTTCGCATGTACAATACTTAACTAACAGCCCATTGTTACAAGGTTGCACAAGAGTTTTCTACGTGTATTAAGTGCTCGTTAGAACAAACCTATTTAATGGAAATCATTTGTTTGTATGGTAACTAAATCAAATCTTCATACCGACTTAGTTGAGATATAAAATTAGACACCATTTTCTGTTATGCCTTGTCATATGGTCAAAGATAAAAATGAAAACTATTTATTGGGTCTTTAAAGAGTGAATGCGTAAAAAAAAAAAAAGTAATGATAAATTATTTAAAACTTTTTTTTCTTTAAACATAACGTACAAAATAATCCTGAACTCTGTAAGGAGGAATAAGGATATACTTTAATTCTTATTTCTATATTCATTTCCACCATATACATCTTCAATACAAGCAGTTTATAAGTTAAAGGAGACATTAAATTTATTAAAATTTCACTTGAACTGCGCGACCACTAAACATTGCAATATAATGCAGAATCACAATGCCCTTAGTGTAACTTACTTCAGTGTCCTACTTTCTCGGAAATACGGTATGACCTTGGAATTCCAGCAATTCTCTGCATAACCAGACTGGAGGACAGTTCCTTTAACTATACAGGAATCAAAAAGAGGTAAGGAGCCAGAAGCAAGGGATCGAATAACTAAGAATTCAAATGAAAAAAAAAAATACATGGGGGAATTTGAATACAATATCATGAATATAACCAGTCTTTCTAAACCTTAAACAGTCTGAAATGAAAATAACGTTCGTAACATGGCAAATAATCGTCAGATTTTATCATTTATTTATTATAGCGCATATAAACTTTTTTATCGTCCTAACATTTTTTTCGGTACAGAGAATTTTTTTAACGAATGAGTGTATTTGGCGAATTATTATGAAAGACCCTGAGTTCTAACAAAAAAAAAAAAAAAAAAAAAAAAAAAAAAAAAAAAAAAAAATTTCAATTTAACGAATCCGACGACAAGCATAGAGAAGACCACCATAATGTAAAATGGGAGGAAAAGTTCTTCTCTGAAATTTCCCATTCAAATATGAGATTTAATAGGGACTTCCCACTTTAGGTGGAACTCTGTCATGAGATGAAAAATGGGACCCTCCAACAAACGCCTTATATGAGGCACGGAAATTTTTGTAAATAGAAACAGATTTTATTTTCATTTAAAAGCTGAATATTTATATTTATATACAATATAAAAAGGGAGCGAGTAGGTGAGAGATGGTGGCGTTGGAAGAAGATCATAAAAGGGAAGAGGCTAAATGAAGTGTATTGCAAAGGAGATTTGAAAGAAAACGGACCTTTTGAAGGGCTAAGGTCTTTTGAGCCGTTCGGGTTTTGGGGCCCTTAATTGTGGCCCGTGGTGCATTAATCTTTGTTAGGGCCCGGGGCAATATCTCATAGGATGCCTGTGTCACTTAACCCACCATTACTCCCTACCCACAGCCCTTTAATGAATTTACTACATCCTCCCCGAATTATCTACTCTTCTACTAATGAAACTGAGTATTATTTTCTTCACGGTTCGAAGGTTCTTTATATAAATATCTTATCATTGAGAGGAATCGTTGTGTTTGGTTTTGTAACATCAACTTTATTGATCTGTCACAAACCCTATTGAATATTGGCTGGTGTGGCTTTAAATGGACTGTTTAGGTTAAATGATAAATTTGAACTAAAGAAAAATAAATATATTCTTCATAGAAAAAACAATTCTATAGGGGTGTAAGCCTGAAACATTTACGTTGTCATTGGAAATTTTGAAGAGGTGAATATTAAAAAGGTTCAAGTGAAAATGAGATCTTCGAATGAATGGATTGAAGAAATCGTTCATCTTTTTGAATAGATTACATTGCTCACCGACTGTCCGCTGGCCAGCTCATTCTCCCTTTTCTCCCTCTTCCTGGGTTCACAGAATGACTTTACTCCATGACGAAAATCTTAAGATATGCACCAGTAGACTTGCCAGGACACATATGGGTCATATAGGCTTGTGATTATTGACTCATTGACTGCTAGAAGTCTAGAAACACTAGCCAAGTCGAAAGAAGCCCTCAGATTGCCTGTTGTATTTTAAACAAGAATGAAGGGGGTTGGTCACATAAATGTGGGTTATATAAATTGAAATGGAAAAACTGATGATTCATTTGAATCTGGGGATACACTAAACAGTCAGTCTGTTGGGATCGATTTCCTAGCTCTAGTGTAGGTGTTGAAACAAAAGGCCTACGTAGCTTGTTATAGGGCTTTGGGGCTGTTTAGATCCCCCATCTTTAGACCTTGCCTAGAACACTGCAGATAATTACTGTGTCAAAGGCCATCTTAGTTGGGAATTTCCAATCAACTCGGCGAGAGTATTATACTTGAATGAGCATTCAGGGACAGAAATTGACAAGTCAATTAATCTTAAATGACGAATAATTATGTTTAACAGCTTACAATCATACTTCCTTATATAACAGGATTAATAAGAACAAAGCATATAATATATAACAAAACATTGCATATTATGAATAATATGCAAAAGCTAATTAATATCTCTAGTTGAGATTAAAAAACATCAAGACTAAAGGATGTTGAATCATTTTTTGACCAAAAGTTGAAACATTATAATGAAATGACCGAAGAAGGTAATGTAGTGGAAACACTATCTTATACCTTATCTATAAGGTACTATAAGAAAGAAATAGTAAGGGAAAGTATTGCGATCGCGAAAATTTCTCACGTCCGGTTTTCAATGGATTCACACGTTTTGGGGGCCTCTGAGTTCTGTCCCCTGAGATCCCCTGAAATGATCTGTGCGTGTGAGTGAACAGTCTAGCTCAAAAAATAGAAACCTTACGAACCTGTTATTTGGTATATGTATATGCCCGCGATGTGACAGCAAAAATTTCATCAAAGTTGATCAAACGGAGGGGGCACTTAATTTCATAATTTTTTCCCATTGATACTTTTTTTTTCTTTTCGATTTTCTCATAAATAGCTTTAACGATTTTGATTAAACTAGTCATGCTTAATGAGATAAAGTGTGAGTAAAATGAGATAATCATAGAAATGTTTTTAAGTGGCTTAAATGGTGAAGGATTTTTTTTTTCCCGATAAAGTACCTTTGATTTTGTTTATATAGAGAAATTATCTTGTCTCTCGTTTCGCCTAAAAATAAAAAAAATGGTTAAATATGAAATATGGAAAAATCAAGTAAACATATACAAGGGAAAAAAAGAAAAATATTCCGTCAACTCATAAAAAACGGTGAGCCCATTTAATAACAGACCATTGTTGATAATTTAAGATGTTCAGTTCATTTAATGGAAACTATTTGTTTCATGAGAACTATATGAAGTTTTCAACAGCTACATAAAAGATTAATAAGCACGGGCTCTATAAATAATCAAATAAATAAATTCAAATAATCAAAAAGGTTACAAAAAGTATCAACTTGTAACGACACTTTTAACAGGAACGTCACCATATGATCGATATTCAGATCAAAACTAACTCTCCAGTCCATCTCTCCTTATATTTAGTCTGAAACAGAACAGTCTGGAAGGCTCTAGACAGGCGTACATTCACGCCAGCATACGTATTCCCGAACAGTCACGAACACGGACTAGAACAGTCAAAAACATGTACTAGAACAGTTCGTTCCAACAATAGTCTAGTACTATTTTAAATCATATGTTTTGTGTTTTGTGTCAGGTTAAAATATTAATCTCTGCTTCTACTTTGGCCTTTGAGAGTTATACTAAGTCAAACCCACTCCTCAATAACCGTATGAATATTCCCGAGGTATATCGGGCAGAGGAAATAGCAAGATGTTATTACCGTTGATAAACTCGAGGCTAAGTTTCAAATTACCATCCCAAACTCAATAACTAACTATTATCTAATTGAACTTACTAATAACTGCATCAAATTTCAAACTCTTACTGGATGCACTTCTCAAAGCGATTACTAAATCGATATCTCTCCGAACTTTCTATCCATTGCTACCATCAAATTTTGAACTTGAGGATTGGTATTATTATGAAAGTGTGTTGCTTCTATAAGACATCAAAGTTATTTAGTAAAAACCATATGACTATTATCTCACTAGTACTGATATCCTTGAATTGACATAAAATATTACTTTAAAAAAAATGGTGAGATCCGCGCAACAACTTTCATTTACCAACTTATTTCGATTAGAAGTTAACGTTTTTGTTAAATGCTATTTCTCAAAGTCACACAGTTTTTCATATTCATTTACTTATTTTTGTTTGTATCTGCTCTGTTAGGTACACTAAATATTTTTAATATTAAATGAAACTTTTTACCCGCGATAATGCGGCAATGCAACCATAATACTCCAAGTCGTCTGATTTTATGGGAATTATAAAAGTTTCATTAGGGGTAAAAGGGGTAAAAAGTTTCATTTAATATTAAAAATATTTAGTGAGTACAGAGCAGATAAAAACAAAAATAAGTAAATGAATATGAAAAACTATGTGACTTTGAGAAACAGCATTATTTAAATTTATTTATTTGATTATTTATAGAGCCGGTGCTTATTAATCTTTTAGGGATTCGCTCACGACCGAGTTTCGCAATTTTATTGGAATTACCTCTATTATATTTACCGGATACCGTTCACTCAGTTCGGCGTTGTTTAAACGTCTAAACCCTCCGTTTGATTCGTCCCACTTAGGTCCAAATATTCTACGCAATACCTTATTTTCAAACAATAGGATTATATTATAAAATAAAAGATTAGTATGCACGGGCTCGACTGGGAAACGTCCGAGGGGTAGGCCAAGACGGAGGTGGGAGGATTACGTGAAGGATCTTTCGAAGTTGGTTCTGGATGAAGGGGGTGTGATGGGAGAAAGTTATTATTATTACATATAGACAGATATGTTTTCATGTATGAATAAAATATTAATGTTTTTGAAAATTAAATGATAACTTTTGAATAATTTATTCTCACTTATTTTCTTTCTAAATCTCGAAAACCTGAACCTAAACACAAGGAGATTCACTTTATACATATACTCTATTTCGAATAATTTGATCATTATTATTTAAGTAATGCCATATCACTCAGTGAGTGATCATTATCTTTAATGAAATAAATAAGCTTCAAATATATATGAAAATTTTTATTTATAAATCAAGTATAGAATTAAAAATCAAATGTGATACTTAATTATTACATGATTTTTTTTAAAAGGAAATTACATAATAATTATTACAAATTCAGCTCAACAGTTCAAAAAGAGGGTACTTACTGTAGACTTTTGAACATGAGAAACTTGAAATAAGTAAAAAAATCAGTCCAGCTCGACACGTGTATGTTTGTCAGAAAATCCTTTGATTTTAACGTGGAAGCAGAAATAATTTATCGTAACTGCGAAGAGAAAAAAATATTGAACTAATTTATTATCAGGCCATATAAATGAATGAATAAATGCTTTATTTACACTAATATAAATAAAATATAATTATTTTAAATTACAAATTACCTGAAACAAGTAAACACACTATCGTTCCTCTATGGTTGGTAGTTCAACCCAAGCAGTTCCCCTACAGAATACGAGCAGACCCTGCCACGCGTTGCTGTGGCTCAGTAGCTATAATGCCTTGAATTAATTTTAAGGGTGTAAAATTGAAGAGAAAAGGACTGGAATTTGGAGCCTCTCGCACCATTTAATTAGTCTACCTTAGAATGACATGCGAGTTTATGAATGAAAAATTTAGTTCGAGCTGCAGACTACCAGAAAGCGCTAGGGTGTGTTTCACTCAATGTTTATTGTTCATTCATTCCATTCAGTTTGTTGTTTAAGGTTATATATTTTATCAGCTGTTCTTTTTAAAATACTAAAAAAACAAGCAAAAATAATTAGTTTCACCTTTTTTTTTCAAATAATATAATGATTTTACATATCTACAATCAATTAGAAAACCGCCTGGATACCTTAAAAATTAATTTTCTCAGAAGAAGGTTAGTTGATTAACACATTACATTTAATCAATATATTACATATACTTAAGTAAATTTAATTCAATATGAGTGAACATGTTTTAGTTGTACAGTGAGCGAATAAAAACAGACATAAAAAAAAGAGATAAATTGACTAAATATGAATCGAACATAAAAAGTTTTAAGTGTTCTTATTGTATGTAATTATGAAAAAGAAGTTGGTTATATCACTATGTATGATGAGGATTCCAGTTGACAAAATGACTGACTCCAATTACACCATTTTTTTCAATAAGATTTTATCACCCCTCACAGTTCAGGATAAAAAGAAATATGGTGAAAAAATTGTGACTTCATGAAATTTTGGTTTTCACTTTGTGATAGCAGTAAGATTCGAGATCTGCAGAGTCCGCCCAAATTACGGGGTTTAAAATAGCCCAAAGCTAGTTTAAAATAAAACTTTACGCCAAATTTAAAATCGTTTGGTAAAGAATTTAGATGGGTTGAAGTTTTTATTGTTTACATCTTATATTTGACAATCTTAATGAATGACACATGTAAAAGAAACTAATAAAGAATATAATTGGAACAGGGTTTTGTACAATTACAATTGACTGTTAGCAAAAATGTTCCAAGTTAATCTTTTGCCATAATACATATTAATTAAATTCTGAATATATCTTGTAATGATATGAGATATCGTATTAGGAGGTTATATTAATAGGTGTACAATGAGTTTAGTTATCCTGTCTTTTGCTAAAACAGATAGATTCGATGTTTTCCCCACACACGAAAAGGCGACACATAATTCAGCATGGAAAAAACACAGATTTTCCTATTCCAAGACGGAAAAAATATATTAGGCTACTGCAATGCTTACCCATGCTAAATATCGCAAGAAAATGAAGTGTTGTGTCAATAAATCAACTTACCCTGTCATCTGTTGGAAATTTATAGAAATTACAAATAATCACACTCAATATTTAGGCCAATAATCAAGTTAAAAACTGTCCTAACTTTTAAGTTAGACAAAACTACACACAATGAGCCAAATTTCAGCAAAATCGGTTGAGTAGTTTCTGATTTTACCTCCGACAATTTTTTTTTTTTTTGTTATACATTTTTGGATACAGGTCTGAGACTGTTCTGGATCTATTTTTGCATCTAATTTTAGATATGAAATATGTTAGGTTCTGTATATTATTTCCGTTTTGAAATTTATTTTATGTGGAAAATAGTTGGGCCGATATATGTATGTTGAAGATTTATATTTCGCAGGGATGATGTCCACTTTAGTGACAAAGCCTGGAAAGGACAGAGGGTACGAGGACCGCTGGTCATCCAACATGAAGAAGCTGACAAATCGGCACTCGCTGAAGAAGCCCCTTCCCCGCTGACAAATAGCAACACACCCTCCTCAGCCTAGTTAGCCAGTTTTGTCCGCATAGATCACCGAAATATAAAGCAGCCTTTTCAGGGGAAGTTGTTTGCTTACTGCTGCTTGTGGCCAACTATATAAGGTAACAATAATCAACACCGCTTCACACAAAAGAAGGGATGATACCTAGTTACGTAAAGCTATCGATAGCACTATCGATGATATCGAAAATATTGTACTTAAAATATAAAGTGGTAGCCTCTGCCTCTAAGCACCCATGTGCTATATAATTCATGGAAATGAAAAATGTAAAAGTGTAATTTTATTTATGTTTCTAACAAAAAAATCTTATCTACTCTATAAAAAAATTTTAACTTCACGAAAAATTATGACTGAAAAATTGAATGGTTTGCTCATAGATGCCTTCCAACTTGATGGATTATATATTATAATATAGTATTGGAATAATGTACAAAACAACTGATTGCTTCCCAGTCCATTGAGTTGAAAATTACTTGGTCAAGGGCATGGAAACAAAATCAGAGGCTTAGTAACAAAATATTTTCGACCTTTATAAATCAAATATCTAAGAACATAGTTTTGAAATATGTACGTTCCAAGCTATGTATGTATAGACAAATGTCTCAACAACGTACTTTCTTCTTCAAAAACTCCGACACATGCTCCGATTGCGTTCCGAATATTATGTCAAATCAAATACTTCGACAACTGGCCAAAAATCCTAGTTGTATGGTCCTTGAAGGAGGTTGGTATAGCTTTCCTATAAATACAGTTTCTTTAACCTTGTGATAGTGTTTTTATTGTTTGCGGTTACGACTAAGATTGAAACTGATATAAATTATTACAAGGTATAATGGTACCCATCCTCTATTCACAGAAATGTTCATCTTATCCCCCCCCCAAAAAAAATAAAGAATAAAGTGCAAATGGAAACATGCGTTATAGCTCCTATCGTTCCAAATACAAGATTATACTATTCTACTCTCCCCCCCCCCAGTCACCACCTCAGAATATCGATAGTTTTATGGCCGATACTATCAAAACTACCGGAAGACTATCTATAGTTTTACATCACTATTGATACCCAGTTTTAAGTCATATTTAAATGTATTGTATAATACTTGAATAACGTATAATTATTATTAAATTGAAAGAAGTAAAGGTAAAACAAAGCCCTTCATGTTTATCGGCTCCTGGACTAAGGTTTCAGAGGTTGATTCAGTGTCAATAACTTAAGGATCAAAGATGGTTGTATGTGGTTGCAGAAATAGCATTTATCATGGAGCCCATATCATTAGGAGACAACTGGACCAGACCAACACTTTTTCTTCCCACCAACGAGAAGAGAGCAACATGCAGAGAAACGAATCTCCACGAAATCTATGAAATCTCCAAGAGGAAAAAGCAGGCTTCCGAGTGCCGTGAAGAATGGTAAAGGCTACTAACGTTCACTACATTGTTTGGCTTCATGGACATATTTTTATTTGAACCCTTTTCAGTTGACAGAATGACCAACTCCAATATTCAAAATTTTTCAAGAAAGTACTTTTAATAATATTTTCCTTAGAAAAATTCCCACCTTTTTATTTTTAATAGTATGAAGTAAATATGGAAACATAATAGAATAGAATAGAAAAAAGAGGCTTAACGAACCCAAAGGTCCGATGCTTACACCACCAATCGCTCCCTACACATACCATCCAACTCCCACCTTCGCCTAGGCCTACCCCTCGGACGTTTTCCAGTCGCAAAGCGTTTATCAATCTTTTAGCTATTCGTTCGTAACTTTGCACACCCACTTTAACAGACGCGGGTAAGACTTCGACTACGTTTACCGGGTAAAGTTCACGCAATGGAATCATCCTTTTTCGGCTCAAACATTCTACGCAGCACTTTATTTTCATAGACCTTAAGCCTAGCTCATCCCCTACGGTAAGCGGCCATGTATTACATCCGTAAAGAACCGTAAGAAGAACTCACGCCTTCTGTCCGGAAGGTTGTATGAACCGTACTTCGTAGTACTTAATATGTGTCTTTAAGTATCTGCCTAGGATAGTCGATAATATAAGTTTTTTAAAATAAATAAAAATAGCCTATTATATCTAATAACGGACAATAACAAAACTGACTACAAAAAAAAACGTAGGATTGAGAGATGGGTTACAGAAATTAGACATGAAAATTTTATAGAAAAAGCCTGAAGATGGAAGCTATTTCCGAAACAGTGGTTGACAATATAATGTTATGACTTTTATTTAATGAAGATATAAAAAATGTTTGATATCACATCAATCAATTATTTAAAAGTAAATAAAGCAATAAAGTAAAATAATAGTTTTCCTCAAAATCTTTAATCACTGACCCTACTAAACATTTAGCTTCCATACAGAATTTGTTTTAGTAAAACAATCTAGTACAGTGAATTAAATAAAATCGACTTATTGCCCTGGAATAGGATCCGGTTCAACTAATAGCCGAGTATGGAATATATATGTCGTTATGGCATTTGAGAGGATGTTGGTCGGAGAAAATATGGCGAATAAATCATAAAATTGTGAGAAAAGGAAAGGGCCACGGGACTCTGAGATAGGGACTCCTTTCCATAATACTTCAATAAATAGGAGGACTCCCCACTTCCATTGCATCAGCGGCAGCTCCATCACTAAGTGCCTGTTAGCAATTGTCCTAGCCTTTCAGTTCCAGGTCCCGCGCGATGTAAAGTGGGTACTCTTTACTTTTATGGTCGCCGCCCATTCTTCCTGAGTCGGCGCTCTATAAACTTTGGCTAGGGAGTCTGCAGGTGTCAAGGGATCCTTAGAGAAGAAAATAATGGGTCAACTACCCTAGTCCATAGTCTTCGCATCAATGTCTGCGCATCCCAGATCAACCGGATTATGAAATATGCGCAACCAAAACTCTATATTAAATCGGCAGCAACGGTTTAATTTAACGAATAATTGATTAACACACCTGGAGTATTATTAACCCTGAAAAAAAAGATACATTACGTGCCTTATGAGAGGGTTCTCTCTAGGGTTATTAGATATCTCTAATTTCGTAAACTAAAACGTTCTTGAATATTTATTACTTATTTAATTTTAATATAGTTGGTTGTTGTAAGTCTTTATGTAGAGTTTTATTACTTATGTACCTGGGAGCTTTCGTTATTAGTCTCTAAATTTTTTAATGAAAAGTTTGCATTTTTTTTAAGTGCGTCCTCTTTGCTGGACCGAAAATATGTGAGGCATATATCCAAGTGGGCTTAAGTAAATAGGTGTATGTAATCAGTTTATTTTCTATTTTCAATTTTGATGATTTAGAAAAAAGAGAGAACAGTATTTTTAGCCGTTTCTTAAGAATCTGTCTTTTCATTTTTACATGTGGGCCCCAAGTCGTCATCCTTCTGTTGAACAGTGCCCCCAAATAATTAGATATTTGGCAGTCTCCGATATAAATTGGTGGTCATAACCTAATATCTCTGATTTTTCCTTTCCGACAAAACATACGAACTTTTTATTCACGCGTTTTTGTATAATTACACGGACATAATAACAGACTAATCAACAACATGACCACTGTTGATATGCCTGGCGGTATCAAAGGTATCAAAACCGGAAAGATGCCAATTCGCTGATTTTTGCAGATTGCTGACAGGTATGAATTTAAGTTTAAAGTTAAAAAAAAAAAATTAGGGGAGAGTGTTAAGCACGCGTGTTATGCGTTAATAAAACAAGTTAGTTTCATTATTTGTTTATGTGTTTCATATTTATAGCTAATAAAACCTATTTACCTACGCCTGAACACCGATGCTTATTTCTTTTATTATAATTCATTTTTTTTTTCACATTAAAATTTTGTGCTGTACCATGGCTCTAGTTCTGCATTACAGTTACAGTTAAAAAAAAAAAAAAAAAAAAAAAAACGCTATGACCTTAATCGCAGTCTAAATCATTTTAGATTAAATCTTGGCCCAAATTTATAGGTTGAATGTAAGATCTAAATTAAATTAAAAAATTTAGTTGTATTAAGGAAAATGTATATCGTAGTG
Source organism: Aelia acuminata (assembly GCA_911387785.2). Lineage (NCBI taxonomy): Eukaryota > Metazoa > Arthropoda > Insecta > Hemiptera > Pentatomidae > Aelia > Aelia acuminata. The sequence goes on along the minus strand of OU426984.1, from coordinate 23,605,576 downwards.
AAAAAATCCCCTAAATAATTTTTCATTTTCAATTTACAACACCCTTTTAATCCGGAATTTTGCTATTCCAAAATGGCGTTTGGTCACTTTTAATCCGGATAATTTTGCATTGCTAATTTTGTTTTATCCATGTTCATTTTAAGATCCAACACTTTGCCGGCTTTCATCAATGCAGTTTTATTTAATTTAGAATCTTCTTTGAGTACAAGTAACCAGTTTACAATTTACTACATTTTACTAGGGTACATTTTACAACCAAGAGTTAAACCTCCCACGGTACGAATTACGACACTAATGAAGTTTTTCGACTCTAAATTAAAAAAAAAGAAAAATGGTGATTCAAAGGGAATTTCCTTGTTTAAAAAAATACGAATAAAATAAAGTACTAAAAAAGTGGACTTATGTTAAATATTTCAAACATAAAATATTTAACATAGCGTTAAATCTTTTATGGCTTAACTTTGTCAGTTAAAAAGAAAAATAATATTTTAGATGTAGCAATATTTTTAATGCGTTTTTATGTATAAGGACATCGATGATAAATAAATTAAGTTCATTTTTTAATTTAACAAAAACATCATTATATTAAAAAAAATAGTCGCACTACGCTCATGATATTATTTCAAGGATGAAAAAAATGATAGATTTTTTTTTTTGCAGGTAAAAACCAGGCTAATTCCCTTAAAAAAAGGGGAGGGGATGACATATTCCATCAAGCAGAATGTAACTGATATATCGTTGTTGATACTGCAGAGGTCGTATGTCAATTAAGGAGAACAAAAAAATAATTTTATTTGCAATTCATTTTTTTAGTTTTTGTGTTTGATTATCGAAAGAAACATTAAAATTGTTTTTATATTCATTTGTAAAACTTTTTTTGTTACCTATTAATTATTTTATTGTTAAGACTAACTATCTATTGTTAAGTTTAAATTTTCCTTATAGGCTGGTGTCAGTCCGGATTAATGACCAAACGAATCCTGAAATTCGAATATTTTTTTACTGGGCATGATTCTTCTTTTATATTTACTGGTGACGTACTTCGTTTTTTAGGACTCTAGAGCTACTAATTTTAACTGAAAATCCAATAAAATCGCAAAATCGAAAATTTGTGACTTACGACCTTTTGCAGTATCAACGACAATATGATATAAATATATTTTATACTAGGTTGTTACAAAAGTCCTTGTGCATATCAAGTTGTTTACATTGAGGTCTCTAATTTAATCCTTATTGAATCTCTGACGAATACAATTCTTATGTCAATGTTTACATTAACTAATCCTCTAATTATCTATGTACGCCAACTGTCCCTGCCTTTCATTCAGTTTATTAAATTTCACTAGAAATGTCGGAAGAAAAATTTGTCATCCGCGGCCTTCTTAGGCATTATTGGAAAAAAGGTTTTAGTGCAAAGGCCTCAGCCGAGGAAATTTGTGCAGTGGAAGGGGAAAGTGTGGTGCATCGAAACACGGCCGCATTTTGGTTCAGGCGGTTTAATTCTGGGAATACAAGCCTTGAAGATAAACCTAGATCAGGTCGTCCTTCAGTCGTCAAATACAACTTTTGGCTGAAAGATGGGTTAAAGTAGTTGAAAATGATGGCCTGTATTTTGAAGAATAAATTTGATTTGTAAATTTTGTACTCACATTTGAATAAAATTAATTTTGTGAACAAGGACTTTTGTAACAACCTAGTATGACATGGCGTCTGAAGAAGGAATACTTGACTGAGTAGTCTAAAAATAAAACTTTTTAATATTCAGTATCCGATTCGCACCTGAGTTTAGGCCAATGCCCTTAACATACAGTATGTTTCGAACATTGTTTTTATCTTTTTAATTTTATTTCTCATTTTTACTTCATTTAATGATGTTCCGATACCTCAGGTAGTACGATACTTGGGACTATGAGAAACCCACATCAGACCAATAAGAAAGCAACTTAACCTTCGGTCGGGCGCAATGCAAATCCTAACACGTTCGGGCGCAACTAATCTGTGAGATTAAAAAGAAATTTCTGGTTAGAAGTAAAGGAAAAATTCATTATACTCAACTATTCAATTTAAAATCGTTATATTTTATTTTTAAAACAACATTACAAATAAAATCATATATAATATTCATAAAAAATTATTAATCTACTAAACAAAGAATAGTAATAGTGAAAATAACATTTTTTTGACATACTTAAAAATACAAATACAAGCTTGTTATAATTAAAGGAATACAGATTAATCTTACTCGCAATGAACTTAATTAAAATCATTGGGGGAGCACCAATAAAACTTTTGAATTCAAACCTACTGACTTGGTTTGGTGTCCCTTTCTCTTTCGTAATTTACCTTTATTGTCTCAATATAAATATTTGTGTATCTCACAATCATTTCAATTATCGATTCTGAAAATATACATTTCCAGCATTCATTTGGTGATTTCTCATATCTGGCATCCCCAATGGTGCCAGGCAAACGCAGCAAGACATTGTGTGCTTCTCGTCGAACTTTCGCCGAAGGCTTGTTTTTTGACCACTTTGTAACTTTGTCTTTGCCCAAAAATAATTCTAGACCAGGTTCTTCATTATCAGAACTTTCAGCATCTTGGTCAGTCTCAGAATCTTCGTTTCTTTTCTTAATTTCCTCTTCCATGTCGGTGTCTTCTTCGTCTCCATTGTCTTCCCGAAAAAGTATATCATCTTCAGCTAGAAGAATTTCGTGGATAGCTACTACATCAGTTGGGATTCTGCAAGTTAAAGATGCGTTAATTTGATTGTTTTTGACTTTGATTGGAAGAAGCCATATTTTTCTGAACAATCAACAAAAACAAATGTTTAGGCGACATGATCGGGCGCAATTAATCTCACAGATTATTTACGAAAAAACAACAAATATCATTGAATTAGGGACAGAAATATACATATACGATTACAATAAGTAAATAAATAAATGTTTTGAGAAAAGACTTTTTAATTTCGGAAATCAAAAATACTTACGTAATCGGGCGCAACTCATCCAGTAGATTAAAACGTCGATCTTGAAGATCATCAGTGCACTAGAGAAATTGGAACAATACCCTTGCTTCAGGGGTGTGGAATCAGGAAGCTACTCTGGCCCGCCACCATTGTTAACAAACTCCGCCCGTAAACACACCAAAAAACTAAATACTTCATCTCACAGATTAGATGCGCCCGACCGAAGGTTAAGAACGATATGGACCAAAATTACTTGACAGACGCTCTAAATTATACTTAACCAACAGACTTACAATATACACCATGCTTATTAGACCCATTAGGACAAACGGGATAGAGTTATGGGATTGAAATGCCATTACATATCCAAATGATCAAATCATACCAATCGAAAGTATTGAAGAAGATAGTAGGTGCGCAGTACAACGTGACTAATGAGTTACTTGACAGGGACCTCAAAATCCAAACAGTCATCGATATAGCCACTATATACTACAAAAACATTCACCAAAGACTAACTTTTAACATGAACCCACAAGCAGAATCACTGAAATCCAACACAAATCCACATTGACTATATTTGAAGCCGTGGCCTAGAGACTTGTTACAATAACTGACGCCAATGCATCACTCATACGTCTAGAGTACGCTTTTGCTCATGATATAAAAGGAAGACTTGAGATTCACCGCTCATTATAATATTATTATTGTTCCTACAAACAACATAAATAAAATCAAAACAAGTTTTCCTCATTTGCGCTGCTTAGAAAAAAATCCTTTAGATGGGGCGTAAAATAGAGGTCTTGAGCCTATGAGATGTCAGAACTCGTTGGAGATCCCTACCCTAATTATACCTGTATAGTAAAATTTAGGACTCCCACAGTAGCATCGTCCGATTAGCCTTAGTAGCATCAATGGTCGTTAAACAAAACCAAACAACAAGGAATATAATGAGCAGATGATATTCATAGATTTCAGTATGCAGTGATTATTTTTAATTCTGAACTTGGCAAGTGCTAAAAATGTTTTTCTTTTTTTTCCCCCCGTTTTTTGGCTACTGATCTGTATTTAACAGTAATTTGGTCACTATCGCCCTTCGTATTTCATAACTTAAAGGAAATTACAAAAAGACCCGACATTGGAAATCATTTTTAATAGTTTTGTTTGAAAAAATTTACCATGAAATTCTTTGTTTCAAAATTAAGACTTCCATCCAAAAAAAATTCCCCGTATATTCCCCGCATTTTCCTCATGCTAAGCACCCTGATAATTCATAACCACCTTATTTACTTTTTTCTTTTTATATTCTTTTCTTTCTGATTTATATCTTTTTTTCTGACTTTTGTTATTATGATCATTTACCTCAGATATCATACACATTATTTTTGTATTATTTATTTATATGTTGCGCTGAGGCTAACTATATATATATATATAGGGGCTTTCCCAAGATTTTATATATTCAACAAATATATAAACAAGTAATGTGTAGGAAATAAATTCCTATACCTTTGATTTCATAACGGGGCGTTGATCAAGACCTCTCTCTTAGAATATTAGATCCATTATTTAAGCTTTTTTTTTTTTTTTAGTTTTTTATTAGATAGAAAATATGAACTGATTGGAGTGGTACGAAATGGAAAACACGGGCGAGTCCATTAGGAACCAAAGCCCAATCAAAAAGGGCCCATTGGGGGGGGGGTGTAATCACCGGCGACTTTGGAATATTCCAAATGGCTTCTTCGCTGGGACGAGGTAGAGAGAGGGCTGCCCCATCGAGTTTTAATTAACAACAAGAAGTTTCCCAATGATTTTCCACTTTTCCTAGAATAGTTTTGCAATATTCGAGACAATTACTGTTAATTAAAACTACAATTGGATTCCTGCGGAACACATAGTTCATCGTATGTATTTGTATTATCACCTACTATGAAGGAAGCAGCGCAAATGAGGAAAACTTGTTTTGATTTTATTTATGTTGTTTGTAGGAACAATAATAATATTATAATGAGCAGTGAATCTCAAGTCTTCCTTTTATATTATGAGCAAAAGCCTACTCTAGATGTATGAGTGATGCATTGGCGTCAGTTATTGTAATAAGTCTCTAGGCCACTGCTTCAAATATAGTCAATGTGGATTTGTGGTGGATTTCAGTGATTCTGCTTGTGGGTTCATGTTGAAAGTTAGTCTTTGGTGAATGTTGTTGTAGTATATAGTGGCTATATCGATGACATCTCATAGGCTCAAGACCTCTATTTTACGCCCCATCTAAAGGATTTTTTTACTCCCTTAGAAAAATCCTAGGGCCACCTGGGGGCATGCGAACCCGTGACCTTTAGCATTGTAAGCTGCTACGCTAGCCACTACACCACAGGTGACCCCTGCTCACTATATTAATTATATTAATTCTTATGTATATATATTTTTTTCTTTCGGGGTCTGGACTAGGGAGGGGGAGATGAAGGAATCGTACGCTAATTTTCAAAGTCCGTTCTGCTATACACCCTGATTATTAATGAGAGCCAATAAGCAGAACAAAAATAATACAAAGAATAATTATATTTATATGGTGGATTATATAAAAATATCAAATTATTCTCTTCTATTGTCTTATCTTTGAAGCCGTGGAAAATTTAAGATATTTAGGATCTACAATAACTAGAAAAAACGAAAATAAAGAGGAAATTAAGGCTAGGCTAAAGGCGAGAAAATCTAGCTCTATTAGCTCATGCCTTCTGGATCGAAATTAAAAAATTAGGATATACAAAACTATAATTCTCTCGGCGGTTCTTTAGCGATGTACTTACTGCTTACAGTAAGGAATCAACAACGTCTTGAGGTCTTTAAAAATAAAGTGTGAATAGAATATTTAGGCCGAAGAAGGATGATTCAACTAGAGAATTGAGACGGCTATGAAATGCAGAATTGCGTAAACTTTACCCAGTAAATGTAATCGAAGCTGCGCGTCGATTAAAGTAAGCCTGCGAAATTGCGAGTCTTAGTTGCAAACGATACCTAAAAGATAGATAAACGCTTTGCCAACTGGAAAACCAACTGGTAGGCCTAGGCGAAGGTGGGAGGATTCGATGAGGGCTGATCTTGTGGATTTGGGATTGTACGGGGGGAGGTGGACAGAGGTGTAGGGCCTTCGGGTTCGTTAAGCTTTTATTCCATTCAATGGAAAGCAGCTTGTTTCACTATAATTCTCATATTCTTAAAAATTAAGCTGCAAATTTTCCAAAGAGAAATATTATGTAAAGTGCTTTCTTGAAAGAGTGTTAAAGTTAGAGTTAGTCATTCAGTCAACTGAAACAGAAGATTATCAAATGCTTTGCCGACTGGAAAACGTCCGAAGGGTAGGTGGGAGGATACGGTGAAGGCTGATCTTGTGGAGTTGGGACCGTTTCGGAAATTGCTTCCATCTTCAGGTTTTTTCTGACAAATTTGTATCTCTAATTTCTGTTACCTATCTCTCAACCCTATCTTTTTTGTAGTCAGTTTTCTTATTGTCCCTTATTAGATATAATAGGCTATTTTTACTTATTTTAAAAAACTTGTATTATCGACTGTCCGAGGCAGTTAGTTAAAGACACATACTAAATATAATTCATACAACCTTTGGGACCGAGGGCGTGAGTGCTTCCGACGCACAGTGGGCGAAAATCAGATTTTAGGTGGACAAAATTCATATAAAAAATTATATAAATTGCCCACTAAATATTGTTTAGTATGAGTTGGAAGAAGGGAAAATGTAAATATTTACTTTCTTGGATTGTCAACAAGCGCCGGAGAGGATTATGAATACGTCTATAACAACGGGCATATTTTTCACAGTGTTGCAGTGCTGTTCTTGTAATAACCTTGCCATTCTTTTACCAGAAAATTCACTTGATTTTTTAAATTTCATGAGAAATGGATACCAAAGAAACAAGTGAGTATTAATATTTCAATAATCGGGGTTGCTACATGGATATAGTTTTACCTATAATAAATAATATCATGAGATAGAACATTTCCATATTTCAATGGAGAATTACTTACAGAGGGCCAAGGAGTGCCAAGCTAATTATTTCATCATTATTTCACTCAAACCATATATTTTTCATATTCACATATTTTTTTTTGCGATATTTTGCGTTTTGAGGAATATTTACTAATTTAGGATGGATTTCAGGTTTCGTGCTCATCGTTCTACGAAAAGAATTTGTAATTGAATGGTTGAAATATGGGTCAAAAGATAGAAATAAATGCCTCTTAATCTACATTTTAAAACTTGGAAATAAGGATGAAGATAAAATAACAAATAGACAAAGAATTAAAGACGCCATCAAAGATTATTCTAAAAAAATCAGTGACAGGTGGGAAATATGTCATCGGAGAGCTCATGTTTTTTTTTAAGGATTTTTTTAAGGAGCGAAGAAGCACCAGAGACCCTTAACAAAGATTCCCGTAGATTTAGAGAGCATAATACAAGGAAATGTTTTAGAGAGGCCGCTAACAAAGATCTTCTTATGATGCTCTTAGTTTCATCGGACCCAATTGTCGCCAGTTTTCGGAAACCTTCGCATAAAAAAACAACTATAGTAGTAATTAGCCTATTAAAGTGTAGTTTACCGTATGATGAACTTCAAGAACTGTCATTATGTAGCAGTATTGATTCAGACGATAATCGATGAATAATTCATTTTTAAAATTGGATATATTTATTATTATTATAAAACAGATCAATAAAATGACTTTTTTCTTTAAGTTGTTAGTCTATTTTTGTTCATTATTTTCGTAATATAGCCTATTTTTCCTATTTGTATTATTTTTTATGAATATATGTATTGTTTTTATGTAAATAATAATTGCAAAAAGTTACTACTGAAATGTTTCATTGATTTACAAAATGTTTTCCCAATTTTTATCCATTATGTCCAAATTTATGTGTGTGTACAACATTAGTTTGTTGGATATACTAAAAAATATGGATCACAAAATTTTTAAAGATTTTTTCCTTACTCAGTGACCTCAAAAACATGAAACAACACAAAAAAATAATTTTGTCCACCTAAATATGGATATTTGCCCACTGTGCGACGGTTCTTTACTAATGTAAAACATGGCCGCTTACGGTAAGGGATGAGCAACGCCTTAATATCTATGAAAATAAACTGCTGCGTGGAATATTTGGGACGAAAAAAGATTATTCCATTGCGTGAACTTTATCCGTTAAACGTTATCGAAGTTCAATTTCAGACATTTTAAAGGTAGTTTTCACCTTTTAGTTTCACACTTTTTTTTGTATTGTTACCGAAGGATGTTAGATCAATTTTTACTTACATCTTAAGATGATCTGTCCTTTTTTTTTATTTAACCCCAAAAGCTATGGTAAAATACAAATATTCCTAACAATAACTAAGATTCTGAGAACGATTGTATTTAAATAACATTCATATAAATTTTCCTTGGAACTGTAGGTATTTAATTTTACAAATATGAGATTACAATAATAATTCTTACTGTTCAGTCTCAATATAAATTCCTAATCAAATTCAACCCAACTGAACTTTGCATCATAGCACCCGCCTTTCAAATATGTAAATAATCTAGTATATAGGGCTCGAGGAGGCCTTGAAAAGCTGTCGCCGCAGCCAATAGCCACATCGCACACAGGGGTATTTAACCCCAAAAGCTGGCCAAAACTATTTCCTTCCATTTTATTAGTTCAAACGTCCTCAAAATGGCTTCTAAATTTCTAACAGACATTAAAAATATGTTTTAGCAGTTAAAAAAAAATTCATACGTGAAAATTTTCCTAACATAAATGTTTACGTCACTCCACCGACTGTGAAATAGGCATCTAAGGGTTTACAATTTATGCTCATATTATTTTCTCTTTAAGCATTGCACCTATGAAATATGCTTGTAACAAATAAAGATTCATTATAAATTTATCTAATACTATTATTTTTGAAAAATGGGAATAGTGTAAAATAGGTAAAAATAAAAATTTGTGGTGATTAAGTTTTACGTAAATTTTCTATGGAGAAAAGGATACGGATCCTTAGCAAATATAGAAAACATTTCTAAATTTATAAAATAACCACTTGATAGAATCACCAATATGCAATATATGTAAATAAAGCTTCCAGTGCTGATAGGTAGTTTTTCGATTTTTTCTGACAAATTGAAATTTTAAATGCTTTCCTATATTTTATGGCAGGAGATGGAGTTTTTATTAGATCCTTCAGAACATGGAACGCATTGATATCACCAAAATCTCTTAGTTTTATATAAGTGGCGTTCGTCAGCATATCAGTGCTAGTTGGTGATCTGAGTTTTCCTGTTTTACGCCTCTTGCTTCTTTTACTTAAACCATCAAATGATTTTTCAGGGCGTCCAACAGATCTTGAGCTTTTAATTGATATCGTCCCACTTAGCCATTCCTTGTTGCTGCTTTAAAAACTTTTCCTTGAAGAAGCATTCCATCTTACTTAGAAATCATACCTCAAAATTGATAATTTATGTTTTACCTCTTTCACCTGCTCTAGGCTATTAGCTAGACAATATTTCCCAATGAGAAAAGACTACGAAAATTCCTTATTATTGTTTAAAAGCTAATTTTTTCGACTTTAAAAATATGTCGAATAATTCCCTTTTTGTTATTATTATTCCAGAAGATCCTAAAATATAAATAAATGAAAATATAATAACATTTACTTTTTTAATATTATTTGATGAAACTGATATTTTAGAAATAAAAAATTATAAGTCTATCATTCGCAGCTATTCGCAGAATTATTTTCATAAAGCATAAACTACGATAATTACACATTATCACAAAAAATATTTCGTTGCCCAGAAATGACCAGAAGTAACTTTTGAGCTTTCAAATTTTATTTTTAGCTCTAAAATCTACCTACCAAAAGACAAAGAAATATTGATACTAGTATTAAATACAAAAAAATTATAACGGTCTGGATAACAAGTACAAATCTGGCCTTGAACTATCCATCATATGATAATGCTGATAATTCAGTAAAAACGAAGAAAATTAATATATTTTGTAGAACAATATTTATGTGCAGAGACGAGGTAAAGGCTAAGGTCAGATTGTAATTAGAATATCTGCCAGATTAAGGGCCTGGAAGAGATAAGAATCGTCTTGCATGATCCAACAGGTCCTCTACTTGAACTTCAAGTCATTATTTACCAGAAATTTCAAATTTCAAAAAATGGGTTTTGGCTAGCTTTTAGGGCCAAATACTCTGTGCATCGCTTGAACAGGCGTGGTCTACATCGTCACAGAAGCTCCGCGCTTGCATCGTATTCGGAAGAGTGAAGATTTCCTTCAACCCACGCCTTTTCCCAGATTGAAATGCATTATTACTTTAATGAAGAAAGCTGGTATTATTCGCCGCAGAATTGTGAATACCTTTAAACTCCCTTATTCACGTTACTATCAGAGCATTGCTCATAAAAGACTATTAATTTGAGCTTCACCATAGTAAAACAAGATCCATCCACAGTCCACAGTGTTAAGTTCGCCGTATATGTATGCTTGAGTGTTGAGTTCACCGATCATTATGTTATTGGTTAACCGAAGCAATTGCGATTTCACCTTTTATTATCATTCATTAACTTCCTAATAACCATTATAAGTGTAATTAATGTTTTAATCCTCTTTGATATAATCATAATCATTAAGCCGGCTAGCATGCATGCCTCTTTGAGTTTTTTGGTTAAGGTTAAGTGAGTTTAAAAATTATTTCTTTTTTTTTTGTGATTGTTAGATTTGTAACAGGTATTATTTAAGAAAAAATATTCGTTTATTATTTCCTTCGAAAATTCTTCTATTATATGTTATTTTTATTGTTTTATATTCAGTTCATAATTAAACAATTATTTCTTTCAAATAAAATTATTAAACAAATTTCCAGCACTGGTTATTAGTGTTTTTGCTTTCTTTATTCTCCTCTTTTCCTGTCATCTAAATAACTCAACAGCTAAACACACACCATATGGGGGTTACAAAGCTGTTATATCCTAGCATCAATCGATATCTCTAGTCCCTATAGAACATACAATAATAATAAATTACAAAACCACAAAACAAACATGAAAGATGAAATAGAGAAACTATACAAACAGAATGTTATTTACGAAATTGAGTGCAAAAGTTGTTGAGGAGATACATAGCTGAGACCTTCAACAAATTAAAACCCCGATTAACACAGCATAAAAACAATTGTCAAAATGTGAATAATAAAAAAACAACAGCCCTATCATAACAAAGCATAAAAAATAACTATATCTTTGATTTTGAAAACATTCTCAATATAGTCCAAAATACAAAACATGGAAAAATAGAATAAGCAATAGGTTAACCTCACCAGTGATAGGCATAGATAATGAAATTTTCGACTTTTTTGGCGCTTAAAGCCTTACACATTGTAGTTATGAACGTCTCCCTGAGATATTTAACATATTAAGGATCTCCTTTATGTGTTTAATGATTTAAAATTTAAAAAAATATTCAGTTTCGCAATCACTATTTTACCAAAACTACTTTTTTCTCTAGTAATGGACACCCCAAAATACTCGTATCAATGTTCTGGGATGGACAGGGGTTTGGTACCAGTAATGGGTATACCTCATTTAAAATCAGTATTAAACTATAAAAAAACAACAATTAGTCACATTGATTTTCAATAAATGTTTTTTTTAAATCGTATAAGATAGGAAGAAAAATACTAGGCCAAAAAGACAATGATCTTGAGAAAAATTCTCAAACCAACTTATGTTTATTTCATTCACACAGTTGTCAACAGTAAGCATTGTTCTACAGCCTTGAAAAAACTTGAAGCTGTAAACACACAAAAAGTTATTGTTTGCATACAAAGCCCAATTGGTCCATAATTGGTGCGCTTATTAAAACATTACAAAAACCACAACATTACAAAAAACATAGAAAAGACAATTAATTATAAAACAGATACAGATCACTTAAACAACCATTACGGCCACATCATAAACAAATTAAAACATAAAACATATATAAACTAATATAGGCATAATCATAACAAATAAAGAAATAACAGGGAAAGAGGGATGAAGGTGGTAGAATGAGCTATAGCACAAACTCCAAAAAGAAACAACAGAAAAGTGTGTCAGTTAAAATAGTTCCATAACTAACTTTTTTTTTTAAATTAATTAAAGGAAGTTAACGGTGTTACTAAGGTACAGAACTAAACCCATAACATTCCACGAGTTACTGCTATGAGCTATAAGTTATACATAATTGTAATTTTTAGACAATAAATAGAGTTACTGTACATTGCGTTTTATTACATTACATTTATATCTTACATTAAAACATAAATTGACATTTTGTAAAATAGGAAATATTATCCTCACTAAGGACTTGAGAATATCGTAAACGGATACGGAAGCATTTGGTCGTGCCGAAGCAATCGAGCGAGAACGGATTCAGGAACTGGACTGTATTTATCGTTGCCTGTTGCTCCCAGATCAAGCTGGGCTTTACCCCCCACAATCCTCCCCCTCTTTACGTTTACCCCTCAGAAGACCTTTTTCTTCAAAGCTTAAGATATTTTCAAAGTCTTTGGTATTTGAAGAACATTTTCAAGTATCATCTTGATGCTTATCAATGTATTTCTACTCGAACAAGTAAGTAAAGTCGAAAAATAGATTTTCAGAGTAGTATCAAGGGCTGTCAGCAGAGTACTTTTTTCTGGGTACTGTCTAACTTACCATCTCAATAGTACTTTGGGAATATGTGAGGAGTACTTAAGTTCCAAGTTTCCCATAAATAAGATGAGAGTTGTCCGTCATATTCCTCTGATCTCTCTATACTTCTTTTTAGCTCACAGCGGTGTAACTGGTTTTATAATTTCAGTGTTTTTTCATTGGACAGTTGGACAAAATATAAATAATGGAGGTATAGCACTCATGTTTTAAATTATTCTAGAAATTTCTGATTGTATATGTCATTCACTTCTTTTAAGAACGTCATATCTCAAAAAAACAAAATTTCTCAAGATATCGAATCTATATTTCATAAGTAGAATGAACTTTATTCTCATTTTTTTTCTCAACGAGAAAAAATATAATTTCTGTTTATTTATGAAGTAAATCACGGTCTTTGCCCCAAAATATACTTCAATAAAATACCTATTCTGCTGCTTGTTGAAATTAGATATTTAGGACTTTATTTGGACAAAAGACTTGGCAAACTCGCGTTTGACTTAAACGAAGAGCATTAAATAGACGGTATGGACTTTTATATGGGTTATTTAAAAGACGATCTAAATTATCCCTAGCTAACAAACTAATTTTGTTAGTTCTTTTAAAGTTCTTTTTAAACCGATATGGATTTAGGTTGTAGGACTGCGGGGTTATGCTAACAATCCTGTCATTTCAGCCATTTTCTGCCAGCAACGATATTAAGCATATGGACATAAACATTCCAACAGTGTTTGTAACAGTCAAAGATAATTACATCAACTTTCACCAAAGGCTGGTCTATTAAGTCTGTCTGGAATTGTCTGGAAAGACAATTCGAAAAGCTTAAACAACCCTTACAGCCCACCACGACGACTTCGAAGGCGGTGGCCAAGAGACCAGATAAGTTAATTACTAATCCTGTGCTGGAAAGCTGTCGAAGCAGTCCTGAACATATTATTGCAGCTTATTGCGCTTATTGCAAAGCAACTTGCTGATTGAAAATTTTAAATTGAATAGAATAGAATTGAATAAAATAAAGTTTATTTGCATTTGGGTTTTTCCCCCATACAAATGGAGCTGGATAGAGTTTTATGAATTATTACTGAAAATATGTAATACCTATAATAAAAATAGGTAAATAAATGCAGGCACACATACACGACGTGCAAGATTAAAAATATCATATATGGCAACAATATGTAAACCATTATATGAATTATAATAATAGGCTTTAGCAATACATAACAATATTATTCCAGATTTTTAATTGTTTTACATACATTTTTAGTTAATAAAACGTTTAAAAATTCAAAACAATTATTTATGAAATATATCTCAAGTAAATCATAGATGTAGCTTTGAGTAATAGGTACTACTCACTCAGCGAATTTGTAAAACTAAAAACTGATTCTTGAAATATGGCGTTGTTGAAAAAAGCTAGTGATAAAAAAAGTTATTTATAGAATATTTGTAAAATAAATATCATAGCAGTTGCTTTGATTCAGTTACAGGTACTACTCACTAAGCGAATTTATAAAACAATCATAAATAAAAATAAATAATTCTTGAAATATGACATTGTTGAAAAAAGTGAGCGATTAGTGACACCGAAAATTTATACGTGCGTGTATTTTGAGGAAAAAAAAAATGAATAAATAAATGTCTCTTTGATCAAACACTTTTTGTCGAATAGTGTTCTGAGAAATAGTTGTTCTCAGTAAAAAGTGGTTTAAAAATGACATTTTGCAGTAATGGAACAATCTGTGATGGAAGAAAATAAAAAAATAATAAAAAAACAAAAAAAAATTAATAAATATCACCTCTGGAATAGCCTCTTTGATCTCAAAGTCTGCCGCAACTCGGAAAGCCCATAATATTGACGTTGATTCCAGTTTTAAATTAATCAGAGTGCGGTAACAGGGATCAGAATTCTTTGAGGACAAAGAATTGTTTCATCCCACTGTTTGAATTAAATCCTTTAGTCCTTTTCCACTCCTCCCCATATTTTCTTTATTGTAAATTCTCTCTCGTTTTCTGTTTATATATTTTCCTAATATTTTCCAGGGTTTTATTGTGTGAAAAACCATCCAATTAAATGCTTTAATGTAACATCACGCCAAGTAGACTTTATATTTCGACATTCTGCTTAATCGGAAAAGCTGTTTTTGAAATATAAGAGCTCGGGATTTGATTTCAATGATTATTTTTTCCATAAAATCTTACTATAATTGAATAGATTGTTTGGAAAACCCGACATTTCCACAAATTCAAATTATTGGAAAAGTGAAAAAAACGTTCCTACTTTCGCATTAACAGCTTTCCCTAACTTAAAGTATTATCTTCAAAACATATTCCTCCTTAGAATACATTTTTCATGATTTGATAAATTCATTCGATAGATCTGAAATTTTTTTTTTTTTTGACAAGTAGGGTTTCTCCTAGTAATCCCGGGAAAGGTTGCGTTCGTCTTATCAAGGAAGAGACCGCACATTACTGTTAATTACAGATGAACCCCCAATCCTACCTGGCCCACCTTCCGGCAGTTCTATCTCCACTTAGTACTAAAACAGTTCCTGTAGGTAAAAGGTCGGTCGATTTAGGAAAGTCAATCCTTTAATTTATTTTTCTGAAGTAACGACGTCGGCAAGACGAAGCCCTACCTCATATGTAACTTTGTGTCAGTCTTGGAAACGAAGTGCTACCTAATGTTCGTCTTTAAAGCTAATTCCATCTGTAGGTTGAATATATATGGACTATTTGGACCTCAAGAAATGTGTCGATTTGTCCTTGGCAGAATAGAATAATGTCAAAATCTTATTGTATTTGTGGAAAGTGCATTTGTGGAGAGCATAGGGTCAAGTAAGTCCTGATTGTAAAAACAGTCGGTGACTTATATATTATCGATGATTAATGAGAAAATTTATTAACTATAAGTCCAATGTAATTTGTTCTATTATTTGTAACTCATTGTTCCTGTTTAGTTGGTAGTTGCTACGCTATGCTTGATATGATTTCGTAGTTTATTTTTTCGATTTACTGTCATTATTTCTTTGCCAATTTTGCTTTTGTGACATTTGTGTTTTTTTGTATCAAATAATTATTCTTTCCAATAAATCATACATTAAAAAACAAAGAGTTTTGCGTATATTGAACCTTAACTTTTAGTAAGTAAATTACACCATTCTTCGTTTCTTATCGACAAAAAGCATAAAAAGTGTAAATGTAAATAGGGTCTGTTTTTAATTATTACAAATACTGCATTTACATGACGATTATGCATTCATTCCTGAAACTATAATAAGGTTACTTCGTCTCATCGACGAAGCGCTACCTAAATCAACTAAATCAAAATATTTTGTGAATTTCTGCACTAAACACTTAAAAGCTTACTTATATTGTCTAATAAATGAAAAATAGCTAGAAGTATAAATATATAAGGTTGAAATGGGCAAGATTCTAATTTATGGTTCTTCATTCACGTTTTCTATAGGTTCTTAGACAGTGACATGCCAAGAAAAATTTTACTCCAAAACGTACTTACTTTTTTGGTTAGAGGAAGATATTTTTCGTTTTCCTGGATTTCTGGAGTTTCTCCTGACAACGATTATTTGAATGGTCTATAAAAGCCGATAGATCAGCTGGGCTTGCCGGGGATCTCTTGAATTTGACGTCTCGGCACGCAAGGAGTTCAAAAATAAAATAAAACGAAAATCGATTCTTTTGGACGTGTCGGATTTCTCAAACGACTGATTCAATTATTATTCTTTCTATAATTTTTACTTTCACTTACCTATATATGAAATATATAGTAAGTGGAAGTATTGCGATCGTGAAAAATTTCGACTTCCGGTTTTCAACGGAAATACACGTTTTGGGACCCCCTGAGTCGAAATAACCAAGTCCCGCGAAATGGTCTGTGTGTGTGTGTGTGTGTGAACAGACTAGCTCAAAAACTATAATCCGTGGGAACATGAAATTGAGTATTTAGTGTAGGTATGTGCCCGCGATGTGACAGCAAAAATTTTATCAAAATTGCTCAAAGGGAGGGGGTACTTTATTTAATAACTTTTTACGTTTTTTTTCGATTTTCTCAAAAACGGCTGTAACGATTTTGATTAAACTGAGTATTTGATCTATTTATATGCCCGAGATTCGACTGTAAAAATTTCATCAAAATTGATTAACCGGAGGGGGGACTTTACTTAATAAATTTTGTATCATTTTCACGTGTTTTTTTTATTTACTCACAAACGGCATTAAAGACTTTGATCAAACTCGGTATTTGATGTGTGTATATGCTCGAGATATGACTGTAAAAATTTCATCAAAATTGATCAACCGGAGGGGGGACTTTATTTAATAAATTTTGTATCATTTTCACGGGGTTTTTTTATTTACTCAAAAACGGCTTTAACGATTAAAAAAAATAAGATATGAATGTAGAAAAATGTGTGACTTTGGGAAATGATGTTTAGCAAAACACGTCAATTTCTAATCTATGTAAGTTTGTAAGTGAAAGTTGTGTGTTGCGCGCACGCACCAGATTTTTAATATAAAAATCATACTTGATTTATATATACTCAAATATATAATAGATATAATTATAACAATTTACAAACCAATTTACTGTCTCTATTTAAATACATCCTATAATCAATGTCATTACATTATCGTATCTTCATGTTGTAGAACTTCACATAGCAAATCAGTTTCTATAGACATTTGTACAGCACCACAAGGTCATTTATTATCGTTTACTGTGGTACAGTCAGCGACAGTTACTGCTATGGCTGTTACTGTCACGGTAATTCTATTTCAAGTAATGCCCCATTAATTTGAGTTTTATAGATTAATTTCATGGAATAGAAGCTTCCTTTAAGTCGACTCCTAACGAGCTTGTCAGCCGTAATACAATATCGTTTATCATGATGATGTCGCTATCCCCTTGATGTTAATTGTTGTAATGGATATTCCTGTCTTTAGTGTGCCTAAGTAAATTCTGGTAAGGTTTTCGGATTACCGAAATTTGACTGAAAAACTGCATTCATGGCTCTTGTAATGCAGAATTCGTCTGAATCAAATTTTTGTTTGTGAATTATCTTCCAATTTTCCTCTATAATGTCAGTGCGGGACCGTGATACTGAGTATTAGTGAAACATTGTAACAATCCGATAAAGCAGGCTACGGGTATCAAAGGAAGGGAGAAAAGGGAACTTTTATGGGGTCACCCTGTGGTTTAGTGGCTAGCGTAGCAGTCTACAATATTAAATATCGCGGGTTCGCGTTTAATGGGAGTAAAAACCTTGGCTATGCCGTCCCTCGGATAGGATGTAAAATCAACGTCCTGAGCATTTTCGATATCAGGCACTCGTTAAAGATACCTATCCTAATTATACTCATTAAACATTCATGACTCCCACAGTAGCATCGTCCGATTAGTCTCAGTGGCATAAAGTGACAGTAAAAAAACAAACAGGAAACTGTCATTGGCTAAAATAAAAACGGTCTACCATTGGATGAGAATATAGCATTGAATTCCAACACCTAACAATGAAATACGTAGGAAAATTAGGGAGAGGGAGGAAATTATTAATCTATGGCTTAGAGATTCTAATTCTTACAACACTATTGTGCATAACAGATGTAACATTTGGAATATACCGACATGCGGAGCAAAATATATCAGGCACAATATAAGTGACTTCCACATCAAAGTGTCTTCTTTTCCGATTGCACTCAAAACCACTTATATTACATATTTTATTAAGTATAGGGAGTGGTGTAGCGGTCATTGGTAAGACATTTAGCTGCTGAGCTGAAGGTCCTGAGGTCGAATCTGGCTTTGAAGTATATCTTTAATATACTGAGGTGAACTTACTTTTCCATAATTGAAAAATTAAAGGGAAAGCCCTCGAGCGGTCGAGCTTGGTCACGATCAAATCTCCTTTTGGCATGACTGATGACCAAAAAACAGTACTTCCTCATATAGTACTGAATCCAAGACATGGGTTATTGTGTTAATTTAGTATGTATCGATGTTCTGTTATAAACTTGGATCAATATTAATAATTATCAATGTGATTGAATTTATCAAAAGGATAGGCTTGATCCAGCGATTTTTTTTTATTTTTTTTTTTCTCCGATGTGGTTTTATCCATACAGCCAGGCTTCGCTTATTTGTGTATTATATTATATGAAAATAATTATGTTAATTGCATACGTCCTTTAATATTTTGTTTTACAATAAATTCTATTTATCTATTTGGTGCTATAATTCTATTATCCTGTATTGAGATCTTATCTGTTATTCTACTCAGATTAACTATTACACGCGTGTATTTATGGATTTTAAATAATCATGAATGGAAAGTATTTTACTATGTTCAGTTAACTTTAATAAGCTATCCTAGGTTATATTATCTTTCATAGCTAACTCTTTGAACAATACTTCTCTTTGTTTTGAGATCCAGCGACGTACTATTTCGTCAGGTAATTTTATTCTCTCTCTTTCTTCGCCAAATGGATGAAAATGTGCTGTAAATAAAATAAATGAAGTCCATTTTCCTTTGATGAATTCGAATTTAGGATATTTTTTCTGTTGTTATTTTTCCAACGTTTCCATATTTTTTCTTAGATACCGGAAGGGCCAGCAGAAGCCGGAGCGAGTTTTGGTCCATAGGGCTGAAAGTTTTTAGGGCACTCCTGGTCGTGGTGACACGGGGCCTCTATAATGTAGAAGGTCTTGCCCTAAATATATACTGGCTCAACCCTTTTAGCCACTAGCGCACTCTATCCATCCCTCCCAAAGTGGAAAAGTGAATACAACTTTTAAAGGTGTTTCATACACCCTTGTTTCCTTTACAATTTATCAACCCATCATGTTTTAACAGAATAGATTAGCATAATTTTCATTAACATTTAATTTTTATTTTTTTAACACACAAAAAAAAGCACCCTTATTGGCTGAAGAGGGATGGTTTCTCAGTGAGAAAAAAATATTATTCAATAGTCATGTCTGCCTAGGAATCCCTCTTTCAATTAACTGGACAACCATTCGAAAATAAAATCATTGCAAAACAAACTAACGTTACACTATTTTATACCAGTGTTGTTTTTAAAAACTCCATCTGGAAAGATAATATAAAAACAATTTACAAAGAAGAACTGCGGAATATTTTTGTTTATCGTGAGAGTAACTCTGACGGTTATTTTTCTATTTCGGGTTGTGATGATTACATTTTTTGTGACGTTTATCCATTGCAATTATAAAATATTGATTTTCAGAAGAAATTAAATTCAGAAGAATTGAAAATCAGACAGAAGCTCAATACACATACTTACTGAAACCCATTTAGACATACGCCTCACAAATTTATGGATCAGCAAAAAAGACACACTTACAAAAACCACGAACCTTCCAAACCAAAATTTTACGACTAATAACGAACGCACGACTTGCAACTACCAACTATCGAAGAACAAATGAGGACTCTCTATTCTTGCTTCCATATCAAATTACAAGGACATAACAATAGACTTATCAATGACATGGCCACGACTGACTGATTTATGAGGCGACTGAAAATGATTTGATGAGACACCTCCACTCATGAAACAAGACCGGGATGATGTGCTGCTGGGCACTATCTTCCGTCATGTTTTAAAATGCCAACATAACAGCAGTTTTCATCTAATTTGCTGAATGTCGCTAATTATTTGTGATAGGTGCAAATAAAAGTATGCAGTGAAAAAAAAATCAAAGTGTAGACAAAGAAAGTTTTTTTTTTTTTGACTTCATATTTTAATTTGCGCCTGTCAACAAACTTCGACAATCAGCAAATGTGCGCTGTGCTAATGAAATAAGGGCATGGGAAAGGATGGCATCCAGCAGTTCCTCTTCACTGGCTTGTTTCAGGTAATCTGGATTTTTAATGAACGAGATCCAGCGCCTTCTTAATGTCCTATGTAATCAGTTGGTTGAGATGACCATGTAAGTGTGATTGGAAACGTTTAGAAAGTGTCTTTGTATGTTGGTCTACTGTTTGCACTTGTAAGTCAGCATGTAGGGTATTGTTGGTCACGTAACATGGTGCTTTTACCATGATTCTAAAGTAAATGCAGATTTTAAATAGTAAGTATAATGGTATACAGCTCAGGCGTTAGATAGTCTAGACCTGCATACCTAACAGCGGGCCGGAAGGGTATCGTCTACTATTGAAGGCGCAATAGTTTATTTATTTGTATTTATTTATTATTACTATTTTTCTTATTAATTCGCACCTGTCAGTAAGATGCTGAAAATCAGGAAACGAGATGGTCGAATGAGAAAATAATAACATGTCAGGCGGGAAAATAATAACATGAGGAGGGAAAGCACCCAGCAACGCTGTTGTCAGTATAGTAGAGAACTATAGTACTTTCTAATGTACAGGTTGACAACAATTGCTTTGTACTTGAGGGAGGAGCTTAATTAAGCTCCACCCACTGTCAAATTTAAAATGTGTCAGGTTAGGTTACCATTTACTGTAAACAATTGGTATTCAAAATGAGAAATACTCTTTATTGTTAATAGATGCCATTGTAAAATGAAAAGAAGTAATTTAATTGTTGTAGATATTATATTTCTAACAAGTAGTTCTGAATATATTATTTTAAAACAACATTGCAGTTCTAAAAAATGTTATATAATTATTTTAATTTTTATATCAAATCAAAGGGTACCAATATCTCTCATAAATGGCTCTATTATGATATTTAAAAAATAATAATTTATTTTTAAATATTTAATATCACTTAATTTAATTAACTGAAAAAGGACTTGATGAGCTGCTACCAACAAGGTTAACAATGATCTTATCCATTTCTTTATCAGTAATAAAATCCTTTTCTCAATAGTCTACGCCAACCTTACAGAGAAAATGAACATACAGAGTTCATAACTTTATAGTTTAAATTATAGTCTTTTTTATTTTTCACTAAATATTCGTGAACACGAAATATTATTTCCCTGGCTTGCCTTTTTATAACTTTCTTTGTAACACTCTTTTTTGGAGTACTCCGACTAGTAGAAGGATTTTCCATTTTAGAACAATACAAAAATAAAAAGCGGTAAAGTATAAACAAAGCAGACAAAACAAGTTTGGTTATAATCACGGTTATAATGGCATTTCATTGGCTGGGATCTGACGTCAGTTTTCGTGCATGCGCACTAGAGGTACAATACAACTGTTGTCAAGCTATACCATAGTGCTATTGTTATAAGTCGTAACAAATTTGATTAAAACGTTGAAGTTAGTAGTTCTTTTTAGCTAATGTCTAATATCTATCTGGAGTAAGTCCACATGGGCTTGGGTAAATATATATACGTTTTAAGTAGATACTAAGAAATTTGAGTCTTGAACATTTAGAGAATAATGAGTTAGTATTATGTTGAGTACCTACTTCTTTTTTTTATTTTAAGACGTTGGCCCTAAGTCATTTATGATATATATTTATAAACTGTGAGATTCGTATTTCAATTTTATAATTACCTAATTACATGTCAAATAGTTAGTTTTATTTTATTTTAGTAAGTTTCCTTTAGTGAAATAACGTTATTAATAAATTGAGCAGGGAGCGATTCTTTGAAATGATGGAGCTTTTTAATTACCTTTGATATTGATCAACATAATAAATTAACGAAGGGGACCCTGACTTCCAATTCCTCTTTCGCAGATAAATATCAACTCTTTGTTGAAGGTTGATTAAACAATTTCATCAAAATTGCTTATTTTGCTTTTAACGCTTTGTTACATTTTCCTACATTCAATAATATTTCTTCATTATCTTATGATTACTCCCACCTTTGTCATGTCTAAATATCATGAGAGCTCTTTTATTTATCATTCTGCTATGATGGTAAAAAAAATAAAACTACATATTTTATTGTAGCCGACGTTTCCACTCAAATTTTAGGTCATTATCAGGGCTAAATGTTAAAAAACAGAAAACAACCAACAACTTTAATAACTATAAGTTTTAATTTTTTTATAAATTTTAACTCATATACCTATTTGTATATTATTTCTCAAAGCCTTTTTTTGACGGTACGCCATAATTTCCTTAAAACTTCATCAAATTTCACGGATGAGGTATCATTTTAAAGCTTTCCTTAACCGCTACACCGGTAAAATATACAAATCGCTCATTTTGAAAAGAATATATATAATAAAGGAGAAAGCCCTGAAGATGGGCGAAAGGTTCGAAACTTAGGGAATAGGTTTTTTAATAAATGTCACTGTTTTAAATAACTAAATTTACTGGAATATTGTTCTAATTCACCAATTATTTTATCAGATTTTATCTATCATATTTTTAAGTTCATATTTTCATTCAAACTGTCAAGCAATCACATAAAAATATCATGTGCGAAGCTGTATTATCGATAAATTATTCGCAGCAGGACAATGTTCGGAAATTTCTTTAATTCATACAATCTCTGCTGGAATAACTCAAGGTTCAACACTGCCTCCATTCCTCTATATCATATACACTCACCATATAGCTATCAACAATGACACATTGATTGCAAGGCTAGAGAATGAGTCTAAGAACCGAAACTTTGCCTAGCTAAATAAACTCGTGACTCTTTGGGGGAAAAAAGGCTAATTATTTTATTCTATCATCTTTAGTGAATCACCAAACACTAAGAAGACAAATAGAGAATATTCTTCTTCTATCACAAAATTAACAAAAAATTTAATTAATGTATTTTTTTCTTTGTTTTTCATTATTTTTGTTTATTTGTAGGTGGTTGGAGTAAAATTGCAAAGATCATCAACGCCAAGGTAAGTTTTTCTTTTTTTTTTTCTCTCATTATTTATTTTCATCTCGCAGCTATATAATGATAAGTTTTATGTTTCATGTGTGTCAATACACACATATTATTATTGAATTGATATTATTGATATTAAAGTTGAGTGACAAATTATTGTGTGAAAAAAAAGAAAAGGAATTAATCGAAATTATTAATGAAAAAAATAGTAGTCAGAAAATCATTCAAGGTTAATTTAAACGTGAATTTAACTGTAAGAACATTTTATATCCAGAAGAAATGGTCGAGTAAAATAAAAAAAAATAAAAAAACTGCTGTGGGACGGCAAACAATTAAGTATTTTTTTTTTTCAAAATACAAAATATTATGTATTATTTATTTAAAGTCCATTAAAGCCCTATGCGCCAAAACTTTTTTTCTCCTTTGGCATTCTGATCATAACTTGAGCCCTTTTTACTAAACCCTAAAAATTCTAAGGGGGCTCTTGGAACCAATTATTATTTGTTTTGCACCTAAATTATTAAATTAGAAATCTGAAAAAAAATTATTAAAGTTGTCAGAAAAAAATTTCAAGATTAATGTAAACATAAATTGAATTTGAATTTTTCTGGAACATTTTATATCCAGTAGAAATATTTGAGTGAAATAAAACCGCTTATGGGCCCGCGGATATAATTTAAAATTATTAAAATATAATTGATAATAAATTTCAAATAATTAATGTAGTTTTTTTTTTTCTTTTAATTACCTCAAGACACAATTTTTGAAAGTGGAAATTAGTCAGTTATCTTATATATTTTGAATGGTGAATTTTAGAAAACATGGAAATTTGACTTTTATTTGCCTCTATAATTTTCTTTTTTTTTTTGTACATCCACAGTTTTATGAATATGTAAATATTCTAATCTCATGAAAAAAAATATTTAATCAGCAATAAAAGAAAGCTATGGGTTCGTAGAGCCCCCTCCCCCTTGGTAAAACAAAGAAGTCAGATGCCCTGCTCAGTTGGGTGCTCACTATGGCGTCACATATTATGCTGTGATTTTTATTGACTATCAAATCGTGTATTAATCTTATTAATATAAAATTTAGATAAATACTTTATAAAGTTGAGAGACTTTATTTTTAAATATTTATCAACCAGGTTGCTTCGTATACAAATATAGACTTCATTCAGCTAAATTGGCCAGGGGTGGGTAGGACGCAGGGATTCTGTTTGGAGGCGGTGATTGTCCCATTATTCTTTGGGCCTTTTCTCTTATTGCTTTTGTCCCACTCCAGCCGTTGCCCCGTTAATCATTTTGATAACAGAAATAAATGCTCCCTCAAAACGTAGGGCTCGACGCCGAACAGGCCGCCATAGTTAATATCGGGAAGAGTCTGAAAAGCCAACAGATTTTCAGGTGATTTCCGGGCTCAAACCAAGCAATATTGTTGACAATAACACTGCTAATAAAAACTGTTATTATGATTGTAATTTTTATTTGTTACACACGATAAATAGTATTACAATTAATGGGGACCAATGCAGGTCAACCGAAAATTACTATTTAAACTATTTAATAGACATAAATTTCCTAACTACTCTTGCAGTTCCCAACAATACTGCCTTCTGCATTTTTTCTATCGTTCCAGACGGAAGGTCTAGTTCTTGCAGTGAAGACTGGGTTTCTTCTGGTATTAAGCCATTACTTGATATTATCATAGGTAGTATGCGGCTTTCTTTCATACTGTAAAGCTTCTTCATCTCCTTCGCTAATACTAACAAGGGGAGGCTACGGACGTGGGGTCACCGATTACAATGAAACTTTTTTTCGA
Source organism: Aelia acuminata (assembly GCA_911387785.2). NCBI lineage: Eukaryota > Metazoa > Arthropoda > Insecta > Hemiptera > Pentatomidae > Aelia > Aelia acuminata. The sequence goes on along the minus strand of OU426984.1, from coordinate 23,580,244 downwards.
GTTTCTATATCCAAAAATATTAGATACGTGTCCGAGGGTTCTTGCCAATGGGCCTTCTGAGCCGAGAAAAAAAATTTCTTAGGAACGAAAATAGCCAAAAATTGCATCAACAAAGTTGCCGCTGCTCATAGCTCCTTCAACCAATTTCAATGAAATTTTCAGGGATGTCAGAGTATTGAAAAATATTAGACACATGTATAGGGAATTGGCGAAATTAGCCTCTGGAAGCCCAGAATAAATCATTCAATATTGTGGTATATTCGTGCTCTCTGGGTAACGTTAAAAATCAATTCCATTACTTTGTAAATTAAATAAATTACGTTTTTCAGCTTTTTACGTCAAAAACTAAATATTTGTATTTAAATGTTATTAAATATTTAACAGGAAATATTTTTCATGAAAAAGCATTTTTGCTTAGACTGAAGAAAAACTTTCAACCAAAAAAAAAAAAAATACTATTTGAAATATGTTCCAGTTTTTATGTAAAAAGCACAATTTCATAGTTAATTAAAAAATATTAAAGATAATTCTGCGAAAAATTAAATTCGAAAATTTGAATTTTGAATCTGAAAGTATTTCCATTGTTGTTTTCCCTTGCCCAAAGAATTAAGGAATTATTTTATGATTGAAAACGTTTGTTAAAAATTAAGAATAATAAATCTTTGGAAGACGACAACTGTTTTTATTGAATTAAGGGATTGCAGTTATAAACACAGTATGAACTTCTAAATACAAAAAACAGGATATTGTCAACCACGTGATGTTTATTTTTTTCGACAAGTAAAAAACTTCATTAAAAAAATACGAAATTGCCCTGAAATATTGAGTGATTGTCGTCAGGAAATTAGTTCAAGGGAAGATGCTCTGAAAATTCATTCCTTAATTCATCACTAATTATCATCTCCATTATTTGTTGACATGGTAAAATATGCTTGGTTTGCATCCAAGTTAATTCCAATGAGAGCAATATTTGAAAATGTCAATCAAATATCTTTTCCTGATGGAATGAAAAATGAAGGAAACTGCAACTGCAAAGGTGTACCTTTCATTAAATGCTCTCATTGCCGAAAAAACTTATGTTTTAGCTATTTTTTTGATAAATATCACTCAAACCAGTGTGGGGTGTAAACGCATATTTTTAATTTCCTAGTTAGTATTTTAGGATAATTTGGTATTTTATAATGTTTATGTAGTCCAGGAAAAGTCTGAAACATTTTCCTGACAAAAATATGTTTTTGGACAAAAAAGTTTTTAATTTTAATTTTTCAAAAATTTATCACATTAAATTTAAATATAGGTGCTACTATTTTACGAACATAAATTTTTTGGTGACAATTTCTTCAATCCAAGCATGGAAATTTTGTTATGAAAAATATTTCCTGTTAAATATTTATAATATTTAAATATAAATTTAGAAGATAAAAAAAAGAAAATAAAAACTTCGTCTCAAAATAATTTGTTTTTAAATATAAATATTTAGTTTTTGAAGTAGCTGAAAAAACGTAGTTTATTCAATTTACAAAGTAATGGAATTGATTTTTAACGTTACCGAGAGCGCGAATATAACACAAAATTGAATGATTTATTCTGGGCTTCCAGAGGCTAATTTCGCCAATCCCCTATACACGTGTCTAATATTTTTCAATACTCTGACATCCCTGAAAATTTCATTGAAATTGGTTGAAGGAGCTATGAGCAGCGGCAACTTTGTTGATGCAATTTTTGGCTATTTTCGTTCCTAAGAAATTTTTTTTCTCGGCTCAGAAGGCCCATTGGCAAGAACCCTCGGACACGTATCTGATATTTTTGGATATAGAAACTCGAAAAAAAGTTTCATTGTAATCGGTGACCCCACGTCCGTAGCCTCCCCTTGTAAGTATTATTCTCTTTTTTTTTTATTACTACCCTATGTTTCCAAAGGAATACCAATCTCTATTATTATTATTATTATTACCACTATTATTACTATTTAATTATACTGGGCATCAATCCCCCACCCTCTCCCCTGGCCCGAAAAACCCCGTATAGCCTACAATGGGAGGAACAAAAAAAAACTATTATTATTTAAAAAAAAAATATTATTAATAATTATTCCTTATTAAATTATTCAATATTTTAACATCTTTACTGAACAATTTTTATTTCAATAACAAAAATTCTTTATTTAGACGTTAGGCGTATTTTTTATTCTTTTTATTTTTTTTGCATTTATTTGACGAATTTCAGAAACCTAACTATTGCAAAGGTCGTCGCGTGGCCAGAATGTTGGATTCAATAAAGGCTACAACAATTTTTTTGTGATCCATTATACCAAATTAAACACCATAAGCACCACACATATTATCACACTTATGTGGGTTCGAATAATTTTTATTAGAAGAGATAATAATTTACCATGTCATATTTAACAACTCAATTAATCAACAAGGTTACAAAATGTATCAACTTGTAACAAAACAGTAGTGTTTTGAGGTCTCGATTCCTTACAATCTAAAATCCCCATTCTTCATAAAGACCTTTAAGTTCCATGTGTCGCCGATTTGGCAAGGCCCAGATGTCTATCCTTTTACTATTTTTGTGTATTCACTCTCTGCTAATGCTAACCTCTGATTTCAATCCTTGCTTTCTCCTCTGTTTCTTACGATCTTTCGAACTGTTGTACCGAATCTGTCAAATGGCCCCTGGACCTTCTGATTTTAAAAGATTATTAGAGTACTACCTACGATTGAGTAGGATTGAATTTTTTTTCCCTTGTTTGTTTGTTTAACGTCCCTCTATGCTACTAAACGTAATCAGACGATACAGTAGGAGTCCTAAATTTTGCCTATTCAGGTATAACTAGGATAGCGTCTTTAACGAGTACCTGACATCGTACAGGCTCGGGACCTCCATTTTACGTCCTATCAGAGGGACGGCATAGCCAAGGATTTCTTATTCCTTATAAAAATTCGTAAAGACGCCGCGGGACGCGAACCTGCGACCGTTATTGTTGTAGGTTGCTATGCTAACCACTACACCACAGGTGACCCCATTTATTTATTTTTTATTCACATTCACTAGTAAAATTTTGAGCACATTTACTAATAACAATTTGATTGAAAAAAAAATATGAATTCATACGGAACATTTGACTAAATCTACTACTTCCAGTGATCGATTGATAGTACTATCGATAGTTTTTTTACTATCGAAAACATTGTTTTTAAAGGACAAAGTGAGAACTCCTGTCGTTGCAAATGAAAAATTCTACTATTCTATCACCTAACCCCCCTCCCCCGGTCATCACTTCAGTCTATCGATAGTATCGATAGTTTTATGTGGATACTATGGTATATCTGATAATATCGATAGTTTTACAACACTAATATCTTCTAAGAAGACTTGATAAGAGCTACACAGGATTGACGTAACGACCTCAAGAGGTGTGCGAACGTGTAGTAGGTAGGAGAAGTATTTATGTTTAGAACATCGACATTAATCAATGTACCATATGAAAGTAAAGAAAAGTTTCTGTGACGATATTCTATAACTATAACTATAATGTTTTCTATGTTAGCTTCTCGTTATGAGTATCTCTGAATGATATCCTGAATAATTTGGTTGGTGAAAATGCTGATAAACAGTTAATTCTGTTTATTGTTCCTAATGAAACGGGATTGCTGGTGAGGCAAGTGGAATTGAAATGTACGCCGGAGGAAAGGAAAATAAACTGCTAGGAAAGAAGCCATTATCTGTTGAGGAATGGGAAAGGCTATTGATTTAACCGCTGAGATCCTGAGGATCTGTATCCTGGCAAATCCTGTAACGATTCCTCGGCCTTCACTGCTGACCAACCAGATCCTGAGCATTATCCGTCTTAGCCGCTGGGGATTTGCCCCCCCCCCGCACCAAAGGGGGAGGGTTATTGGGGGTCTTACCCCCGAAAGATGGCTCTAGAGACAATTTCGGAGCCCTCTTCCCAAGACTTGCTGAGTTTCCTATTTCCGTTTGAGAGATTCCCTCTTCGGCTTATGGGAGTAGTTAAGCCATTGAAGTCGTTTATATTTATACAGGTATTATGAAATTTTACTGAAATTAAAGAATTTTATTTGGATTCTCCTGAAGAACCTATCGATATACAGAAAAAATCAATTTATTTTGGGATTAAGTCATACAGGAAATAACAGATTTTTTCATAGATATCCCGCCAAGCCAGATTCGAACTCGGGACCTTGAGCACATCAGCAACTCAATGCCTTACCAATGAGCAGCCCCACTCTCACATATTAAAGATTTTGATTTTCTTAATGAACCTATTGATAGATAGAAAAATAACTTTATTTTGGGACTGAGTCTTGGGAAAAAGTCAACAGAATTTTTCCTATCTACCTATATAAAAGTATAAATAGAGATATCTGACCATCATATTACATGACAAGGAACACAAGATAATTACATTTTAAGGTAAAAGAATTGATTAAAAATAACGTTTCTATTTAAATATATATATATATATATATATATATATATATATATATATATATATACATATGTCTGTGTGTGTGTGTGTGTGTGTGTGTGTGTGTGTGTGTGTGTGTGTGTGTGTGTGTGTGTGTGTGTGTGTGTGTGTGTGTGTGTGTGTGTGCGCCTGCAACAGCTTAAAGATTAAGTCCATATTAAAACATTCTTTTTTTTATTTGTTTGCACATGCTTTATAGATTTTTAGCACTTAACGCTGGTTAGGAGCCTCATGAATGTTTAAATTTATTCATCAATGTGTCGCACAGTGGAAAAATTATATAATTCAGTGGCTGAAACTCTACAGCTCCTGACCCCATGACGATAATCGACTAATTCTTTTTTTCATTTATAAGCCTTGAATTTTTTTTTATCTTCAAGAAGAAGAAAATCTGGTGCGATGCGCAGAACACACAACTTTCACTTTCCAACTTACTTTGATTAGAAATTGACGTGTTTTGTTAAATGCCATTTCTCATAGTCACACATTTTTGCCCATTCATTTACTTATATTTGTTCTTTAAAGTACACTAAATTTCTTTATTATTATATAAAACTTTTTACTTGTGATAATACGGCAATGCAAGCATAATACTCCAAATCGTCTTTTTTCTCCTGTATATTTTTAATTGATTTTTTCATATGTCATATTTCTTATTTTTAGATAATTTCTCCCTATAAACCAAAACAAATATGCTTTATAGGAAAACAAAGAAGGCCCCTTCCCCATTTATGCCCCCTCAGAACATTTAAATAATAATATAGCTTACCAGATATTCAAGAATACTTGATTTTTATTAAACATGACGAGTTTAATCAAAATCGTTAAAGAAATTTTTAACAAAATAGAAAAAAAACGTAAAAAGGAGAAAAAAATTATGAAGTAAAGTCAAATATATTTCATATATAGGTAAGTGAAAGTAAATATTATCAATACTATCAATCTGGGTATTTCAACTTAATTAAAAAAAAAAAAATGATTTAAATACATTTTTTTATTAGATACAGGGTGGACGTAGAGGATGAAATGAGTTGGTATTCTTATTTATTGAAGATTCTACCTTTATACACGCATAGTTTAAGTATATGCTCCTTTTCAAGGATTTTAAAATAATTAATGTCATAAGAAAAAAAACATCCAAAATATTAAACGAAAAATATCCTATTTTTTAGGAGTTCTAATTGAAAAAAATATTGTTAATTAATCAAACTAGAAGTATATTTAGCATACAGTAATTGGTTCTCTGTTACCTAAATAATTAACTATTAATTAATTGTTAACTAATGATTAATTGTTATCCGGAAGAATATTGGTTTTATATGTTAATAATTATTGTTGAAAATAAAACAATTAAATATGTAAAATAATGTAAAGCACAGTGGTAGGTTTTTTAATTAGGTAATTTGTTATAATTTGTAATTTGTTCGAGAATGAAAAAATTATTTTTCATTTCATTTTACTTATCCCAATAAGTTTTCTGCTCGATCGAACTAATATATAATAAATTGGTTTAAGTAGCTTTGTTTTCTGATAAGAATTAAAATCGTGAGAAATACAGATAAGGCGATAAGTAATAATTCAAATTTTAGAAGGTGCTGGATAGGGGCAAGCACTTACTTAGAGGGGCTTTTATTTTTCGGGCGGACTAAGTTCGGATCTTAGCGCCCAACTTCTTTTCCCCTTCCACTCCTCCCCCCCCCCAAACCTTGAGGCGTTCCTGTTTGTTCCCGACGGGGACCACCTCTCGGCATCAAGTTTAAATGTAAGTTGTAAAAGCAGTAATTTGTAAGCTCTATTCACCATTCGGCTTTTGATTTATTTAAGCCACCTTCCCCCCCCACCCTAGCCCCCCCCCTTCCACTCCGGCCATTATTTAAGCAGAAGGAAACGGAGAAAACCCAACTCGCTCCTTCTTTGAAATGGAAAGGGGATGAATCGGATTTAAGCTCCCCACTGAGACGCTTTTACAATCCGACCCCTTTTCATGAAACCTCCAACAATAAATAATGAAAAATTATTAGATAAATAAGGAATAAGGGATTTCGTGTTAACCCCATTTAAAATGTATATATATATATATATATATATATATATATATATAATATAAAAATTTAAACTTATGTTTATTTTTTATTTTTTCAGGAAATTTATACATTCAACATCTATTTATTCTAGTTGTCCTCTTTATTTTTCTTTATAAATGTACAACGTTTAGGACTTGTTTGTCCATTTTCAAGTGCATATCTTAAACTTCCTATAATATTAACACTTCTTTGAAATGTCTCTTTTTACTTTTTAAACTATCTCCTCACCATTCACTCGCTCATCGCTTTGAAACAAGTCCGAAACATTGTACATGTATAAAGAAAAATAAAGAGGACAATTAGAATAAATAGATGTTGGATGTATAAATTTCCTGAAAAAATAAAAAATAAACATAATAGAAAAATATAGAACATCCAAAGAAATTATTAAAAGAAAAAGAAGATAGAAGAAGAAGAAAAAGGAAAAATGGATAAAAGATTAAAGATAGGGAATTGAAAACAAATGAGTCCTAAAACCAAAGGGGTCTTGTTTGTTTTAAGGTGCCTTTACACTGTACGAACTTTACCATCGAACAGCCTTCTCGAACACAGTTAGGGTATTCTAGGTACTTCATCTGTTCGCCTGTCTGTTCGGGGGTAGCGCTGGAGTCACTTTTGATTAAGGAGCTTTCGATCTTTCGTTCAGAAAGTGTAAAGGAAACTGCTGAAGTAAACAAATGGGATGGGTGCAAAGTGAGAAGTTATTGTAGGAACCAAAGAGTGTTGCTTCAAATCAGTTTTGAAACACAATGGGCTATGGAACGAATCAGGTCTGCAACAAAACGCTAATTTGTATAGCCAAAATCCATATGAAACAACAGGTTTTTCCACAATTTAATAAGATATGTTGAAAGAGCATTAAAATATCTTTTAGGATCCACTGCCATCTCAATTTTTCAAAAAAATGGAACGAACCACAGTGGGGCTCAGAAAGGTTTAACCCAAAAGTGCTTGCACTTCGGCGTTCTTTTCAAATTATGAAAATATATCGAATAACATTAAGTTTCCAATTAAAATGAAAATATTCGACCGAGCTCTCCGCAAGTAAATATTTTTTTTAAAAATACCATTAATTATATTACTTATACGTAGCATGCAACCATGCACGTCTGTTCACAAATCTTGTTCAAAAATAATTTTACATTGCATTTATTGTTCAGATTATTGTAATTGAATAATAATGAATTATTAATTATAATTCTGGAATTCAGAAGTGATTGAAATTATTAAATGAAGAAAAAAATTACATGAAGGTCAATCTTTATGTTTATTGTACATTATAAAAATACATACGTAAGTATTACACAACAATGACAATAATAGTAGTAGTAGTAGTATCAATTTATATATTTATAATCATTGTGGTCCTATAACTGAATATTACGGTCAACTTTGTTTAGGTAATGACGGTATACCTACTTATTGTAAATAATAATATTTACGCATCGGAACTCTCATTTTTTTATACAGAAACTTTATCGACGCGACATCATAATAAATTGGTGTTGAACAACTAGTTCTGCTCTTGTTGTGATCGGTTCCTCTTTCAGTATATATAACATATTCAGTAAGTACAGAAAGTGATTAAATTAAATTATTTTTTCTAAAAATGGGCTTGAATCGTCATCGAATACACGAAGAAAATCGGTATGTGGTGTGTTTATTATGTTCACGTAAAGGTAATATGATGAAAATTACAAAAAGTTTAGAGGACAAAATAAGCTCATTATTCAGTGATTATGATAAGAATAACGATTTGCTACCACTCGTTGTGTGTGCGTCTTGTAAACGGAATTTGTATCGATCTGACAAAATTTTTCTATTTAAAAAAAAAATCGAGTGACAATCTAAAAATCTAGCACCAATAAATTATTATGTGACTGTTAGTATGTGAGTTAGCAAGACTTCCAAGGCATAAAATTTTTTCAACAAACGACTCTGCCTGTGGTAAGATTTTACCTCCTACGAATAACGTTTTAACTTTAAAACATGATACTACAAGCCCGAAGAAGCCTTTTTCAAATTTTCTATCATTATTATTAAATGGCAATAGTCACAGCCATTTTTTGAAAAAAAATTTCAATGGGCGTACTACCTAAAATATAATTTATATAGTATTTTTTTAAAAAATCGCATTTACTTGCGGAGAGCAAGGTCGAATATTTTCATTTTGATTGAGAACTTAATGTTATTCGATATATTTTCATAATTTGAAAAGAACGCCGAAGTGCAAGCACTTTTGGGTTAAACCTTACTGAGCCCCACCGTGGAACGACATTGATATAGAGATATTTTCATTCAATAAATATTTGTTAACCCACAGAAATGTTACAACTGGTTTCAGGTGTGGGGTTTAAAGAAGAAAAAAAAATACTAGATAAACGAAGAACTTAAAGTAGCGGAACTGAGGAGAGAATTAGAAGAGCTTGATTTAGACACTACAGCTACGAAGACGATCTTATTGGCTCGGGTACGTGAAGTAGTAATACTTGAGTCAATGCGTAGATCCTGATACAGTAGAGTTTGAGGGTAGCTCGTTAAAGGCCGCTTTTAATGATTTGTCTGCTGAAATAACTGATAAATTAACTAGCCAGTCGGCGGAAATAAATTGCAAGCTGACCAATTTGACTGGTGACATAAATGGATTAAATGACAAATTTACCAGTCTTAATTCCAATTTGTCGGCAGAGATAAATGGTAAATTGACCAACCCGTCTGCTGATATAAATGACAAACTGGCAAATTTGTCCGATAATAGGAACGGATTAAATGATAGGTTGACCGACCTCACTGGTGAAATGATTTATAAGCTGAGTAACTTCCCGGGTGAGAAGAATAACGTTTTTTTTAGAATAGATCTTTTACAATACAGATCTTTAATAAATACTAATTTTTATACTTAAATTATTTAAGTTAAATATACGTTTGAAATTTGATAGGTTAAATGATGATCAGGATTTTCAGTTTGAATTTTTTTTTTTTTTTTTCGAAAGTCAACGTTTCGATCCAACTTGTGGATCTTCATCAGGGCTAAAAGAAAACAAATATATGAGTATCTCTGCTAGAGGATGATAATAAATGAATATTTTATACAACTGATAATAATATAAAAGATGGTAAGCATTATACATGAATATTTAAATAAGTACCTTCTGAGTCAAGGTAGATACAAAGGCTGAAAGTAAAATAAGGTATGAGGTAGTGGTAGGGGATAGTTTGCCGACTTCAAAGGTTTATGACGGGGAAACCCAACGCTATTGAAGTGAAAGGCTACATGACAACTGAGTGAAAATAAAACATTAAAAACTAACAAAATAGATGGTACTGTGTAAAAATTGTTGTGTCTGTACTCAATAATAAGACAAAAGTGAGCTAATGCAAGGTAACAATGCATAAAAAATATAAATATACAGAAGGAAGTTATACAATACTAAAGATAATAATAATACTAGAGGTACATCGATACTTGAGGATACCTATGAAATCAAAACTAGGATTTGAGGATGCGGAAGATGTTAGAATAAGTGGGTGAAATTATCTCTTTATCTGTTTTATGATTTACAGGGTTATTTTTTTCCAGATGGATGAAAATGGATTCTGAGAGGAGTCGTTTATCGTGGTTTGGTACGGTAGCTAATATGGAGGCCTCATACTTAAATCCGTTTTTTAAAAAAATTTTTGGTTTCCCCGATATAGCAATTGTTGCAATAAAGCGTGGATATGATAAATTACATTACACTTGTCTAGGATTGTTTATATGTGTTACCATCTTTTATATTATTATCAGTTCTGTAAAATATTCATTTATTGTCATCCTCTAGCCTAGATACTCATATATTTGTTTTCTTTTAGCCCTGATGAAGATCCACAAGTTGGATCGAAACGTTGGCTTTCGAAAATAATTTTTTTTTTTCAAACTGAAAATCCTGATCATCATTTCACCTATCGTATAGATTAACAGTTGACTATCTCTCACCTCTACAGTTTGAAATTTGATTTTACCTATTTTTTCTCACTCCCAACATACAATAAATTTCTCAAAATTTTCAGTAACCAAAAATGCAAAGACCACTATTAATAGAAAAGAGAGATAAATAATGTGCATGCAAACATATGGATGTATTTGCTTAGGACTTTAAATGGTATGCGACAAAGATAGTTGAGTAGTTGGGGGTAAATATAGGGGATGCCATTGCCCTTAGTTCCCATTTCCCTAAGGTAAGTAAGTAAGGTGAGGTACCCAATTTATAAAGGGCGTGGAAGTCCCTAAAGGGCACTAGCAAGCCAGCCAATAAGTATACTGTCTTTGAGCTCAAGCAGGCTACTAGCATTTATATATCCCTCCATTTTGCCTCCTTTTTTTTATTATTATTTTTTTTTTTTTTTATAAAGTTAATAAATCCTATATTAGTCAAGAAATTGCTTTTTTTAAAACACTCAAATCGCAGCGAAATGGATTTAATGACTCCATTAATTTCTTTTTATGTATCCTTTTTAAATTAATTAAATGGGTAGAGTTTTACAAAATGAGCTAAGATTTTATTTTAAAAATTGTTTCGATTTATTCACTTCTTTTTTCTTTTTTTATTTGTGATTTGCGTAGTATTAATTTATACAAAAAAAAAAAATTATAAACACATTTAGGTACATGTGCATTATGTTTTTTTTTAATTCATTTTTTCATATACCTACTAGCTAGGGTGCCCGGCTTCGCTCCGGTAATTGTGTGGTAGTTTTAATAACAGAACAACTTTAAAATTAAAGGAAATATAGAACAAAATTAGCACTTTCTTGAAACTTTTAACATGGTATCAATATTAAGATTCGATATCTGCATAGTCCGCCCAAATAAGGAACCCTATATACTTTAAAGGGAGTTGAAAATGGTGAATGAACAATTAATTTTGCTGCAACTTTGTCGAGTCATGCATCGTTTTTAAAGGTTTCTGTGATTCTGAATTCTATAAGCCCATTCCAAGCAGTCAGCAGATAATAAGTTATTAGATTATGGCTGAAAAATCTATTAGTTAAAAAACTATATTTCGATTACAACCTAAGCGCCGACTACTGTGATAGTCCTATTAGATCCAGAAGTTTAGAATCTACCGAAGATTCATAGAAACTTTTTTTTTAAGACCTTTCTTCCACTTCAATCTCCCTTAATATATCCCCCCCCCCCGTAATTTGGCCGGACACTGCACCTACTATTACAAAGTGAAAACTAAAATATCATGAGGGCACAATTTTTTCATCATATTTCTTTTTATCCTGAACTGTGAGGGGTGATAAAATCTTATTGAAAAAATTCTGTAATTGGAGTTAGTCACTTTGTCAACTGGAATGCTCATCATACATAGTAATAAAACCATTTTTCATAATTACATACAATAAGAACACTTCAAACATTTTATTTTCGATTTATAATCAGTCAATTCAGCTCTCCTTTTTTGTTTTATGTCTGTTTTTATTCGCTCACTGTATTACTCAAAAATGTTCACTCATATTGCATTAAATTTACTTAAGTAGGTATATATTATATATTGATTAAATATAATGTGTTAATGAATTAATCTTCGTATGAGAAAATTAAATTTGTGAGATATCCAGTCGGTTTTCTAATTGATATATAAAATCATTATTTTATTTTGAAAGAAAAGGTGAAACTAATTATTTTCGCTTGATTTTTTAGTAATTTAAAAAGAACAGCTGAACAAATACATAACTAATTATTTTCGCTTGATTTTTTAGTAATTTAAAAAGAACAGCTGAACAAATACATAACCTTTACAAATTGAACGGAATGAATGAACAATAAACATGGAGTGAAACGCACCCTAGCGCTTCCTGGTAGGCTGGAGCTCGAACTAAATTTTTCATTCATAAACTCGTATCTCAATCTCAGGTAGGCTAATTACATGGTGCGAGAGGCTTGAAATTCCAGTCCTTTTCTCTTCAATTTTACACCCTTAAGAAAAAAACAGAAACCTTCTTCTCTGTTAGGGGTTATATAGCAACACGCTGACATAACTTCCTTAATCCCACGTGCAGCAGTTTTTTGAGCCTTTTCGGCACGCAAATTGTACACTTTGCTTTATAATATATATTGATTATCTAAATACATTTTCATGAATATCTGAAACATTAAGTAAATAGTTCAAAAATATAAATAAAATGTGTTGAATAAAAAATTAAAAGCTGCCTTGTACGTATGTACTGACTCTCACTCAATCTCTCACTCTCTCTCACTTTCTCTCTCTCTCTCGCTCTACCTAACTATCTATCTCTCTCTCTTTTATTTTATTTTTTAGATATCTATATTAGATATCTACCTAACTATCAATCTCTCTCTCTTTTATTTTATTTTTTAGATATTAAAAAAAAAAATGTACTTTATATAGATAGATAGATCGATAGATTAGATATATATAGATATATAGATGTATATAGAGTTTATTGACTAATATATACATCTTTTAGCCAAGGGAGTTTGGCCCATTTGGTGTTAGTATTGCTAGTTGTTGTTAGTATCGAATGACAATGAAAACACAGATTTGAATATGTGTAAACAGATAAATTCCTATTGTTTACTGTAGCGTCTTAATATAATTTAATACAATTATTTTTCCCTAATAAATAATTAAATAGTTATTTCTAAAACCTAAAACAAAAAATAAATAAATAAATAAAATAAAAATGTATACCTTAATAATTTAATTAATCTAATCTTAATTTGTGGCTGACCACCATTTTAAATTATTTTTAAATAATTTAAAATGGTGGTCAGCCACAAATTAAGATTAGATTAATTAAAATAATTTAAAAAAATTGACTTATGTCAATAAATATCATAAATTGGACAAAATTTGTCCACCTCCCGCTACTACTCGCAAAACTTGTGAGATAGGGGGAGTAGGTATCAGTGAAGAGGAAGGATTTGCTCTGTCTTGAGCCGAGCTCTGTGGTGTAGTGGTTGGCATCCTCGCATGTAACGCAGGAGACCCGGGTTCGACTCCCGGCGGAGCCAAATCTTTTCTCTTCAAAAAATAAATTACTTAATAATTTAGTGACATAGTGAATTTTTCCCCTAATAAATGCTTAAATAGATAATCCTAAAGCCTTATATAAATAATTATAGATAATTATTTCTAATACAACATAAAAAGTGTACTTCCTGTTTTTGGTATTTATTAATTAGCAATCGGTTTGTTACACAAATTATGTCAATTCGTTGTTGCTTTAAATATATAGTTTTTAACAAAAAGAAATAGATCATATTTAGTTTATCGACGTTATCGATATTTAGAAGGTTTTCTAAGGATGAATCTTTACTGTTTTGAAATATGTAATTTACCAGGTAATTTTCTCTGTCAATCCTCAGGGTGGGATATTGTAATAACAAGTGCTCTAAGTTTTGAGTGATATATTTTTGACACAATCTACATTTTTCCCCTGTTTTTATAATCAAAGTTTTATTCTTATGAAGAGGTTTCAAAAATGTACTTTGTATATCGTGATAGTAATTTATTTATTTATTGAATGCAGCTTCAGTTTAGTTTAGTAGTAGTTTCATTAAAAAGAATTTGTTTTTTCTATTTTTTCTTTATAATGTTGATTTATAATCGTTTTCCGATCTAGCGTTACATTTATGTGTGTCAGTGCTACGATTTTCTCTTAATTCTTCTTCATATTTGTTTATGAGCGGAAAACCGTTATTATATTTGATTTAAAGAAATTCTGTCCATGTTTTCTCCAATAGGCTAAAAAGCTTGTTGGTTTCTTTAATGTCACTTTATGCCACTAAGGCTAATCGGACGATGCTATAGCGGGAGTCCTAAATTTTGCCTATCCGGAGGGATACGGATCTTTAACGAGTACCTGACATCGTACAGGCTCGGGACCTCCATTTTACGTCCTTTCCTAGGGACAGCATAGATAAGGATTTTTTACTCCTATTAAAAAATCCCAGGGCCACCACGGGGCGCGAACTCGCGACCTTTAGTATTGTAGGTTGCCATGCTAACCACTACACCACAGGTGACCCCAGGCTAAAAAGCATTATGTTGCTTATTTTTTAAATTATTTTTTCCTTCATCTTTCTTCTTTTCTATCATTAAAAATTAAAGCTGAATCCATGAAACCAATCTCAAAGATAAGGATAAATATTTTTTATGACTTATGCATTGTATTTTTCTAAGTATCAGAGGCTCTAAACAATGCTTTGACGGCGAAAAAAAAAAACACTGAAGAGTTTTACTATAAAACATTTCTTACCAGAAATAGAAAAGATCAGTGATTTATCATTCAGTAAAATCTGGACTATTTCAATTTAAATAATCGAGTCACTATTTGTTTAGAAGAATTATTTTTTTTTATTACTTTAATTTCCCCTATGGATTGGACAAAACATTTGGATAATTTTAGTTTATTCGAACCAAATAACTTTCTCCCCGTCTCCCGTTTCCTGTAATGACAAAAAGACAAGATAATCTTGTCATAATTAGTTTTCTAATAGTAGCCTCTTTCAGTTTTAGGGTAACAGGGTCCCTTCAAGCTCCAATTTAGTTGCCCCTCTTGAAGTGAGACTTAAATTTTTATCTGGATATTAGGGGCTAATAACCCTCAACTTTACCTTATTACGCTTTAGGTACCTTTTGTTTTCAAGGTTTATGTTGATTTTTCCTTTTTCTTTTTCTTCCTACTTAAAACAGGAAAAAAATAAATTATAGTAATAATAAAAGCTATATTGTTATGTAAAAAGAAACATTTTTACATAGTAAAAAAACTATGAGTTTTTAATTAATAGCAATTTAGGTATCAGCAGAAGGTTTTTAATCAAATATACGAGGGAATATTTTCTGTTAAGAGCCCCAAAAATTCAACAAGGACATTTTTTTATTTTTTTTTGCTAATATAAAACGAAACTCGGCTTGTTTGTATGTTTCTACAGA
Organism: Aelia acuminata; assembly: GCA_911387785.2. Taxonomy (NCBI): domain Eukaryota; kingdom Metazoa; phylum Arthropoda; class Insecta; order Hemiptera; family Pentatomidae; genus Aelia; species Aelia acuminata. The sequence continues at coordinate 23,564,714 of OU426984.1, read as the reverse complement.
TGTAGGTAGATTCATTAGAGTTTCGCTAAAACTCAAATCTGGATTAATTCGTTGGTCACCTATACACATATTTTCATTTTCCTTTTTATTTGCACTTTTTCCTTGAAATGATGTTTTGAAAGGGAATAAATATATTTTTTTTTAATTTATTAAATATTACACCTTATAAATGTCACCTGAAGATCTAAGATTGGCCATGGTTTGAATCCCGGCCTTTTCTAAATTTTTCTCTTCACATAAAATTATTTAAAAAAAAATTACTATTGCAAAAGTTCTTTTCATTTATAAGTCGTTTGTCAATTAACAGCTGATTTTCAGGAGAACAAAAAAAAAAAAAAAAAATTTTCCTTGCATTACATTTTTTTAGTTTTTGTGTTTGATTATCGAAAGAAACATTAAAATTGTTATAACATTCATTTGTAAAACTTTTGTTTGTTTTAGAATTTAAATGTTCCTTCCTAAATAAAATTAAATTTTACTATGCATGATTCTTCTTTTATATTTACTGGTGACATACTTTATCTTTTAGGACCCTAGAGCTACTCGTTTTGATTAAAAAACCAATAAAATCGCAAAATCGAAAATTTCTGACATACGACCTTTTGCAGTATCAACGACGAAGTTCTTGTTAAAAAAAACATTGATGTTGCTTGGATTTACCAAACGATTTGACCATCTTCTAAGAAATTCTACTTATTTAGCGCATTCAGAGAGCAGTCATAACCAGCCCGGATTTTTATGCAATAAAAAGCTTCTTCAATATGCGATATAATATAAAGTAAAAAACTATAAAATATGTAGCAAAATATGCAGCTTAACATATAAAAAATGGTATTAAACAACTGTAATATTCAAAAATACTAATATGTACAAAATATTTCACAGAAAAGAAAGTGGAGGAGGCTATTTAGAAGTGAAACCAAAATGATTTTAATTTTATTGAATTAATCAAACATATATTTCCGATAATAACATTAAACGCATTTAAAACTAAAATATAAAAATAATTCAAACTCACTAGTTAGCAAGGAAAATAGAAGAATAACATCAATAAAGATTACTAAATTAATAATTAATTAAATCATATATAAAACAAGAGAAATAATCAATACAATTAATTATTGAATGTGTTTCTAAATTTGGGTATACTACTCTGCTTTTCCAAATGTGGGTACTCTTAATTGAAAAACTAAGGGGAAAAAAGCAGACGATTGAATGTTATCACGGTCAAATCACCTCCTTGCACGACCGCAGTATTATAGTATATGTATATTTGTATTTAGGCACTAAAATGAGAGGCGGAAAGTCGGGAATTTCCGTAATCATAGATTTGAAGAAGAAGAAGACATATTTACGGCGAATAACCCCGATGGAAATTAGGGATCTTAGCTCCCATGATAAATATTACTTTTTTTTTTTTTATATTTCTTAATGTATAGATTACTTTATTGAAATCCAGGTGATAAAACGACCCAGGTGATCGAAAAGTCCAAAATTTTATATAAATAAATACTTTATTAGATCATCAAATATGCATAATAAAACTTGAACAATTAGATCTGCGCATTCTAATTCGTAATGATTTCTGGTCCGCTATATAAAAGCACGCAAACAAAATATGCAATGGCATAAAAATCCAGGCCCTGGTCATAACTAAAAATGACCTAATTTCGAGATATGATGTTGTTGAAAAGATTGAACTATAAGTATTGATATTACGATTAATAAGGATAATTAGAAAGAGCTCTAATTTTTTTAATAGTAATAACACATTATGAGCGGGGCAGGTATTTGTACCCGTTGCGAGGATTGCCACTTAAAAGCGGGACAGGTACTAGTACCCGTTTAAAATAAGTAATTTTAAGTGACACAAGAGAAGAATAATGTTTTATCAAATATATGGGTCAGTGTATTTTTACCAGGAACACATCACACATAACATGCAAAGTCATCATAAATAACAAAATTTGTTTCCTTCTCTTTCAAATTTCACTTATGCTTGAATTAATGTTTAAGGTTTTTAAAGTATTAAAGTATTCATAAGAAACTCGACCAGTAATATTGTATTTTTATAAAACAAGTGAGTCCTGCAGAATCTCACGAATTTCTGAAATATATATATATATCGGTTTCAAATAATACTTTATTACTGTCTTCAAACCCTTATCATTTTTATAAATATTTAAAATATTATTTTTTTTAAATATCATTTTAAATTATTACTACAATCAAATATAAATAAATGTACATAAAATATAGTAGCAGATAAGATCCATTAACAAATTTAGCAAAAATTTAACTATTACTGTTACGTCTATCAAGTTTATTTTCACACGCATATATTTTGCTTAGCTGGCAAATTGGCCGTCTAAGCAGCACTGTCCTATAACAATGTGTTAAGTTTTTTTTCGAACAGCCCGAGATCGGAAGTCATATATTTTAAACTCGCCCTAAGTTGAGAGGTCTGGGCTTTCCAAGATACGAAGTGCGAGAAAGTATACCCGAGAGGTGGTCCTAAGAAGGACTAAACGGACCCGCAATCAGTGGCTGAGGACCCGTTCAAATTTAATAATGTGGTGGGTGGTGGGAGTCCCCGGCATCTGTATGCGCCGCATTGGGCATGCAAAAACAGTCCGCCGAGGCCAGGTGAAAAAACTGTGGCACGTGCCCCGCATACCAACTCGGGACTTATTCCTAATCCCTTCGCTCTTCTCTCAACTTCCATATCTCGTTGAAATTTTAATTAATTGTCTTTTAGGATGTATATACATTACATCCTGTATTACATACCTTAAGATATAACCTACTGTAAAACCTCAGTGGGTTTAAACCATTTTAATGATATACAAATCTCATACAAACAAGAGTTTTCCTCATCATTTTAACATGCGGGCTCCATGTCATCTTTTTAAGATTAGTAAGAGGTACTATACAAAGTCTGTTTAAGGAATTTGGACGTTTTGGATATAAATTATAAAGGATGTAAAGTATTTTTTCATTGACTAAACGATATATGTGGGGTCACCTGTAGTGTAGTGGTTAGCATGGCAACCTACAATACTAAAGGCCGTGGGTTCCAGTCCACAATAAGATTGACAAGCTGAAGACAAACCTCATGGTAATTACCGTCTCAGGGTAGTCAAGCAAAAGCTTAAATTAAGAAATAGTAATAACAAAAAATAAATAAAATATGAATAATAATAAGAATAAAATAACATATATTTCTCTCTTTCTACAGATTAATATTCTTCAATGATATAATACCTAAGTCCACGAGTTATTTATATCGGAATAATTTCCGATGCCTTCTACTCAATACAATGAAGACAATTACGCAGATCTCTTAATGTTTAGGTTGTCTTCGTGATTACAGCGGATTCAAGTTCTTCTTTGTATTCTGCTATAAATGTTAGTAGTTAGCATGGCAACCTACAATACTAAAGGTCGCGGGTTCGCGCCCCTTGATGGCCTTAGGATTTTTTAATGGGAGTAAAAATTCCTTTGCTCTGCCGTCCCTCGGATAGTAAAATAGAGATACCGAGCCTGTACGATGTCAGGTTCTCGTTAAAGATCGCTATCCTAATTATACCTGGATAGGCAAAATTTAGCATCGGCCGATTAGCCTTAGTAGCATAAAGTGACGTTAAACAAACAAAAGTTATATGTTTTGATTTCCCTTGATTAAGTCTTATTTTTCAAAATTATGACCCAGTCATTTAATTTATTTAAGTGGTTTTGTAAGGTTTGTTGTTTATTTGCTCATGTTAGTTATTTTAGCTGTTTGTTTGTTTAAGTTTCGGTAGCAAAACTCCCAGGTTATCAACGCCTTGTGTCATTTTTTTTTCCTGTTTTTTTTTGTTTTGTTTTTTGAAACTTCAAGGCTTCCGCTGAAGCCCTATACTGCCCGTGTCATTATGTTAGGGAGGCTCAACAAAATCTGGATATCGATAAATAAGCAACAGATACCCCGATATTTTAACAGAATAGACTATATATTCATTTTGAACTGCATTAGCAGGTAAAGCTTATAAAGGTGTACGATTTTTTTTAAAGGTGTAAATCTCTCTTTGTTGGGACATCTATATTTTTCTTTTTCGGAGACAGTGCGGAGGTGCGAATGAAATTTATAATAATATACTGGTACAGTTTCATTAGAAATCATTACGTAAATCTCCAAAGGTACAGTAATTCGTCGGCCATGAGTACAAGAATTAAAAGCAAATGGCAATGTTTTTATTCATTATTAAGTTTAGTTAATTTTTTTGATTGTTTAACGTCCCTTTATGCTACCAACGCTAATTGGACAATTCCTCAGTGGGATTCCTAAATTTTCCCTATCCAGTTATAATTAGGAAACGGATCTCTAACGAGTACCTGACATCGTACAGGCCGGGGATATCCATTTTACGTCCTGTCCGAGGGAGCTTAGGATTTTTTCCTCCCAACTTCACTTATTTATTACCTTTAGTTTAGTGTTGTACCTATTACCTTTATTTAAGGGAAATATTGTTATTTGTATTAAATTTAAAATGTTTGTTGTACCTTCTCATCTTATGCTTTCCCTATGGGGCCGAAGTTGCATGGAGGGAGTTAGATTAGGCGAGTATTGGTGTTTTTAGCCTAGTTAGGGAACAATAATAATGTTTGTTATAGTTAATTGAGCGGGAGCTAGTTGCTAGCTAGCGTGCTCAGCTGCCCGACTGTTTATCTTTGCACAGCCCCTTATCACTGACCTGGGGGGAAATGATCCTTTAATCTTTACTGTAGCCCTATTAGTGCTTGTTAGCCAGTTGAGTTCAGGGTAAACATCCAGACCGCTAGTCTATCATAACCTTTTTTTTCTCTTTTTTTTTTTTTCTTCTGGAAAATACAAATTTTCTATATCTCGAATATTCTAAATCCCTAAGTGATAATCCGAGAGCTGAGAGCCAAAAAGGTGCCTGATTTGAAGAAAATTTTTGATCATATAGGCTGAAAATACTCATTTCATAGACAACAAATATGAACGTCTGCCACCTCAGATCGGTTGCCATCAAATTTTATAGGCGAACAAAATCGACATTTTCTAGCTTTTTTCAATTTTTCGCTAATAACTCGAAAACGATTTATCGCAGAAGAAGTTGTGTTCTCTCTAAAATAAGAGGGGATTAAATTTCGTGTCGAATGAGATCCTCACAGTTAAAATCGGGTAAGTCATTTCGCCAAAACCGATTGTCAATTTAGTCACGTTAACGAAAAAATGAATTACGCTCATGTTCCAAAGCCTGCAATTTAAAGAGGGTTACTCCAAATAAAAAATGTTACCTGTAATAGTTGTAGAATATGGAATTCTGTGTAAAACGATCTCATTAATTTTAAAATTAGTTCACTCCTGCCGAGACAAAGTATTTAAAACGTGAACGTATTCAGCGACCACAAGGCACCTTGTTGAAATGACTTACCCGATTTTAACTGTGAGGACCTCAGTCAAAGCGAAATTTAATCCCCTCTTATTTTAGAAAGAACACAATTTCTTCTGCGATAAATCGTTTTCGAGTTATTAGCGAAAAATTGAAAGAAGCTCGAAAATGTCGATTTTGTTCGCCTATAAAATTTGATGGCAACCGATCTGAGGTGGCAGACGTTCATATTTGTTGTCTATGAAATGAGTACTTTGAGCCTATATGATGAAAAATTGTCTTCAAATCAGGCACCTCTTTGGCCCTCAGCTCCCGAACTATGAACGAGAAGCTTCCGATCAGTAGTGACTAAGTCGAACCAAATAAGTTTTTAACTGAAGAAGCCAACAGGTCCTCCAATAAAAATTAATAATACTTCTGTGCCATCTAAAAACTATGTACGTTACCTTGGACTGTACTTGAACAAAAGACTTGGGACATACATACAAAACTAAGAAGACAAGAAATGACCAGACGATATAAACAACTGTCACACCTCCTAGACTACAGATCCTCACTTAACTTACGAAACAAAAGAGGGCCATCAAAATTTTACCTCTATTTACCAATATTTTTAGCGAAGCTCAAAATTTTACCTCCCCCCCTCAGATTTTCATAAAAAATTGTTTTATTAAGTACATAAAGAAATAAGAAAAAGTGCCAACTTTTACCCAATTCCAACAAGTAGTTTCAGAATTATGTTCGTTTGAACTTTTGAGATTTTTGAAGTTCCGATGACGACTTGAGCTTGGTAAGACTTTCCTCTGTAGAATGGGTATTAATTGAATTGGAGCTTTCAAAATTTATTCGTTAATTCTACATTTCATACAGAATCAGATCATATCATACATATTAGGCAGATAATTTTTCTTCATGGAATAAAAAATACTTAAACATAAAAAATTCATTTTTTTCCAAGCTGTAAAACAGTCATCGAAAAATGTCATGAGCAAAAATCTCTCTTCAACCAGCCTAATAAACTATATATCAATAGAAAGAGGATAACATTCTCTATCTAAAGATGAAATAATATGAGTGGGTTATTGACTTATTAGAGTTTTATGTCGATTTGAATCTAATATAGTAAAATTTTATTTAAATGTGGCGTATACAAATTAATACAGCTGAAATCTCTCTAAAATATCCTCATAGAAAGGTATATTATTCAAAAAGGCATCTAATTTCCTTTTAAATGATATAATAATATTGGTGGTCTTATGAGTTAAAAGTGTTTTATTGCAATGTAAATCTAATAAAATTAATTCAACTCAGTGTGATTTGTAGATGTCTGTAAAATCTCTCTCAAATGCAATTAAAATAATTATTATTACTGAAAAGAGGATGGATTTATCTATATGATGATTTTAGGATGGTTGTGTTTCTACAATTGACACATTTGACACAACTGACAAATACACTACATTCCACTGTTCAACCGATAACCATCCAAACCGACTTGTTTCTTCTCTTTCTTCCTCCCAGTTACCCGTCCAATGAAGATTAAAAAGACAATGGCCGAGGGATATGCTCGAGTTCATCATTTAAATCAAGAATATCTAAGATAAACATTGCATTCTACAAATTTGCTATATGCGCTCCAGCGCAGGCGCAAATGACATAAAATATAAATAAATAAACTATTATTTTCAAAAAGCTCTATGGTGCTTAATTGATAAAATTGTTATTTTCATTACTAGTACTAAAAGTGTTTGTTTTCAATTTGCGCTCGTGTTTATCGTGTGAAGCGTACTAGATGAGCGTTTCAGTGGGCATAATGACTACGCCAATTCTAACATTTTGTAGGCTAGCAAATTAAGTAGTACTTCTGTGAGAAAAATTCGTACCTTTTTTTTTTTGCTGATTACTTTTATTCGTACCTGTCGCAGCTAAGCGACAATCAGCAAATGTGAGGTAAACTGCTGTGATTTTGGCATTTTAGGCATATGGGGGAAGATAGTGCCCAGCAGCATATAATCCCGGTCTTGTTTCAGCTTTATTTAATTTGCAACAAATCTATTTATCTGTTTTATATTTATAGTTGACAATAACCTACAACCCTATTTTCAACTTCTTTTTTTTCCTCCCCTTCCTCGCCTTATAGGGTATACGGGGTTTCCCGGGCCAGGGGAGAGTGTGAGGGATTAATGCCGAGTATAATTAGGTTTTACCCTGGCTCCGGGTTTTGAACATGCTATCTTCATATTTCTAATCAGACGTTGTCATGGGCAACGCTTATTTTTTAACGCGTTTGCCCAATCGGCCATCCCGCCACCCATCCCTATTTTCAACTATAAATATAAAAGAGGCAAATAGATTTGTTGCAAATTAAATAAAGTTGACTACTATGTAGGGTAAACCGTACAGTTATTGGCACCCTTAAGACTACATTTCTATGGTGAAATTAAAAAAAAAAAACTTTTTATGAAGGGATCAAATAGAAACTTCCTATAGCTCCTCTTTATCTATCCTTATAAAGAGTCAAGAGATTTTTTTGGGACGAAAACTCAATAGTTTTACTAGACGGCAATATTTATAGTAAAACGTTCAAAAATTAGTTATTGACACCCTGTGGATTTAATTGTGAAATCTTCCCTATGGTTAGTTTGTTAAAGTCTTACTCCATTGATGACTTAGAGGACCCTTCAAACATTAGACTCATGTATATCTTGTAATAAAATTAGGACTTGTATACTTATTTCTTTAAGTTAAATTTTGGGGTGTCAATAACTGTACTGAGTGTCAATAAAGTTATTGAAACTCAGTACATAAATAAATAAATAAATAAAAAATAAACAAATAAATAAAATAGGGTAAGCCAGACAGTTCTGTATGGTTTACCATATACCATTTATTTTCTACTTTCTGTCTGAATGACAATGAAATTTGCAATTTTATTTTTAAATGACCCATATAATAATTAAACAAAGAACAAAACATAGAATGAAGTTTAAAGTAACTCAAAGGAGTGGAAATACAGAGTATTAAATAAATCCGGCGGAAGAGCGCTACTGTGCCGTGGAGCCGGGACGTAAGAAGAGTTCCAACGGTCGATATATTCCCCATCCATCATGTCACAATGACGCTGGAAAAAAAAATCTTTTAAATGCTTCCACAACCATTTCGCCTCCCACAAAGCACCGGAGCTACATAATGTAAGGCCTCTGGCAAGAGCAATATATCTTAGCTATATTCTTGTAGTACATACTCTGTTAAGTACGGTGTATGTACTACATTATGAAACTGATGTAATGAGTATAAATATTAAGATACGTAGGGCAATGTTTCCAGTTCATGTATAGTAACCATTTATGTCGCCTGCGGTTTCACTAAAGTTAATCATCTGTTTTATAATTTTTAAATACTTTTAAAAAGAGAAAATATTCATCACGGATAGGAATCGAACTCAGGTCCTCTACACATCCATCGCAGCGCTTTATCAAACTAATATCTTTTATATATAAAAATCTCGTGTCCCGATGTTTGTCGGGGGTAAAATCAGAAACTACTCAACCAATCTTTATAATTATAAAACTTGGCTCATTGTGTGTAGTTTTGTCCAATTTAAAAGATGAGATAGTTTTTATCTTGATTATTGACCTCAATATTTCTTTTATTGCAATTTAAATTATTTTTATACTACATTGAGTGTGATTATTTGTAAGTTCCACAAATTTCCAACAGATAGCGGATTGAAGTTGATTTATTGACACAACACTTCATTTACTTTCGATATTTAGGGAGGGTAAGCATAAATCTATTTTTTCCGATTTGGGCTACAAAAATCCATGTTTTTCCATTGGGTGATTATGTGTCGCCTTTTCACGTGTGGGGAAAACATCGAGTCTGTTTGTTTTAGCAAAAGACAGGTTAACCAAAATCATTGTGCACCTATTTGTAATACATCCTATCTCATACCATCAAGTGTTATATTCTGAATTTAATTAATATACATTATGGCAAAATATTAATTTGGTACATTTTTGTTAACTGTCTATAGTGATTTTAGTACCCTGTTCCAATTATATTCTTTATTAGTTCCTTTTACATGCGTCACTCATTTACACATTTTGGTCAAATATAATATGTAAAAAATAAACACTTTTAACCTTCTAAATTTTTTACCAATTTTAAATTTGGCGTTAAATTCTATTTTAAATTCCGTTGGTTTTTAGATTAGCTGAAACGTTTTTATCTTCATCAGTAAATTTTGATTTGACTCTATTAAAAAGAATAGGATATAACTAATACAACGCATTATAGATACTTAGCCTCAGCAACGCGTGGGTGGTCTGCTCGTATATTATTAAAAACTATAATTTTTTATATAAAAATAATTTAAGACTAAATTTCAAAGTATGATGTTTAACTGTGACGGTATGTCAATTAGATCATATATGCTGAACATTGTCTAGCTTCCCGGAACATTGTCAGCCTGCTGCAATGTGATGAGACATGTCGGGTAGATTCGTTGAAGAGAAAGGATTGACGGAACTGAAATTGACCCCCAAGTAAAATATATTTAACATTATCCCATCGGCGAGATGCTATTTAGGCAAATATTTGTCTTTTTACGCATTACATAATTTAGGAATTTTATCTTCTCTAGAATTCAATTTTTGCAAACCATATTGCCACGTTTACTGTAAGCTAGCTAATCTGTAAAAATTAAAATTTTTTAGAGATTCAAGAGTTTCTTACTTTCAGTATGATTCGGATTCTGTCATATATATTTTTTTTTATTCTGAGGTATCCGAAGAGTTGGTAATAGTCGTAATAATGTCAGGAATTTCAATCGCTTTCTACACTGTATGGACAACCAAACTTACTCGTTGGTTGTTTAACTCAAAAATAATGTAAAATAGTTTTTTCATAAGAGTGAATATTATAACTTTAATAATAAATTACGGTAACTGCTTACTATAAATCGAAAAAAAATCTTTATTGTTCAAAATTACAATTGAAATTAATTAATTAACACTATTAATAAATCTAATGTGACATTGACTGATTAGCAAGTTGACCCGAGAGTGTCCGGTCTGGGAAAAGGATGGGGTATATATTGAGTAGGAATTGCTGATCATGATTTCCTAGGAAAATGGTGCAGGTGTTCACAGCTGCAGGCCACTTGGATGACTTGACTATATATAAAATATGTTCAGAATATATATTAATCCTTCGATTAAACAGATAGTTTTTTGATAATACCTGACATTCTTTTCTCTGTGATTAAGAATCGGACATACCCGGCTGACACATGTACACATTATTACACGGGACCGATGTGCCCCAAACACATGTACACATTATTACACGGGACGGATGTGCCCCAAATGTAAAAATGGTCTTAGCGTTAGACCAGTTGACCAATGTCATTATTACAAAAATATATTGAATCAAAACAAAATATCACATGATATGAGAACGGCCCTAAAAGACAATGAATCCGAAATAGGAAAAGTAATTAGATTCATTACGGACCGCAAATTGATCAATGTAATTTAATTATATATAATACATTTATATAGATGCACAACTGTTATTTTCCATTTTTTTTTCTTCTTTATTTATTTAACTTCATTTAATTAATTATTTTTTTTCTATTATTTTATCACTATACTAATTAATCCTAATCTATAAAAAAAAAATTATTTAATCTCTTTGTTTCTTATACATTTGATTTTGTTTTTCACTTCAGTCGAAATCTATATCTTGTTAAGTCTCTCTTATTTATATAAAGATTTAAGGCGTTTATGACCTAGGAAGCCTAAATTAATAAACCTAAATAAACAAATTTTCTCTGTGTTAAGAAAAACAAAATTTAAAATGTTTAAATTATAAATAATTCCTTTTGATTCATGACGTTACTGTCAATAATTTCATAAATTTTGTTTGTATTTAATAATACTGTAACACTAATGTGGGTTAAACAGTTTTTATTAATCGAAAATAATAATTTACAATGCCACACAAACTATGAAAATACAAATAATTAAGCAGGTTACAAAAAGTATCACTTTGTAACTACACTGTAACTCAACCATTTGACTTGACCTTCAGAACAAGACTAAATACCCAATCCATCGCTCCTTGTATTTAGTCTCAAGAAGAACTGCCTGGAAGGTTCTAGGCCTGTGTAAATGGTACTCGAACATCTTAGTCACAAACATGTACTATGACAGTTCGTTCCAACAAGTTTAGGACTATTCTACACCATATGTTTTGTGCTTTGTTTCACTAACAATTTACAACCTATTCTTTCAGCGCAGTCATAAATAAAAAAGCCGTTTTTCGAGATATGAATGAGTCGAATTGGGTGAGAGATATGTTTTTGTAACGTAGCTGACTTGTTGAAAAGGAAAGCTTCACGAAAAACGTCCCACGTCATACATCAGTTTTATTTTTAGGTCGTTTTTATCGATTACTTTTTGTTGAGAATTAAAATTGAATTATAAAACCGAACGGGGGAGTAAGGTCAAGGGGCCAAAGTGAGTTTGAATCGATAATATAAGGTAAACGTCTTATCAGATAAGTCGCCGCGCGGGTTGGTTTAGTGCTGGTCCTCACGTCAGGGCAACATATTTCCCCAAACCAAACAATCCAACAAGCTGTTCGGCAAACTTGTTCGGGGAACGAAAACGGACAGTGTGACATACAAATACTTATCCATCATTCTCCTTGCATTTGTACTCTCCACTCTTGCAGTACACAACATCTGCGTGACTGCTCCCACTGACATTCCTTTTCTTCCGTCTTTATCGAACCGTTGTACAAAGCACCTGCTTATGCTAATTGTGTCAGAATACCTAACTGATCCTAACATCAATCAGGGTATGCAAAGACTTTTTTTTTTGTTTTGTTTCCTTTTTCAACACGACATATTAGAAAAAAGAATGGTAAAAAAAAAAAGATTGTAATTAGTATAGCCCCGTCACTAAGGTTTTATTTTATTCAAACTTTCTTATATGTATTACTTAATGAAAATAATGCTTACATAGTGGAATAGTTTAATGATAATAATAATAATAATAAATTTACTTGACGAAGTATACAAATTATATATAAATATAATAAAGTATGAAAAAGAAAATGAAGTTATATAAAAAGTAATTTTATTTGTTATTTGTTTATAATTTTATTAAAGCCAAAGGTTTCCTATTTTGGCTGAATAGACCAAAAAAAAAAAATACAAAAAAGTGGAAAAGAATATTGTAATTAGTATTTTTTTACCACTATGCTGATTACCTGGCAGACGGTATATCCATGTCAGAATTGAAAATTATGTATAGAATGTAAAATGTTAAAAAAAAGAAATTTTGTAAATAAAGCACATTTATCTATCTATCTATCTAAATATAGATATAATAAATTATGAAGGCATGGGAAACCGTCTGCCGGAGTTAAGTTAAAAAAAGATTGATAATTTTGAAACAACAAATCTAAAATCAAACACAATTTGAGAAATTAAAAGATACATATAGTATTCTAAAATCAGATCCATATTTTACTATTAATAAGGAGGTAATTATATAAAATGTATATTTAAAACTAAATTAAGATCCTAGGAGAATTCATTACTGATTAGTTCTCTATAATTCCGAGCAGTTTATGAGTACGTAATTAGAAGAGACCAATTTTGACCATTAAGTAACTCAATCATCTCCAATAAGTGCAAGGCGAAAGGGGGCAAGTATCGGGCACACTGCTAGAAACTAATAAACATCTTTAATTCTATAATTACATAGGGTGCACTTATCCTGAGTGCTGAGTGCTGAGCTATTAAACGGCTTAAAATGTAAATTTAATAATTCGCCCCTTAACTTAAATATTCAACGAATCTCGCTGAGGCCGATATTAGTATTTGCACCACCAGTCAAATCAGCATGCTTACATTGAACTCCAATACTTTTGTAGATATCGGTGAGAGGCATTAACTCTTGTTTAACCAGCCTTAAGGTCTTTATTGTTCTTTTATATTTAGAGTAAAACCACTCTCTCATCCTCATCAAAACTAATTAGTGGTGATAAGATCGAATTGGAGCTTGTCTAAAATCTGTTTTGGCCTCAAATAAATAAATAAAAATCTGGGGTCACCAGTGGTGTAGTGGTTAGTGTAGCAACCTAAATACTAAGGGTCGCGCGTCCCACGGTGGCCCTAGGATTTTTTAATGGGAGTAAAAAATCCTTGCTCGGGTAAGACGTGAAATGGAGGTCCCGAGCCTGAAGGATGTCAGGTACTCGTTAAAAATCCCTATCCTAATTATACCTGGATAGGCGAAATTCAGGACTCCCACTGAGGCATCGTCCGATTAGCCCTTAGTAGCATAAATGGACATTAAACGACAAAAATAAAAATCCTTTAACACTATTTAAATTTTTCCTTCGTCTTATAGATCAAAAGAGTAGGTAGCTATATTCAAATCCCTGAGCTCGCTTTAAGCTTCCATCAGTTTCCCTTGATTAGCCCATGTGTTCTTCCCTAAACTTTGTTTTGGAACTACCTCCCTTGGCCCTTTCAAGGTCGGAGTTGGTTTGGAAGTTTTCCACCTGTACCTAAAGGGAAACCTTTAGGACTAAATATATGAGAAACTCCCCGGCAGGAAGGAAGGCGGATGAATTTAACATGTTACTTTAACAACCCGGGCTCGCTAGCATTCGCTCGAAAAATATCTTTCCTTTGATCCCTTTCCATTTCGAATAGATTAACTTTAGTTTGAGAAAATAAAGCACTTTTCTCTATTGAGAACATTCTAATAGAAAATACATGCCAATCAATAAAGACCTAAGACATGTAATACCTGATCGAACATCTTAAAAATGTAGTGGGTATTTTTACTTTCACTTACCTATATATGAAATATATAGTAAGTGGAAGTATTGCGATCGTGAAAAATTTCGACTTCCGGTTTTCAACGGAAATACACATTTTGGGACACCCTGAGTCGAAATAACCAAGTCCCGTGAAATGGTCTGTGTGTGTGTGTGTGTGTGTGTGTGTGTGTGCCTGTGTGTGTGTGTGTCTGTGTGTGTGTGTGTGTGTGTGTGTGTATGTGTGAACAGACTAGCTCAAAAACTATAAACCGTGGGAACCTGAAATTGGGTATTTAGTGTTAGTATATGCCCGCGATGTGACACCAAAAATTTCATCAAAATTGCTCAAAGGGAGGGGGTACTTTATTTAATAACTTTTTACGTTTTTTTCGATTTTCTCAAAAACGGCTCTAACGATTTTGATTAAACTAAGTATTTTATCTATTTATATGCCCGAGATATGACTGTAAAAATTTCATCAAAATTGATTAACCGGAGGGGGGAGTTTACTTAATACATTTTGTATCATTTTCACGTGTTTTTTTTATTTACTCAAAAACGGCTTTAACGATTTTGATCAAACTGAGCATATGATGTATGTATATACCCGAGATACGACTGTAAAAATTTCATCAAAATTGATCAACCGGAGGGGGGACTTTACTTAAAACGTTTGTACAAATTTCACGTGTACATATTTTTTATTTACTCAAAAACGGCTTTAACGATTTTGAAGAAACTGGGTATTTGATGTATGTATATATCAAATATGTAAAAGCCAACATTTCATCAAAATTGGTCCAACTGAGGGGGCACTTTATTTCATGACTTTTTTTCCAATTTTTACCTTTTTTTCGATTATCTCAAAAACGGCTTTAACGATTTTTATCAAATTCGTCATGTTTAATGAAAATTAGGTTTTCTTTAATATCAGGTAAGCTTTATCATTATTAAAATGTTCTGAGGGGGCTTTTTTGTTTGTTTGTTTCTTTCTTATAAAGTACCTTTGTTTTTGTTTACATGGAGAAATTAACTGTCTCTCGTTACGCCTAAAAATAAGAAATGGCAAAGTATGAGATATGATAAAAACAAAGAAAACATAAAGATGAGAAAAAAAGAACAATATTCAGTCAACTCATAAAACTCGTTGAGCCCACGCATGCGGAGTACGCCTTTAATGACAGACCATTGTTCATAATTAAAGCCGTTCTGTTCATTTGAGAAGTGGCTATTAACAAAACGCATTAATTTCTAATCTAAGTAAGTTGGTAAGTGAAAGTTGTGTGTTGCGAGCACGCACCAGATTTTTTTATTTTCTGACTGGGCATCAATATCTATTCAAAATATTCAATACTATTGGAAATAAGCATAATAATTAATAATAATAATAATAATAATAAAATTATTTCTTTATAAAATAGCGCAATGACATAATCACAATAAGATTGACAAGCTGAAGACAAACCTCATGGTAATTACCGTCTCAGGGTAGTCAAGAAAAAGCTTAAATTAAGAAATAGTAATAACAAAAAATAAATATAATATGAATA
Source organism: Aelia acuminata (assembly GCA_911387785.2). Taxonomy (NCBI): domain Eukaryota; kingdom Metazoa; phylum Arthropoda; class Insecta; order Hemiptera; family Pentatomidae; genus Aelia; species Aelia acuminata. The sequence continues at coordinate 23,548,918 of OU426984.1, read as the reverse complement.
ATAATAATAATAATAAGAATAAAATAACATATATTTCTCTCTTTTTACAGATTAATATTCTTCAATGATATAATACCTAAGTCCATGCGTTATTTATATCGGAATAATTTCCGATGCCTTATACACACTACAGTGAAGTTAATTACGCAGATCTCTAAATGTTTAGGTTGTCTTCGTCATTACAGCGGATTCAAGTTCTTCTTTGTATTCTGCTCTATCATATAAAGTTAGTGGCATGGCAACCTACAATACTAAAGGTCGCGGGTTCGCGCCCCGTGATGGCCCTAGGATTTTTTTAATGGGAGTAAAAAATCCTCAGCTATGCCGTCCCTCGGATAGGACGTAAAATGGAGGTCCCGAGCCTGTACGATGGCATGGACTCGTTAAAGATCCCTATCCTAATTTAACCTGGATAGACAAAATGTAGGACTCCCACTGTAGCATCATCCGATTAGCCTTGGTAGCATAAAAATGGTCGTTAAACAAACAAACAAACAAACATATAAAAACGGATAAATATAAGCTTGAAATAATACATCCTTTCTTATCATAAAACATACAAGCCCTTATAAAATAATATATAACATAATTTATATATACATCATAAAATTTAATTTAATATATTATAGAGACAAAATTTAATTCTGAATCATTTGTAATCATTAAACTATATTTTTGTCATTTCAAATATTGGGTCTCTTCCATCTTGAGCACCGCAATTACTAACTGGTTATTTCTAAGGTAACTGAAGTGGTGCTAGCTTTCAATTAATCTATAAAAAAGAAAATTAAATCAAGAAGCTGGTGCCACATAATTCTTCATACACCAAAAAGAGTTAGCCAATTTTCATTTAAAGTAAATTGACATACTTTAAAACGTTAGAATGAGAAAGGAATTTTTGGCTTACTTTTTATTTATTTTTTTATACTTAAATTCATTCACAACAGGATCCTCAAAATTAAATCTATTAGCAGGTTTTTTTGTTTGCTTTAACGTCATTTAATGCCACTAAGGCTAATCGGACGATGCTACAGTGGGAGTCTTAAATTTGCCTATCCAGGTATAATTAGGATAGGGATCTTTAACGAGTACCTGACATCGTACAGGCTCGGGACCTTCATTTTACGTCCTATCCGAGGGACGGGATATCTAAGGATTTTTTACTCCCTTTAAAGAATCTTAGGGCCACCACGGGGCGCGAACCAGCCACCTACATATATGGGTATGGTTTAATAACCTTTATTACCTGTAAGTTACATTTACTCTGATATAAACTTATCGCCTGGACTTGCTAAAGCAAATAAACAAAACTCTAACATCTGAGAAACTAAACTAGTAGGGTAAGGTTGCTAAGATTACTAAAGGGGGCTAGGAGGCATGTTTGACAAGAGCTCCATCCCCTGGGAACCTGCAATAACTTGCACAAACTGCTTCCACTCTCTCTCTAAGTTAGCTTTATATTTAGTACACACATATAGTAACTACATTAAGGGTCGTTGAGTTAAGTAAGAGAGGAAGAAGAACGTATAAAAATTTCCCCTTATGGTAAAAAAATTAAATGAAAATATGCAAATAAGGAAGGCATGTGTCAGTCATACAAAGTGAAAAGTTCAACTTCAACGAATTTGGTCACTTTCGTTGTTAAAAAAAAAATATCGAATACATTAAATAAAACTGAAAATTAAATAAAATACTCCTGCATGCGGCTCACTGCTATGTCATATGTCATTTAGAATAATGATATTTATTTAATTAAATATTTAATTTAGATCAATAATATTTATCTGTATTATTAACTAGTATTTAATATGTATTAGTAACTAGTATTTAATATGGACAGCATGCGGCTCACTGCTATGTCATATGTCATTTAGAATAATGATATTTATTTAATTTAGATCAATAATATTTATCTGTATTCTTACCTAGCTATATATCCCGGTTTCACCCGGGGAATTTCATTTTTCTAATGAAACGGTCGATTTCCTAAAAAAACAATGTAAAGCGAAATATTAACGATTTTTATAACAATAAAGAATACACCCAGAGATCGTCTGAAGTTATGTAATTTTAATATGGACAGGTGTTCGCACCTGGTATGAAAGAACCACTGAGCGAAATTTGGAGAATTCAGGACAAACGGTATGGATTTCTATAAAGATCAAACAAACAAACAGAATTTCATCTTTATTTATATAGACTAGGTAAGTACTTATATTATGGATGCAATACATGAATAAAAAATCAAATAAAATTTTTAAAATTCTTAATCTTTTTTAATATTGGTTTCCTTTATTCATCTAATAACTAATGTGACTTGATCTTGATATTTACTAAGTGTATCCGATATATTGTCTGTCAGAACTACTTTCTTCTAGATGTGTATAATAAAAAATCCTTAAAAAATATGCTTGACTTGGAAGGGGGTGTTGGAGAGAGGGTGAAATCCGTTTATAAGTTGAGTTGATTTTGTTTGAAAGAGACTATTAAAAAGGATGAAGATTATTTTCCTCTGTTGGGTAGGCATCAGGTTAATAGATTGCGATGCCAAACAATTCAAGTTCATTCCTTAGGTCCGTTTAATTTAGAAACATAATCAAGATCAATTTTTCGATATTGTTTAACTTACCGAAAGGCTATAACTTTGCCTATTTACAAAACGGAGTTGAGCTTTTGTTGTTTTATCTGACAAGGGGCGGCAGACTTCTTGCTTGATAACAGATTAATTTAACTTTAAATCTTAGGATCCAATCGTAAAAGAATTAAAGTAAAAAATAAATAAGTTTAAAAAATAAAATAAAAAGTAGGCTATCCTAAAATTCTTTTCTAATTCTAGGGTTGTAAAGTATATTGATTTATTTAAAATGAAAATTGACTTACTCGTTTTTGGTTTCTATACGGTGAATTATGTGGCACGAGCTTCTAGATTTAATTTATTTTTTAAAGACTAATTTACTTTAGTTATCTTAGAAACAACCGGTTAGTAATTCAAGATAGAAGAGATCCAATATTTGAAATGAAAAAAAAAAAAAATTGGCTACTGATTACAAGTGATTCAGAATTAAATTATGTTTCCCTATAATATAGATTAAATTTTACGATATATATATATATATATATATATATATATATATATATATATATATATATATATAATTATATTATATATTATTATATAAGGACCTGTATGTTGTATGATAAAATAGGATATATTATTAATTGGCAATTGTAGTTATATTTGATTACAGTAATTAATTATGTGTTAATTAAATTGAAGATAATATACATATTAATATATTGATAGAGGCTTGTGTACGATAATGTCTTTTTAAAATTTATGTTTGTAAAAGTTAGATAGTGGAGACAAAATTAATTAATGCTGTAAAATGTATTAGCAAGTTTTGGACTATAAAGTCCATTCTGTGTCTGTACCCGAGTCTACATTGATTATTTTTATTTAATATTGTAACATGAAATAAAAACAATATGATTTTAGTTTGTTTCATTGAAAAGAGTTCTATGCTTTTTGTTGGAACTGTTATCTAACTGTTCTAGATAGGACGAGAATCGTCTAAGCTTTTCGAGATCCTTCTAGAATGTTCGAGTTCGACTAACTATAAGAAGCGATGGGCTAGAGGCTTGGTCTTGTTCGGTTATCGAAGCATATCGTCGTTGATACTGCAAAAGGTCGTATATCACATATTTTCGATTTTGCGATTTTACTGGATTTATAATCAAAACGAGTAGATCAAGGGTCCTAAAAAACGAAGTATGCCACCAGTGAATAGAAAATAAGAATCATGCCCAGTAAAAAAATATTCAAATTTCAGGATTCGCATGGTCAATAATCCTGAGTGACACCTATATATAAGGAAAATTTAAACTCTAACACAAAAAAAGTTTTATAAATGAATATCTTAACAATTTTAATGTTTCTTTCTGTAAGCAAACAAGTAAAAAAATGAATTGCAAATAAAATGATTTTTTCGTTCTCATGAAAATCAGCTGGTAATTGACATAGGACCTTTTGCAGTATCGACGACGATATGGTTATTTTTGTGCTGCTGTGTCGTTACAAGTTGATATTTTTTGTAACTATTTGAGTTTATATTGTCTGTGTGTAATCTTGCTCTGTATTGGAAGTATATTGTTACTTTTCTGTCACTAGTAGTTAATTTTTGTAACTTTGTTAATAATTGGAGTTTTTATTGTTTCTCTGACGTGTTTGTAAATAATAAATTTTCATAAATAAAAATTAATTGAGCCTACATTAATGTTACAATATATATACATATATATATATATATATATATATATATATATATATATATATATACACATACAAATAATTAAACGTGATGAGGGGGGGGGACTAATTATGAGTTATGAGTGAATTTTAACAAAGTAAAGGTTCGCATGTCTCACTGATAAAATCTCATTGCTAACAAACTAACTACAGCCATCGCCTAAGTGCTGTGAGAGACCTCTGTCGGGGTTAACGCACCCTAAGATTTCCCATCGTTTCAGAAAGCCATTAAAGAGATTAGCGTTTTACTTCAGCCATAAAAGAAAGAAAATTTCCTTTGATAAAGAGCAGGTGGTATAAATAATATAATGCAGTAGGAAACGCAAGAGAAGAGATATTCAGATAATGAAATTTATGATTAATAGTTTAGTCTCGCAATAACTCTAATATATACGCACTTATATATTATCGAGATAACACAGAAAAATCATATATATATCTATATATAAAACTAATAATAACTATATAGATAGATAATAACTGGATAGAAAATATTCCCTCATTTTTACTGTTAAACACATTTATCCTTTCACTTTTACAAACCCGTTATCTGTATATGTCAAAAATATGGCGGTTAATATGACAAACCACAAACCACAATACTCGCAAAAAAATCAACAAATCTTTTAAGGAACAGGATTAACATATGAAATAAAGCCTCAAATATGGACACATATCTGTGTACTGCCTTTCGTTAATTAATGTTGATAGTAGAATATATTTATCATCTGATGGCAGATTGAGAGGTGAAAACAAAATAGTCGTCTTGAAAATTGCCAAATATCACTGAAAAGAACTTGACCGGGATATGTGCTTAGTGGTGCAAGTGCTAGTGCCTCGTACTATTGATACGGAAATCTGAGTTCGAATCCCAGCTAAGACCAATCTTTTCTCTTCTAAAAAAAGATAATTAAATATAATAATAATATTTTTTAAGACAAGAAATGTTATTTCAAGTCATACTTCCCATACCATTTTAGTAAAGAAATCTTCGGTGTATAATTTTTTTTTTTAATTTAATATTTTTAATAATACATGTATAAACTTTTTGGTGTCTCATTATCAGGATAACCAGTAAAAATAAAAATTAAAAAAAAATAAAAATAAACATTAACAACATCCGAAAATATCATTTTCATCTACATAATATTGGACACAGTTTTCTTCATATGCTGAAATCTAAATTCATGTAAATAGATTGGTTTTAGTTTTCGAATAAATCTTTAAAACAAAATATTATAATCTATTAGCAGGTGAAACATGATTCATCGTATAAGAAGAAAATAGAAGGTAACCTTAGTAAATATAATTTCTTTAATCTAATTAAATCAATTTAGTTTAGTTATTTAATTCAATTAAATTGCTAATAATAAATTAGTTTAAAGTTATAATAAATTATTTTACAATGATAAAATTAGGAATGAATTTTAGGCTTTTCTGTTTATTATTTTAATTCCTTCAGGAATCAATCCGCATATCTCCAGTTGCATTAATCGAATTTGTAATCAAGCGAGAACCTTGGCGTCTCTTATCAGATAAAATAACAAAAGTTTAACTCATTTTTGTAAATTCGCTAAGTTTTAGCCTTTTACTAAGTTAAACAATATCGAAAAATTTATCTTGATTATGTTTCTAAATTAAACGGACCTAATGAATGAATTTGAATTGTTTGGCATCGCGATCTATTAACCTGATGCCTACCCAACAGAGGAAAATAATCTTCATCCTTTTCAGTTGTCTCTCTCTTACACCTTCAAAATTGAGTCAACTTAAAACGGATTTCAGCCACTCCCCCTCGCTAAACTGTTAATTAAGTTTGGCTCAGTACCTTCCGGAATATACTTTGAATTTTTTTTCTTTTTTAATTTATTTACAAAAAGGAGGATTTTTACTAAAATCGATAAATATGTGCCCTTTTTTAATTTTTTTTTATGTATGTTAATAAATACTCCGAGATGGATGGATCGATCAAACGGAACTATATGCATGTCCACGGGGTTGTCCCATTAAAATGTCTTTATATCAATATGATATTATAACGTAAAAGCAAAACAAAACACAGAACATATGATTTAAAATAGCTACAGACTTGTTGTTGGAACAAACTGTTCTAGTACATATTTGTGACTGTTCGAGAATCTTCTGGACTGTTCTGATTCAGACTAAATATAAGGATCGATGTACTGGAGAGTTAGTCCTGCTGTTAAGATCGAATCATATGGTTACTTCTGTGTAACTGCATCGTTACAAGTAGATCCATTTTGTAACCTTGTTAACTATTTGTTTTTATATTGTTTGTGTGGTATTGTAAATTATATAAACCCACATAAGTGATCAAATATTAAGAAAATTATTTAATTATTGCTTCTAATAAAAAACATATTGCATTATTGTAACGTGAAACAAAAACATATGATTAATTCTGTTTCATTGAATGAGAGTTGTGGAAACTTCTGGAACAGTTACAGTCTTGTATTATAACGTGAACATATGTTTCGGAATGATTTAGGCCTTTCTGGGATGTTCCATTTGCCTTGAACATCGAAGCATAAGGTTTCATTTGAATCACTTTTGTGTCACTTTGAGTTATTGTTTGCAGCTTTGTTCTGATTCGATTTTCAACTATTTGTTTGAAATTGTATATTAATAATATTCACCAGGCGCTCAAAACAAATCATTATCTGAAATCGTAAAAGTAAATAGTACAGGCGATCCGGAGTTTATATTTTTTCATTTCTTATTTTTTACGAAACTGTGACGATTCATACTTGAGGGATCATAATTCATTTATATTATTCATTACACTAAACTTCATTACACGATGGAGCATTAGAAGTAATTCAGTTTATTATTATCTATCCGAGATAATATCTTATCTATTTATTCAGGTTCCTTTATTTAATTTTTTTGTCTCCATGTTTTGGTCTTCTTGCTTCCTCTTATTTTCTCTCCCTATTATACTTGTAGATTATTTTGTCGTGTAGAAATGCACTGTCCCTATTATTATTTTTTGTTTTTTGTAACCACTAGTTGTAAATATTTAATATTATACATATACGGCCCACTGACTAGATTTCTTTATTATGTATCTTTAATTTATTCTAAAGGGACTTCAGTCCCAGGATAATAAAATTATTTTTCTTTAAAAAATATCATTATATACTCGTATACTTATTACACTACAAGTGAATGTGATGTACATCTATATAAATAAAGATGAAATTCTGTTTGTTTGTTTGTTCTTTATAGAAATCTATACCGTTTGTCCTAAATTCTCCAAATTTCGCTCTGTGGTTCTTTCATACCAGGTGCGAACACCTGTCCATATTAAAATTGCATAACTTCAGCCGATCTTCAGCTGATATTCTTTATTGTTATAAATATCGTAATGGTCTTGCTTTACAATGTTTTTTACGAAATCGACCGTTTCATTAGAAAAATGAAATTCCCCTTGTGAAACTGGGATCTACAGCTAGAATTTCATCTTTATTTACATATTAAATAAAGATGAAATTATGTTTGTTCTTTATAGAAATCCATACCGTTTGTCCTGAATTCTCCAAATTTGGCTCAGTGATTCTTTGATACCAGTAGCGAACACCTGTCCATATTAAGGTTGCATAACTTCAGCCAATCTCTGGGTATATTCTTTATTGTTATAAAAATCTTTTTGATCTCGCTTTACATTGGTTTTTAAGAAATCGACCGTTTGAGTCGATAAAAGTCTCACTTTATTGATTTTATAGATTTAAAAAATGAAATTCTCCGGGTGAAACCGGTATATACAGCTAGTATGTTATAAAAATCAATTATTAGTAACGTATAAGGAGAGAATTTTCTTTTTATTCCTGCTATTTAGAGTAATGATAGTAATAATAAAAATAACACTTTTACTATCTTTTTATTAAATGTAACGAAACTATTTACTACGAAATTTTTTTTTTTTTTTTTTTTTTTTTTTTTTTATAATTGTGACCAACTCTATTAATGTGGGCTTTTCCCCAAAAACAAATTATGATAAAATAAAAATAAGACTGCAGCTATAAAAGCAAGGCAAGGGTCATGTAAAACACCTAAGAGAGGAACTTGGCAATTAAAAATCACGGATAAAGATTGCTTGGATAGAGAGCTGTTTAGAGAAAAACTGAAAGGGTTTGGGATTCTTGTGGGTAGGAAGGAGAAACGTGGGAGAAGATGGACTGAGCAAGAGCGAAGGGAAAAGTCCAGGAGGATAAGAGAGTATTGGAGTAAGAGGAAGTCAGAGGGTGTGAGCAAAAAACGGAAATAAAATTCGCCTGGTCCTTGCAAGCCGATTCGTGTTAAAAAAAAAAAAAAAATAAATAAGTCACAATATTATTTATTTAAATGAATTTAATTAAATAAATTTAAATAAATAAATAATAATAAGTCACAATAATATTAGTGAAGGAGACTCAACTGACTCTTGCGGCGTGATGTTTCCTTCATTCCGTATTAATAACTGAAGGGAACTCCGAAACCCTCTTTCTGTTTACTCTTTATCAATTCTTTATTCGTTGCTTTTCTTGGCATAGCGGTGCTTTCTTGGATTCATTTATATTAGCTATTTCACTGTAGTTTTCGACATTGAATCATTCTTTAACGTTGAACTTCCTGACTCTTTTATCTCACTAAAAAAGATTTTTATTATTTTATCAAGTAGCTGAAATATTATAATTTTGTTTTAAAATCAGAATAAAACAATAAATAGTTAGCATACGAAATAGAATCACAAGTTAAATAGATGAAAGTCGGATAACATTATCAAGCCACACTTGCGTTGAAATGTGAATATATATGCATTTATATTCTTTGTCAAAGACTATCAGAGAAAGCCAAACAGCGTTATTTTACACATAACAATTTTTATTTAATAACACATAATAAACATAATATTGGTACAAATAGACATATTAGTAGGTTATACACTGAAGATAACAAATATTCAACTTGAAAATATAAATAACAAAATGACAATAATAAAAATAAACTTACAAAATATAAACTGTAAATATCAAACTAGCAAACCTAGGCTTAGTAATACAAATTCAAATCCCGTTCTTTTTATTTCATTAAAAACTCACATACACATGTAATTCTGTTTATTCTTCTTAAGAAGTAGTAGGAATAAATCGTGTTCCACTGTAAGCAATGAATTTATTAAAATATTGTATTACAATGAAATAACTAGTTAATAACTTAACCGATTAGCTCACCTGTAAGCAATGAAAACGATTTTAAAGTCCTTATATAATTGATGCTCAAATTACAATAGAATTAACCAACCTGAATATTGAAGTTTATATGAATTGAAACACATGATATAAATCACAGATTTATACACATAAATATTTCTCTTTATTTTTTAAATAGTTTAAATATCAAAAATATTTCTCAATTAAACCCATTTTACAATTTTTTCATCCATAATGTTCCTTTATCAAATAATATCTATAATACCAGGACTGTTTAGAGCAATCGACCAGAGCCACCCAGTTTTTCCCAGTTTTAAATTTTCCATAACCTCTGTTCTTCTTAATTCATTTTAAGACCACCTCCATTTTGAAACCACCTCCCTCTGAACAAGTATTGTATCTTACCTTTCTTTCAAATTGCAGAGTGTACAAAGTCCACAGGCTTGTTCATTAAACCTGTTACAATTAGGTATAATAGCTCCCGTCTTATTTTCAAAATCCAGCTAATATCACTACTGTTTAAGATTTGCATTGATGCATAATGGAAACATTTTTTAATTTTTTATAAAGGACAGTCATTTTAGGGAGGATTCACAACCTGCTTTATTATCTAGAACAAACTGTTGTATTACTCAACATATATTATTAGGTTTTGAAATATTTTTTTCCAGTTTTGTACATTGTTTGGAGTCAATTGAATCATTCTTCAACGTTGAACTTCCAGACTCCCTCAGCTCACTATACGTTATATCAATATTTTAATGTTATATGTAGCTGAAATATTATAAATTTCGTCATTAAATCAGATTAAAACAACAAATAGAAACGGAACATCCGAAGTAGAATCACAAGTTAAAATAGATGCGAGTGGGAAGAACATCATCAAGTTAATTCGTGATAACATTGCTTTTAATGGCGCAGCCCTGTTAGTCAAAATAAGCATGGCTAATAGAAGAGGTGAAGCATGAACTGGCGTTGAATTCCCTCGCTTTGTTACAGGAAGCCTGATACGACAAAGTGACTGCATTGATGAGCTTAAAGCCTCAAATAAATTCAGTTGTTCTCAGAAGTGATTGCCCAGTACCACTGAGTGTTCAATTCAAAGTGTTCTTGTGCTGTCAACATTTAAAAAAAAAATTTAACCCTGGATCCTCCACTGACTGATCCCAGCAACCCACCTTCAGGGGAAAAAATTATACTCGCTTTGTATCACACCTATCGTTTTTTTTTGTTTTTTTTTGTGTGTTTTCCTAAACATATTTATATTGTAACATAAAACAAAAACCATGTGATTGAAATGAGTTCTAGACTTTTTGAATAGTTACAAGCTGTTCTAGTACATGTTTTCGATTGTTCAAGAATCTTCTCGCTTTTTGAGAACCTTCTAAAATAAATTTGTAATATGTTGTCATCATTGAAAAAAATAATCAATCCTATTCCTCTACTGACTGAACTCAGCAACCCATCTTCGGGCGAAAAAAATTTCTTTGTGTATCACCTATCCTTTTTTTAAAATATATATAATTATTCTTATTTAGAAAAATATTATACTATAATTAATCAATAGGTCCGTGGCGAATCTCATATTGTAAGAATATAAAAAATTTAACGTGCAAGCTTTTAGAAAGTTGGGTGTTTTTATCATGTAATTTTTAAATTGTGTTCGACAAGGACATTTTGCCAATTTTTTGGTTTCTAATTGGTGGGTTTAAAGCCAAAGCGAACTAAGCGCCAAACTCTCTACTTAAAAACTTGAGAAAATTATATATTTTTGAATTTTGACAGAGATGTGTGCATTTAGTAGGGGGGGTCCTTTTAAATATATTGTGAAATAAAAAGATTGTTTTTATAATATATAATACCATATAGGTTTAATAATTTAAAAAAAAAATTGTACTTGGCTACCATAATATGCTGTTAAAGATTGGTAATAGAAAAATGAGAGATATAATATATTTATTAACCCTGAAGATGGAAGAAATTTCCAAAAAGTTGTTTGCAAGGTTATAAGTTTGGACTTTTTTCTTTTTATTCTATAGCAAGATATGAGATTCACCACACACCTGCTGATTATACTTTATTTTTTTACTATCTAGAGTATGTCCATACATAGAGAATATTCTTACATCTTTATAAAAATAATTAAAACAGGTTTTTCCGAAACAAAAAATAAGATAAAGAGAAATAAAATTGTGATTTAATTTAAATGTTTACGAATAGGAGATCCTCAATTACAGCCTCACTTATCTATTTTGTCCTACGGCATTCTAGCCATCTTCAAGATTAGATATCCTGTGACCATAAAACTGTTACCATTAAACAGGCAAATAGCTCCATCGCTCAGCCTCTACTCGATCTAATTCAAATTATTCAGCTGAGAGACAAGCACGGGACCTCTTGTAGTCCTGCTTTTCCCTCTTCCCATGATGGTGGAATCAGCCGAGTACGGGGCAAGTGTAAATAGTATGACTGTACTTAAGATGTTTACTTTTAGGTAATCGAGTTGATTATTTTTTATTTATTTATGATAGGGTAAACCGTACAGTTATTGGCACCGTTAAGACTACATTCTGTGGTTAAATTTAAAAAAATACTTTTTATAAAGGGATCAAATAGAAACTTCATATAGCTCTTTATTATCTATCCTCATAAAGACTCAAGAGGTTTTTTGGGGTCAAAAGTTCAATAGTTTTACAATATAGCAATATTTATTATTAAAAGTGCAAAATCTAGTTATTGGCACCCTGTGCATTTGATTGTGAAATCTTCCCTATGGTTGGTTTGTTAAAGTCTTACTTCATAGATGACTTAGAGATTCCTTCAAACATTAGACTCATGTAGGTATATCTTGTAATAAAATCAGGACATGATTATCTATTTCTTTAAGTTAAAGTTGGGGTGTCAGTAACTGTACTGAGTGCCAATAACTGTATGGTTTACCCTATTTTTATCTATTTATAATTTTTTTCAATATAGTGTGAATGTGTCTAATCGCCAATATTACTATTGTCCCAACTAAGGCAGAATATTGAATAAAGAGTTTTATTTATAACAAAATCTGGCAAAATGCCCTGGTCGAACACAATTAATATAAAAATTACATGGTCGAAAATATCATATTTTCTAAAAGCTTTTAAGTCAAAATTTTGACAAGCTTTCAGAGAATAGGGTGTTTTTGACCATTATACTATTACTTGGTGCGGTTACCAATAGACATCACTTCATTTTTTTTAAATAAATGACAAAGAAATGACAACTGCTTCTAATTTATTCTATGATGCTCCTGTAATTTAAGTTTCGTTCTTCCAACCCTTAACTCTTACATCAAGCGCTATCTGGAGAAGTTTCTTCCCATAATTCATTTTCAGCTATACAGATGCTTTCATAAAATGTTTCGCTATCATCTGTTATAAGTTGCGATATCGTTGCTAAAACAGTTGGACCTTTGGATAAGTTCATAAAACAACTCTGAGGTGATACTTCTAACTTCAAGACTTTGGGGTCGTTACCTTATTGTTCCTCGGGTCGTTTCCGTGTTGTTAAGCAAAGATAACGGATCCGTCCTTATCAGCAAGACTCATATCTTACTCTTTAGAAGTTGTCTCGTAAATTGACAACGAGCTCACATAAAATTAAGGTATGTAAAGTTAAATGAGAGGCTTGGTGTGAATTACTGAATATTTATAACTTGTGAAGGAGGGGATGAATACATTTCATAACAAGAACTTTAGTCGTTTAGATATCAGTGATATACTCAGATCAATCATCAACTATTAGGAAGAGACTAAAAAAGCAGTGGGTGAGAGATCCCCTCAATCGGGACAGCCGGGGTAACAACGTTACTATTAGAGAGTAACGTTTTCACTTAACCGGAATATAATCATTTATAAGTATTCAGTGATATGTGGCAGAGATCTGAAAGGGCTGGAATCTCAACATTTGTAAGGACCCACTTCAAATATTTTCAAAACTAATTGTCATTTTTAAGGAAGAATGATTGAATAGGATTTTTTCAAGGCATTGTTATTTTATTAGAAGATAAAAGATTCGACCACGGCCGGGAATCGAACCCAGGTCCTCCGCATCTACGTTGCGGCGCTCTTACCACTGAGCTAACCGTGGGGCCGTCCCAGACGTGATCGAATCTTTTACTTATGCGATCCCTCCCACCAGGTCTCGCCACATTGTAGCGAAGTACCGGGGGGCTGAACAATTGTCCAGACGAACGGGATCTGATTGACATACGTCAAAGATATTCATTTAATGATGTTATTTATATATGGTCTTCGGTTAAATAATTTTTAAATTATTTTATTAGAAGATAAAAGATTCGACCACGGCCGGGAATCGAACCCAGGTCCTCCGCATCTACGTTGCGGCGCTCTTACCACTGAGCTAACCGTGGGGCCGTCCCAGACGTGATCGAATCTTTTACTTATGCGATCCCTCCCACCAGGTCTCGCCACATTGTAGCGAAGTACCGGGGGGCTGAACAATTGTCCAGACGAACGGGATCTGATTGACATACGTCAAAGATATTCATTTAATGATGTTATTTATATATGGTCTTCGGTTAAATAATTTTTAAATTATTTTATTAGAAGATAAAAGATTCGACCACGGCCGGGAATCGAACCCAGGTCCTCCGCATCTACGTTGCGGCGCTCTTACCACTGAGCTAACCGTGGGGCCGTCCCAGACGTGATCGAATCTTTTACTTATGCGATCCCTCCCACCAGGTCTCGCCACATTGTAGCGAAGTACCGGGGGGCTGAACAATTGTCCAGACGAACGGGATCTGATTGACATACGTCAAAGATATTCATTTAATGATGTTATTTATATATGGTCTTCGGTTAAATAATTTTTAAATTATTTTATTAGAAGATAAAAGATTCGACCACGGCCGGGAATCGAACCCAGGTCCTCCGTATCCACGTTGCGGCGCTCTTACCACTGAGCTAACCGTGGGGCCGTCCCAGACGTGATCGAATTGAACAAGGCATTGTTAGTTATTTTCCTAATCTTAATTTTTTTTCTTTTGGCCTTGAGCAATAATTTTTTTTACTTTTCTACGTATTGTAACGTGAAACACAAAAACATATGGGTCACCTGAGGTGTTATGGTTAGTATAGCAGCCTAAATACTAAAGGTCGCGGATTCGCGACCAAGGTGTCCCCCTTGGAATCCCAATTTATCCCAGCCAATCGATATTCCTATCTATTTGCAAATTATTTCTATTGATAAGGATTCTTTATCAAGGTTTTTTATTTATTCCCCAGCTGACTTTATGTTTTGCTTATAAATGTTTAAATTTAACTGTTCTTTAACTGTCCTAACTGTTCTTCCAGTTTCTTTCTATGAAACGATTCCTTTTATAAACACATGGTACGATGGTATTTTAATGGGAGTAAAAAATCTTTGGCTATGTCGTCCCTCGGATAGGACTTACATTGGAGATCCTGAGCCTGTACGATGTCAGGTGTTCGTTAAAGATCCCTATCCTAATTATACATGGATAGGCAAAATTTAGGACTCCCACTGTAGCACCGTCCGATTAGCCTTAGTGGCATAAAGTGACAAACAAACAATAACAGAAACATATGATCGGAAAGGGTTCTAGACTTTTTGTTGGAACAGTTACAAACTGTTCTAGTACCTGTTTGTTACTGAGAATTTTATACGCCTTGGTTATTATTATTTTTATTGTTAGTGATTATTTCACTTTTTATTGTTTGTCAGCTATTGTGAATTATTATTTTTCGTAAATAAATATCATTTAAACCCGCGATGGTTTTACATTATATTCTGACTCTCTCACTAACCAGCTTTGCCCATGACAATTTTGTTGAAATATTTATAGTTTCTGAAAAACTACAAATTAGCAAATCGCGGCTTAAATTTAATTTTTCTGCATGAAATCTCCGAGAATGGAGTAACTGAGGTTATTCCATGGTTTATGACCTATGTTCTTTCGGTCTTAGGATTTTTGGCTTTACATCTTTCGGTTAAATGAAAACGTTCTTGGCTCTCTATAGGCATGTTTGCAAGATAACACCGCCCCCCCCCCCTCCCAAGTTACTTATGGTTATATTATTATACTTATAGCCAAAAGGCGCAAATTAAGTCTTAAACCCAAACAAAAAAGATTAAAAAAATTAAATAAATTTGGTGTTATCAGTGCGGCATTCAACCTTCACCAAGCACTCAACACTGTCAGTTTTTCAAAGCCTCAATACGAGGTACTCATCAACCTAAAAAAACTAGCTTCTCCCATCCCAGTCAGTACTGCAGCATAAAAAAAAAAAAAAAGTTGTCGTTATTATTATTACTTGTAAAGGGGAATGCGTTTGAACGCGTAGAGAAATTTAGATATTTAGGGGAGATGGCAACTAGAAAAAAACGAAATCGATGAGAAAATCAAGGCTAGAGTAAAATTAATTACCTCGCGCCTTATAACCTGAAACTTAAAAATTAAGATTTACAAAACTATTATTCTAAATAAATCTTTTGAGCTATAAAAAAAGAAAAAAAAAGATTAGACAGCTATGAACACAACAAGAAAAAAGATTTTACTGATATCAAAAACATATTAAAAAAACAATTTCAAAAACATCGATGTTCTCAAACATGTTTCGAATATAAAACATGTCGCTACTATATATAAAAATCCTACTGTAGGAAAAGAGTTAAATAATTTATAAATATTTCATTTCTGATGGAAGGAAACAATGTATTATCGTACGCTGTTTAGAATCGGGCAGGTGAGCCAGGTGAGACAAAGGCGGTGTAATTAGAGCGGTGCAACAAAAATAAAAAGACTTCCTCCTCCCTCAACTCTTCTCCAGGTACAAGAAGAAGAAGAAGAAGCGGTGATGACTGGAGGAGCATTGTACTTGGTCGCTGGGCCGGAACCACTGTGAGCTCTGGAGGAAAAACCTAGGCCATTACCGGGGCCTCCGTCTGCCGGGCAACAGGATGTCGGGGGCATCCCAGCTGCTCCTGTAGAAGAAACGGACTCATCAGGAGTTGGTGGGAACGGAGCTCTCGATCCGCCTCGAATGGCTTATAATAGTTCTGGAAAAGAATAAAAAAAAAAAAAAAAGAATAAAATAAAAAGAAATCCAATAATAGGAGTTAATATAGAGCGGGCCATTTGTGGAGCGACTCGAAATAATGGAAAAAACAACAGCATTAGTAGAACTAAAATCGCATTTTTCTCAGATTGTTCGTTTTTTTTTTTTTTTTTTTTTTTTTTTTTTTTTTTTTTTTTTTTTTTTTTTTTTTATACTGGACAGTTTATTTTAGTTTATGTTTACAATTTTAGTTTAGTGGCAGGCCATGTGGGACGAGAGCCCGCCAAGCAAATTAAAAAATATCAAGAAGACAGTGAAAGCATGGTCCACATCCTACCGCAGCAGCCGCAGGGAGGAGGTCGTCCTTACCCGTTTAAGAATAGGCCACACTGCGCTTACACACTCTTATTTGATACTCAAAATTCCACCTCCATTGTGCCAAAACTGCAAATGTATTTTAACCATTAGACATATATTTGAAGAATGACCTCATTACATATTAAGTATGAATAAAATAGGATTGACCCCAAAATTACCTATAGCTCTAACCTACAACGAAACTTCTATAACATTAATTTAAATTTCTGAAAAAAACAACCTTCTGAATACATTTTAGTACTTTTTCTAGTGCTATAAACACATACCGTGTAATTTTTTTTTTTTTTTTTTTTTATAATATTTTACATGTAATTCATTATTTTTGTATATTAAAGAATACGTTAAAATAAAACTTATGAGGCGTTGATGACTTTAATTGTTTTACGCCTTAAAGCAAAAACAAACACTAAATTGAAAAACCGCTGGAGTAAACTTAAACTAAAAACGTTCGTTAGCTTAACTAAATTTTAATAAATCTCCTTAATAAAGTGTTAATTAACTAAGAACTGTGTTCGTAGTTCCTATCTCACTGTTGGGGTTATGGGTTTATCAAAATCAATAAGACTACAGGGCACCCAGACATAAAAACTAAAATAATAATAATTAATTATTATAAACAATAATAATAAATAAAATAAATTGATAATTGTTTCATGTCATGATTTCACTACCCGTATCAAAAGTCTTTCAGGAAACATTGACAAGGATGGAATGGAAGATAAATTAGAGATTAAACGAATTAACAACGAGTTGGTAAATACTCAAATTATCGCTACTTAATCAGACCGTTTGATAAATTGATGATATAAATATTGACGCTGATCCGGCTAATTTATGGCAAAATCAACGCTAACCCTGAAACAACTCCAAAGTCTTAAGGCATCCCAGTTTTCAATCTCCTTCGATCTATTTCTGTGGCCCACTTAGCAAAGGCTCTTTGAAGATTATTCCCTAACTGCCTCATTCTTAATAGAAACTCTTAAAGCATTACATACAAATACTATATATAACAGAGAAGAACAGTTTATATTTCTTTCATTTAAGGGTGCTTATATACCTCTTATTGTTACTATCTGTAATTAATCTCATCTTCTAGCAACGATAATTTACATATTGCTCATATTTGTCTTAATTTTAGCCCTAATGAAGATCCAAATATTGGGATCGAAACTTAATTTCTTCAAATAATAAACCTTTGACTGAAAATCATGATAATTTATCATCCTACTTATTTAATTTTAAATTTCATTTTGGTGCTCTACTTTTACAAACGAGTTTAAAAAAAAAAATTAAAAAACAATTAGGGAAAGACTTAATGATTTTTTGATATGGTATGGTAACTGATCGTTTTTCTATATTAAGTAAACGAATTTTATCAAATTTCTGAATTTCTGGAATATTCATATCTATAGAGAATAGCTGAAAAATCATGATTTTGTTTCCAACAAAAAATTATTAGGTAATTGGTATTTGTAATATTATCGATTATCTTTTCTTGAGTACACTCAAATTTAAAGATTCGGGCATTCGCCATCTATACTCCATGATGGAAAAAAAATATGATAAAATAAGAAATCCTTCTGTACGAAAATGATATGATTGAATACGAGGGACATCATCAGAGGATGCAATCAGTCTTATTTCCTTCACGTATTTGCAAAATTAAAATTGCTCAAATATGAAACAGTCAATTTGAGTACGTCCCCCGATGGATCGATTAATTGCCGTAAAATATTGATATCTGTCCGAAGAGGTCACCGCCTCTTAGAGCTCGCAAATATCTGGGTCGACACATCGCTTTTATAGTTTAAGTTATTTATATTATATCACTTTATATAGCCATTATTTTAATTTTATATAAATAATAAAATGAAATTATAAATACTACTAGTCATAAAATAAATTTTAGTCGACTGATTTATTATTTATGATAGAAACTAAAGCCACGAATGGTGGTTGATTGCAAGAATTAATCATTTCTTCGTTTATATCATCGTATCATTTTTAGGATTTTATTTTACCCTAAAGAAACAAATAAAACTTAAAATGGAACAGATACGAAAAAAAAATGTTCTTTTACCTTAAAAAAATATTAATCTTGGTAATTGAGAATGATTCCCCTAACCTTGTGGCCTTCATTTAAAACTGAGTAAATACACCATAGTAGTTTTTCCTTCCCTAGTAACTGTGTGAGAAAGTCGTATATTTCTGAATTTCTACAGATTTCATGCCCTAAGGCATACTACCTGTATAATTGTCAACAATATTTTTTCACACTAATAGGATACAATCTGTATACAAGAATATTATTTAGAACTCAAATAAAGTCGAGTTGAGGTCAAGTTGTTGCAGTTCTACCGGGTCGTTTGCCTCTGTGGGGTCAATTTTGAAGGTCCATTAATTTTGAAAATTTTAATAGTTCCAATTTATATTTTTCAAATAATTTGTTTTCTGGAGTAGGCCCTGCCCCCCCCCCCCCCCCCTTCATCAGAATAGTTTTGATCAAATGTCCTCTGTTAGGTTCTTGTAAGTGACTGTCATATAGGGTATATCATCACTTCATAGCCATCAAGCGTCATTTTTAAACCGATGGTAGTTCTTATTTTCCTTATATATTTTACTTTACTTTTTTTATAATCATTTTTTTTTTTTTTTTTTTTAGGACATATAAATACTATTAAACCAATCTGTAAATAAGCGTGTAAATATGTATATATTATTAGATGTGAAAACTAGTTTCTTTCACCTGAGTGAATATTTAATGTGTATTTCATTTTCTCTTTTTAAACTAGAGGTTCCCTAATTATATGTAGTTATTGAGTATCATTTTAATTTGTTTATTTAAACTTTAAGGCTCTAAAGCCCCCTTTGTATATTATTTAAATTTGTTCTAAGGGGCACTTGTCCCAGAACAAATAAATAAAGAAAGAATTTATTATTATTATTATTCTTGAAAGTTTGTGGAGTTTATCCGTCACAGCCACCATAGTATAAAGATTTTTTTTTTTATGTGTAAGATATAAAATGAACTGGATCAAAATTTTCGATTTTCATTATTTGTTTTTCACTTTGTAGGGAATGCAAAGCCCTTTCACTTTTGCATGTGCATAATCGATTAAAAATCGATATTTTTTTATTTATGAACTTTTTGTAATTATTCTCTTCAAGTACCTATTAACTTTAAATAATAATATAATAATATAAACTTTTCATAACCAAAGATGATGGTATATTCAGACGTATCGATACTGATTTAAGGGAATTTTTTTTGAGAAAAAGGTTTCTATTTTTTTTCAAATATGCAGTACCAAATAATAGTTAAAACATGAATACGAATATCCTCCTTAAAATCAAAAATATTACAATTGATTGATAACATGGAGTGAACCGAAAATGATGCATAAATGACATATTTTGGTTGATACATTAGGGAAAGAATTTAAAAACCTACACAAAAATAATTTTACATATTTGACTTTTCCGGATACAAGGGAATTCTACGGTATTTAATAAAATGGCCCTTTTAAATTTGGCTCTGAGTTCATGGAAAGTTTGAGATTAGTGAAAAAACGATAAAAACAAATTTTATCGTATTCCAGTCTTTAATTTCTTGTATAAAAAAAAGAAGGGTATATTCTTTGTTGCGGCTAAAATATATTATTCATGTTTGGGCAAAAGGGCTTAAGTAAAAAAAAAATGTTTTGCATCGTCTTCTTAAAATTTATAATTGACTATAATTGGTTCGTTATTCATAATTTATTACACTCTCTGTTGAAAGAATATAGTTTCATTTATTATTCTGTAATAAAGAAATACAATCAGAAAGAATTTATAATGATTTTCAATAGCTTGGTAAATCGTTGTTTAAGCTTCAAATTCGATGACTTAACCCCTTTTGACCAAACACCAGTGATTTGTAAGTGAGTCATTCTATGTCACATATTAGTTGTGTAGCTCTAATTGTTTTTCAAATTTGACTAGGACTATGAGATTAGTGTCGTTTAACAGGGAATTCCATGCCATTTCACATTATATACAAAATTGTATAGGTTGGTACTAAAGAAATTTTGTTAAAACCTATTTTAAACTTTTTAATTTCATTTTTCTCGAAAAGGGCTTCTTTTAAAATTTATATATTTTTTTTTTTAAAAATAGGCCATACTTCCTGTACCTGTACATTGTTGTATGTCATATGAAATGGCATGGAATTCGCTGTTAAACGACACTAATCTCATAGCCATAGTCAAATTTGGAAAACAATTACAGCTAATTTTAATCATGAAATGCTAGATTATGGACTTTTATCACTAGTTTTCAATTTTTTTAGTAATGAAGAAATATTCATCCCACTTTTATATTTTGCTGTATGAATAGACATAATACTAACTTTAAAAAAAAAAAAAAAAATCAAAAATGCCTTTTTGAGAAAATTGAAATTAAAATTTTACATTTAGTTTTAAGAAAATTTCTTTAGTACCAACCTATACATTGTCTTATATCATATAAAACGGCATGAAATGCGCTGTTAAACGACACCAATATCATAGTCCTAGTCAAATTTGGAAAAAATCTACAGCTATTGTTATTCATGATTTTTTCTGTTTCTGTACCTCAAATTTTTCAATAATTATTTTAAGCATGAACCCATTGCTGTCCCATCATAATTTTTATAGCACTTATTAATGATATCCTTTTAAACTCCACTGATTTTTTTCAGAATTTTAAAAAATGGGCTTTTTGAGAAATTCAAATTTGAAATTTTGATTCCAATTTTGAAAAACAAATTTCTCTTAAACCCTATTGAGTTGCATATCATAAGAAAGGTCAAAGGTTCAGTTTTAAAATGACATTAATTTCAACTCTCTATTTCGTCAAGATGAGTTGCAATTTCAATTTCCAAATGATGCGACAGGTCTAAATTTGCGTTTTTCCTTGGGTTTACATAGCTATATTTTGAAAACCGGTTGAGATATTGAGCTGAAATTTGGTAATTTTCTTAGTCTACAGGAAGGTGTCCTATGTACCGAATTTCATTAAAATCAGAGATGGTGCGGGAAAAAAGTGTGTTGATGTGACAAGGAGTGACTCAAGTGTTAATTTAAGCTCGTCTCTTTAATTAAGTGTGGGTTCCATGCTAGTCTTCTGTCTAGCAGGAAGCCAGGATACCGTACTCTGACTTTTTATTTTCCAAATTTTTGCTTATTGAAAAAGAACGTTTGTTAAAAAATGCTGTCATTTCAATTTTCCTTAGAAATAATATTCTAGTTTTTTTTTTTTTAATAGCGGCAGCTCATTGGTAAGGCATTGAATTGCTATGCTCAAGTTCAAATCTTTCTTGGCAGGGTATCTTTATATTCTGCCACAGTTCGTCTCATGGGCCTAGAGACCTTCCTGGGGCAAACCCAGCCTCTATATCATTTGAGCGAGATCACGGTCTAACTAAGGAACACAGTACTGAACCCAAGACCCTTCATTTTCTGTAGTGATATCTTTTTTTTTTTAATATTTTATTTTTAGACTAATCAATACTGATTTTACAATGCCACACAAATTACGAAAACACAAATATTAAAAAAGTTTACGAAAAGTATGAACTTGTCACAAAACTTTAAAACCCACGTAACCATACGATCGAACTTCAGAACTAGACTAACTTTTCAGTCCAGCGGTCCTTATTACTTTCACTTAACAACATATGAAATATATAGTAAGGGAAAGAATTGCGATCGTGAAAAATTTAGACCTCCGGTTTTGAACGGAAATACACGTTTTGGGGTTCCCCGAGTCCAAATAACCCGCAAAATGGTCTAATATGGGAGCAAAAACTATACGGAGGGGGTACTTTATTTAAAGAATTTTGTCTAATTTTTACGTTTTTTTTTTCTTTCGTTTTTCTCAAAAACGGTTGTAACGATTTTGATTAAACTCGGTATTTGATGCATATATGTGCCTGCGATATGACAGTCAAAATTTCATCAAAATTGATCAATTGGTGGGGGCACTTTACTTAATAAATGTAGTCATCATTTTCACGTGTTTTTTTATTTACTAAAAACGGCTTTAACGATTTTGATCAAACTGTGTATTTGATGTAGGTATATACCCGCGATGCGAAGTTTCATCAAAATTTGTCAAACGGAGGGGACACTTTATTTAGAAAATTTTGTCTCATTTTCAGGTGTACTTTTTTATTTACTCAAAAACGGCTCTAATTTCCGCGATGTGATAGCTACAATTTCCCCAAAATTGATCAAACGGAGGGGGCACTTTATTTAATAAATTTTGCCTAATTTTTAAATGCCGTCAGGTTATATTTACAAAAAGCAACTCGCAGAAAAAAACAAACAACCAGTAAAAAAAAACTCAACTCTTGTCAAAATTAAATAAAAATTATCCTCCTTAAAATTAAAATAACTCTCCTTTAATGAATCTTTTATTCTCTTATTGCTTGTGGTTGATGACCAAAAATTCCTAAATAATCACAATTAAAAATCCAAGCGTACCATGATGTGGTAGGTAACGCGCTGGGTAATGTGCCCTTAATGCGCTATTGTTACTGTCCCCGGTCTAATGCCTTCTTGATTATGTTAGCAACACTGTCCGCGCTGCTCCCAACCTCACCAGTCTTAAAAAACCATTAGCGGGAACCTCGGGGAACCATTTACCGCTTTTGTTATGTCTCTATTCACAATTAATTTACAGCAATTAACGCATAGATATGTTTTATGACTAATTAAAATCAATCTTGAATATATTTCATAACAAGTTGTTGAGGAAAGAGGATGGGATAGTGATGTAAAACTATCGATAGTTTTAAACTTATAATAATCATTATATATTAGCTATCTTTGAAATTTGAAATGAAAATCATTTAGATTGATTAGAACTTGTTGAATAACTAATTCAAATAAAAAACGAGGAATAAGCCAAGCTTTTTGGTAGAAAATTTGATATAGAGTTGATGGTATTTTTTTGTCTATGTTTATCTGGAATGCCTGTCCAAAAGACCAATCGCTTATTTGTGGCAACCAGTCGTCAAGTCATTTTCTTAAGAAGCGAATCGGTGAGAGATAGAATGGGATTAACATTTTGGAATCCATTTATAAACAGTTACACTTATTAAATAAGCAAATGATAATTTTTGATTGACCATAATCTAATGTTGACCATTCTCACGGCTTAAGGGACAAAGCTAAGCTATCTTTGATAACATAGAACTTTCAATCATAAAGCCACCACCGTTATCAATACTTGAGGAACAATGGACAGATTTTAGGTAAAGGAACTTTCTCACAGAACGGATAGTAACTACAGTCGACGCCGTTTTATTGGGCCATTAAAGAAAAAATTGATTTGTCCCTATTAGGTGGAGAACCCAATAAAGCGGAGATCGTCAATCCACGTGTAAATGCAAAGAAAAATACCTAAAATCACTTAATCGCTGGGCTTTCCTACATGTATGGTAATTGAGATATCATCAATTGGAAATATTTGTGAGAAAAGTAAGTTAATAAGAGCATTTAGACGTATGTATCATCGTCTATTAATTTAATGATGGGGTCAAAATAATACGATTAATTTAACTTTTAAAATGTATTTTTATTAACTAGGTCTCTTATAATATGGCAAAATATACGAAATATACAAAATGACACAAATTAAAATAACTCTTTGCTTATAATATAAATTATACTTATTAAGACAAAATTTCAAAATAAGAAATGAACAAGAACACGTTTTTATGTCGTTTTATTACAGGAAAGAATCAATTGTTCATTCTCACTCTTCAATTATTAAATTACGAACCACATAATTAGTGCACCTTTTCCGGGCATCTAAAGGACTTTCCTCATTGCCTTTTGTTAAAAAAAAACGACTAAACTTTTTGATGCGGTTTCTTGCTTCTGATTGAGAAACAGGCGTGGTCTCAAATATTATTCGAAAGTCTAGGCCCAATTATCCGATGTTTTGTACCAATCAAGCGGTGATTTTTTGCCTACATTTGATTCCGTTTTATGAAAAATGGCTCGATTAAGCGGTAGTCCCAATTATCCGATGACCAAATTAAGCGGAGTCGACTTGTTAGAAGACCTAGTAGTCATACTCTTATGGGAGACGTGGAATGGACTCTTGTAGTCATCGTTACAGTCATGTAAATTGTTTTTATCGTTATAAATACAAAAGTTTTATATCTCCAATTTCTCCAGAAAATCCTGCAATATCGTAACTGGTGTACAAATGGTAGTCGGAGGAAACCAAGTCTGGTGAGTAAGCAGCATGCAATAAGATTTCCTAACACAACGCTTTGATCGTGTCCTTGCCTGTTTCCACCGTGTGCGGTAATACAATGTCTTGAAGCAAAGTCACTATTTCTTGCCATTTTTTTTTCTTTTCTTTTTCACGGATTTGATTCAAGTCATAATTCATCACACTATTTTGATCATAAAAAAACAAAGCAATGCCTTCTTTCTATACCGATTAGGCCATCCAGTAGATGCAGATGAAACTTGCACTATCGGGAATCGAAAATATTTATGAGCAGAAAAATACCAACTGGCGCCGATCATTTGATTTAATGAAACTAACTACATTACATCTACGACTCACGTATTCACTGTTAGATATATGAAAACGTTGTCTATGAAAACAGTCTAAGCATAATATAAAGATTATGTTTTAGTGTGTAAACAAAGAAAAAGTTGTATTATAGATCAATACAAACTTTAAATTCCCATGGCTGCGGTAACTGAAAGAGTCCCATGTGGGCCCTCAAATTATCCATCATTAGAGAAATAATGTCATTTACTGGAATGAAACAGTGTTTCTCGGAAACTAAAAATAATACATTAGCCAAAATATTATTTGTTATTTTTTTTTTGTTATCTCAATCATTACTTTTCTTCATTCTATATGCGATATTTAAAAAGCATTAAAAGTGAGCGTAATTCATGGCCCACATCTAAATTAGAAATTGACGAGATCTGATAAGTATGTAAAAACAATTCCTCAAATTTACACATTGTTCCACATTCGTTTACTTATTTTTGTTTGTATTTGCTCTCTAAATTACAATTAATTTTTTTATGGTCAAATAAAAGTTTTTACTTGAGTAAGTCGGCAATGCAGGCATAATACTCCATCGCGTCAGGTTTAAATACATATTTTGTATTTAAAAAAACACCTTGACAACTCTATCACATGAACAGAAAGCCTTTCCTTAAACAATGGTGTAATTAAAAGCGTACAGCGCATGTGTTCAACGTATATTATGAGTTGTCGGAATATTTTTTTCTTTTTTCTCCTATATATATTTACTCGATTTTTTTCATATTTCATATTCAGCTATTTCTTATTTTTAGGCATAACGACAGACAGTTAATTTCTGCATATAAAGAAAAACAAAGGTAGGATAACAAAATAGTCCCCTTCCCCATTTAAGCCCCCTTTTAATTTAATGAAGAACATTTTGATGACGATAAAGCTTACCTGACATTGAATAATCCTACTTATAATTTTATCCGACAAACTCTTGTAATTTAGATGAATATTATTTAAACACCATCTCTTCTCACTCAAGATGATTAGCATTTCGATTTAAGGCTTCCAATTGGATTTCTGAGACTTAATAAGAGAACGAGAAACCGATGGTTATTATGGAATGTTCTAGATAAATAAGTTTTAAATGCAAACTGTTGTGAAAAGCCATTAGGAAACTTGAACACGCATTATGCCGATTCGTTAACCAGAACGTGCGTATTTGGCTTAAAATCCCATGCGTGATGCTATAACAGTTTGGGCATTATACATTTGCAATATGGACTTATAACGTTCTGGTTTTCTGGTTAGGGATCTTGGCTTAAAAACTTATTATTCATTTATTTAATTAATTAAATTAAAATTTTATCGTTTGTTATGGCGCTTGGCATCCACAAAAACAATAATTTTCTGTATTAAAACCTTTGATGGTCGTGATATTAATTTGAGAGAAACACCAGTATACGAGTTAAGAATTTTTCCATTTTTTCAATAATAAACTATTATATATAATACAGGGGTGGTTTTTAATGATAAATTCAAATTATGGGTCGCCTTTTCACGTGTAACATCGGATGTATTTGTTTTAGATAAAGACAGGTTAACCACAATCATTGTGCACCTATAAGTGTAACCTCCTGATATGATATCTCATACGATCATGTGTTTTTTTCTGAATTTAATTAGTATGCATTGTGGCCAAAGATTAGTTTGGTAAATATTTGCTAACCTTCTATTTTGATTGTACTGAACCCTGTTCCAATTCATTAAAACCTTTCGGTCAAATATAAGATGTAAACAATAAAAACAATAACCCTCCTAAATTCTTTTACAAAAAAAATGTTTGTTATTGTTTAGAGGCGGACAACGTTTGAAATCATCAACGTCTGACAAAAAATGTTTAATTAGGCGTAAAGTTCTGTTTTAAATCCCATTGGTTTTTAGATTATCTGAACCTATTTTATCTTTGTCAATGAATTTTTATTTGACTATATTAAAAAGAATAGGATATACTTAACTAGTTCAATGCATTATAGCTTCTGAGCTGCGTGGCAGCAACGTCTGCTCGTAGACAAATATAATTCTTAAACGCTTTTGAGCACTGAGGGTGGCCAAATGGCCGAAACTTATGCTGATATAAAATAACTACTGTGTGAAAATGATAATTTATAATTATTATCCATAAAAGTATTTTCTATCTTTATTTTATATATTCGGTTAAAAAGTGAACTCTTACTATCCAAATCCTTCATTTGGATCACAGTTCAGGTTAATCCTTTCTCTCTGTCTGCTCCAATTACACTCATGTCACTACTACATACATGAGTATTGTTATAGGTTAGGAATCATAACGTTCTCTGAGTCCAGTGACACCATTCCGTCTTTCGTGACATATGACATGTTACAGTGTCATGGCACGTATAGCGGAGAACTCTACCCCCGACAGAGAAACCTTCTTTGTAGAATAATTCTTCTACTTCCTCCGTTATCCCGGGCTGCTCCTGCGGCGCGGGACGTCCTTGTGCCTACCCTACCGTGACGGGAACTCCGCTCCAGTGGGTCTCCTCCCTCCTACCAGCGGCTACAAAAGAATTACCTCCTGATAGGGATCAATCACGTCCAATCAAATGTTGACGACATTCTGAAGAAACCGGATGTGCGCTGCCTCCTTGAGGAAGCCGTGCAGCAACCGTATTTCGCAACACCCCTTCTTAGCTTGTTAAAGTTAGTTTTTGAAACCTACACTATTAGTAAGCTTTTTACTTATTTACTCGTTCCGACTTTCGGGTCTTTTTTACTTTAGCCGCGTCAGTTACTTTTTGATATTATTAGTGATTTATGATACCATTGTTTAATATGACATGTCTATTTAAAAAAATCTGGTGAGATGCGCGCAACACACAACTTTCACTTACCAACTTACTTAGATTAGAAATTGACATATTTTTTTTAATTGCCATTTCTATAAATAATATAAAAAAGATGACTTGATTTTGATTAATTTAATCAAAATCATTAAAGTCCTTTTTGAGATATTCGAAAAAACTGGTAAAAAAGTTATGAATTAAAGCGTTTGAACAATTTTGATGAAATTTTGGCTGTCACATCGTAAATCACACCAAATATCCGGTCTGATCAAAATCATTACAGCCGTTGTTGAGTAAATAAAAAAAAACACGTGAACACAAGAAAAAGTTTATTAAATAAAGTACCCCCTCCGTTTTACCAATTTTGATGAAATTTCGGCTGTCGCATCGCGGGAATATACATACATAGAATACCCAATTTCATCGAAATCATTAAAGCCGTTTTTGAGTAAATAAAAAAAAAACACGTGAAAGTGAGACAAAATTTATTAAGTAATGTACCCCCTCCATATGGCCAATTTTAATGAAATTTTTGCTGCCACATCGCGGGCATATTCAAATACCCTATTTGAGGTTCGTACGATTTTCAGTTTTTGAGCTAGTCTGTTCACACACAGACACACACACACACACAGACACACAGACCATTTCGCGGGACTTGGTTGATTGGACTCAGGGGACCCCAAAACGTGTATTTCCGTTGAAAACCGGCATTCGAAATGTTTCACGATCGCAAAACTTTCCTTACTATATATTTCATATATAGGTAAGTGAAAGTAAAAAAAAAAATAATACATGAAGGAGGTTAACTACCTATTACCTCCTAGATTTTAAGAAATGTTGAAGTTGTTTGTTTGTTAACGTACCTTCATGCTACTAAGACTAATCGGACGATGCTACAGTGGGAGTCCTAAATTTTGCCTATCCAGGCATAATTAGGATAAGGATCTTTACCGAGTACCTATCCGAGGGACTGCATAGCCAAGGATTTTTCACTCGCATTAAAAAATCTTAGGGCCATCGCGGGACGCAAAGGTTGAAGTTGGTTTTGTTAATGATGAATTTGATACAACTGAGGACATTTGGCATTTAAGACATTTCAAAGGTTCAAAATATTGCTTAAAACACGGAAATGTAGATGAGGAGACTTTATGAAGCTTGCTTTCCACCGAAGAAGATCTCCAGCGTTTAGATGCAGTTTGAGAAGTTGGAGAGAGGAAATTAAACTTTGTTAATAATAAATTTGTTTATTTATAAAAATTATTTTTGTTTCCATTAGAACCTTGTTATATAAATCACTTTAATCATCTGTTCATAACTATTATTAATTTTTTCAATTGAGGAAAACTCTTTATTGATATTATTACATTCTGTCTCATTCGAGACATTTATTATTAATTTAATATTAAGATAAATCAAATCACTCTTTTAGAAAAAGAGTGACTGTTGTGGGTTTGGTAAAAAAGACCCCGACGTTAGCATAAGATTTAAATACAAATGGAGAAACAAAGATAAATTATTCAAAAAATGTCGTGTTAAAAAAAGAAATAATCCTATTAAAATTATCACATAGTAGTGTTTATGTCGTTTATTTCCATATATATGTTAATGAATCGCTCGTTTAGAATAAAACTGCCACAATATGATATATATATGTTTTTGCTTAAGAGACTTCAAATGAAATTTTCTTTCATTAAAAATAAAAAACGATTGGATTTTAAGCCTTATATGTAAAGGTGAAGTAGTCAAGGAACTCTGTTGTATAGTTAGAGATAGCAAAAATGTTCACAACATATCCTTTCCATATAAACTTTCAGTTTTATTTATCCATGGGACTGTTATAGTGATTTATCTCCCTTCTGGTGCTCTACCATAAAAAAATTATGTATGTTCCTGACGATGCCTGAACAGGTGAAAATTTTAAATTTATCAATAAACATTATAAAAAGATTGATGAGACTCTTACTGGCCTTCCTATCTTAAAAGCTTTATTTATTTATTTTTTTGGATCGTGGCAGTATTCTGAATTATAATTAATTAAGATAAAAATTATTGATATTACATCGATTTTTAATTAAAATAAAATTATTGATAAAAAGTAATTGATATCAAAATAGTTGTTTGTAGTAAATTAAAAAATTATTGCCCTTCGGGAACCGTATTTTTTTATTTTTCTAGAATTATTTACGTCTACGGTAATCGTTTATATTTCAAATTTTAGGAGTTTTGATTGCTTTTAGTGCTATGTTAATACTTAATATATTTATTTATACATTTTTTAAATTTTTTCTCATTTACAAATGAACTAACTCATCACGTGAGACCCGTTTTATTTTTTTATTCTGGGATCAAGATATTTTTCAGATGAGTTATAGTGGAAGGGTTGTTTTATCATCTCGCCCCCGTGTTGTGTTTTTTTTTTTTGGGGGGGGGGAGCTATCCTACCCCGATATGAGTTATTGTTGTTACATACAACAGAATACTTACGAAAGCGAATATCAAAAAGTATTTTAGTACACAGACAAGGTCCATCAGACTCGTATATGGAGCACGTTTCATCGGAATTCATTTAATGAAAAAGTCGTCTCTTCTAGTTTGGATTTCATGAACGTCACCACCAAACGATTCCTAATTTTTATATTTTTTTTGGAATTTTTCCCAGTTAGCCATTATCTTCTACTATATTATTTTGAAGAGTTTATGAATATTTAAGCCCAATAAAAGGCATGAATGAATTGTACCTTCAATTACGAGTTGGTCCTACTAAAAATTAGATTTAAAAAAAAGAAATAGAAATTTAGATTCTTAGAACGTATTTGTTTTATAAACTAATCATTAGAAGTAAAGGAAAAGATGAAGGCATTTTTAACTTTTAAATATAATTTAATTCTTAAATATACCACTTACATAAATTAAATGACTGGTGCAAATTGTGGAGAATTAGTCTTAATCACGATAAATCACAACGTATAACTTTTACTCTCCGTAAAAATTTTTGTCTTCCAATTTATATCGGAAATGTCCAAATTCCCTAAACAGACACAGTACAGTACCTCGGACTATCCCTCGATAGAGGGATGACATGGGGCCCGCACGTTAAAATGAAAAGGAAACTCCAAACAAACGTCTAAAGCTACTTTACTCACTTTTTTCTAAATCCCCAAATTTAAGACTGAGGCAAAAACTAAATACGTACACATACAGTACCAGTCAAAAGTTTAGACTCACCCTTAGATTTTGGAAAATAAATAAGTAACAACATTTTATTTATTGAAAAACATAACAACTATAACTTCATTTTTAATTTATTTATAACTAGCAGTATATCCCGGTTTCTCCCAGAAAAATTTGGAAAACAATGAGAAAAGCCGTGGGTCAAAAAAAGGTCGTTAGGACAGAAATGAGATTTTTTTCGACTCCAATGGTCGATTTCGTAAAAATCTAATGTAAAGCGAGATCATAACGATTTTTGTAACGATAAAGAATTTTTCCAGACATTGGCTGAAGTTATGACATTTTAATATCGACAGGTGTTCACACCTGGTATGAAAGAACCGCTGAGCGAAATTTGGAAAATGTAGGACTAACGGTATGGATTTCTACAAAGAACGAACAAAAAAAACAAACAAACAGAATTTCATCTTTATTTATATAGATTGTATTCGAAACAATCATGTAATTTTAGAAATGTTATCCCTTGAGTTACAATGATTTTTTTAAACTTGATGATTATGAATTAAATACAAGTGAGTCTAAACTTTTGACTGGTACTGTACTTACTTAAACCTATGGGGATATACTTTTCACACATTTGCGGCATTGCTAAAAAAATATATTTACAAAAACTCCAGACCTTTCAGTCAAAGTTATTACGACTCAATTCAAAAGCACCTTGGTACGCGACTAATCAAACCTTACATACTGACTTCCACATGCCAACAGTCGACCAACACATCAAGACAAACGTTTCCACACTAACCTACACGGACATATAAACCTACTAATCAGACATATGGCCACAGATGAAATGCCCATGAATGTGAGGAGGAGATTAAAAAGGCGTTGGATGAGAGATCTCCTTCTTTAACCGACCTGAATAGCTGGATCAAGCCAGGGAAGAGGTACTGTTGGGTGCCATCCTTCCCCATGCCTGACATGTCATCATTTGTATACGGCCATCACATCTGCTGATTGTCTGTATATTGTTGACAGGTGCGGATATACAAATGAAGTTAAAAAAAAAATTGTTAAATTTATTGGCGCCCGAACACATCTTAGGAATTCAGAGAGTGATATCACATCAATCATAAAGTATTAGACTTAAAAAGTTTTATGGTAATATTTTTCGCTCTTAAATCGAATATTTTTTTTTTTTTTTTAAATCTCTTCTGACCGTTTCTGATAAAAATATAGATTTATCCCTTTTTTTTTTATTTTTAAAGTAATCTTGAAAATTTATTAGCGCGGTTTTATTTTTATCTCTAATAGTGCGACAGTAAATCAACTTTAAGGTCTCCGCATTGCCTAGTTGTTATTTTCTGGTCTATTTCTAGCGGAAACTTCCCGTTCCTCTCTTATTTATAGGCAGTTTATTTATAAGCATTGAAGCGAAGCTGCCTCCTTTTGGTATTCGCTTCTGATACAATAGTTTATTTTTAGCGATTCTAAGAATATGGAATGGAAATAATATGGTTTTGCCATTTAAAATAATATATATATATAGGTATCAATAAGAGAAAAAGATATATTTTTACATTTTATCTTTATATATATAAAAATCTCGTGTCCCGATGTGTGTCGGAGGTAAAATCAGAAACTACTCAACCGATTTTGATGAAATTTGGCTCATTGTGTGCACTTTTGTCCAACTTAAAAAGAAAGGATAATTTTTTTCTTGATAATTGACCCCAATATTTCTTTTATTGCAAATTAAATGCTTATTATACTACAATTGAGTGTGATTATTTGTAAGTTCTACAAATTTCCAACCGATGGCGGTGTAAACTGATTTATTGACACAACAATTCATTCTCTTTTATTATTTAGGGTGGGTAAGCATCCAGTAGCCAAATATATTTTTTTGGCTTAAGACTAGGAAAATCAGTGTTTTTTTCCCTTGGGCGATTATGTGTCGCCTTTTCAGGTATGGGGAAAAGATAGAATCTATTTGTTTCGTTAGTTCCTTTTACATGTGTGTTATTTATATATTAATATATATTAAACTGAAAGGTTTTATCAGTGAAATTTGATTTGACTATATTAAAAAGATTAGAATAGAGCTAATTCAACGCATAATAGCTACTGAGCACAGCAACGTGTAGCAGGGTCTTCTCGTACATTATAATTTCTTTATGCTACTACTTCACTATTGTGTGTGTGAATATGTGTGGTTAATTTTAACTCCAATGCTGTGTTTTTCTCATTCACATTTACATAAATCTAATGATAATCTCGACAGTTGGAGTTCGGTAAGTCAAACTGTTAATAAGTCGCTCCATTTTTCAGGGTCCTTGTTACATGTAGTCATCATCATACGAATTCGCATGTTATATTGAAAAAGATTCTAGACTGTTTGTTGGAACAGTTATATGACTGTATTAGTACGAGTTCTGGATCTTTTGAGAATGATATAAGCCATTTGATTTCGGACTCAATATATGCTGCAATGGGCAAGAGGCTCAAGTCTTGCTCTGTACATCGAAGCATTGTTATTAGCAATTTGTTACTAAACTCTCACTATTAGTTGATTTTTTCTAACTTTGTTAGTAATTCGAGTTTTAATTCTATGTCTGACATTGTGAATTATATTTTTTCTAATAAAAATTATTTAAACCCAAAATAATGTTGCAATATTAAAATCTTAGAATTTATTTTTTGTTGTGGCTATTAAAAGTAACAGCTCAAGCTCTCAGGCTTGTAGAGCACAAAACTTTTTGTTTGTACACAGCAATGGCGTTCTTCATTACTAAAGGTGCCTTTAGTAATTGTGGGAAACACATCCTTTGCATAGAGATCTTGCCAAGATCAATTCTTTCTACTCACTTTACAACTTAAAAATTTGATTCCCATATTGAAATGATCAGAATAAGTTTTTGTTTGAATTAAAACTTTATTACCCCAACATACGAAAACTAGCAAATAAACTAACTCGTTTAATTTTATTCATCAGCTCTGTTTAATTTTCATTCAATAATAATACTAATCCTTAATCACTCACCAGTTTTACGATAAATATTAGACTGTCACCATTTGCTTCAATTTTATTCCAAATTAATTATCATCAATTTATTATATAGCCCTAGCTGTATATCCTGGTTTTACCCGGGGAATTTCGACTCGTCTCCAATGCGAGACCAATCGAAGCAGATCATAACGATTTTTATAACAATAAAGAATATACCTGAGAGAGATTGGCTGAGGTTATGCAATCTTAATAAGGACAGGTGTTCGCACCTGGTATGAAAGAACCACTGGGGCAAATTCGGAGAATTATGGACAAACGGTATGGCTTTCTATAAAGAACACACAAACAGCATTCTAACTTTATTTATATAGATTACTAGCTGTATATACCGGTTTCACCCAGGGAATTTGATTTTTTAAATCTATAAATTCTATAAAGTGAGCCTTTTTTTCGACTCAAACGGTCGATTTCGTAAAAAAGCGAGATCATAACGATTTTTATAACAATAAAGAATATACCCAGAGATTGGCTGAAGTTATGCAATTTTAATATGGACAGGTGTTCGCACCTGGTATGAAAGAACCACTGAGCGAAATTTGGAGAATTTAGGACAAACGGTATGGATTTCTTTAAAGAATAAACAAACAAACAGAATTTCATCTTTATTTATTTAGATTACCTTCGACTATTTTTTTAAATTTTTAGCAAGGTTCTCGTAAATTTTCTCTTTGTTTTATTTTTTGGTGAAAAAAAACTTGTATTATTCGTTTTATAAAAGCAATCCTATATAAACAGTTATATACTTGTATAAACGTTGGCATTTATGCGATGTTTTCAAATAGACATGTCTACCTAAAGGTGAAGTTTTTTGTAGCAATAATAAAACAAAGCTTATTATTATTATTAATCATCGATTTCGAAGATCAACAAATGATGATGAAATATAAGAAATTATTTATATTTAAAAAAGTTGTGTGAACTAAATTTCTAAACTTAAAACGATCCTGGTTTTCAAAGCACAATTATTCTGCCAGTCGATATCATACTAAATAAATAATCGAATTGATCGCACGAGTACTCTACGTCCTTTGTTTTTATATAAAACAACAGCAAATCTTGAAAATTATTATTACGATAATGAAACGATTGTTATCTAAAAAATAAATAAAATAAATAATTAATATAAAAACTAACATGTTTGATTTTTCGTAAGAATTTTTTATTACATCTTAACAGTAAATATGTATACAAATTTCTTTTTATACATTTTCTTTTTTCATTATTTTTTTTTCTGAACGCACAGATTGTATTTAAATATTTAAAAATTGATCCTCAATTATAGCCTCTCGAATTTTATATATGTCTGACGTTTCGGCATTCATACCATTTTAAAGGTTATATTTCCTAAAAACAAACCTTAATTATATAATTAACAGTGTGCATAACCACCTGTAACCATAAAACTGTTACAATTAAATAGATTAAATGTCAAACACATCATAGATTGAAATTTTATATAAATAATAATAATAATAAGTCTCTACTCTTGCTTTATTGGTCGTAGGGCATTTATAGTAATCTATTGGTACCTAGTTATAAAAATTTAAAAATAGAAATTTTATCAATAAATTTAAAAAACAAACCCGAGAAATAAAAATCATCAAGTTATAACATTTTGACCTTGAAAAATAGTATTTATATCAATTAATTAGGTGAGTATTGCTTTCACTTAACTGAAAACCTAATTTGTTCAAAATAATTTCAGCATATAACAAAAATAGAGAAAAAAAGAAGAAAACAGTAATTTTTATTTAATTTTAGATGTTCTATACTGTACAAGAAATTATAGCGTACATCATGGCCTCAAAACGCATATGTTTTAGTTCTTAATCCTTCGAAAGCCGAGCGGTCTAATGCTGAATTTTCAGATTGACTCGTCCGTCTAATGACCGAATAATCTGCACAGCAGCTTATTTCCAAAACCCCTTGGTCGTTCCTCACCCCTTAAAATAGGCTGGGTTCAGAAAATATGGGAATTGAAATATACGCATTTTAAAAATTAAATGCATAATAGTTTTGAATCAAACATTCATAAAAAAGTAGGATAAATTTATATTCTAAAATTATTAAAATTTTCTTTGTAAAATCAAGGAAGAGTTACATCTTTTATAAAAATTGTTCGTAACAATAAATATATTTTTTAAGAAAATATCTCCGGCAATTAAAGACAAAACAAAATCGATTGCAACATATATATTATTCAAGAAATCGATTTAAAAATTTAAGGAGGATTCCTAAAGCCAACAGGTCTAGAAGCCAACGGTTGTTGCCCCAATTTCATTTTAAATTGCTATCCGATGAATCAATGGAATTTCCACGGTCACTTGAATATTTCACCTTTGGTTTCTCCTGAAATAGATTGCTGAACAAACAATAATAATAAATTCTCGTCGGTTTCACCTCTGAAATAAATAATAAATTTCATATATATTTATTTTTAGTGAGATGTTCGAGACCAAGTAAGATTATATGAGATAATTTCGTGAGGGTTGAGGTCTTGAAAATTAAATAAGGTTTATTTTTTTCTTGCCAATGTTTCGTCCATTTTATAGACATCCTCAGGGCTACAATGGAAGAAAACAAAAGCAGATGAAAGAAAAGATTACATAGAAAGTAGAAAGTAAGCTGACTATACACTAGATATATCTATAAACTATAATACTAAAAATAATAAGATCTATAAACTAGATACATATTTGGCATTATTTCCTTTAATACATCACAGAGATGACTACTGTATAGTGTTACAATTGTAATATCTTATGTGTTATGTTCTATATGATGATATATCATGTGTTGTTTGATTGAGAATGAATGAAAATATGTTGGTATTTTTGTGGGGAAGTGTAAACAACTAATTATTAAATTCACAAAAGGTAATTAGTGGAAAATAAAATTTCGATAACATACCTTGTAAGACTAGATTGGTAATTATAAAATAATTCACTACATACTATTACTATTAGCTAGTGTCCAAACATAAACAACGGCTTATCACTAATAAGCGGTGTTACTTAAGTTATATACATTGAGCCAACCATAAAAGGACAGATATACTATACATATTAAAATATTTGACTCTGATAATGTGAAAACAATAATATGTATATCTTATCAACAATTTACTATGTTAATGTGAACTATATAACAATTAAATATGATTCTAAAATAATAAAATATGAATAAATGATAATAAAACAAAAGATAAATCATCTGATAATTGTAATGATAACATGGTGACCATAATTGACAATTATTTGGTATATTCGAATAATTGGCTATAACATTTACTTAGTTTATTTATGTCTTCTTTGATGTTAGATGCGTTCCTTTGGTGTTTAGAATATAAATCATTTCTTTGAATTTCCTTTTATGAGTGCTACAGTCTTTGTCTAAAATTTTGGCATCTTTGAATTGAAAAGTATGATTTTCTTTGATGGCATGTGTTGCAAAGGCACAATTAACTATATTTCTCCGAATATCTGATTTATGGCCTGATATTCTATTTTTCATATATTGGCTAGTTTCCCCAATATAGATGGTTGAACAGGCATCTTCACATGGTATCATATTTATATTTAACTGTTGATATTATATGTTTTTTTCTGAAGTTCAGTCAAGAATAAATAAATATTTAAGGTGATGTTTCGAGGCTATATTGTTCCCATAATCATGCCTGCAATGAACAAACACGCTGGAAAAAAAATATATCTGGTTTTTATATTTTAAAAGTTTTTATAATTATAGAATGGTTAGTCTGACAAATTATTTTAGAAATCAAGAGAGAAAAGTGTTTTCAGTAAGTGATGCAATCTTACGGTGAAATAATCACTCGGTCAGTTATCTTAAAATAAAAGTAAGTATTCCGTAACTTTAGAAATCGTGAAATAAAAAATAAAATAAAAACTCTATTAAACTCACAACAAAAAAAAAAAATAGTTTTTCAAGCCCCTCATCGGACTTAAAGCAACCCTGTTTAAGCCCGAGTTCGACCTAGTTCTCTTTTATCGTAGCTAGTTATAATTGGATTGTCCTCTATTATATTAGTTATGATTGCTCGGCACTCAACTTGTTAAACTCCTGCATTATTTTAGTCCAAGTTACAAGTGATATGAAAGTGTTTTCAACATCAACATTGACTCGCCTTATCATCCCTCGCAATGGTTAAAATTGTTTTCTCGCATTGACAGAATAATTTTATATCGTTTGCTATTTCCACACATTTCGGTTGCTTCTTTCAAGAACGTCATATCTCAAAAAAACATCTTCGAAGTGAATTTAAAGTTTAAAAAATGCTTTAAATAATTTGAGCATCACGTATTTACTCTCTAAAGTAAAATAAATGTTTTTATTGTTAAATAAAAGTTTTTATTTTCGTAAGTGTTAATTCAGGAAATGAATTATCACTTACGAAAATAAACCGGGTCTGCTCGTTATGCCTATATATTCCTGCACTCATTAGCGGAAATTGAAATTTTAATATTGGGGGAACAATTTTTTTTTTCTCCCCCTTTAAGAAAAATTATCTTGGGTCAGCCAATAACTTAACAAATAATGACCTTTATCCCCCATTAATCACTCATCCTCCATCCTCTCCCCTGACCCGTTAAACCCCGTATAGCCTAAACAGCGTGGAAGGGGAGGAGCCAAAAAAAAAATAATAATAAATAAATAAATAGTAACAAAAAAATTAAATGTGTCCAAACCTTTCCCGGTCTCCACTGAAGGTAATGCTAAAATATTGTCATTATTATTGTTTCTGTAGCCAATATAGTCGCAATATATCATAGCAAGCTCTCATCGACAACTTATAGTCTATGGGAAGAGCTCTAGGGCTAGGGCAGAAAGAGGTTTAGCTATCCTGAGAGAGGGAGACCGCAAGCCCTTGAGACAGGCAATATAGAGCCGCTACTAAAACAACAATAGGTGGCTAATGACTGGGGCCGAGTGTTTGCCCAGCCTCGGATATTGGCCCTGCTTGGTCCGGCCAAGGGTCTTTGCTGATGAGGTTCTAGTCTCGCAGGGGACAGCTCACTTGTCCCTATCCTCTTTAAGGACTCCCTCTAGTGCCATAGCCAAAGCCATTCGATATTAACCCTTGACAACAAAACTTCCTCAACTTACCTTAAGCACAAATGCAAACAAGTTTTTTTTTTTTTCTCCTAAGATATAAGACCAGAATTGTTCATTCTAAAATCTAGGAACTAAAGTTTCTAAACTGAAATATAATCATAGAAGATTGTTTTGGAACATGTTTTTTTCACCCCAATTTTATTTTTATTTTATAAGTCTCTATTTAGTTGTTACGAAGACTTCATTTAGGTAACATGGAAAAAAATAATTTCCATTAAATACTAATATTATA
This sequence comes from Aelia acuminata, assembly GCA_911387785.2. Taxonomy (NCBI): domain Eukaryota; kingdom Metazoa; phylum Arthropoda; class Insecta; order Hemiptera; family Pentatomidae; genus Aelia; species Aelia acuminata. The sequence goes on along the minus strand of OU426984.1, from coordinate 23,508,934 downwards.
CATTATACATATACTACTACTACTACAGTACAAATAATATCTTCGAACAAGCAATCAATTATCATTTTAGTGAAACCTTTTTTTCTCCCTTATATGTTTATCGAATTATTTCCTATTTAGCCATTTCTTATTACTAGGCATAAGTCCTTTACATAAACTAAATCAAAGGTTTGTTATAGGAATCAAATTTCCCTTCGCCATTTAAACCTTACAAGTACATTTATATGAACATAAAACCAACCTCATATTAAAGAATACTTGATTCTGAAGAGGAAATGGTTGGGGAAACGTGAAATGAATAATAAAATAAATAAGATAGTTAGATATAGAATGCAACACCTCAAAGTCTCGTATTATTTCAAAAATCACTTGATCATGCAGATTACATGCCAAATTTTCGCTTATTCAGGCATCTTTAGGGCTACAACAGTTTGGCATGCAAGCTAGAAACAGACTCAGACTGACTCAGTCTGTTTCTAGCTTGCATGCCAAACTGTTGTAGCCCTGAAGATGCCTGAATAGGCGAAAATTTGGCATGTAATCTGCATGATCAAGTGAATTTTTGAAATAATACGAGACTTTGAGGCCTTGCATTCTATATCTATAATTCAATAGTCTCTTCCTAAAAACTTATTTACTATAATATAGTTAAAAAATAGAATTAATCAATTAAAAATAAAAAACTTTTTAATTGATAGGGGGTTAGTTCACTGGAGACCCTCCCTCATAAATATACAATACAATAACAAATGAATAATAAAATCAATAAAAATAAAACAAAGTAAATAAAATAAAATAAATAAATAAAATAATAAAAAAACTTAACAAAGCCTGTATAAAGTGGTTACTGTTAATTGAAAAATTAAGAGAGAAACTTGGCTGTTGAGTGATCGCAGTCAAATGACCTCCCTGCTCTGCCGCCGACCAATAAACAGTACTTCGTTATTAACTACTGCACCGAAGGCACTTCATGAGTTCCAGATGTCCAGGTATACAGGTACTACAATAGTATTGATAAGCCAGATAAACTCTTACTGAATTTTAGCGGAGCATGACAGCTGTGGGAAGATGGCTTTGTAGGTGGGATGTGAAAGTGGAAACTGACCAGCGGTGTCCTGCTCCACTGGCAGGGAACATTACTCAGTCCCTTTCTTTCCTCCATCTACGACTCATAACACTTACACACCCTTTCTCTTGACCGCCTCAAGGTTCCCCTTTCTTACTACTTCCCTTTGTTTCTCTTACTCTTCCATTCTTCAAGAGGTTTCTCGGCTGGTATAAGTCTCCAAGGAGTTCCATTCACTTACAGAAAAATAGGACAAATTAAGAGTAATGAAGAAATTTTAAACTGAAAAATGATTTCATTAAATAAAAAAAAAATATTGTATTCAGTCAATGGTTGGTATATACTATATTTTTTGGAAGGGAGGGGAAAGGCACAAATCGCATCAAGTTATAATAGGTTTCGGCAATAAGACTTAACTTCTAAGTAACTCATTCGATGTAAAATTATATTTTGTTCTGTTTTAAAGAGAATATTAACATTGCGATGAATGGTTTTCGAGTTTTAAGTAAAAAACTGAAAAATGTACAAAAGCCTATAAGATTTTATGGCTATCATTCGTTGCTGAGTTCAAATTTGTTGTATAATTCTTCAAATCATCATTCTTGTGTCCCCTATCTCCCTAATTACCATAAATAGGATATAGAAAAGACGTAGGATGAGAGATCTTCATTAATAAGTCGAAGTAACTGACAAAAGCTAGGGAAGAGAAATTTCAGTGTGAAATCCTACTTCATGCCTGACATCTCATTATTAGATTATCATACGATATTAGCAAAAAAAAAAAAAAATACATAAAGAAAAACACTGAAATCTAAGGATATTAATTGTCTCTCCTCAATACATGTTTTAAAAATTGCTTTTATTTCTATTTAATGTTTTGTAAAGGTGTCATATGTGGTGTAGTGGTTAGCATAGCAACCTACAATACTAAAGATCACAGGTTCGCGCCTGCGGTGGCCCTAGGATTTTTTAATGGGAGTAAGATCTAATTTACGGTGGTCAATTTTTGAAGGGTCTCATGCTACCAGTTCAAGAAAGTCTTTAAACACGTATATACTATGTAAATATGTAAATTCCTTAATCTTGTGTTTTAAAAAATGAATAATCTAAAATTTAAACACATCTATGCTTTAATTCAACCCTCACCTATGCCCATGACGCACTAAATACGCTCTATACGATACTAAACATACGGTGTGTAGGTACTTTAATTAAGTAGGATTTAAATAGGTTAGAGTACGCATGCTTTGCATGGGTCAGCTAGTATTACTAATTAATAAATTCTAACGTTAGTATTCGTCTTGTTTTTCTCTGCAGGTTACTACAGGTTAGTTCCTAAATAAGTTGAACATATCTAGTCACTGATTCTAAAATAAGATTTTAGTTTAGAAAAAAATTGATAATTTTTTTTTTTTCTAAAGAAATACAGGAAAATATAAAAAGTTGAATTGTAAACGAGACGTCATCCTGATTCTTGATATCGTTTTTCTATATACTTTTCCGGAAATCGTGCATTGTATTTGTATACGGAAGGGAACATAGAATGGAGTTGGAACTGTTTTATTGAGCGGTCCTTGCGAACGTTGGCTATTGTTTGCGAAAGCCCCAGTGATTCCATACGTTCTGTTATCAAAGGTTGATTGGAACTAGTCCTTTAGTATTCAGTGTATGTAACTGTAGTTGGAAGGAAAATGAAACTATTTCCATTTCATAATATGACGGTGCTATGTGTTGGTTTAACATAACATAATAGAAACATTTCCAACATTAATAATGGAATAATGCATCTGTATTGCGTTATTTCCTCTTAGTCACGGTGAAAAAAAAAAATTCTATTTACATCTGTCAGCAAGATACTGACAATCAGTAAATAAGACGGCCATAGAGAAAAAAAAAAATTCATGTCAGGCAGTGGGAAGGAAAAACCCGGCAGCACACCATTCCTGAATTGATTGAATTTCCTCGATAAAGAACATTCTTTTCGTTGAAAACTCAATAACTTTTTTCTTATGGAAATATTTTCGTTTTTAGGTTTTTAGCACAATAAGAAAAAAAAAAAACTTTATTCCGTAGCATATTTGAATCCATTAAACCTGGCCGATCCATTAAATCAATTCTTTACTTTGCATGTCAGCCTAAAATACTAAAAGTGGCAGTTTCGCGTCCCGTGGTGGCTCCAGGATTTTTTAAATGTAGTAAAAGTTCCTTGGCTATTCCTTCCCCCGGACAGAACGTAAAATGGATGTCCCGAGCCTGTGCGATGTCAGGTACTCGTTATAGATCCCTATCCTAATTATGCTTTCAAATTTAAGATTCAAGCCGATTAGCTTTTGTAGCAGTAATGGCGTTAAACGAACAAACATAAATTCTGTAGGTACTGTGAGTGCGAATAAAGCGGACGATTCAAGAAAAACGGATAGGACCGATCAATATTAAAGGTGTTTTCTTCCATAACTACAAAAATCTTTAATGATTCGGCAAAGTTTGAGAGAGCTTAACAGGGAGGTTTTGATGCATTCGACGTATATCCCGGGTTTTGACGTTATGCCTTTCTTCAGAGAAGACCTAAAGGTGACTTTACTTTACTTTAGGTAATCTCTAACCTTAGTAATCGAACAGGACCCCGAACCTTCCTAACGGCGCATCACGAACAGATATTTATACTGAAACGTGAAGTCGAGCGAACAATGATGTCTAACCGCACCTATGCACCTTAATAATTTTCATTACGAAGATAGCTGATTTGAAACTAGCGGCTGCTCTGGCTTTTGATCTAGCTTATTATGGATAAAAGCAACGACAGAAAAATGCTAAAAGAAGGTCTAGAAGCTTATCTTAACTGACACTAGCGCTATCCCCAATTACACAGGCAAACGTATAAAGTTAAAAGATAAAGTACATGTTCGAGTTCGTGCCATATTTAGATTTGGCGAACAGTGTTCTGGACAGCCTGTTCGAGGGTAAAGTTCTTATAGTGTAAAGGCACCTTAAAATGGCGGTCCCGAGTCAGTGCGATGTCAGGTACTCGTTAAAGATACCTGGATAGGCAACATTTATGACTCCCTTTGTAGCTTCGTCCCATTATCAATAAAATAGGGTTTATGCATAGTAAGTTGAAATAACTATGAGCTCTAAGTATGTAGTTCTTATTATAGTAATTGAATAAATAAAACTAAACCTCAGAGTAATACCTAAGAATAAAATAATAAAAGGCTCAACAGAAGGAGAGAAAGGACAGGACGAGAGGCAAGGTGACCTCAGAGGCAGCCTCATTAGTATTTTTTAACCTCACTCCTCCCTGAGTGGTCTGAGGTGTGCTCCACCTCCCAGCCCTTGTCTTTGTCTCGCTCCAACACTCGGTTCATTACCTGGGAATTCGTTGCATTCACCTCTTCGTACACCGAGGAGGGAGGTGACAGTAATTAAGACGCTAGCATTTTAAATTTTGAACAGGAAAGTGTATAATTATATCATTATAGTATATATTTTTTTTAAAAAATCCAGAAAAAATATATGAATAAACATTATAGAGTAGCTAGTTAAAAGGGCTTGACGATTTCATAAAATAATAATAATAATTATTATATCATAATAATCATTATTAATCTCATGCTAAAAACGCCATTTATTAGTACAAATATATAACAATAAAATATATATTAATAATACAAAAACTATAATACCTAACACCAATTGATTAAGATCTCTAGATAGATCTTATTATTACATTTCTAGACAAAAAATCCATAACCATGCACACAATACAAAATGAATAAGTCCTCTAAAAACATTGGCAACCAGCTTACATATAATATAACATATAACGTCTATCATCACATATCGCTCCATTGCTTCCCTTTCAACAACATATATATATATACACATTTTTCATTGGTACCTCCAGTGTTGAGAGTATACCAAATATTTTAACAATCTAAATTTTATTACAGATTTATTTTATATTTTTATATTGACCCTCTTATTATTTTTTTTTTTTTTTTTTTTTTACATTTTCGATTTGTAGAGCACTATATCTATTTTATATACTACATTTTATCTTATTAACTTATGCTTCATTGTTACTTTATGCTTCATTGGCCTTTTTAATCTTATTACAATATTTTCACCTACAGTTCAATATTATTTCCATTACCTTGGATAAGCTATTTTGAGTTTTCTCTCATTTTCATTATTATTGTTGTCGTGGTCTTACTTTAATTACTATAATTTTTAAATTCTATAAAAAAAAATTATATTTATTTTTATCTAATATTTAATTTTTTTTTTTAAGTTTCATATAGATTTAATATTTGTTTATATAATTTCTCTGACTGGTTTGTCTTCTGCCTTTTCCCATTTAGCCCTGATGATGACCTAAAATTTGGGTCGAAACGTCGGCTACAATAAAATATGTAAATCACATATTTGTGCTACTTATTTTGACTGCACCCCCAACCATTTCCTCTTCTTTAACAATCTAACTCTAATCTTCTAAATAAAGGAATTATAATTGCTATTGTTTTTCAAACTTTTATTCAGCAGAATCAAAACCTAAACACAAAAATAATAATTAATTAGAGGTTTCCCTTTTTTACTGGAAAAGGTTGTGCAAATATTTTCCCCCTTTTCCTCATAATAATGATTCTTTTTTCTTTTTCATATAATTACGGTGTTAACTTACCGAAAAGATAATACGAAACAATTATTATTTTATTCCGACTAGGGGAGAGAAGATGGACGCATCGAAATAATTAGCAAAAAAAAAAAAAAAAAAAAATCAACACGGTAGAGCTCATGGAAAAGTTTCGGTTTCATAAATAACCCAAACTCATTTCCCACCCTCCTCGGCAGAAACTCCTCTTCTTTCTATTTCCCCCGACTAAGGAGTAATGAGAAATCCACTTAATTATAGGAGAAAGAGTCGAGTATCCCTAACTACTTTCAGCTTTAGATGATACCATTTAAGCAATTACTTTTGGCTTAAATTACACCTAACCCTACGCTCTAATTCCCCAATAGTTTTCTCTAATTGAATAAATAAATATCTAATGAGGTACTTTCCAGGGAGAGAGAGAGAGAGAGGGAGAGAGAGAGAACTTGTTCAAGAACTATATTTTTTGAGCATAAAGGGCCTCAAAAAGGGTGTGAGAGAGTGTAACTGTGGTGCAGTGCGGCTTACTAATGAGTGACCCCGTCATTAATTATTTTTGTAATCTTTATATATATGTATATATATATATATATATATATATATATATATATATATATATATATATATATATATATATTAAAATCTCGTGTCACGATGTTTTTCGAGGGTGAAATCAGAAACTACTCAACCGATCTATATAAAATTTGGCTTATTGTGTGTAGTTTTGTCCAACTTAAAAGATAGATTGATGTTTATCTCGATTATTGGCCTCAATATTTCTTTTATAGCAAATTAAATACTTATCACACTACGATTGAGTGTGATAATTTGTAAGTTCTATAAATTTTCAACAGATGGCGGAGTAAGTTGATATATTGACACAACACTTCATTTTCTTTCGTAATTTAGGGTTGGTAAGCATCCAAATCCAAATTTTTATGTTTTGATAAGTATCACTGTAAGAACATGCAGCATGGTTTGAGGTTCCTCCGCTCCGTGCTCGCTCTTGATAACCTGTTTGAGGTAGAACCTACTGATTTTGGCTTAAAATTATAATTTACCAAATTATACCAAAATAAAATAAGATCAAAATGAAAATCCGGACTATCAATCAATCTATCGTAAAGAAAGACAGTTATTAACTATCACACATCTCTGAAAATTATTGTATTAAGGTGCAGATGTAGATGCGGTCAGACAATATTGTTAGCTCGACTTCACATTCAAGTATAAATAACTGTTCGCAGTACGCCGCAGCGGCAAGGTTCGGGAGATTACTTGTTCGAGGATAAGGCCCGCACAGTGTAAAAACATCTTAATGGGCAGAAGAAAATAAAATGACTAAACGCTTAGTATCTTTTAAGATATCATGTATGATACGATGTGCCACACTCTAGGGCATTTTGTATTAGTGATCTAAGTATCCATTCGTACAAAAACAATAAAAGAATCACCAAATATGGAAATCCAAAAGGAGAAAAGAAACACAATATGATAACACAAATAGTAAGAAAGATTACAAAAATTATCACTTCGTAACACAGCAATAAACATATGATTCGGGCTTGAGAACAAGACTAACTCTCCAGTGCATCGCTTCTTATATATAGTCGTTAAGAGAACAGTCTAAAAACTCCTCGGCCGGCGTAGATGGTACTCAAAATGATAACACGCGGAGGCCCCTCAACTCCTATCATATCATGATGAGCTGCACCACAGCGAAAATAACATAACTCAAGATCTCAACGCACCTTCAAATTACTAATATAATTTTACCTCATTACCTTATACCACAGGTAGTATAAGGTAATGAGGTAAAACAGCATCGTTCCATTAGCATTAATGGTTCGAATTCCACATTTTAATACTGTTTTTCTGTTTTAGAGGAATCAGAAAAAAAAAGAAAAAAAAAAGAAAAAAAAAGAAAAAAAAAAAAAGATTGTACTTTAACATCGTAGTCACAGACATGTACTATGATCGTTGGTTCCAACTGTAAGTTCTTTTCAACAAAAGGTCTAGAATAATGCTAAACCAATTATTTGTCTTTTGTTTTTGTTTAACGTTACAGTAATTTTAAGAAATAACAATCTAAGAGAGGCCATGTTTCTTGTATATTTTTATTCGATATCAGAATTGTAGTAACTAATAGTTACTTGAGCTTTGATTTAGTGAGCGGAAGTACGATTTACACGAGGCTTTTACAGATCCTCAACGGGCATGAATGGAGGAGCATGGATGAATGGAGAGACCGTACTAAGGTGCTGTGTGTGTGTGGCCGAGGGAGGTGGGGCGCTCAGGTAACTGGGCAGGTAGGTGGGTCTTTTGTTGCTCTTTAGAAGGCTAAATATACTCCTTCCTCTGCGGGCCTTTTTTCCTTTAGCGTGGGTCTGACTTTTGTAGTTTACTGGGACGTAATGCCAGACCCCTGGGCGTTCACAGCGCTTTTAGGAACGTATGATTTGGAGAAAAAGAAAAAAATATAATCTGTGAGAAAAAGGCCTGCAGGAAATATTTAAAAAAAAAACACATAGGGGAGAGCGGGGTTGGTTGGCAACAGTTTTCACTTTTTTGATTGTACAGTCGTTCCAGTTAATATAATCCCAATAGGGCTGATACCACTGTAAACTCCAAGTATTAGAGTACTTCAAGTATTTTTTTTCCCCACATAATATTTAATACTAGGATCATAGAAAATTGAAGAATTCGTCAATTAACCCCGTATGTGGGGCAGGTTGGCCTAGAAGGTGGGGTTGTTTAAACATCTCATTCAAGTACTGCCCGACAGATATTATTGTTATTAAAAGCTGCACTATAATAGTATAATAATTATGTTAATTAATCTAATCTTAATTTGTGGCTGACCACCATTTTTAAATTATTTTTAAATAATTCACTTTTTGAAGAGAAAAGATTTGGCTCCGCCGGGAGTCGAACCCGGGTCTCCTGCGTTACATAATTGGGTGGTCAGCCACAAATTAAGATTAGATTAATTAAAATAATTTAAAAAAAAAATTGACTTAAGTCAATAAAATATCATAAATTGGACATAATTTGTCCACCTCCCGCTACTACTCACAAAACTTGTGAGATAGGGGGAGTAGGTATCAGTGAAGAGGAAGGATTTGCTCTGCCTTGAGCCGAGCTCTGTGGTGTAGCGGTTGGCATCCTCGCATGTAACGCAGGAGACCCGGGTTCGACTCCCGGCGGAGCCAAATCTTTTCTCTTCAAAAAGTGAATTATTTAAATATAATAATTATGAATCGTTTTTTTAACAACTTTTAAGGGAAAATAGAATGACAATAAAAGAAGATAGAAGTTTGTACTGTCGTCACTTTGTACATAAGGAAAATTCCTCTCATCCTCCTTGCTGGAACTAAAAACAATTGGTAGGTTCACCTTTGTTTATGTTTACCTTGCTTTTGTTAATTGCTACTGTGCAAACCAACCCTAGTTGAAGAGAGCCAACTAACCCCACAGGAGAGATCATATGAAAAATGGCTGCCGGGACAGGGGAAAACAATCAAACTAGAAACAAGTTAGTCGAAAGGTTAGGTTTTCCAAAGGAGTTTGGGGCTATGTGAATAGAATCGGAGTCAAATGTTTTGCCATGCCTTTAAACCATATTTACTGAAAATATAAAAATTTACCTACATGTTGTAAAATCAATCAATGAAGAACACTCTTCTTTACACTGTTAGCATCGGATTGAAAACTCAGGACAAGACACCCGCGGTCGAGAGGGTCACATGGTACAATGGTGGGGCCTTCACAATAGGTATGACGGAAACTATAAGCCAATGGCTAACCTACCCCCTATGCCAACCAACCCCGCTCTCCCCTACAGGTCTCTTTAGAAATTGCAAACCGATAGATCGGTATTGACAAATGTTCCGAGAGCACGTATAGTTTTACATGAGTAGTTGTTAACACGTTAACTGCGACGAGGGGTCATTTGACCCCTTGCGGTGGCTTCCTTTACTGCGAGCCATTAAACGTGTATTTGTCGTTAACTGCGATGCTTGTCACGCATCCTGTTTTAATATTTTTCAGATTTTTTATTTATTTTTTATAATGCACGGCTTAATACTACTTATATATCGAAAAAAAATGTAAGGGGTCACTTGACCCCTTGTCGCATTATAGTTTAAATGTTTTCCTTAATGCGGCAAGGGGTCAAATGACCCCTTGGTCTTTGAATGCTCATTACACTTCATCTTACTATTGTTTTAGCATATTATATCAAATATTAATGAATATGTAAATAAAAAATATTTTTTCTATTTCCGTAAATGTTTGAAAGCGGTGAAAGCGACAGTAATTTTCCTTGAATCACATTTATCTAAGGGTGAATCACAGATTCACCTTCCTTTCTTGTTCTTCGACTGATTCTACTTAGTATTTTTGACACCTGGGCTCTCATTTATTTGTCTCGATTCAGTAAATAATTTCGATACGTATTCACGTGGTAAGAAACTTGCCGATTTAGCACTTTCATAGCGGAATTCAACTTCAAGCAAAGATGAAGGAACTAGTTCAAGTTTTGAAGATAGTTATGATTCATATAAGGAAGAAATGTTCGGGCTGTTATGAAAAGCTATGAGCAGTGCAGAAGCCCAAAAAAAGGTGAAGAAGGTCAGGACATACTATGACGACTGTGCAGACAACCGTCTCTTTGCTTGCAGTGCTTCAATGATAAACATTATAAAATGTAGTTTTCACGTGTTATTTTTTTTAATAATTTAATTTGTAATAATTAGGTTTATTTTTTTAAATACACAAAAGCTACACCTATGTTCATTTATTTATAATAAAAACATAGGTTTGGTTTTTTTTTTGATATCTGAATTCTTCCTTTCATGAATTATAAATGCTGACAATTAAGTAAATTAAAACCATATAGTAAACATTTTATGATTGAACGTAAAAGGAAAGAAAAAAATTACTGTTAGTATAACACAGATGTTGTGGAAAAAATAAGTAATAAAAAAATATATTCAGAAGCAACAGAATTCAACCCTGCTTCTGTTACGAATTCTAGTACGCCAGGTATTTGTAAAAAAAATGGATTTCACTTTAAAACATTCATCAATGTTTACAGAGAGTTAATTTTAATGTCTAAGGGACAAGGGGTCAATCAGCCCCTTGACACAGTTTAGCAGTGTGGTAGCATGGGGTCATTTGACCCCTCGTCGCAGTTAACGAAAATCCCAGTTTATTTGCTTCGCAGCTAACGTGTTAAGCATCAACACAGAATATCACCTTTGCGCTTATTTGTTCCCCTCTATTTAGTGTCTTTAAAAACAAAAACTTTATACAATAAATAAATAAAGAAATAGAAAAAAAAATTAATAACATTAATGTATAATCACTATATAAAATTAAGATTACCTCGGCGTTGATAACCAGATGGGTTTTACGCCGTTAAACATAAATAAACAAACAAACAAGACTCCCGAGGTCGAGTGGGTAACATTGTACAATGGTGGGGCCTTCACAATAGGTGTGACAGAAACTATAAGCCAATGGCCAACCTACCCCCTATGCCAACCAATCCTGCTCTCCCCTACTATGTAAACTTTATTTTTTTATATATTTAAGTATAACGTATGTTTAGAGTTTTACATATGCATAATGTCCCTCCTACAGAAAAAAAAAAAATAGAATAATATTTGTATAATGTATAATGTGTATATTAGTTAAAGCTCAATTGGAAAAATTATTGGAAGACTTATAATTTCGCATGTGAGAGTTATCAAATATCTGTTATCGGACCAAACCGTATAATTGAAGCTGTTTTATCCAAGATAGAAGTTATCTTTGTTCTAATGCAGTTATCTTTGTTCGAAATGTCGAATAATAGATAATTGTATGCATTAGTGGAATATAATTATATTATGTATTATTCTAAAGTTATCTATTATATAAGATGAACTTTGCCTTACTCTGCTCCATTGATAGAATCGTTGTCACATAATAACCCGATGACAATACGCCGCTATTCTCACCGATTGTCACGGCCGGGAAAATTCCAGAAGGATTTCCCGGAGTGAAATTGCGATGGTTAAAACAGCGGAAAAGGAATTATAAGCAATTTCAGTAATAACGGGGAGACAGACGTGAGGTAGAAGCCAACACCAATGTCGAAACACTTGCAAACCTCAAAGCAATCAATTTCCCGACATAATCAATCCAGATGTTATTAGTTGGTGAACTGTTTTGCTCTAATGTCAACATGGGTGATTAAAAACATGCTCGTTAAGAATTCGATACAAAAAAAAAAAAAAAAAAAGGTGCATCAGCGGTATTTATCTTTCATTAGCGGGTCGGGTATTGGTCATTTGCTAACAAACGACTAGCGTCCGAATGCAAAATCATTTAGTGTTTCAGTATGAATATTTATTTTTTTTAAATATATATATTCAGCGATCGGATTTGCGACGATGTTTTGCCAGTTAGCTGGATTCTGGCAATCAACGATAAAGCAATGTTCAAATATTTGAGAATTTTTATATAATTAGTATTCCTATTTGCATATGACAACCGTTGAATCGCAAATCTATATCTGTCCTATTAGTTTTTATTTTATTTTTTCAGTTCTGCCCATAATAATCACATGCTATTTCCAGCTATCAGATTTTTATGAACAGACTATATTTAATAAAATAAATTTTATTTATTTTTGTTATAGTTTTGTTCGGTACAGTGTTCGGCTAGTGATATGAGCTCGAACAGGTACATTATATGTTCGCCTGCGTGTTCGGGGATAGCGCTATGTGTATTATCAATACAATAAGTAAGTATAATGCAAACAAATTAATGACATGAAAAGGCGTGCGGAGAAACTACCTACTGTTAGCACTCGAATATTTTTTTTATTTTATCTCTAGGCCATCTTCTTTTCAGACTCCTCGAAGATTGTCTAGGATAGAGGAGGAAGCGAGATTGGGTAAAAGTGGGTTAGGATGAGTAGGGAGTTTACTATGAAAAGTCTGGTATCTGGATCGGGCCAAATCGAGATAGGAAGTATCAAAATTCATGTACAAAAACATTTAACACATAATTCTTTATATGATCATACAATAAATTTCTCATATTTTATAGACTTTTTCTACATTAATTTGAAATCAATAATATATATTGGCTATTTTTCAAAATAATTTAGAAAAGTTCTGTAAGATATGAGAAATTTTTTTATGATTATATAAAGAATTATGTTTTATGTGTGAATTTTATACTGAATTACAAAATGAACTTTTAGGGGCTTGATGATGGAGAGGTCCGAAACGTCGCACATAAGATAATATAATAGAGATATAGTTGGATGTTAATCATCTGAAACAAAAGGCAAATAAAAGATAAAGCCGGAAAAGACAGACAGAAAATCTGTAATATAAATATAAAAACAGGAAACAGGAAGAGTAAAAAAAAAAATTCTTTCCCTGTTTCTAATGAGTTTATAAGAAAGGATTACGTTGCTAGCGGAAGCTTTTCATGCGTCAATGCGAACAGTCTTTCCTTGCACTCGTTAGCGTAAGTCTGTAGAACAAAAGCGACTCGCAATCAACGGAAAATGTCGTATTATATTCTTCCATCAAATCAAGGAGTTCCCACTAGATGGAATTAAAATACTCCACACGTTCGCTTTCATTTTTTTTTTCTTTTTATGCTACTTCCCCCTTCTCTGGGAAAGTTGGAAAATTTTCCCACAATTTCTCTCTCGATCTGTTCCGATCAGAAGGGAACAGAGATTGCTCTCGATGTTACACGGGTAGGACAATTATTCAGCGGTAGAGAAAATTAAAGGAAAAAGAAAATAAAAGAAAAAGGGGAAAAAAAAAGAGAAAAGTGGGCCGGGAAAAAGAGACGAGAAGGAGGCCTAATTAACGGCTCTGCTAATCGAGTTGAATAAGAGCATGCTCAATCAGGTTCCCTCACCCCCCTCCAACTCTTTTCCTTCAGTAAAAATCACATTTTAAATTATGAAGGGATGAATTTAGCTCCTGATTATTGTCCTTCATGTTATACTATATGCTTTCCAACTATTCAATATTATCTAAGCAAGATTCATAGCAAAAAATAGTACATAAATAAATAAAAAGCAATAGATTTTAAATTAAAAATAATAGAATTTTAAGTCCATAGAAGAAGGTGTCTATACCTTTAAGTACGGTCGAAACCGCTTGAAACATTCAAACCGTAAAGAAAAGCATTTTCTTTATTTTATTTATTTTTTTATATCTGCATTCAACCTATTTAATATTGCATTGTAAAGTTCACCGAATGTCACGCTCCTTGAGCGATTCCAGTTCTGCGTCATCCTGCGGACCGTTGACTTGGAAACGGCTTCTTGAAAGCAGTGACAGAACGGCTTGGTCTGTAAAGGCTGAGAACACGCCATCGAAAGCAGAAGTCATCCTCCTCTTAACGAAAGGTCCTGGGAAAGAGAACAAGAGATTTCCTGGGAACAAGAGCGAGCAGCAGGAGAAGAAGAACAATGAACAATGATGAGTTGGTTTTCGAAAGTATGGCGTGGAAATCATCGTAGTCGGGCATTATTCGAATAACTTTTTTGTTCGTAGTGCATTTACGGATTACAAATAATTTTTTATTAGTTATAAAAATAATCATAAATAATCCGTTATTCCTATAACCTAAGGTGTATTCTTCATTCATTATCAGCTATGCATCCCTATTCATTATTAGACATATGTATACATATATATATCCCGGTCAAGTCAGTCCATTCTCTTCACTGACCCCTTTTCCCACCGATCTCGCAAATTCTGCGAACTATACGGGGGAGTAGAATATTCGTCTCATTAGTAAGACCTCTTGACCATCGTCAATTTTTTTAAAAATATTTATTCAATTATTATTCATTTTTTTTTTTTGTGTTGATCACTTATTTTTTTATTTATTTATAATTGCTAATAATATTTAAAAATAAATTGGCAAGCACCTTACTATTGTATAAAATCAAATGGTCAACATAAGAAAAATAATTTACATATCAAAATTTACTTAATTAAAAATTACGTAAGTCGTTTGGGATACCCGTCATGTCCAAAAAATCAATTTTCGTTTTATTTCATTTTTGAACTCCTTGCATGCCGAGAAATCTAATTCATGACATACCCTACTAGCTCAGCTTCTCTATCGGCATTTATAGACCATTCAAATAATCGTTGTCAGTAGAAACTCGTCAAATCCAGGACATTGAAAAATATCTTCCTGTAACCAAAGGAGTAATTACTCTTAGACGTAAAACTTTTACATAGACTGTCACTGAGAAAGAACCTATATAGATTTGAATAAAGTACAATACGTTTCAATTTTGCCCATTTCAACCTAACACTCCGGGACAAATAAAAGTGTACACCCTGTTGTGCTTATGCCCCTTATTGCTGACTTATTATTTACAACTGGTACTTTTTGTTTTAAAAGGAATGAATAATTAGTGAATGATGCATATGTTACAATAAACTGTTTATTAGAAATTTAGATATACAATTAAAACCATTTAATAAAATTGGAAAAATAAAAGTGTACACTTCAATATTTATAAAAAATGTGTGAGAAGTACCTAATCTTTAATGAAAAATTTGTAGTATATAACATCACCTTTTTTTTCTAGCACTTTCAACAAGGGTTTATTCATGGAAAGACTCAGATTTTTTAAAAGTTCTTGATTTTTGTGAGTGACGACTTCTGTTTTTTTTTGATACCTCTCCAGTGATTTTTCCAGTGATTGATACCTTTAGCGTACAATTGATTCGAGAGACAATTCCAAAAGGTCTCGATTGTGTTCAGATCTGGGGAGCGAGATGGCCACCCCACCAATGTGATCCTCATTTCATGAAATCCCTCCAGGGTTTCCTTCGAATTGTGACATGGAGCATTATCTTGCAAGAAATGAAAATTTCCGCCTGGAAATATCTGGGTTGCCCATGGGTACATCTTTTCTTTGATCAATGTTAAATATTGCTCACTATCCATTCCTCCGGTAAGCCTTTCAATCAAATAATTACCAGAGGCGGTTATCGCTCTCCAAACCATCACACCTCCTCCTCGATTTTAACGTTTTATTCTGTTGTAAATAGTTTTTTGACCTTCTTCTATTTAAGTGTAGTTTTTATAAGGCCCATCTTTAGTAAAACTTTTCTCGTCCGAAAAAATTGTTTTTTCCCAAATCAAAGTATCCATCGAAAGCCACTCGCGAGTCTTGACTACACGACACTCTCTGTGCATTTTGGTTAGGAGAATATTTTTTTTGAAATTGTTGTCCTTGATATTCATTTCAGAAAGTTTTGCTCTGGATGGTTTTCGTAGATACATTAAAATTTAAATTATACCTATTTTTTCGTGCCGACGATAATTCGCCTTTCCTTGCCAAACGACGAATTTCCTTCTTTATCGTTACAGTGTGACGTCCTAGCTTTTCTTTTGTTCCTCTCTTCTTCTTGACGCGATTGTAATCAGATTTGAACATTTTAGCAACTGTGGTGTGAGGAAAAAAATACTTTCGCCCTACTTCCCTCTAGCTAAGCCCACGACCAACATTTTTCTTAAACCGAATAATTAAATCCATAGAATTCATTTATATATTACTAGAAAGCAATATTCAATGAGTGGATATGGTTAGAACAGAGATATACTATGATAAACTAACTGTACACTTTAATTTTTCTTAGTCTCGCTTGTATTTACTGTGATTAATCCTCTTGATGACAGCAATATACCCACCAATGGTGTTTCCTAAATAAATTTGTTTTTATTTTCAGCCATAGAATAGTATATAAAAATATTTATTGTCATGAATTAAATACATAACAGAGTTTCAACTGTACACTTTTATTTGTCCCGGAGTGTATATATTTATACTTCAGTTATTTTTCATTTATTAGACAATATCCGTAAACTTGTAAGTGTTTTGTACTGTAATTTCGAAAATATATGGTTAGTAACAATCGTTATCCTTCTATAATCAGGAGAAACCCTACATGTCCAAAAAAACATTTATTTTTCAGACCTGTCGAATGAACATAGACTTATCAAATCATGAAAAATGCATTCTAAGTATGATTATGTGTCGGAGAAAATAATTTAAGTCAAGGAAATATCTTGATGCGTAGAAACGGTTTTTTCGCTTTTCCAAAAATTTGAATATCGGGTTTCTCAAACGACCGGTTCAAATGTACGAGTATATTTTGCTTGCTAGGCTCGGTTTTTCGTCACACGATTCTCAAATCTATTAATTTAGGCGACACGGATGGAAATTGTAAGATGAAGAATTACACAACTGTTGCGGTATTGGTGGGATGGAATTCGAAAGAGGGGTGCGAGTGAACTTCATCTTTACCTCTCTACCAGAGGCAGTCATCTCTACACGGAGGGTGAGCATTGAGGGGTTTCGGGACGTATCTTGAGCTAGAGGTTACATAGTTCGTCGGATCCAACTTACTGCAATAGTTACCTGTATATGAAAAGGATATCGTTATATATTGAAACTGTATGATGCAGAATCGGTCGGTCAGGTTAAAGATTTTTGCGATTTAAAGTAATAAAGAGCAATCTTAGTTCTAGATCTTTATTATTAAATTGTATTAATTTATACAATTCAAATATATTTATTTACGATAGGTTAAATGATTATCAGGATTTTTAGTTAAAACATATTTATTTTGGAAAACCAACGTTTCGATCTACCTTGTGGATCTTCATCAGGGCTTCATCTTCATCCGGAGTCTTTGCATCACTCTGGACTCAGAAGCCCTGATGAAGATCCACAAGTTGGATCGAAACGTTTGCTTTTCAAAATAAAAAAAGTTTTAACTGAAAATCCGGTTAATCATTTAACCCATCGTAAAGAATAACAGTTGACTATCTCTCACGTCTTCTCATATTTTATTTTATATGCTTATTTGCACTGATGACGCAACTGCAAATGTGATCTTCTTTGTGCTCTCAAAGATGTTGAAGACCATAGAGCCCTGTGGTCCTCTTATCAGAGGTGATGTCGGGGGGGGGGGAGTCTAAGTGAAAATTTTCATCTTGAGTAAAAAAGCCAAAGTTTGAAAAAAAAGTAAAAAGTATGCGGATGGAAAGATTATTTTTTCTTTTTTACTCTTTTAATTCTTTTCATTTTGACATGAGAGCCTCAAGTCACCCCTTTGTAAAATATTAGTTTAAGGTATCGTACTTTGGCTGTTTGAGGAATTTGGTGGTCGCCGATATAAAGTTGTTGGGCATGTATCGCGTCGGAGTGTGAACGTTATGTGTTGTGAATGTGGCGGTCAAAAAACTGCAAAACAGTATTGAACTATTTTATTGTAGCCAACGTTTCGACCCAACAATGCAGGTCTTCTTCAGAGCTATTATGGACAAGACACAGAAAAAAAATTACAAATACATAGGACAGAGAATATGAACATATAATGTTTACTAACAAGATTTAGTATGGCTATTGAAACTCATAACTTAGATAGTGTGATGTAATAAGGCAAGAAACATACATAAATGGGATATTGTATCAGAATAGTGATGGTGAGTTAATATGGAGGCAATAAGGAGACCATAATCGAAGGGTAATTTATTGGTGATGGATTAATAGATTTAGAAAATATAGATAAGCTTACAATGTGACAATGGTGCTCTCAGAGCCTCTAATAAGGCTACCGGTCGTAAAGAAGAGAAGAAATGGGGAAACAAAAATATTTACTTTAAATAGCAAAAAAGAATAACGATGTAATTTATCAAGTCGAGGAAACAGGCATAGTTCATTCAAAAACCCACTGGCTTTGTTAATAATATAACAAATTTAATAATAATGAACACTTGTAGAGGCACAATAGCAGAACTTTCTCTGAAACGGACCGGAAATGGTAAAAGGTACTTTTGATTTCCCTTATTTACAATGCCATTTAATTACTTCTGTTCCGAAGTTTACGACACTCAATGTAAAGGAAGCCAGATCCCTCCCCCCCAAATCCGGAATTTCCGCTCGAGGTAAACTACACCACGGCTCCCTGGATGTGTTTTGTTCTACCTGAGGATAATAGGCACAGAGCTATTTCAATTTCGACTTGACGAAGTGGTAGAACGTGGGCGGAAAACTTATTGATAAAGCTCCCTCGGATTCAATGTTTAGCCCTTCCTGATACGACCGCAATCCAAAGCAACGCTTTCCCAGAACATGCTATTTAAATCGAAGGTCGAATGCTATACTGTTTACAAGGTTACAAAGGGGTTTTAATTATATCACTAGATTTCTAGATGAAAATATTTATATTTTATTTTGTTTTTGTGATATTTGTTTGTGATTCTTTGAATTTGTTCAGTAATTGATGTATTATTGATAATGGATGTATTATTTATTATGTAACATGAGTGCATTATTAGTAATTTAACACGTTCAGTGCGGACGGCAAACAGGCCCATCCACAAGTGCTGCACGGGGTCAATCAACCCCAAAGTGCAACTATCCACAAGTGCGTCATGGGGCTAATTGACCCCGTACTTATGTCTCCATTTAAAACGCTAAAACCTCTCGGAAAATCAACTAAATTGGTATAATTGAATATTTTCCTACTCTTTGGACATCAAAAAATATATGACAGCTGCAGGCCGTGTTTTCATCCATATTTTGAAACATGACGTAGAATTGAATATTTAACTTACACTTTTTACCTTATTAGGAATTTTTTCTGCTTTGTGCGATAATTTTGATGGGCAGCAAGGATTTGAATTTTTGTTTAGTATAAATAAAGATGGGTGAGTATGAATTATCATTAAATTACGACACATAGCAATCAAATTATTATTTTTATAAATTTAGAATAATAATTCTATGCAACATTACCTTACATTTTTTAGGTGTCAAAAAATATACCAGGAGATTAAGCCTCATTCTTTTTTTAATAAAATAAAAATTTAGATTACCGAGGCTAATTATTAAACTTTATTTTATTAATTATGCTTTTTAATCAATATCTCTGATATGCTGTTTTATACTAACTTGGAGATACCTCTTTTTTTGTCCTTTTTGAAAAATTATAAAGGTTTTTTTGTAATGTATTGTATTCTGTTTTCCGAATAAGTTAATTTTTTAGAGATATTTGCATTCTATGATTTTTTTTTTTTTTTTACTACAATCTACAATTTTACTGCAACTTTTCATCCTTCAGAAATAATTTTTTTTTAAAAACATGATAGTTTTTGATAGAGTGCATTTCGATTCTTAACTAATATTAATAAAATCATAATAATTTGCATCGATACTGAAACTACAGGGCGTTCGTGAATCAGATTTTTTTGTAAATATGTTAACTCAAATGTGATTTATCTCGATAAAAAAATCTAGTTAATTGAGTCTACATATTGAATGAAAAAAAAACAAACTTATTTCTGTAAAAAATATATTAAAATGCAAATATCTCGAAAAGGTTAATTTCCGGATAACAGAATAAAGGGTCAAAATATTCTAAATAACTTCCGCTATCACCTCTTAAAAGTATTTATAAGCACCTTTAATATACGTATGTAATATTCTTTGAGGGTTAAATGGGTTTTTATTGAAAGATTTAGATTAAAAACCGTTACAAAGAGGGCTTCTTTCCTTCATTTTTTTATTTTTTATTAAGCTTGCCAAAACGAGAACGTGAAGATTTCAAGATGTAATAAATCCGGGAGGGAGGGGAGAGATATGAAATATAGGACACTCCTGCATGCACAAAGGGCCGCTCCCGGGAGCAACAGTAAGTCCCTCGTTGGCTCTACTCCAGGCTCTTCAGGGCTCCACTGATAAGACTTATCTCTTCATGGGTGATTAGGCAATAACCTTCTAAAGGGTTCTTCGAAAAGCCACGCCCTGCTACCCCCCTTAGTCTAATATACGGGGTTTATGAATATGTATATATATATATATATATATATATATATATATATATATATATATGATTTAAAAATTTATTTTTATATTTTCACCTATTGCACCCGACCACAAAGTAAAAGACACCTACCGAACTCATTGGCTAAAACAAAAAGGACATGGCATGGGATAGTTTAATGAATGCTCTGCAGCATCTCTTTCTTTCACGATTTTGCACTTTTGATGGGAGAATCCTCATAAGTTCCCTGACGTGTGTGTACTTGTGATTTCGTAGAGTGAATTGTGGGCAATCCTGGATAAATGGTGATATTATATTTAGAGACATGGGAATATGCAGGCGGAGAGCAGTAGGGTCTGCAGCCTCTTTCTGGGTATTTTTTTTTTTGTTTAAAGACGGAATTTAACATTACTAAAAATAAGGAAGTCATGTAAAGAATAAATAATATGCAGAGAATGTAGCAAATCAGTTGTGTTAATGGAAAATAAAAGTAAAAGAGCTTGTCATTTCGTCCCCTGACCTTTACAACCGGCTGGTTACGCCGTAGGGCTACCCCATACGATAGTTAGAAACACTAAAATGAGACTGGATAAGGTTATTCAAGCCACTAGCCAAGTTCTAGATCTTTTGAGCTGATGGATCATTTACAGTGAGAGGTTCCGGCTAGATACACTATTTTCTAATTAGAATCGTGGTATGGAAATGCTGGGACTGGTCTTATACACTGCTGATGCTGCGATTCTATTTTCGAACGACCTGAATGAGGTTAATAAAGTTCCAGGAGAGGAAGCTTTTGTGGATTATGTATTCTTGGATTCCAGGCTGCTTTTTATGCTGTTATAGATTGGCATATCCTTTCGCTATCAGAATGTGACCCATCACTCATTGCCGCGTCTTTTTTCTGGAATTGCTAAATTACCATTTTGGTGAGTGATTGCAATATTTTTTATTTTGTGAAACATATGATCTTCAGGAACAAAACAACTCTTTGAAGTTCTTTACCAGGCGGTCAAAGGAGAGTCGTTGATGACTGTGAATAAGTCAGAAGTACTGAATGCGGTTCTAGATACTAGGTATTTATTGGATTTGCATGAAATAGGGTTAGCTATTACAGATGAAAGTTTCAAGCTTAGGTTTTCTTCAAAATTCGGGCTGAAAATTTACTTGCAATAAAATTAGAAGAATTTTAAAGGGGATTTAAAGAATCCCTAGAGTGACTTATTCCTACTCTTAATATCAATAGACTGAAAATAAATTATATGAGATCCAACACTCAGTACGACCATAGACACCATCATTCCGAATAATAGACGAGAAGAAGAGATATTTACAAGGCTACGAATCGGACAGTCGAATCACACATCAATGTTGACTGGAAGTACAGACTTGAAATTATATCATTTCTTTCAACAAAACTTAAGCAATCAGGAAAGTACTTCTACATGAAATCATGTGACAAATGCGCGAAAATTTAAACCTACTTTCTTCTTATTTTTATTTCTTTAGTATAAGCAGTTTTTAATCTTGTGTAATAAAGGGAATCAGCTCTATTTACGAGGACGGTCCTTTGTCGTCGCATATAATCCTTTTTAACTCCGACAAGACTCACCTACCTGAAGAGCACCGAGGCGGCAACCCGTACATTGGGGTGCAGCTAGGTGTGAATGGAGTTCGCTATTAAATTGTTCACAATAGAACTACCGAGCATCAGCAATATGGCTAAGGAATTCCTACCTGCGAAATACCTTTGTCGAGTCATCCGCTAGTGCAAGATGGAACTCGTTTATTATAACACGAGATATGGAAGGTCTATAACACCCGCTAGGCTCTACAAAAGTATTTTCCTCCATAGTGCGATCTTGTAATACGATTCCTAACGGTGAGGAAGGTTTGATATAAGTTCCTACATGATATTACCGTAAACTTACATGTAACTATAATGCTATTTGGTTGTCCGGAAACGAATGCAGGTTTGCAGTTAAAAAAAAAAGAAAAAAAAATATAATCCAAAAGATTTTTTTAATCAATTTCCATTTCTAACAAAGCATTAAAAAAGAATTTTCCAACGACTTTTTTAATAGGACACCTTTTCACTACATTGTCTGTAGTCTCCGTAGTCTCTGCATTATCGTGTAGGAGATTATGAACTTTCTGATTAGTCAATGACAATATCTGCTCCATAGCATCAATCTGAGGACAATACTTTCAGAATGAAATAAAACATTTTCTGTATGTGTTTATCACATCGGTAAATAACTTAGTATACAAAATTAAAGAATTTGTATTCGAAAAATTCACATTCTGGATTTGTTTTGGTATCCATTCTGTTGCGATTTTGAAACATCCTTATTCAAACCGGGTAACTTGACCAGCTCACAGTTTGCTAACCACCTAATCTCGGATTGCTCCAAAGGAAAAAATGAAAAAAATATAGATCTGGCGAATACATATCATTATTCCCTGATCTGATAAACAAATACAGAAATTTTTTTATTGTATTCTGAAAATATTGTAACGTGAAAAAAATAACAACAACATATGATTGAAAAGAGTTCTAGACTTGTTGGAACAAACTATTCTAGTATATGTTCGTGACTGTTCCAGAATAATCTAAGCTTGTCTAATTCAGACTAAATATAAGGAGGGGTGGACTGGAGGGTTTGTCTTGCTCTGAGCTCGAATCATATGGTTAGTTCTGTGTTACTGTATCCTTATAAGTTGATACTTTTTGTAACCTTGTTAATTATTTGAGTGTTACTATTTGTCTGACATTGTTAATTATTATTTTTCGTAAATAAAAATTACTTAAACCAACATGAATGTTAAAGTATTGCTCTCAAATTGATGCTGTGCACTAGAAAGTGGCATTCATTGATTGGTTAATCGGAAAGTTGACTATTACACGACAAAGAAACCTATTATAAAACTTATTATGATAGGTTTAAAGTTATTATTACTTTGTATTATGTGTGTAACAGCAGTTTGACGACGGATTTTGTTTTTAAATTAAGAACAAACAGTTCCAGACCATTAACATCCACTCCTACATCGTCAGAAATAGTGTCAGACAGAGATATATTTTTTAGACTAAAACAAACAATAAATCAAACTAACCCAAAAGAATAAAACTTTTATTGGCCTTTGGGATAGTTACAATAAGTTAAAACAAATCCCGGACGAGAGGATTGGAACACTATCGGTTTGGAAATATCTGCAATATAGCCCCAAGGGGTTGAAAAACATATTTTACCGGATCCTAGTGTTCGGGCATCTCTCTCTGTATGTGTGTCCGCTCTCGCTTTGTAGCCAAATCTGTTATTGACAATGCTCGGATACAACTCTGTCCCCAGCCCTGCTTTGAATTTACATTTCGAGCATATGAAATCATTCACCATAACCTTTTGATAACTCTTCTTTCAAATGTGGTATGATGCTAGGGGGATAGAATTTTATTTAAATTCTACATAGCCCGTTCGTCCGTTTTACAGCTATATAATCCTTTCGGGGAATCATATAGTTCGAATGATTTAGTAAATTGTAAAAATGTAAAAGAATTCAATACCAACACGTATTATATTTCTCATCATTGATAACTAATTTTCCTTATTTTTAAATAAAGTGGAGGTTCCGAGCCTGTGCGATGTCAGGTACTCGTTAAAGATCCCTATCCTAATTATACCTGGATAGGCAAAATTTAGGACTCCCACTGTAGCAAAGTTCGATTAGCCTTAGTGGCATAAAGTGACGATAATTAAACAAACAATGACTTAATTTTTTTTTTTTTTGCAATTTTATTTCATTTTTGTTTGATTTATTTAATGAAATAAATATTAACCACATCGGATTGCCCAAGCGAACAATACAAATTATGTTAGGACAAACCAGGTCGAAACAAAAAAATATACGCATATATTTTCAGTAAGTGTACCGCTGAAGCGAGTACATATTTGAATTATGTTTGGGCTGGAAAATATTAATAGGCGGTGTATGTTACCATGATCTAAATATATCATCAAAGATGTTATTATAAAAAAAAAACCTGTACCACTATAATTCATGAAGTCTTGGGTGCAGTACTGTGTAAGGAAATACTGTTTCTTACTCAGCAATCGTGCAAGGAGGTGAGGATGGGTTTGCCCCAGGAAGGGTCTCTCGGCCACCAAGACTATCTCTTTCAGAATAATTTACTTTTTCATTAATTATAAATTAACTTGTGGTTATTCAGACTAAATTGAAAATATTAATAATAATAGATCAGCATTATAGTGAAATATGAATTCCCATATATATATGAGCAGACCCTGCCACGTGTTGCTGTGGCTCAGTAAATATAATGCATTTGATTAGTTATATCCTATTGTTTTTTATAGTCAAATCAAAATTCACCGATAAAGATAAAAACGTTTCAGCTAATCTAAAAACCAACGGTATTTAAAATAGAACTTTATTCCAAATTTAAAATTGTTTGGTAAAGAATTTAGATGGGTTAATGTTTTTATTTTTTTACATCTTATAGTGTGACCATAGTGTGTTAATGAATGACACATGTAAAAGGAACTAATAAATAATATAATTGGATTATGGTTTAGTACAATCACAATAGAAATTTAGCAAAAAATGTACCAAATTAATCTTTTACCACAATACATATTACTTAAATTCAAAATATAACACATGATGATATATCATATCAGGAGGTTGTACTAATAGGTGCACAATGATTTTGGTTAACCTGTCTTTTGCTAAAACAATGTTTTCTCCACACGAGAAAAGGCTAGATATAATTTGCTATGTGAAAAGCACGAATTTTCCTAGTCCAAACCGGAAGAAATACTTGAACAAAACTATACACAATGAGCCAAATTTCATCAAATTCGGTTGAGTAGTTTCTGATTTTACCTCCGACAAACATCAGGACACGGGATTTTTATATATATTGTAACGTTACATGGTTAAATTAAAAAAAAAAAACATATGGTTTGAAATCCCAGACCTTTTGTTGGAGCGAACTACCGGTTGGAGCGGACCGTCAGAGAACAAGTTCAAAGCCTGGATAATTCCACGGGGGTCTCGACCATTCCAGAACATTCCTCTTACGACTATAAGGAATGTATATATATATATATATATATATATATATATATATATATATATATATATATATATATATATAAGGAGCGAGTGACCGAACCAATTAGTCTTTGTGTTTGTCTTGACTGTGAAGCTCAAGCCATATGCTTTGTGTGCTATAAAGTTATAATTTTTGTAACTTGCTCGAATATTTATGTTGTGATAATTCATTTGGCATTGTTATTGTTAAATTTTCGTTTAATAAATATTTATTATCCCACAGAAGTGTCACAATTTAAAGAAGAATTTTCACATTTCTTTATGGTTCAGTGAGTAAGGCACTGAACTAATATGGTCCTCGATTCCAACCACTCAGTAGCAGGGTACTTATCTGTTCTGTGTCTGTTCGTTTTTGGAGTCCTAAGAAGCTTCTGGGATACTCTCAGTCTTGGAGGACACTTCTTGTTTATTCTCTGAGTTAAGATGATACTCCCTAAAACGACAAATGAACTTACAGCCGTCGAAGACTTGCATTGGTAGTTTTTTATGCCTCAAACTGTAAGTAGTGAGTGACGTATTCTGGGCTAGATTTTTTAGATCTTTCTCTGTAGGTTGTATACAAAATACTTTATTCTGGGGAATAAATTATATGTGATTTTACTATACATCTATATTTTTATTTTATTTATTTATAACTGCTGTTGGACCACTTGGGAGAGGAAACGGAATATTTTTATTGGTATAGCCGTTTTGCAGAGAGGGTTGGAGGACGAGGGATGGGGGAATTTAGGGAGAAATTGAAATAGCACTGATAGGATTGGAACGGGTAGATATATCCAGTCCCTACTTTCCCTCGCCTGGTGATCGCTCCATTGCCTTCACCTCCTATCTCCTTCTATAATCCCAATCCAACACAGATTATATAATATATATAATTTATTTATAATATACTATATATGATTTATAATAAAAATACTGAGACGTAAAACCATAACAGATACTCACATCATAAAGGTGCCCTTATACTGTGCGAAGCTCACCCTCAAACAGGTCAGCCCTCGAACCTGGCCGTAACGGCGTACCACGAACAGCTATTTAGACTTAGCGTGAAGTCGAGCGAACAATGATGTCTCACTATGCTTAGCTCACCTTAATACAATAATTCTTTTTATAAAGACGGCTGACTTGGAACTAGCGTGTGTTCTGACACTTTCTCTAACTTAAGTTGGATAAAATGGACGTCAGAAAAAATCTAAAAGAAGTTCTAGAAGCTTATCTTAACTAACTCAAAAGCGAAACTAGCGCTATCCCCCGAACACACGGGCGAACAGTAAAGTACCCGATTACCTGCAGACTCATTTAGATTAGCTAAAGACTGTTCGAGGACTAGATTCGAACAGTGGAAAGTCACCTTTACATCACACCTGATGTAGGTGAACCAAGAGGCTATTGGTGGTGGTGAACATACTGACAGGCGAGAGATTGTTGTCGGAATTTTAATTTCAAGTATAGGACGTTGAAGTCTTTCTATTGCTGGTAGATCTTCGGTAATTTTAATTATTTTTTAAAAATTTCACTGATATCGCGTATACTTGGAATGTACGTATGGAAAACAATGTAATCAATTCATTATTAAGAGTTGCCACAAGGATATGTTATTAAAATTGATGTGGAAATCAGTTTTTGTTTCAAATTGATTGATTTTCAAAAGTAATGAAATGAATGGAAGAACTATATACAACCTAATTTTGATAAAGCTTAAAATAATGTACAAGGTACATATTTAAGTAGTAATCTCCCAAAGTAAACTTTACGAAATATAAGCTTTCTTTGATAGTTCATTCAAGGAAAGTTTTCCTTGTTACAAATATATTTTAAGTAGGTTAAAAAAGAAAAAGGTGTTTCCCCGGGGTTAGAAACTGCCTGCTTTCAAATTTTCGAAACTGAATGGGATAAAGTTAGAAACTGAACCCAATTTAACTTTAGCACTTGCTGTCGACGAGAATGGGACACGCTTGCTTACGGTTATGTATA
Source organism: Aelia acuminata (assembly GCA_911387785.2). Lineage (NCBI taxonomy): Eukaryota > Metazoa > Arthropoda > Insecta > Hemiptera > Pentatomidae > Aelia > Aelia acuminata. The sequence continues at coordinate 23,481,228 of OU426984.1, read as the reverse complement.
AAAGCTCATTTCTTTTTATGTAAAAGTTTACTCTTTAGGAGATGGCGGAGTAAAAAAAAATATTCTTTGCTGAAGTTGGACTTATTAAATTGGCTGACATGAGCATATTACAGAATCGCAAGGGGTGGGACTATCCCTTTGGTTATTGCTGGACTTCTATTTGCAATCGAAGCTGCTGCTAATATAAACATATATAAATATATATACACATTTATTACAGGACATAGGCTTCTATTCTCAATCGAAGCTCCTACTAATATAAACCAATATATATATTTATATACTATATACCTACTGTCTTTTATATATATAAAAATCTCGTGTCCCGATGTTTGTCGGAAGTAAACTCAGAAACTACTCAACCGTTCTTGATGAAATTTGGTTAAAAATAGGATATTTTTTATCTCGATTATTGGCCACAATTCTTTTATTGCAAATCAAATGCTTATTATACTACGACTGAGTGTGATTATTTGTAAGTTCTGTAAATTTCCAACAGATTCCAAAAGATGGCGGTGTAAGTTGATTTATTGACACAACACTTCATTTTCTTTCGATATTTAGGGGGGGTAAGCATAAATCTATTTTTTTCCGGCTTGGACTAGGACAATCTGTGTTTTTCCCATTGCAAATTGTGTCGCCTTTTGACGTGTGGGGAACCATCAAATTTATTTGTGTTAGCAAAAGAGAGGTTAGCCAAAATAATTGTGCCCCTGTTAGTATAACCTCTTGAGATCTCGTATCATCATATGTTATATTCTGTATTTAACTAATATGTATAATGGCAAAAGATTAATTTGGTACATTTTTTGTAACTGTCAATTGTTACTGTACTAAATCCTGTTCCTATTATATTCTTTATTAGTAAATATAAGATGGAAAAAATAAAAACTTTAATCCATCTAAATTGTTTACCAAACAATTTTAAATTTGGCGTAAAGTTCTATTTTAAATCCAATAGGTTTTTAGATTAGCTGAAACGTTCTTATCTTTATCAGTGAATTTTGATTTGACTATGTAAAACAATAGGAAAAAACTAATTCAACGCATTATACCATAGCTACTGAGCCTAAGCAACGCGTGGTAGAGTCTGCTCGTAGTACATACGAGTATATATCGGTCCATCAGGTACGACCATCAGGACGGCATATAATAGTTATCTACATCTAGAAAAAATTATAATATTTTGATCTAACGATTTTTTATTGTTTTATTATTATGGTCATATCGAAATATGACATGGAAAAAGAAATTGAAATTTATATTATATAAAAATTGACATGGAAAACCCATATCATACAGATACGAAAGCAACCAATCAAACGGTATGGGCTCTTATCAACATTACATGACCAACAGACTTACTATAGACAACATACTTATTAGACCCCCATAGACAGAGTCTGGATAGAGTTATGGGGCTTTGCAAAGCCCTGAAATATCCAAAGGATCCAATCATTTCAATCGAAAGTATTGAGGAAGATAGAGAAGATGCACCGTACTACGTGACTAATGACTTACTATTATTAATGACTTACTACGTAAGGACCTCAACATCTATACAGCCACTAAAATAACTTTCAACAAAGACTAACTTTTAACATGAACCCATTACCACAAACACTTAAATTCACCCCAAATCCACACATTCCACCCCGACGTCTATTGAGGCGGTGCCCAGAGACTTATTACAATAATTCATCCAGGGGGTCACCTGCGGTATAGAGGTCAGCATGGCAACCTACAATACTAAAGGTCGCAGGTTCGCGCCCAGCGGTGGTCCTAGGATTTTTTTATGGGAGTAAAAAATCCTTAGCCATGCCGTCCCTCGGATAGGACGTCAGGTACTCGTTAAAGATCCCTATCCTAATTATACCTGGATAGAAAAAATTTATCCCACTGTCCGATTACACTCTCAGCATCGTCCGATTAGCCTTAGTGGCATAAAGTGAGGTTATACCAACAAACAGTAATTCATACATACATTTACAAATGTGTCTATGCTTATTTCAAAATTTTGCACATGGCAAATCAAAAACATGTGAAAAACGTTGTATAATCATATCTATGGAAACATGGGTGTGAAGGTGTTACCCTTTAGAAATAATTTTTAATATCCCATTTTTACACCCGAAGTGATAATGTTACTGATTGAGGAGGAACGCTAATCATATTCAATTTGGAATTTTTTTTTTTCAAAATGAATGTATTTAAAAAAAAAAGTGAAACATTGGGTTGCGAAATTTGCGTGAACATTATTGAGCGGAACGCTGATACGCACCGCATGACAATACGCTGCACGCTGGATGAATCCGTTTTCATTTCAGCTTCAACACAAGCCCCCCCCCCCCCCTAATTGCGTATTTTATCCCCGCTATGCCCCCTTTTAGTCCAGATTAAATCATTATACCGCCCCCCGACCCCCACTCGATATCCACTTTTTGTCGATTGTTGTACTCTCCATTCCAGAAAACAAACAAAAAAAAAAAAAAAAAAGGAAAGAAAAAATGTAAATGAAATGAATATGTAAATTTTGTCCAACTTGAATAATTTTTCGATTTGGAACGATACTGATGAGCCTAAAGTTGTTTTGAAAATATGTTTGGGAAACAATAGCCTTTTTATTCCGCGAAAGAGGGGTAAGAATAAAATAAAATTAAATTTAGAATAAAAAAATAATAGAGAGAGTGAAAGAGGGAGTGGCGATTTAATTTATATGTTAATAAGATAATATTATTACTCTTCCAGATTTTTCTCGTTTTATTTTCACAACAAAAAATCAAATTTTTTTTTTTTTACTACGTCACCCAACATGGATTTATCAGAAGCCAATTCTATATTTATTCATTAAAATCGATATCTGTGTAGTAATGGTGAAAGGATTTTTTTGTAATTATAATTGTATGTGGTCACTTCCTCTAATATGCTGAAGTTTATGCCAATTATGTTAGTCTTCATCATGGCTAAATAAATAAAAATGTAACGAGAAACGAGAAAGTAGAAAGTAAGAGTATATAAAAAATTAAGAAAAAGCAATGTGAATCATAAATTAATTGTAAGTATAGTCGTTGGTTTGGAAAAATCAGTTGGATATTTATTTAGGGCGTGTTAAAAACAATGCTAAGAATCATGAGGACTTCCATTATTACTTTCACTCACCTATTTATGAAATATATATTAAAGGAAAATATTGCGATTATGAAAAATTTTCACTTTCGGTTTACAACGGAAATACACGTCTGGGGACCTCTGATTTCAAATAACTAAGTCCCACAAAATGGTCTATGTGTGTGAACAGACTTGCTCAAAAAAGATAAATCGTACGAACTTGAAATTAGGTATTTGATGTATGTTACCGCGAGGTGACAGCAAAAATTTCATCAAAATTGATCAAACGGATGCACTGTGGCACGAGTATAGAGAGTAAGAAATCAAAAATCTTCTTTTGTATTTTAGCAAGGTTCATTATACTTTTAGGTAGTCAAACAACACAAACATAACAGAAAAAATAATTTATTGAAGTATAAAATGTATAGAGCCTTACAAATTGTAACTTTAAACCGATAAGCAAATAAAAAAAAAAAACATATGGCGTAACCTCCCGGACCGCTTGTTGGAACAAAATATGCGGTTGGAACGAACTATTGGGGACTAGATCTTTCGCGCCTAGTCCAAGTAGAATAGAATAGTAGAACTGCCCACATTGTTCTAGAACAATCCAGGCCTGACTATTTACGATTATATACTCGTATAAGGAGCAGTGAAAGAACGAGTTAGTACAAGTCTGTGTAGCTCAAGTCATATGATTGTGTGTTATAACGTTATCATTTTTGTAACCTGCTCAAGTGTTTAAGTTTTATTAATTCGTTGGCACTGATAACTGTATATTTTTGTTTAATAAATATTTGTTACCCACATAAGTGTTACAATATGAAATTTATGAACTTAAAAAAAATCAACAATGAACATTACTTATAAACAAAACTTATTCATCCTCATAATCACTAGATTGTAAAAACGACTACCATGTTCCCTTTAAATCAAGTATATATTAATATACATAAATATTTTTAATGTTCAGTTTTAGGTGGTAACTATATACTAACTCGTTTTTCATGAGTTTAAACGTTGTGACACAACTTCGCTACTGTAAAAATCTTCGTCTCAATTTAAAAAACAATTTGATATTGCAGATTCGTTTTCCAAAAACTCACAAATTATAGTTATTGTCTATTTTAACTGAGAAACTTTAACATCCGAAAAATCATAACCAAAATCTAATAATTGATATATTCTGCGAAAATAAGATTTGAAAATCTAACAAAGATTTTTGTCAGTACTCTAGTTGTACTTGACAAGATATAATTGGCCTTACTGGCTGTTACTAGTTACAAAATGTATAACTTTCTAATAATTATTGAACTTTTCCTGTGAAGAAAGCAACAATTACTACTAGCCGTCAATTTCGTAAATATTACCCAATGACTTTAACGATGATGTTGAAAAAAGTGAGCTAGGACGGAAATACTTCGCAACCCCGACATTACAAAATCATTGAGAAGTTGTTCGTCTGTTAATAGAAGGATTGACAGAGATTTCTTCAATCCGAATTAAAAAAAATAATAAAAAGTCTAGAGTTCCAAATTTTTTTTCGTGTTTCCACAATGTTGAGTAACACACCAAAAAATACGTTATATAAACCAAAATTTGTACCTTCGCCCAAAAATGTTTTACCCAAAAACGTTTGTCTTAACTATGTATAGTAGTATAGTAAAGAATCGAGATATGAAGAGTCTGCTCAAATATAAGGGGACAACTGTTTTTTTTTATTACATTTGTTTTATCCGAAGCCCTTTTTATTCGATGTTCTTAAGTAATTAATTGGACTGCACAATTATACCCTTATACTGCTAAAAGCATTTTAAGGTGTTCTGGTGTTTGCACATTATTCTGTAAAGTTTAGTTTTAAAAAAGATAATAACTACAGTTTATAATTTAATCTTAATTTAATTGTTGCCAACGTTTTGGGGGCATTTGATGGAGTTAAGTTATTGGAGAGGGGGTTGATTAGTAGCTTGGAAGTGTCAAAAAATGATTTTGCCGGTTAGTTAAAAAATGTTCAATTTTTGGTGAATTATCTCGTATTTTTTTTTTATGATTCCTTCGCAGGTCTGATGGAAGAACTAGAAGGGAGTGCAAATGAAACGAAGCTAGAGAGCAAATAGAAGTTGCAGAACTTGAAACCACTCTAGAAGACGGCAACTCCAGTGGTTCGGACATGACTGGGTGGCAGGATGACCGAGTGGGCAAACGCGTTAGAAAACACGCGTTGCCATTTGCAACGTCTGATTGGAAATAAGTTGATAGCAAGTTCAAAACCCGGAGCCAGGAGAAAATTTAATTATACTCGGCATAAATCCCCCACCCGCTCCCCTGGCCCGGGATACCCGGTATAGTCGTATATCCAAACAATTGGAAGTAAAAGAGGCAAATCCCTCGATGAGATGAAGCGGCTAAGCAGAGACCGGGAAGATTGGTTACGCTGGATTGAGGCTCCTCGACGCTAGCTAATGACATAAGAGGAAGATAAAGAAGAAAAAGAAGATGTATTTTTTCTTTGGAGTGAAGTGGGGACAACCGCTCTTATGATTTTACATTTAAACAAACTTTTAAAAATTAAAACTGTCGAGATGTGAAACAGTTTTCATGCTCTTTTTTGTAAAATAAGGGAAACTGTACATGTGCTCTTTGACAACTAAACGATTCGATTATTGGGTGTATCGTCATGAGGATACTTGTCATGAGTCTGATTGGATTCAGAACCATAGAAACTATCAAAACGATACATCCATCACTCGAACTACGTTAATTAATTTGTACAACCCCTTTTCAAACCTCCCCACCCTTTAATGAGAGGTTGACCCGCTTTGAATTTACATTTGCAGAGTGCGCGCAAATTTCGAGTTTTAGCACTAATGCGAAGATGATTAAAGTTTCAATTCACTAAAGTAAAAAAAAAAAATTGTTATTTATTTTTTACTGCATTTTATGTAGGATTTTTTAAGCGACTTATTATATTTTTAGAATGCATTATTATTTAATACTAGCTAAACCCCAGCCTTTGCTTTAGGTTTCTTTAATATTAACTTTTAGGGAAATAAATTTACCAAAAAAATAATATTTCTCTTATGAACTTTATTTTTAACAACCCTTTTAATTTGTATTTATATTTCAGTAAACTTTAAGGTTTTAATATTTCTGTCATACTTGACCAAATAAAAAGGTTCGAATTTTTCATTATTTTTAACAATCCTTTTATTTTTTTATTTATATTTTAGTAAACTATTAGGTAGTAATTTTAAATATTTTATTTTTGAAGAGGAAAGATTGGCCTCGGCGGGGAGTCAAACCCGGTTGAGTGACATGCGCGGTGCGATATCCACAGCGCCACCGAGCTTCTCCTCTTCACTGATCCCTTAAATTAATATAAATTTAAATTTATATAAAAATATTAGATTTCTATATGTCTGTCATACTCGACAAAGTAAAAAAGTACGAAGTTTCCAAAGAGTTACATTAATCAAAGTACTTTTTCGATAAATATTGAAATTGGAGTTGGCCTTTCTGTCAACTTAGAGGCACATATATAAGATTTATTTTTCTTATTTTGGAAATTAATTGAGTGCATTACAGTTAAATAAATAAATTAACAAAAATATAAAAATGATCCCTCATTAAATCTTTAATTTCTAAGATCTTCAAATATAAAGAACTAAGTAAAGAATTGATGTAATTTACCTGAGCAAGACCATTCTGTAGGATACAAATGGTCGTGTGTGTATACTTGCGACTCCAACCGAAATCGGCTAACCATAATTTTGGTCATAAGTCCGTCTCAACCGGAAGTGATTTATAGTGAAAACGGAAATTATTGTTAGAAGTATCGGATATTGTGACATAGAAGGGTCGTTTTCTAAGGGGGAGGGTGCACGGTATGGCAACACCGCTTCGCCCACTATTACCCCTCAGGTGCCATAAACAATATTGTTATACTTCGTCTTGAAGGGGATATTATTAGCTTGCTGAGAGGATAATGTGGAAACTAATATCTATGGAGGTATTATTTCTTCTGAAAAGTCTATTCGATGTAATATATGCATAACGAAAAATATATAATTCTAGTGCTGCAATTTTAAACTGGTCAATCTTACCTAGAACATACAACGATTTCCCTCTTGAGTTGCGGACAATCCCAATGAATAGTATTGGAATAATAAACAAAACTTGTTTGTCTGTTTGTTTAACGTCACTTTATGCCACTAAGGCTATTCGGACGATGCTACAGTGGGAGTCCTAAATTTTGCCTATCCAGGTATAATTAGGACAGGGATCTTTAACGAGTACCTAACATCGTACAGGCTCGGTACCTCCATTTTACGTCCTATCCGAGGAACGGCATGGCTAAGGATATAGAAAATTAGTTTTACGTAAAATAGATAATTAGCATATAAATGTGCATATATATATATATATATATATATATATATATATATATATATATATATATATATATTGCGATGAATATTATTAATTTAAGTCTAACTCTTTTAGTAGCTGAATAATATCAAAATCTCAAAATTTTAGTAAGTTTACTATTATTATTCACGCGAGTTTTTTTTTCTTCACATTTACTGGATTTATTAAGTTATGATTTAGTTGTTAATATCAATAAATGCTTAAAAAAATAAAAATAGCAATTTTGAATACATTTAATATTTAACGATAAAATAATGAGATGTGAAAAAAAAAATGTAGAGCTAGTACGTAAAAATATGTATTTTTAATAGATATATGTAAAATTTTAGAGTCAAACCTTAGATTATAAATACAGATGTATTTATAGTGAACATCTGTGAAAATGAGATTAAATGATTCTAAATGCCAGAAAACGATTAAATTGAGCTTTCTAATGAGAATCTAAGCTCCGAATTTTTTTTTTAATTTCACTTACCTATATATGAAATATATAGTAAGTGGAAGTATTGCGATCGTGAAAATTTTCGACTTCCGGTTTTCAACGGAAATACACGTTTTGGGGTCCCCTGAGTCCAAATGACCAAGTCCCGCGAAATGGTCTGTGTGTGTGTGTGTGTGTGTGTGTGTGTGTGTGTGTGTGTGTGTGTGTGTGTGTGTGTGTGTGTGTGTGTGTGTGTGTGTGTGTGTGTGTGTGTGTGTGTGTGTGTGTGTGTGTGTGTGTGTGTGTGTGTGTGTGTGTGTGTGTGTGTGTGTGTGTGTGTGTGTGTGGGAACAGACTAGCTAAAAAACTATAAACCGTGTGATCCTGAAATTGGGTATTTAGAGTAGATATATGCCCGCGATGTGACAGCATAAATTTCATCAAAATTGCTTAAAGGGAGGGGGTACTTTACTTAATAACTTTTTAGGTTTTTTTCGATTTTCTCAAAAACGGCTCTAACGATTTTGATTAAACTGAGTATTTGATGTATTAATATGCCCGAGATATGACTGTAAAAATTTCATCAAACTTGATTAACCAGAGGGGGGACTTTACTTAATAAACTTTGTAACATTTTCACGTGTTGTTTTTATTTACTCTAAATCGGTTTTTACGATTTTGATCAAACTTGGTATTTGATGTATGTATATGCCCGAAATATGACTGTTAAAATTTCATTAAAATTGGTTCACCGGAGGGGGGACTTTACTTAATAAATTTTGTATCATTTTCACGTGTTTTTTTTTTATTTACTCAAAAACGGCTTTAAAGATTTTGATCAAACTGGGTATTTGATGTATGTATAAGCCAAATATGTGATAGCCAACATTTCATCAAAATTAATCGTTCGAAGGGGGGACTTTACTTAATAAATTTTGTATCATTTTCACGGTTTTTTTATTTACTCAAAAACGGCTTTAACGATTAACAAAAATAAGATATGAATGTAGAAAAATGTGTGACTTTGGGAATTGATATTTAACAAAACACGTCAATTTCTTCTCTAAGTAAGTTGGTAAGTGAAAGTTGTGTGTTGCGCGCACGCACCAGATTTTTTTAACGTAAAGCACAAAATATGATTTAAAATAGTTCCAGACTTTTTGGAACAGTCAGAAAAAACTGTTCTAGTACTATTGGTGATTGTTCTAGAACAATCTAGGCCATTCGATTGCCTTCTGGAATTTTCTAATTCAAACTAAATATAAGGAGCGATAGTCTCCAGTTCTGAAGCTGGAATCACATTGTTATTTTTGTAATACTGTATCGTTACAAGTTGGTACTTCTTGTAACCTTGTTGATTATTTGAGTTTATATTGTTTGTGTGCCATTGTAGATTACTATTTTCTTCGAATAAAATTATTTAAACCCACACGAGTCCACTGGTTCAAAAAATGGAAAATTAGACTGAATCATGATAAATCAAAACACATAACATTTACTCTAAGAAAACATACCTGTCCACCTGTTTATATTGACAACAACCTCATACCGCAAACAGACCAAGTACACTATCTGGGACTTACGTTCGACAGAAGGATGACATGGGGTCCTCATGTTAAAATGAAACATACGACGCTTAAAAAGAGACTGAAACTACTTTATCCACTCTTCTCAAAAACTTCAAAACTGAAACTAAAATAGAAATTAAAGACATATACATACTTACTTAAACCAATATGGACATACTCATCACAGATATTTGGAACAGCTAAAAAGACACACTTAAATAAAATTCAAAGATTTCAATCAAAAATTTTACGACTCATAACCAACGCACCCTGGTACGTGACCAACCACACTCTACAAACGTTTTCACACGAACCAACATGGACATAACAATCGCCTTATAATGGACATGGCAACAGCTGATATCCCAATAAATACGAGGAGAAGATTAAAAAGGCGTTGGATGAGAGATCTCCTTACTTAAACAGCTCTAGTAATAGAATCAACCCAGGAAGGGGGTGCTGCTGAGAACTTTTCTTTCCCATGCCTGAAATGTCATTGTTTTCTCATCCGGCCACCACATTCGCTGATTGTCAGCTTTATGCAGACAGGTGCGAATAAAAAAAATAAAAGCCAAAAAAAAAAAAAAAAAAAAAAAAAAAATAACTTGATAACGGAAATATAAAATCAAAAGTAAAATATAAAACTGATATGAATGAGTAAAAACCGTAACAAATAAACAAGATTTCGTTTCACTTCTTCTGCTTGATAGAGACGGGTAGGTAAGGAAGGTTTGAGAGGATTGGATGAAAAAAAAAGAATTTTAAGTAAATATTGCAGTTATTATTATAAGAAAATATTGCACGTCGACAAGAAAATGGTTACAAGTCAAAATATATCAATTTTGAGCAATGTATACGGTTGGAACCAGAATGACAATCTACAATGCCAGAGCATAGTCAGGATAGTATTAATATATTAATTTAACCATCATTGTGGGTGACCACCTATTTTTTAAATTATTTTAAATAATAATGATGGTTAAATTAATATAAAATAATTTTAAAAAATTGACGAACGTCAAGAAGATGCCCAAAATTGGACAAAAATTGTCCATCTCCCGTAAATACTCGCATTACTTACGAGATCGTGGGAGAGGTGTTAGTGAAGAGGAAGGATTTGGCACCGTTTGGAAGCGACTCCGTGATGTAATGGATAGCATACCGCGCATGTCACGCGGAAGACCCGGGTTCGATTCCCGGCGGAGCCAAATCTTTTCTCTTCAAAAATAAATTATTTAAGATAGTATTAATAGTTCTTTTCGCGTAAGGCATAATTTACCATACTCTTATATGGAGGGGATGATAGTTTTAACGCAGGCACAACAGAAAATAAATTAAGAGAAATAAAAAGTAGTTTATCCCAATGGAAATCATCCGTCCGAGGTAAACGAAGGGAGGAAGTCATCCTAACTCACCTGCGTATTGGTCACACTAGAGTAACCCACGGTTATGATATGGCGCGTGATCATCCACCTGACAGCCAGATTTGCGGGTATTTACTTACAGTCAAACACATATTAACGGATTACAGGGATTATGACATGTACAGGGACCTCCTTGAAATACCTATTGGCCAACAGACAGCATTTCAGGACAGTGTGCAGACAAACGACAAACTATTCGAATTTCTGAAATTAGCGAAATTGTATAATAAAACATAACTATTTATTGTAGGCGATGAAGACCAAGACGTTGGAGCAAAAAAAAAAAAAAAAAAAAAAAAAGAAAGCCTTTTTTATCTTATTTTTTATCATATGCTACTATATAATCCTGATCAATTATATCTCATTGTCAGTTTAAAAATTTAGATCCATAATAGATTTCTGAATGATATATAAGGTGGTTTTTGTAGGAACATTGATAATCATCTTCGTCGGTTTCTCTCATTAGGACTAAAATTTGAAAAATAAGTTCCAATTTTCTACGAATCATAAATAACCTTTCTATTGATTTCCATTTAACATTTATATACTTTACTTATTTAATTAACTAATAGGAATAAATAATATTGAATCTAAAATTACTCCTGATCGAATTACCATAATCGATTAATTCTTTTTTCCTTAAAGAGCACAGGATTTTCTTTATCAGTAACAATAAAATAAAAAAAATGAAAATACCATCACTCTAAGTATTTCAAATTAATTTTTATATGCATCCTTTCTTCACTTAAATTTAAATAAAATATTTTATTAGGGACAGAGTTATACATAGAATATGAAATGAGTAGTATTATTTTCTATTGAGCTTTCTGCTTGTATACGTGTCTATTTCAGGCAATTGCTCCATTTGAAAGATTTTTAAATAATTATTGTCTAAGAAGAAAAAATTCAAAATAATTAATTTTAAATATCCAATTTCGTAGGACTTTATCGGAAAAAAATATTTTCAAATAATTAAACTAAACGTATATTTTATGATTTAATCTAATTTGACGCCAAAAATATATTCAAAGTGCAAATATAGGGATTTAAATTTTAAAATCGATACATTGCCGATCGATCACATTTGATCGATTATGGCAGTTTAGCACCACCCTTCACCCTCTACCACTGTGAAAAAAATTAGAACTATTGCCCATAAAAGAATTTATATCAATTTAAATACTTTCTTTTCATAAATTACATAGTCAGAGAGGATGAAATCAATTTTTCTTATTTATAAAATATGTTTGGTGCATTAATATAAAAAGTAAAACTCTATAGAAAAAAATTAAATTTATTTTAAGCAAAATTTATGCTCATCTCTGATATTATTTTTATTTTCTGTGAGCTTTCCTTTTTATACTATTGCACCAAACACATTTTATGAATATGAAGAATGGCTGTACAATTATTGGATAAAAATACGTTTTAATTTCATCAACGTTAACTATATAATTTATGAAAAGAAAGTATTTAAATTGATATTAATTCTTTTATTGGAAATAGTTGGTTAAGATTTTTTTCATAGTGGTAGAGGATGAAGGGTGCTAAAAGACCATAATAGAATTTGATACATCAAATGCGATCGATTGGCGATATATATATTTTAAGATTTAAATCCCTATATTTGAACTTTCAATATATTTTTGGTATCAAATTAGACTAAATCATAAAATATACTTTTATTTTAATTTATTAACAAGTTTAATTATTTGAAAATATTTGTTTCTGTTAAAAGTCCTACAAAATCGGATATTTTGAATTAATTATTTTGGACTTTTTCTTCTTTAGACAATAATTATTTTAAAATCTTTCAAATGGAGCAAAGACCTGGAAAAGACATTTACATTAGCAGAAATCTCAATAGATAATAATACTGACTCATTTCATACTCTATGTATAACCCTATTCCTAATAAACTATTTTATTTCAATTAAATTGAAGAATGGATTAATATAAAAATTAATTTAAAATTATTAGAGTGATGGTATTTTTATTTTTTGTATTCTCGCTGATAAAGAAAATCCCATGGTCTTTAGTGAAAAAAAAACTATTCGATTATCGGTCAGGAGTAGTAGATTTTTGGCCACAAAACGACAAAATTTTCCCGCTGTGCGACGGGCGATATTGATAAAAATATATTAATAAGATAATGGAACTATAATAGCGTTGATGACCATTACAATCTTACACCGATAAACTAAAACAAATTAAACTTTTTATTATTATAAATAATGGTTGTTCATTGAAGTTTCATCAGAGCTTGAAATCATATTCATGTCAGCTGTGAAATACAAGTTTTATTTTTCCTAGCGTTATAAATGCTTTTCACGGTCAGGGCGAAACGAAGCGGTAGTGACCCGGTTATTCCATTCAGCGAGGAAAAAAAAAGAAGAAAAAAAAAGCTTTGTCAGTCACTCAGTTCCCGAATTAAAACCTGACGCATCATCCAGAACGATTGCAAACTTTTAAGTTAACAAAAATATATTTTGATAAAATCTAGCTTAATCAATGAATGTAAAATAAAACACAACCATTTTCTAATTAGCTAATTACTAGTATGGAAAAAAAAGAGTGAAATGAAGGAATGGATCACTATAAAGAACTTATACTCATGTAAACATTTTTTCGTCAGGCACGGCACAAAGTAAAACAGTTAAACTTTTACATCTAATATTTACTTTTTCCTCATATTATTACTTTTACTTTTTCCTCATAGTGAAAATAAGTGATATTTTTATTTATATTATTTTTGTTATTTACAATGTTCAAATACAATTTATTTTAAGTTTTTTAATATATAAAAAAAATTAATTATATATAATTATAATTATAGTTACTCGCTGACTCGTGCGAAGCATTCGAGCTCTAACCTACTTAAATCCCACCAAATTAAAGTACACACCGTATATTTAGTATCGTATAGTGCCTATTGGGCATAGACGGAATACTGAAATAAACATTCGTATCGCTGAAAGCGAGTGGGCTGATTCTATTGACTGAAATCGCATGGTTTTGCATGTAACTCGCAAATGACGGTGAAAATCGGAAAAGTGCATAGAACCAAAATGCTCATCTTGACTAACTAAAAAAAAAAAAAAAAAAAAAAATGACAGCTTCGAAAAAGCACTGCGACCATTTTGAAATTATCGCTGAGAATAACAGGTTTTCGCTTGCAAATCCCAAACGGAGGGGTTAATCGAAAAAATGTATATGACCGAAAATGTTCTCCTTGAATACCTGAAAAGATTGACGGTATTCAGAAGCTTCTATGACCACTTCGATTTCCAAAAACCGCGGTTTCGCGCTTAAAATTCGCAAACGATGTGGTAGTTAAGAAAAGCTTTAAAATGATGCCTCACTCATGAAATTTGATGAAGTATTTAGGAACTTATGGCGTACTGACAAAAAGAAGGCTTTGAGAAATAATATATTATATGATAAGTTTTTATATATTATTATATATTATTTTATATTTTTTTTCAGTTTATTAAAAGTTGAAATATCTGTAAAGTTATAATTAGGATTTTATATGAATCATATTTGTAACATTATTTGAAATAAATTTTGAAATAAACATTATCCAAGCGAGGACATTAAATATATTTTCGGAAGAGTACAACTTTGCTTTATCAAAGAGAGGCCCGCGTTTTAAAAACCTGACATAACTTCTACGAGATGAAAGAAGTAGGAATGGGGAAAAGGAAAAAAAATAAAGAAAAGAGAGAGAGAAAGAAAGGAGAGGTAAAAAGTTTTGAATGGAGGGATTAAGGATAAAGAAAGGGAGGCATTATAAATGTGTAAGTTCTTTTAAATTGGAGCGTTAAGAAAAGGCCGCGGTCGCTGAGTTCCACTTGCCAAGGCGGAAGGAATCAACGCGAGTCAACGTTACGGTCAACAATTCCCGTTGACTTTCACCTGCCTCATCATCTGACCACCGGGCTCTGAATTAAGGCTAATGATGTTAACTAATTATCGCTTTCGAAACACTATCCGCGATCATTATGAGGATTTTAAAAATATTATTTTCACTACTATATCATAATACTATATCATTTAGATAAAAAAGCACGGTTAAGCGCGCTTAAAATTCATATATTAAAAACGCAATAATTTTAAAGTTAAAAGTCACCATAAACAAATGTGTAATTTTTACGTTTTTTTTCGATTTTCACAAAAACGGCATTAACAATTTTGATCCTGCTCGTCATGTTCAAAGAGAATCAAGTATTCTTTAATATCAGATAAGTTTTATAATCATTAAAATGTCAGGTGTGTTAAATGGGGAAAGGGACTTTTTTGTTTTCCTATAAAGTACCTTTGTTTTTATTTATATGGAGAAATTAAGTGCCTCTCGTACTATGTCTTATAATACGAAATGGCTAAATATGAAATAAGAAAAAAATCAAGTTAACATGTACAGGAGAAAAAAAGAAAAATATTTCGACTACTGATAAAAGACATTGAGCCAACGCATGCGCAGTACGCCTTTAATGACAGACTATTGTTTATAATTAAATATGTTCTGTTCATATGAAATTGTTGTCAACATGTTCTGAAACATACATATTTAATGTATGTTTATGTTTAAATATTTAATAAATACATGTTTGTTTCCATAGTAACTAAATGAAAATTTCAACAACTACATGTAGAATTATAAAATCAGACGAGATGGATTATCATGCTTGCATTTCAGAATTATCACAAGTAAAAACTTTTAATGTAGTGTACATTAGAGAGCAAATACAAACAAAATAAGTAAATGAATGTGGAATCTAAGGAATCTATAGGTTTGTGGAGTTTACATATTAATCAAAATACGTCAATTTCTAATCTAAGTAAGCCAGTAAGTGAAAGTTTTGTTGAGCGCGCATCGTACCAGATTTTTTATTATTAATACGACAGGGATATCTTGTAACGTCGAATAAAATATTAATAAGAAACAGGATTTAATATCAATAACTATTTTTTTTAATAAATCATATAATAATTATTATGCTTTTCAAAAATCATATAATAATTATTAGACTATTTAAAAATCGTGTAATAATTATAATTATTTTATAAATTATTATTATTATATTAACTTATTATATTTATGCGTCGAAATTTAAATCGATCATGATGTTTCTTGATTTGATTAAAGATAATGATGACCCACTGAGTGAAAAGATATTACATAAATATTATTAATTTTTGAATTATAATATTATAACACTATTTTGGTTTTAAATAATTTATATTAGAAGAAATTATAATAATTATAACAATTAATCCAATCTTAAATTGTGGCTGACCACCAATTTTAAATTATTTTTAAATAATTTATTTTTTGAGGAGAAAAGATTTGGCTCCGCCGGGAGTCGAACCCGGGTCTCCTGCGTTACATGCGAGGATGCTAACCGCTACACCACAGAGCTCGGCTCAAGGCAGAGCAAATCCTTCCTCTTCACTGATACCTACTCCCCCTATCTCACAAGTTTTGCGAGTAGTAGCGGGAGGTGGACAAGCATGTAACGCTTCCTTAGCATCCTCGCATGTAACGCAGGAGACCCGGGTTCGACTCCCGGCGGAGCCAAATCTTTTTTCCTCAAAAAATAAATTATTTAAAAATAATTATAACAGTTCAAATAATCGTTTTGTAATTTTGTTTATTCTTCTTATGTTCTATTAGAAATAAATCGTGTTCCACTGTAAGCAATGAAAACGATTTTAAAGTCCTTATATAATTTATGTTTCAATGGCAACATAATTAACAAACCTTCAAATGGTATTGCAGCTCACATGAATTAAAACATATGATATAAATCACAGATTTATACCTCCCCTCCTCAAGTCACGAACAAGGTTCGAGAGAATTTGGCCGACGCTTGATAAACATTACAATTTAGAATTTATGGCGGATTTAAAATGAATCGAATAAACAGGGAGCTAATTATTAACCGGTATTAACTTTCTGATGTGAAAGAAGTTTGCTTCCTTACGTCTTCTACCGCAATTTACTTTATATATCGAATTCGAAACTTTCCTGATAACTCTGAATGGACCGCTTCTGACTTTATCTAGTTTATTTCTGTTTAATTTATTCACATTTTCAACGTAGACGAGCTCGCCTTCGGCAAATTCATAATTTCTTCTGTTATGATCTACCATTTCCTTGTTCTTCTCAAAAATTTATATAGTATTCAACAATGCTTCTTTTCTGCCTTCCTCAAGAACACATTCTTTCTGAAGACCTACAGGTACAATCTCCGATCGTTCACCAAATAATAAATAAGCAGGGGAGAGCTTGGACACATTCCGCTGCTATTACCGACCATGCTCTCTTATTAGTACCACTATTTATTTTACAGCGAATTCTATTTACTAGAGTCTGATTTAGTCTCTCGTTTAAACCGTTCTATTCAGGGCAATCGACGCAAGTAAAGATCAACTGTATATCTTTTTTTTTTTTTTTTTTTAAATAACTCTTTAGTTGTCTGGAATTTATCCCTGTGTATTGGTCTGCCAGAATGGTTTTTATAGGATTCTGTTGTGCCACCGAGTCAATTAATTTGATAAGGTCTTTCGCAGAGTGACCTTTTGTAGTTGAAACAAAAGCATATCTCGAAAAGTGATCGACTAAAATATGCATAAAACGTTTGGACGACCTATTGCCACCAAAACCCCCAACTGTGTCAATTGACATTATGTGATATGGCTCTGTAGCAGGGCCAAATGTTGAAAGTAATCCCAATATTCTACGTCTTCTTGTCTTATTTTCGTTGCATACAGAGCAACTTCTACAAAATTGATGGATCAGCCTATCCAGGTTTTTTATATAATAATGAGGTCTAATCTTTTTAATCAAATGCGCCTCACCTATATGACCATAAAATTCATGAATCTTCTGTATCAACTTAAGACCTAAATTTTGGGATAAAATTTTTTTTTTGACTATTTCTAATGTTTTTAAAACTAATACCTCCTTTCTGGATTACCATTTTGGAGTTCTGAATTTCATTTTGATTTCTTTTCTGATCATCCAATATTTCATCCATTGTAACCATATTCACAATCTGTAATATGTCTTCTCCATTTTCGAAATTTTCTAAAACTGGGTTTCTGGACAAAGAATCTGCTTCTACATTTTCATTACCTGGGGAGTAAATAATCCTGAAATTATATTGGGATAAGTAAAACATAAGATGACCAAGAGGTTCCTCAGTTCTAGCCTTCAATCTTAAAGTTGCAAGAGGTTTATGGTCCGAAACAACCGTGAATGCTTTGCCAATCAACCAGTGCTGCCAATAAACTATTGCCTCCTTAATCGCAAGGCATTCTAAATAGATAGCTCTTTGCTTCTTTTGAGTGGGGCTATGTTTTTTGGAAAGTAAGCTACTGGATGAAGCATACCGTCTTCTTGAGGTTGTTTTAATACAGCTCCCAAACCAATGCCAGAAGCATCTGTGAAGATATTGACATCATTATCGTGATCGAAAATAGCTAAAATTGGACTGGAACATAGATATTCTTTTATTTCGCTAAACAATTTTTCGCATAAGTCATTCCATTCGAATTTAACATTACTTTTCAATAAGTCATAAAGTGGTTGAAGCTTCTGTACAGCATTCTCAGTATATTTGTAATAAAAATTTATCTTGCCCAAAAATTGCCTTACATTTTTTTTGTTCTGAGGTCTCTCAAAGTTCATAATAGCAACTAAATTATCTTTATATGGTATACTTTTGTTTTTCTCTATGACATGGCCTAAATCTTTGACTGAATTGTTTGCTAAAGTGCATTTCATTTAGTTTAATTTAAATCCCTCGCCCTTAATTGCATTTAATAAAAATTCTATATGCGCCAAATGGTCTTCAAAAGTTTTAGAAAAAAACAGTATATCATCTATGTAATTGATACAAAATTGATTCAAACCAGTTCTTCTAAGAATATTCGCTAGAACTCGCTGAAATATTGAAGAAGACACCTTCAACCCGAAAGGTAAACGATTCCATACCCAATGGCCATTCTGAGTAACGAACGCTGTTTTCTTTCTATCTTTGATTCTAATTGGAATAGACCAAAATGCAGAGTTAATATCAAATGCTGAGAACCAATTACAATTACCAGCTTTAACCATGATGTCTTCTATCCTAGGAAAAGGATGTGTTTCAGGAACCACTAATTTATTTAATTCCCTGAAATCTATGCACAGCCGTGTTCTGCGCCCATCTTCCTTTTTATACGCCATAGTGACTGGAGATGCAAATGGTGAGGTAGACTCCTGTATCAGTCCTCCTTCCAGCAATTTAGAGATCTGTGCTTCAATTTCTTTCTGGTCTGGAATGGAACACCTATAAGGCTTTTTTGAAACATACCTATACTCTGTTAGTTTTATTTGAGCTTCACTTTTAACCTTGCCGACATCGTACTTGTTCTTAGCGAATGCTGAGTCATATCGTATTAATAAATCAGTCACCATCTTCTGTTTATTACAATCCAAATGAATCCTAATTTACCTCTAAATTCTTCACTCTCAATTAATCTATTAAAAGTAACATCTGTTCCATCTTTTTTTTCTTTATCATCATGAATAATCTTATCTTGATTCTTATCTATCTTCTGAAATATTTTTAAATTCTCATCTTGAATCAGTTTAAATTTCTTGATCGCATCTAATCCAAGCAACAGCTCATAAGAAAAATTACTATTCTTCACAACATAGACATCTAAAACATCTTTTATCTTATTTATCTTTAAATGTAAACGCACCTGGCTATGAATGAAATTCACACCATTAATTGTTTTAAAAATGCTATTATTCTCCATCAATTTTGTCTTTAAATCTTTTATAGTTTGATGATTTACTAACGTAACATTGGAGCCACTATCATACACTGCTTTCACGATCATATCTTTATTAACCTGTACATTTAATGCAATTAATGGTGTAAATTTCTCCGGGTGACCTAGTTTTTGTAAGCTCAATTCTAGGAAGTTCTTCAACACTCTCCTCCATATTTTCTACCAAATTCACTCTATGTGATTCTAAATATTTTTGTTTATTTCTACAAAAATCAACAGGGTGATAGCGGCCAGGTTTATCAAGCTTCTCACACATATAACATGGCCTCTTATCAACTCTTACACTAGGATACCTGTTCTTTTCTATGTTTTTTTTTTTGGTGCTACTGGAATACTGCAAAATCTAAGATAATCTCTCGTATTCTATTTTCTGTAGCAGTCATCATACTTCCTGAGTAAATTCATCAACTGGTCTGTCGTTTTCAAGTTTTCTTTATCTATCCTATCTTGTATATCTATAACTATATGATTTATCCTGGAAACATCCGAGATCGAACTCTCAACTTCCAACAACAATCTCTCCTTCTTTAAAGCATAATCAATTAAGGAACCATTGATATACTTAAATTTATATGCAAAGCGGACATCCGACCAACCCTTGGTAGCATACACTGTTAAAAAAGACGCTGACCAGTCATCCAATGGCAACTTGATTGAATTCGAGCAATACCATTCTTTAGCATTTCCTTCCAGAAATAACTGAAAACATTGTACTTTTTTAATTTGATCTATCACTTTATATCTTCCAAACTCTTTTTCAAAGTTACCTAACCAATCCTTAGCGTTTTGCTGTTTTCAATAAAACTTATCAAGCACAAATTTCTTTTCAATATCTGCCAAATCGATCTAGTCAACTTTTCTGTAAGACTAGCTAACTACCACTAACCTAACTAATTCCTTCTGATCCCTAGGCAGCTCAGGTGTTTCTAAGAAGCCTGAAGTTTCCCCTTTCAGATCTTCTAAATAAAAATTGTGAAAAACAAAATTACCTTCTGTGTCCCTGTAAAAGGGGGCAACTGTATCCGGCAAGGATACCGTGAGGTTTCTAAAGTTCCCTTCGTTCAACATGCTTTTGCATCCATGGTTAACCGTACCTATTTCAAATAATATTTACGGGAATAAATTGAACAGAAATAAACTAGATAAAGTCAGAAGCGGTCCATTCAGAATTATCAGGAAAGTTTCGAATTCGATATATGAACTAAATTGCGGTAGAAGACGTAAGGAAGCAAACTTCTTTCACATCAGAAAGTTAATACGGTTTAATAATTAGCTCCCTGTTTATTCGATTCATTTTAAATCCGCCATAAATTCTAAATTTTAATGTTTATCAAGCGTTGGCCAAATTCTCTGGAACCTAGTTCGTGACTTGAGGAGGTGAGGTATAAATCTGTGATTTATATCATATGTCTTAATTTTTTGCGGTATTTTTTTTTAAGGTTTGTTAATTCTGTTGCGATTGAAACATAAATTATATAAGGACTTTAAAATCGTTTTCATTGCTTACATGTGAGCTAATCTGTAAAGTTAAATACTTATTTCTTTGTATTACAATATTTTAATAAATTTCATTGCTTACAGTGGAACACGATTTATTCCTAATAGTACATAAGAAGAATAAACAAAATTACATGTATAATATCCCTTTTGTCTTATTATTGAGTACAGACATAACAATTTGTATACAGTAGATCTATTTTGTTAGTTTTTAATATTTTATTTTCACTAAGTTGTATATGTAGCCTTACATTTCAAAAGTATTGGGTTTCCCCGTAATAAACCTTTGAAGTCGGCAAACTAACCCCCTACCACTACCTCTCACCTTATTTTACCCTCAGTCTTTGTATTACTCTGGACTCAGAAGCCCTGATAAAGAACCACAAGTGTGATCGAACTGAGGATCCTGTCAATCAAATAACCTATCGTAAAGAGTAACAGTTGACTATCTCTCACCTCTGCTCCTTAAATAGTTTTTTTCTCCCTCTTTTAGTTTTTAAGCTCAATTCTGATTTTTGGCACAATGGCAGCAGAAGTTACACTTTATCAATGAGTAAAGCCTACACGCATTTTTTTTTTTTACCTTATCCTTCGTTGTGAAGAGAAACTTTTTCAACAAAGCTCTAGGATACTTGCTAAGTCGCCTAAATGGGTAGCCGAAACGGTGATGATATAATCGGAGCCGATTATTGCGTGGCATTCATTAAATCGCCGAGTAGCGGGGCAGGGATCTGAAATTCCAATGTAGCCTCGTTAGGGGTTATTAGGGAGCCCCGATACTGGTCATTATACAAATCCAATTAACGAGGATAAAAAAAAATAAAAAATCGGGGGATGTAATTGTCTGCAGTTGAGGTTCAATCGAGAGAATAATTGAAATTAGATTATTGTCTCCTTTTCACAGGGACACCCCCTCCCCCCCCCCCGCCACCCTCGTCCACTTAATTCCACCCTTTGTGATCTCCTGCTTCCAAATTAAAATGTACGAAATTGAAAATAATTGACCTTTCTCACGTCCTGAAATTTTCATCTTTTTTGATCGGATAAATATTTTAGGCTTTTGAGTATTCATTTTTAAATTGTAGTAAGCGAATCCCTCCTTGCTGTTCTAATAAAAAAAATAATAAAAAATAAGCGTCAAATTAAGTAAGCATATTATTTGAATAACTCTTACACAAATCCAACTCTATGACGAGTTACAAACAAGGGCGTGTCCATTTTTGTACCAAAATGACTTATGTGGTTCTTTACGGTGGTTCGATCCTCATGGTTAGTGGTTCTCGAAGGGGTGTTGTTGCTCGCAAAACACCATAGGCAAGGAACATGCTAGATTCAGCCAGGGATATGCAATGCTAGGAGAGGATGCCCCCTTAATATTTGATGCTTAACGGGGTAAGAAACCTCGTCTATCATCAAACTCAAAGAAAAGAAGGTGGAAGATAGTTGACCGCAGACATAATGAAGAGGAAATAGTTTGGAAGTGCGACCAAAATAAATAACACTAATATGCTAGTACCACATTCTACCGACATTTCTATATCAGTCCTGATGAGGAATTGAAATTCGGGTCGAAAAGTCGGCGCAATTCAGTATGTGATACATGCATATTAGATTAGAGAAACCATCCAGTTAACATATATAAATTAGCTGAATTCGTAAAAACCACAAATCCGGTTAATATACTTTGGTTAATACGTCGCATACAGGGGTATTTGACCCGAAAAGCTGGCCAAAACTATTTCTTTCCATTTTATTAATTCAAACGTCCTCAAAATGGCTTCTATATTTATAATAGACATTAAAAAATTTTTTAGCAGTTAAAAAATATTCTAAGGTGAAAATTTTCATCAAGTAAATGGCTTTATAATTTCTGTTCATATTATTTTCTCTTTATTTGCTCTTTATGCATTGCCCCTATGAAATATACTTGATTTATTATAAATGAATATATTTATTGTAAATTTATCTATTACTTTTATCATTGAAAAATGAAAGTAGTGTAAAATAGGTAAAAATAAAAATTTGTGCTGATTAAGAAAAAAATATTTTTTCCTAATTCCAATGCCGCATAAGCATTGTTTAATACCACTTCGAAACACAACTTATATCCCTGGAAGAAAAACAAAAACCTTTCTTAAAAATTTAATTATTCATTATTCACTTTCTTCGTCACTTGATTAACTTTCGGAATCGCCACTATCGGTTACATTTCCAAAGTTTCCGTGCAAAACGCACCTGATACCTTTATTCTTTAATTTCTCATACCTGTGATAACTGGATCTGATGTCAATATTAATCTATTAACTACATCCAAATTGCAATCTGTCCGAGAAAAATTTCTTGCATTATTTTCTCTATAATCCCGGAAATGTTTATTTCGGGCTTCTACTGCTTCCTCAGATAAAAGACCAATAGGAAGCAGAAAGTTCTTTATCACTTCGACACCATCCCTTAAAATTTTGTGAGTAGTTGGTGTCATAGGATACCATTGATAAAATTTTACGTAATGTTTCTCCGTATCCGTGGTAAATCTAGAAAAAATTACTAAATTTATGAAATTACCACATAGAACCTCCAATATTCAATATATATAAATAAAGCTTCCAGTGCAGATAGGTAGTTTTTATATTTTTTTCTGACAAATTGATATTTTTAAA
The DNA here is from genome assembly GCA_911387785.2 of Aelia acuminata. Classification (NCBI taxonomy): domain Eukaryota; kingdom Metazoa; phylum Arthropoda; class Insecta; order Hemiptera; family Pentatomidae; genus Aelia; species Aelia acuminata. Next base: position 23,457,275 of record OU426984.1, on the reverse strand, counting down.
TGATTTCCTATATTCTATGGAACGATATGGAGATTTTATTAGATCCTTCAGAACATGGGATGCATTGATATCACCAGAATCACTTAGTTTCATATGAGTGGAGTTAAATCATAGTTATATCATATAGTAGAGGTGAGAGATAGTCAACTGTTCTTCAATTACGATAGGTTATGCAGGTGGATACTAAGACTAAAATTCTTAGTATTCACCTGTACTCAGTAGCCCTGATGAAGATCCACAAGTTGGATCGAAACTTTGGCTTACCACAATAAAATCATTGTAAACTGAAAATCCTGACCATCATTTAACCTATCGTTATATCATATAGTTTCATATCAGTGCTAGTTGAAGTTCTGAGCTTTTCTATTCTGCGCCTCTTGCTGCTTTCACTTAACAAACGATTTTCAGGGCATACACCAGATCTTGAGTTTTTAATTGATATCGTCCTACTAAGCCATTCCTTGTTGCTGGTTTCAAAAACTTTTCTTTTCCTTGAAAAAGCATTCCATCATACTTGAAAATCATGCCTAAAAATGGATAATTTATGTTTCACGTGTTCTAGGCCATTACAATATTTTCCAATGTGAAAAGACTCCAAAAAATCCTTCTTTTTTTTTTTTTTAAGCTAATGCTTTCGACTTTAAAAATATTTCAAATAATTCCTTTCGGGATATTTTTATTCTTCCAGAAGATCCTAAAATATAAATGAATGAAAATACTCAAACATTTTTTTTTTTATTAATTAATGAGATAGACATTTTTTAAATAAAAAATTAGAAGTCTCCCATCCGCAGCTATTCGCAGATTTTTTTCATGAAACATAATCTACGATAATTACACTTAATCATAAAAAATATTTCGTTGCCTAGAAATGACGTGAAGTATAACTTTTTAACCTTCAAATTTAATTTTTAGCTCTAAAATCTATCAACAAAAAACAAAAAGATATTGATACTAGTATTGAATACGAAAAATTTATAGCTGGCCTGATAACAAGTACAAACCTGGCCTCGAACTATCCATCATCTGATAGTGCCGATCCTTCATTAAAAACAAAGTAAATTAATATATTTTGTAGACCAATATCTATGAGGAGAGAGGAGGTAAAGGCTAAGGTCAGATTTGGATTTGAATAGCCGCCGGATTAAGGGCCTGGAAGAGATAAGAATCACCTTGCATGATCCAACAGGTCCTCTACTTGAACTTCGAGTCATTATTTACCAGAAATTTCAAATTTCAAAAAATGGGTTTTGGCCAGCTTTTAGGGCCAAATACCCCTCTGTGCGTCGGCAAGAAGTTGGTTACAACTCAGAAACTCACAAGTATAGTTTTATTAGCATTCTCGATTTTAATTTTGTAACTGTTATAACACATGTTCGAAACAAACTATTCTAGTACATGTTCGTGACTGTTCGAGAACCTTCTATGCTTGTCGGGAACATCCTAGATAGTTCTTCTTCAGTTTAAATATAAGGAGCTATGGAAAGCAGTGTTAGTCTTATTCGAAAGCTCAAGTCATACTGTTATTTTTGTGTTACTGTGTTGTTACAAAGTGATACTTTTTGTAACCTTGCTGATTATTTCAATTTTGATTGTTTGTCTGACATTGTGAGTTATAATTTTTGGCTTATAAGAATTATTTAAACCATCGTAAGTGTTAGAATATTGCGTCCGAGGTATCCAGTCTATCTTACATAAATGATTTGGTTTAATATCAGGGTTTGTGCGAATTTCGAAAATATAATTAGTGAAAAAATTTAAGCCGATATCTAATGAAAATATAGGTAATTACCGTCGGAAAATAAACAACGGAAAAAGGGAAGAAAATTAAATAGAAAAAAGTGTAGACACGACAGAGAGCTGATAAGAAAATGCAAAGTGGGTTGGGGGGGGGAGAAGGGGGGGGGGGCAGAGATAGCTTGATCACGAACCACCTTCTGTGCACAGTAATTCTGCCCCGGCAAAAATAAATTAGTTCCCTTCCCCTGCCCGTTTCAAACTAACAAACCAGTCAGGGACTGACTTCCAACTCTAGTTTATAACCGTTACCGATTCCCCACAACTATATCCTAATATTTTTTTTTAAAAACAGGAATAATATTTATCCGATAGGGTTCAAATAATATTGCAACACTAATATGGCTTTAAATAACTTTATTCGAAGAAAATAACTATTTACAATGCATGCAAACAATATAAACTAAAATAATAAACAAGGCTATAAAACGTATGAAATGGTAAACACACACTAACACAAAAATGACCATATGATTCGAGCTTCAGGACAAGATTAAATCTCCAGTTTATAGCTCCTTATATATAGTCTGAATCAGAACAGTCCAGAAAGTTCTTGACGAGCGTAGAAGGTTCTCGAAGTCACAAACTCTAACAGTCACAAGTTCCAAATTTTCCAACAAGTCTAGAATTCTTTTAAATCATATAAATATATTTTTTTTAAAGTTAAAATATTATTGCAGATTAAACATAAATAATTAATGTAACCTTTCAGGAACTATTACTTCAGATATACTTTAATGGAGATATTGTGACTTCAAATAATAAATAGATGATTATTTCTGTTGCACTGAAAGAGTTTTATAATTTTCTGGAACCGTTACATCTTGTATTAGAACGTGACCACTTGTTTCGGAATGATATAGGCCTTTCTTGGATGTTCCATTAAAATATAAGAAGCGATAGACTAGGGGCCTAGTCTTGCCTTGAACACCGAAGTATATGGTTACATTTGAGTCACTGGTTTTGACATTACGTTGATACTAATTTGAGTTTCAATATTTTATTTTCTTTTTTCGTATTATAATTTAGAATTAATAAAATTATTTAAATCCAAAATAGTATTAAAATATACAATGTATAATGTTGAACTAAAGGTTCAAAACAAAAAACAAATATCGCTATATCCTAATTATTTTTTTAGATCAGGAATAATATTAGCCTGATAGGGTTTAAATAATACTATTTTAATTTTAAAATAAATAAACAATGGAACCTTCCAGGAAGTATTACGTCAGATGTACTTTTATGGAGATATGAGACGTAAAACAATAAATAGTTGATTATTTCTGTTTCACTGAAACAGTTTCAGAATTATCTGGAAACGTTACATTTATATATTAGTACGTATTCACATGTTTCTAGGCCTTTCTTGGATATTCCATTTCGGACTAAGTATAAGAAGCGATGGACTTCTTATAAGCTTAGTCTTACCTTGAATACCGAAGCATATGGTTACTTTTACGTCTCTAGTTCTGACCTTACTGTTTTGTAAAGTTTTTACTAATTTGAGCTCTAATCGTTTGTTTGCCATCTACGTATTATAATTCAGAGTTAATAAAATTATTTACATCTGCATTGGTGTTAAAATTAACCATGGGATACTACAACTAAAGGTTCAAAACCAATAACAAATATCGCTTCACAACCCTACTATCACTTGATGTCTTAAATGTACATATCTCTCACTCATATTAACATCATACATAAAAAATTAGCTATTTTTATTTTTTATATTGGATAGATGATAGTTGACCGGATATAGAATTAGGTAGACAATAGTCCGGGGAGGCGGTCAATAGCCCTGACGAAGACCTGCATAATTGGGTCGAAACGTCGGCAACAATAAAATAGTTTTATAGAAGAAGAAGAAGAAGAAGAAGAAAAAGTATTTTTATTCTGGGACGTCATGTCCCCTAAGAATAACAATATATGTACAAATCCAGAGTCATTTGTCTGGCTAGTTTAGAACAAAGTTGTTAATTAAAGAAATAAAATAAAATCGAGTCACATTGAACAAAAAAAAAACAATAGCATGAGAAATTAGAATATAAGTTGACTAGTTTTCCACCATTTAAACTTAAAAAAATAAATAAAAGAGAAACAAGATTTATGTATACAAACACATATTGTATACAAAGTATTGCAAATTAAAACAGGTTTTATTTTACATAGTTGCGGTAGTTTGAAGATTAAGGAGGTGGAGGAATAATTGGGTTTTAAAAGATGTAAGGGATGCATTTTTACGGATAGAAACGGGTAAGGAGTTCCAAAAAGGAGGCACCACGGATGATAAATGATTTTGTAAAGGAGGCAGTTCGGTAGGCAGGGGTGTATAGGTTTAAGGTTTGGGATCTGGTATTTAGGGAGTGAATGGAGGAACAAGGTGTAAATAAATTCAGGATATACAGAGGCTTTTTAATTCTGAACGATCGGAAAAGATATACACCAAGGAAATATTGCCGCCGAAAAACTGGGTAGAGCATAGTAACTTGAGACGTGGGAGCGCCTGGGGACACCAAAGATAAATCTAATGAAGCAATTCATTAGTCTCTTTAACCTCGCCTCATGCATACCAGACAGTCCCCCGTATACAAGACAGCCATAATCAAAATAAAAAATTATACTATTTTGTATTTTATTGACCGCCTCCCCAGGCTATTTTCTACCTATTTTTATTTTTGACTGTTTTCTGATTTTTATTTTTGACTGTTTTCTGGATGCGTTGAAAGAGTGGTATATCCATATATTTTTATTATTTATTTATTTGGTAGTACAATCATTTTTATACATACGCCCATAAGGCAAAACATCCATTTGTATTTCAGAAACAATTTGGTGCTACCTTCACCATATTAAAAGAAATCTTGGATATCGAGATCCAAGAGTCAATAATGTGTCCCACTATGTACGTATCCGTCATGCCATTGAAATGATTAGCTGTCCTATAATAGTCATGGCAGCTATGTCAGAATAGAATTTAACTTGTATTAAAAGGTCGCATATGATATAATTATTAACAAATCATACATAATAACAATAATTAACCAACGACATACTAATAACAAAAAAAAAACTTAATTATAAAGATATAACAATAATTAAAATAAACAATAATAAAAGTACAATGAAACAGGTAACTCATTACGTTTAGGCAGTTTAATTGATAAAATTAAAAAATTTAAACATACATATAACTACATGATAAAGATTACAAAATACAGAATTGACTGAAAGAGAGAGCGAGGTAAGGAATTGTAGTAATTGTATTAGTGCTCACACTAATAAATACCCCGTTGCGGCAATCATTTAAAGTAGTTCAACTACAGACGAGACAATAACCCGAACCAACTCTTATAGATGAGGTATGATCGTCTAAGAACGCTCACGGTAATGGCGTTCATAGTCCTCTTAGCGATTCCCAGCGTAACCATGTCCTGGTATGAACGTCGGCACCATACTCCTCTCCACGTTATCGTTACTGGAAGCACTTTAATGTCCACTCCAGGCACTTGCAGCCTGCGGCCGATCGCCATCCTGCAATCCAAGTCATTGTACTTGTTGTGTTTTACTTTGTTCCAATGGGAGGTGCTAGGATTGTCTCCAACAATGTGGGCATCAATAATATAATTCCCGCTTGGCCCTGTACATACGAGATCTGGCCTCCATCTCCGTTTAATTCCTATGAACGTTGCCTCTTTAATTACGCGGTATCCCTTATTTTGCAGAGCTTTTTCCAAAAGGCTTACAATAAAATCATGGCGTCTCACAATACCACCGTGAGACACAAAGCAGTGCTGGATGATATGACTGGCCGTTTCGTTCACGGGGCACCCGGCTCTACAGCTTGTCTCCATGTAGGCCCTACGTCCTCTAGAACACCTTACTCTTGTCGCCAGGGCATTTATATGTGTTTTAACGCTCTGAATGAAGGTGCGACCTGTTACTGGAGCAGCGTAATCCTTAAGCCAATGTGTCGATGGGGGGCAGTTCTTCGACTCCCTCAGTGCTCTCCCATCAACGCTTCCGTGTAGTTTCGTTGAAAGCACTTTTTTTCGTTCATCTCCAGAAGTGTTATCAGGATCGAAGCCCATTTTCGTAAGGCTATTAGACAATTTCATAATTTCCCTCCTAATAAAATAAGAAGTATAGGCGGATCTGGCTACTGGGCTACCCGAATGTTCCAGTCGACGCATTCTTGCAAGCTTGAGTGCAGGGATAGAAATGACGAAGCTCAAGACGCCCAAGCCCCCGTTATTGCATGAGGCGTGAAAATATTGAGTGGGCGTGTCTTTTGGCAGGCGCAACCAGCAGCGTATTGCGTTTCTCGTCGAAATATCCAACTTTCTCAACTCACTCGTTTTGTAAGGGCTTAGTGTGAGGAGATGGATATATTTTGGGGTAAGATATGTCCTCAGGGCAATTAGTTTTTGCTGAGGCTTCAGGGGAGCAGTAGATATTTTTTTCAATAGGGAGGAAAACTCATTTATTATCCCCATTGTTGTTTTGAAGTTTAAACTAAATTTGGCGCCCAAGTATTTCCAACAGTCAAGTATACCCAATTGATTGAGTTTGGTACCCTTGATTGTGAAGTGGCATCTGCTTTCTACCTTCATGGCGCTAGATTTTACAGCCTTAATCAACGAAAAACTATGGCATTTTTTCGGATTTATTTCCAGACCTAGATCCTGAATTGATTTGGCTACATGTGTTAGCAATCTTTTCATGCCATTCGTTGAAGAGGAGACCAGGACCAAGTCGTCGGCAAAAGCTAGGCAGTTTACTGTTGTTCCCTGCATGTTAAATCCTATTCCTTGAGGAAGGGAATGAACGACCCAATCCATTGCTAAGTTGAAAAGGCTAGGGGATAATGGGTCACCCTGCCTTATGCCTCTTCCGCATAATATTGGTTTTGACCAATGCTTGTTGTCTGTAATGCGGGTGTAACATTGCCTATACAGACCCCTGCAATAATTTATAAACCCGGGTGGTATTCCCTTCCATTCTAATATTTTAAAGAGTGCATTGTGGCTTACATTGTCGAAAGCTTTGGCTATGTCAATGAATGTTACATGGATGTCCCTTTTTCTAGATTTGGATTCTTCTATCAGTGCTTGAAGGGAGAATATATTTTCAGCGGTTCCATCGGCAGCAATGAATGCACCCTGGCTTACATGGTAAAGATCCAATTCGTTCAGCCGAGCTGCGAACACCTTGTGCATTTGCCTAAGTGGAACTGTTGCAACAGTGATTGGCCTATATTCGCTTGGGTCTGAGGGATAATCGGTTTTAGGAATAAAAATAGTCCGCGCCGCAGTCAGTTCTTGCAAGTGCGAAGGGTCGGAGAGATATAAGTTGTAAAAGACAGCCCGATGTAATGGACAAACAGACTCCCATTGCTTAACGGTAATACCATCTGGTCCAGGAGAAGATTTTCGGTCCATGCTGCTTAATTTCACTTCCTCAACTGTTATTGGCAGCCACAATGTAAACATCTCTTGGGTGGGAATTGGCGTATCCGGCGCGAGAGGACTAGACGCTCTCTCCATCAGGGGCCTCCAAAACGTTTCGAGTTCTTCAACACTGTGTTTATTACGAGCCATCGCTTCACAACCCTACTATCACTTGATGTCTTAAATGTACATATCTCTCACTCATATTAACATCATACATAAAAAATTAGCTATTTTTATTTTTTATATTGGATAGATGATAGTTGACCGGATATAGAATTAGGTAGACAATAGTCCGGGGAGGCGGTCAATAGCCCTGACGAAGACCTGCATAATTGGGTCGAAACGTCGGCAACAATAAAATAGTTTTATAGAAGAAGAAGAAGAAGAAGAAGAAGAAAAAGTATTTTTATTCTGGGACGTCATGTCCCCTAAGAATAACAATATATGTACAAATCCAGAGTCATTTGTCTGGCTAGTTTAGAACAAAGTTGTTAATTAAAGAAATAAAATAAAATCGAGTCACATTGAACAAAAAAAAAACAATAGCATGAGAAATTAGAATATAAGTTGACTAGTTTTCCACCATTTAAACTTAAAAAAATAAATAAAAGAGAAACAAGATTTATGTATACAAACACATATTGTATACAAAGTATTGCAAATTAAAACAGGTTTTATTTTACATAGTTGCGGTAGTTTGAAGATTAAGGAGGTGGAGGAATAATTGGGTTTTAAAAGATGTAAGGGATGCATTTTTACGGATAGAAACGGGTAAGGAGTTCCAAAAAGGAGGCACCACGGATGATAAATGATTTTGTAAAGGAGGCAGTTCGGTAGGCAGGGGGGATGTATAGGTTTAAGGTTTGGGATCTGGTATTTAGGGAGTGAATGGAGGAACAAGGTGTAAATAAATTCAGGATATACAGAGGCTTTTTAATTCTGAACGATCGGAAAAGATATACACCAAGGAAATATTGCCGCCGAAAAACTGGGTAGAGCATAGTAACTTGAGACGTGGGAGCGCCTGGGGACACCAAAGATAAATCTAATGAAGCAATTCATTAGTCTCTTTAACCTCGCCTCATGCATACCAGACAGTCCCCCGTATACAAGACAGCCATAATCAAAATCAAAAATTATACTATTTTGTATTTTATTGACCGCCTCCCCAGGCTATTTTCTACCTATTTTTATTTTTGACTGTTTTCTGATTTTTATTTTTGACTGTTTTCTGGATGCGTTGAAAGAGTGGTATATCCATATAATATCGTCAAATCTTTAACTCAATCAAAGCAACGTCAATGGAATTTTTAACAAAAACGTCATAAATTGGAAAGGGGCAGTTTAAAATTTGGAAATTTCGTATTGTAACTTTAAAAAAAAAATAAAAAAAAAAAACATGATTGAAAATAGTTCTAGACTTTTTACTGGAAAAGTTGGAACAAACTGTTCTAGTTCATGTTCGTGACTGTTCGAAAATCTTCTACGCTTGTAGGGAACCTTCTAGATTGTTATAATTCAGACGAAATACAAGGAGCGATAGACTGGAGCGTTAGTCTTGTTCTGAAGCTCGATTTATATGGTCATTTTTGTGTTATTGTATCGTTAGAAGTTTATAATTTTTGTAACCTTGTTAATTATTTGAATTTATATTGTTTGTCAGTCATAGTCCATTTTTATTTAATAAGAATAATTGCAACCCAAGTAAGTGTTATTTCTTAAAAAATAAATAAAAAGTCAGTTGTTACTTAAAACTAAAACGCCTGTTACACAAAATAATTTCAGTGAGAGACTCAATCTCAATTCTGAATTCGATACTACTTTATAACTTCCAGCTCACTCTCTTTAAAAAATACGCTTTTGAGATTATTATGACGTTATTGAAAGAAGTGTGCGAAATTAGGAAATAAAATTACATACAGGCTGTCTCAAATATCTCTTTTTTTTATTTTTTTAAAATCCTAGGAAATTACAAAATAGTTTTTATTACTATTTATATGCACACGCACAAAAAAAAAAAGAAGATATTTTATAATGAATTATATTTTATAAGGTTATTATTATTTTCAATAAAACAAAATAGTAAGAATATTTCTTCGAAGCATTCGGGATAGAGAAATAAAATTGAGAATGTTACTTTATTTTTATTCTATAAAGGTGTTTTTAACACTATAATTATAATGATGAAATCTACAGTAATCTTTTTGTCATTGAATATTTAAATACAATCTGTGCACTGAAACAATCGAAAATTTTTATAAAATTCATTCATGTCCAATTAAAAAAATAAATAAATAAAAGCATATTTTATCCAAAAACTGACGTAATTTTAATATAAAAATTAAATTGTGTTCTAGAACACTCGTGCTGCGTATATGTGTTCAGCAAATCGATGGTGGTGGCGTCATTTATAGACCGCGACAAAACTCAAATAATCAAGTAATATTTGAAAAATTAATTGGGCATTTACGTCAGCGTTTCCACGATGAGAACTATTTATACGCTCAAATGATGGATTAAATGGATTTGTTAGACAGGTAAGGAGTTGGTAAATTATTCTACGAATTACGGGAACGTCTCTCGACGAAGTGAATTTGTAAATGTCATTGGTGACGTTCTAATGAACAAGGACTTAGACATCTCAACTAATGAGATGCTTCCTAATAATCTCTACAGTATGTATAATATGGTTGTTATGTATAATCAGATGTTACTCTATATAATACGGTCCCCTTCAGAGATAGATTCTCAGGAATTAGGTAATTATATATGTAGAAATCCATTGATAGAAACAATAAGATCCATCCTGAATAATTCACATCCAAGATTACTGAGGCGTCGTCGACTAATTGATTCGTTGAATTGGCACATTTGAGATGAGAGACATTGTCCCAGCTGATAAATCATTAGCTGATTACAGAGTTATTTGTAGTTCACAAATGCTATGTGATGTTAGATATTATTTTCTCTGCTGAGAACGAACACTGAAGAGGCAATTAAAAGAAAACATGGGTTGATCGTTTTTTTTTTTTTTTTTTTTACTCTTTCCAGCATTATAGGCGGGATCAATCGAATATAGGGTGCGCTAGTAGTTTTGCAAAATGTCGGAAAGAACGGTGTTAGACCTAGTTGATGTGAAAGAGATAATTGGTAATTTTAAAAGACCATTAATTGATGGGCAGGCTATTCTTGATGCAAACCACATATTTACATGTGGAATAATATCTAAAAATAAAAAAACAGTTATTTTACAAGCCTCGTGCCTTTAAACTAGCAATCTTAAAGGACTGCCCCATCAAATAAAAGTGGAAATCAAATTTATTAATAATAATAAGCAATTTTCTTGTCATTGTTCTTGGAAAGCTGGTAGTTCTGGTAAATGCAAACACATCATTGTAACTTTACTCGACGTTTTTCGGTTCGTAATAACATTAATTACCTATTCACACAATCATTGTTATGACAGCTTAGATTCTTTGTCATATTATTTATTATTTCTCAAAACTTTCAGGCTTCGCATTGAAAACATGGAACAATTAAGCACAACGGATGTAATAGAAAAATGGGGAAAATTAAAAAAGAAAAACAAATCTATGACACTATGGTCTCAATGTTATTTGCATAAAACTAGCATTTTGGAATAATAAAATGTCAAATACTAATATTTACCTGGATAAATAAAGTCTCTTTCTTTAAAATAAAGACTACATATCGTCATATGTTTCGAAACAGGCTTATCTATTCTTAATTTTACAATTCACTCTTTAAGAAGCTTTTTATTTTTTGGAAATGAAAGGGAATGACACGTCTTATGATTTTCTAATTGAACACTGAGGGACCGAGCAATACCTATTAGATATTTTTCAAATGATTTTTTGCTCAATCGGGTTTTAATTATGGAAAAATAAATTAAAAACGCCAAAAAACCCTATGAATCCCAGGTAATGGCCCCGCTTTTATCCCCGTTTCTCTAGTTCCTGCAGCGCCGTCGCAGAAGCAGCACCGTCGCTTGCGCCCACCTATGGCTATATACTCGCGATGGAAAAATCTGATGAATAAAATATATTTATGGTGTCAACCACTAGGGTCATTATCACCTAACATTCCGCTAAGTTACTCTATATTTTTCAATGATTATATCATTTTCTACTATTCTACAATTTTAATCTATATTTTATGATACAGTTTAATCCGTTTGAAGAAGTCGAAAAGATTATCTATTGTTTTTAGGTTGACCATTAATATAGAACCAGCTGACCTGTTCCAAGCATTCGCACTCTAAACTACTTAAATCCCACATAATTAAAGTACACACCGATTATTTAGTATCTTATAGTGCGTATTTAGTGTATAGGTGAGGGTTGCAGTAAAGAATAAATGTATTTAAATTGTACATTATTTATTTTTTTAAACATGAATTTAAGGTATTTACATAGTATTTAAGGGTGTTTTCTATCACCGACCCTCTTCTCTCTGTTTATCAACGACTTGCACGATGCACTCGGGGACGGCATAGATATAGGAGCAACCAATATCAGATGTCTCAAATACGCCGACGATATTGCTATCATCGCATCTAGTGTAAATGACCTGCAGAAAATGATTAATAATCTACAAAACTATTGTTTAGAATGGAAATTGACCATCAATTTGGAAAAGTCAAAAATAATGATATTTAGGAATGGAGGTAAACTGGCAAAAAATGAAAAATGGAAAATAAATTACCAGTATATTGAAATAGTTAATTATTATGCATAATATAATAAGCGATTGGATTAAAATCACAATTATCACTTACCAAACATTTCAAAGAGAAACTCAGTACCTCAAAATTTGCAGTATTTCAAACCTACAAAACATTAATAATGAAAAAAGAAGTACCTCTTACGGCAAAATGGCAAGTATTTAATGCAGTTGCAAGATCGATAATATGTTTTGGTTGCCAGGTCTGGGGATTCCAAGAATTTAAATTAGTAGAACAATTATTATTATTCATTATCAAAAAATTATTTAATTTACCAAAAAATGAGTAAATCATGTAAGTACAAATAAGTACATCATATATTTAGAAACTGATACCTCTCCATTATTTCATTACACCCTCTGTTTACATTTGAAGTATCCAAGTAAAACTCTGGATCTTCCTGATTCAAGATGGCCCAAAATTATAGCCAAGACGATTATAATGAAAAAAATATATTGGGTTAAAGAACACTCAAATATTATCAACTCCTTATCTGGTATTGAACAAATTAATTATAACAATAGCTCGAACATTAAGAACCAGATAGCAATAATTTTAGACAAATTAAAACATAATTTTAAATCTTATTTAATTCAGTCATCACGTACATCCAAATTCCACCAGTTATATAAAGAATTAAGCATTAATCTGGGAGAAAACAGTTATTACTCAGGTAAAAATAATTTTCATTTTATTAAAACTATTTTTAGAGTACGGGGTCAATTATTGAATCTAAACTATTCTGTTGGGCGTTCAGAATTGCCTATTCTGTGCCTATATATAAACTATTCTGTTGGACGTTCATAAATGCACATTATGTAACCTGGGGCTAAATGAAGACTTATACCATTTCCTAGCTATATGTCCTATTTTGATGGAGTTTAGGATTAAGTGGTTTGGACAAAGCATTCTTGATAAGGATAATGTTGTTGAATATCAAAATGGAAAGAACTGGAAACAATTATATTTGTTTACCACAGAAGCTGTTAAATACAGACAAATTTTAATTAAGGAATTTAATACACAATAAAAATGTAAAACAAAATATATTATTTATATTAATTAGCTTTATACCTCAAACGATAAATTATCATTTATTTAATGTTTGATTAATATGTACAATTCTGTATTTCGTTTGAATGCGGTTTTAAAAACAATAAGAATATTGAAAAAGTGTGGTCAACCCGGCAGACGGACATTGTCCATGCCTATATGTTTATGTATATTATGAACTTTTATTTTGTGTCTTTATTTTGTTAAATAAACAGTTTATTATTATTATTATTTACATAGTATTTACGTGTTACATGACCTCTTGAACACTATCTTTGAAGTTTCGATATGGTCATCTGTGAGTGATTGTTGGTGGGTTTGTTTCCCACAGACATAGATGTCACTGAAAGAGCGCACCCTGGAAAACGCCGCATACTTAAATACACATATCGGTTTCGCCGAAAGCGTGTGAGCTGATTCTATTGACTAAAATCGCATGTTTTTGATTTTAACTCGCAAACGACGACAATAGGAAAAGTGTAAATAACCAAAAATTTACGTCTCGACAAACTGAAATGTCACCTTCATTCTTGAAATTTGATAAAGTATTAAGGAAGTAATGGCCTACCGACAAGTGAAAGTCTCTTAGAAATAATTTATAGTGATGATTTTTCTAGCATTGTTCTGTCAATGTCGTACGCTATACAATCTGTCAAGCTGTGTATAACTGTTAGCGGACTGTCGCAGATCAATCTGGTGGAGGATCGCGAGCAATCAAGGAGCTATGGATAAGGGGAGTATGACCAATCCGCAACCGTGTCAAGATCACTTCCTCTCTCCGTTTATCTCTAATTGAGGTTTTCCAGGGGATAACATCATTGTTTATTTCTCTCATTTTATTTTCTATTAACCGATACCATCTTCCCATTTCCTCTTTGTTTTCTGTTTGATGAGGGAAATATAGTCTTCGGTAGGAAACCAACCATAGGAATACCATCGGTTTGAGCTATTAATTCTAGTTATAGTGTGTAAGTGCTAAACTAAACAAGGATGTACTCAATAACTAACTAACTATCATAACTAGCATTCCTTAAAAAAGGAAAAGGATAAGTCCAATCATTAAATAAGTATCAGAAAAATGAATATGCGGAAATATGGGTTAAGGAAAAAAAAATCTTAAATAGTGTAACCAAAAAAAAAAAAAAAACATATGATTGAAATATTTCTAGAATTTTCTAGTCTAGAAAAAAGGTAAAATCTGTTCTAGTACATTTCGTGAGTGTTAGAGAATCGACGCTTGTCAGGAACCTTCTATAATGTTCTTATTCAGACTACATATAAGGAGCGATATAGGGGCCGGGATGGCCGAGTGGACAAGGGCGCTTGCAATAGGTAATCAAAGTTAAGCAACGTCCATCATGGTTAGTACTTGGATGGGTGACCGCTCAATTCGGGTGACCGCCCACCAATGAACGCCACGCAGTCCAAGTCTACCCCCACCCCCGGGTATGTGAGACCCGTCAGCCTACTGGAGGCAACTCACACCGACCGGGCGTAGGAGTGATGAACCTTCCCCGTGTATCTCATCGAGAATCGTAGTGTGTTCTTCCAGGATGTTAGTAACCGCCCGAAGGTTTGGTTCAAGGACGGTATGCTCCAGGGAAAGAAATATAGGTCCTCGGGGCCTGCTGACTCTGAGCTATCATAATCCTTGGACCTAGACCAGTTTGTCACTGTCCTTGAACCCGAGAGAGCTGACGCCATCGGTGGGAAGGACACTGCCAAATTGGCCCCAATGGGATTGGTTATGGAGTTACGGGAAGTCTGCCGCTGCACCGTGGTGACCATGGCTTGCAGCAACGTGAGGTTTGGGCTACCCCCTCCAGGCTGTCTGTTCTCCCGCAAGCAACACAAATGTCTGTAAGAAGACCACACTGCGCGGCCAAAGGTCTCATTAGGCCTAATGCGCCGTGAGAAGGTGAAATCAAAATGGAAGAAAAATTATTGAGGCGGAGAAGAAAAGCATCTCATCTTGAATATTTGAAAGTAAAAATAAATATTAATCATTAAAAATAAAAATTAGAAAATTCGTCTTTGAGGATGAATTCTCCGTGTGTCTTCCTTTTCTTGAAAAAAAAACTTTTAGGAAGTCTTTCTTGCGATGATGTTATTAATTTATCATGGAGATCGAAGAGAATCTGATTCCAAACATACTAATTAGTGTACATACACCTCAGCGGTCTAGAACTCCGCCCCAACTGCTCGCAATTGGCTTAATCCCTGGCTTTCCTGGGCCACCTCACAATATTCAGAGCATCATATCAGTGCTTATTTCTAAAAGTTGATATGACAGATTTAAATATACTAGTTAGCCAATCTTTGTATTTTGAATTGTAATTTACTATTCCAAACTTTGATATGCCTATAGTATAAATTAGTCTCTTTCACAAACTCTTACCAGTTTTTGCTTTGAAAAATAAAACTGTGTATATTGAACAAATATGATTTCCTAATGAATTCTAGGACCTCTTCAACCGACTCTTGAGTTCCCCATAATTTGGAGTTCCAGGAATAGGAAGGAGATCCAATTATTTTTCATCCATTAAGTATCATTAGAGGATTCGTTAAATTGTTTGTTTTAATACTTCTTTTAAATCTCCTTGAGTTTCAGTGAAAAGGAAAGCATTGTAAAAATAACCTTTTCCCTTAAGGAAATGTGGATACCCCTTAGTCTTTTTTTTTTTTAATTAATTTACTTGGTAAGGTCTTCTATCATATCAAAGTAAGTAACCTAACTGGCTTATGTACATAGAGAGGTTATTTAATAAAATCCTTGACGAAGAAGAAATGCCTAGATCTTGGGCGGAAATTTTAAGCGTTATGTTATTTAAGAAAGGAGATAGACAAAACCCTCATAATTACCGTAATATATCTTTGGCGAACTGCTCTTTAAAAATTTTTACTCTCATCTTACTTGAAAGAATTACTTTATGGGCGGATGAAAGTAAAGTCGTTCCGGAGTGTCAATCAGGGTTTAGATGCGGGAGAAGTTGCCTCGATAATGTTTTCGTTTTGAATGCTGTTGTACAGAAACAATTTCTAAATGAAAGATCAAGCCTATTTGTTATTTTTGTTGATTTTAGCCGGTCCTTCGACTCGATAAACCACAATTTGCTGTGGGATAAATTATTCTCAATAGGCTTAAGTGGAAAAATTATACGAGTTTTGAGAGTCCTTTGTAGTAAGGCTTGTACCCAAATAAAGGGAAACCCTGAGGGACTATCGAAAAAGTTAAAAATCACCGAAGGAGTGCTGCAAGGAGAAACCTTGAGTCCAATGGTATTCAATCTCTTCCTATCAGACATAGAGGATTTTTTACGAAATCGCAATTTGTCGGGAATACCTATAATAAATGGCGCTGACATCCTATCTCTTCTATTCGCGGATGACTTGGTTAGCTTTGCTGGCTCTTACCCCGATCTTGTAAAAAAAATTAATATCCTTCACGTATATTGATCTGTCAAGAAGCTAAAAATTAACATTGAAAAAACTAAAATATTGAATTTCTGTAGGGGGCGATCAAAAATATATAAAAGTATATAATTGGAGGGAGAACTGGTCGAGATAGTTAACAGTTATAATTATTTGGGGGTTCAATTTTCTATATCCGGTTTGTTCTTTAAGCAGTGAAGAAAGCTATATCAAAGTCAAATTCAACGATAGGAACGGTAATAAACTTATGTGCAAAGGCTAAAATTAATTCATGGAAGGCAAGGGAAAAGCTTAAAAAAGCTATTATCAACACGTCCCTGTTTTATTGTGCACAAGTGTGGAGCTTTCGGTATATAGAGCTGTTAGAAAATGCAAGCATAAATTTTTACAAAAAAGCTTTCTCGCTTAGCAAAACTACACCTAACTTTTTAATAAGATTAGAAACAGGTTCTGTGCACATTGGCTACAATATACTAAAATACACCCTAAACTGGTTGGTTAAACTTATAGAAATGGATGATAAGAGATATCCTAAAATATGTTTCCTAGCGTTAAGAAACAAATTGGATTCATCTAGTTCTATTAGGACTAAATACAACTGGTGTTCCCAACTAAAAAATATGCTTGATACCATAGAAGAGGGTAGATTAATATTTGAAACTAATGCAGCAAAGATAAAAGCAAATAGTAATAGAATATTGAATAAATATAAATGCTACTTATTAGATAAAGACACAGAACGATTACAGCATTCTACCTATAGCGAACATATAAATCTTTTCTCGAATAGATTTCAAATTGCTGATTATTTACTACTCCCAGCTAACTTTAAATATACTAGGCTGTTAATGCAGATCCGACTTTCAGGTAAATACATTATAAAAATTTCTGTTAACAATAAAATTGTAATTATTAATCCGCAGCAAGAGTGCAAAATGTGCAATATGAACAATAATGAAACACTATATCATATATTGTTTGTTTGCCCTATTTATTCCAATCTGAGGGAAAGGTTTTACCAAGGGATGGAAAATGTTAATTGAATTAAAATTTTTAAGCCATAGAGCGTAAGAGATTTACGAAATTTGTTTTATTTTTTTCACCAACATTTTAAACTATAGAGACTTGGTAGGATGATTTCTCATAACAATAGCCATGGCACATGTCATCAGTTATAGATTGTTAATTTATTGGTTATTAATTAATCTTTGTAAATAATAAAGATTTCAATGCTTGAATTTTTTAATTTTATGACTAATTTTTAGATGTTGAGTTTTAACTAAATTTTAGATTTTATACACTTGAATTTTCGTATTTTTTCTTTATATTCATTTTAGATTTTATACATTTGAATTTTTGTATTTTTCTTTATATTCATATATATTGATAATTAATAATGTATTTATAATGTTTGTATCGTATTGTATAATATAATGTGTAATGTGTGTATCTATAATTTGTATAATCGATAGACTATTTGCATAGGATGTTTGCCTGAAAGCAGATTATGATTAAATAAATAAATAAAATATCAAAGTAAGAAGAAAACCTTAACTGTATTAAATTTGGTAGCTATTTGTTAATGAAAAAGTCTTTAATCAATTAGGTAAAGTTTTCCCTATGTTACTTCTGGACATGGCCTGTTTCTGGATGTTATTGTAATCCTTTTCAGTTTAAAAAGACCTTGATTAGCTTAATTAGATTCTAGCTTTCGACTCCCGCTCGCTTCGCTCGCTCTTCAGAGACACATAAACCCCCAAACGGGCTCTTTTCAGTGAGGATAGGGGCCACAGAAAACAGCGCGATGTTGACTTCACTTAGTAGTAATACAGGAAAACTAGTAGCATTGATTTTGTTAAAAAAAAAAAAAAAAAAAAATGTCGAATCAAATCTATTTCTAATTTTTTCAACCTTTGAAATTATCTGTATCCAGTTATACTCCAATGTACGAAAATAAGTTTATTTATTTTTTTAATTCACTTCATGCTACTAAGGCTAATCGGCCGACGCTACAGTGTGAGTCCCAAACTTCGCCTATCCTGATAAGACTAGAATAAGGATCCTAAGGAGTAACCGACATCATACAGGCTTGGGACCTCCATTATTCGTCCCCTCCGAAGGGCGCCATAACCAAAGATTTTTTTACCACCATTAAAAATACTAGTGACAACTGGTACTGTTAAGGCAAGTTAGGTTTTAATAATAAAAACCTTTCGCTTCCCTGATGATGAAAGTATGGCCTGGTGCTGCTTAATGCTCCTAGTTTTGTTGATTAATGTGAAGAATAAAATAAATGGTATTTTTTTTCATAAATTTTACCTTTGAAATTTATAAAAATATTAGGCATAATTAAACAAATGAAAAAAATATATGAATGAAAGGAAATAAAGAAAATTCTCTGATATTTTCGAGCTTAAAAATATAATTTATTAAAAAAAAACCTATAATACAACCTTATTATTATAATATACAAAAAATATGCTTGAATCAAATGGCCATTAGCTAGGAATTAATTTGAAAATTTTAAATTAAACTAAAACTAAGAATCAAAAATTATTACACCAAGGATACAAAATGATAAATGAACGGTTAATAGTTATTTACACACTTAATAATTATGATTGGTAGGTATTAGGTTTACCAATTAATTTTAAAGTTTGAAGTGTCCAATTTCAATAGAACATTATTTAAATTAAATGTAAACAAAATTTATAGTTCAGGCATCATTAAAAAATAATATCGAAATTATGTTGAATTTCCACTTCCAACTGTCCTGATAATGAATCATATAGTCAATCGAAGATTCTTCTTAGATCCGTCTTCTAATCCGCATTATATGGTAACACCGCGATAAATTTGATGGTACTCGGCTGGCGAGAATCAACAAATATAATATAATAATTCGAGTTGACTGCTCGATGAAGCGTCTTTTGTTTTTCTCGGAGCTTTGGCTCCAAACGTCTGTGACTAATCGCAAACGCCCACGCACATAACACTAGATGAATGTTAATCGGATGCTTAATATCGATCAGTAGGACATATTAAATTTTAATTAACTTGATACATTAACGAAAATAAATTAATTAAATTTACAATTGGATTGATAAACTAAAAATTAAACTAAATAAATAGGTTCCCCGAAGAGGTACAAAAAATATTTTGAATGAAAGGCAATCAAATGTCCATACTTCATTGCCGGCTACTTTTCTTCTAATCCTTGATAAGCCTTTAAGACATTATAGTTGAAATGTACAAAAACTAATTGAAGCAATAAATCAAGACAGAATATTAAATACTAAACAGGAAGCAGCCCACATCCCTAAGCACTATTCGCACATAATACATTACAATAGAACGCGCTCGCGTCGACCTTAAGCCAGTAGGCCCGCAGTACCCTTCAAAGATGATGGGCCAGACGACATGGTGTTCAAAATTGTTGAATTCCTGTATGCACTGACGACCCTATTTCAGGAGAATTAAAGGGTAAGCATGCTATTGTTTTATTTTATATTATTGAGAATGACAAAACTATATTATGTAAACATGTCATTTTTATAAAATTTTTAATACTGTGTTTGAATGTTTGTCCATTATATTTTAGATGAATATGGCGCAGGACGCCGAAAGCTCCTTGTATTATACCAAATAAAAAAAATTTATATTAGAGATCGCCTTGGTGGATATACTTTGTACGACATTATAGTTGTTCCTGGTCAACAGTACAACGGCTTTTTCCTGAAGAAAGATAATAGCATTTCCTTCTTCTTTACGCGATCCGATATATTAATTAAACTCATAATCTCAATCACTTATGTTAACTACAGCACTAAACTATCAACACATATATACGTGATAGTTGCCACATGATGTAATCAGTTACTGAAAAATAACCAATGTGACAACAGTTAATAAAAAGCAACTGGCGCCACATAAAAAAGACCGAATCGATTTTGTAGAAACGTGTCTGCAAAGCATAACCACATTTTTTTTCCTTTTTCAAACTTACAATTTACTGAGAAAAATGCATAAACTTAAATTTATTTACCAAAATATGTTATGTTATGAGAGGAAATGAAGCCCTGTAGCGGGAAGAACAGGAGAAATTACAACTCCATAAATTTTCAGGGAGGTCATAAACGTCTCTTTGAAGAAAAACTCCTCTGAGGTATAATAACATAGGATTAGAACAAACCATTTGTCTCCCGTATGACTCCAACTTCCTTTTCTGATTCCTTTATGAGGTCATTTAGGGATTAAGCTTTAGGGACGGCAATTGGAAAATCCGACGTTTTATGAAAAGTTTGTCGTTTAATGATCTCCCTGTCTGATATATTCTTTTCATTGCTAGGAAAATAAAATAATAAAAAGACCAAAATAGGTCAATATTGCTTCTCCTCTTTTCCTGTTTGCTAGCTCAGAAAAACAACTTTTTTTTTTAAACTTCCTGTATAAATAGGAATTTTTAAAGGTGGGTTTAAACCGGAGATATAAGTCGACAATATGAGAAGGTTATGTTATCAATTATGACAAAAAGATCGAAAGGACATTGAAAACAATTGGAGGATACTACATTTTATAAATAATTATCAATAGCAATAATTTTAAATCATTTTTACAAAGAATAAAAGTACTGTATACAGTACTTTTATTCTTTAGATAATAATCTAAAGATGACGTAATAAAGAGGAAATCTTTTAGATAATAATCTATACATAGATTATTATCTATTTAAAAGCTTCATTTTTATAAAATTGTTTAGTGGTTGAACCGTGTAAAAACTTTGGATCGGATAATAATTTACTATCAACATTTAAATTAATATTAAAAAAAAAAAGAAGAGTTTTCTAACAATAAATATTTAGTTTTTATAAGCTCACATAAAAAATTGAAATGTAAAAAAAACAAAAAAACATTTTACACACATAATAATCATAAAAAAAAGCTCATTTGGCGTTGATTGATGACTAGTTCGGTTTTACGCCATTAAGCACCAACAAACAACAAACAATTTGTTCTGTTAGTTCGTTCCAACAAGTCTAGAACACTTTTAAAACGTTAGGTGCGGCGGCGTATTTTAGGGATTCCTGAATTGGACGGTATCGGTACCCGGGGTTCGACTGCTAGCATTAGCCTAAGACGATATCGGACGTTGAGGTCCGATGGCAATACTGTGACGAAAGCGTTATCTTTTGATTAAAAGGGAATTAAATGAGCGTCTCAAGCGCGTTATCTCTTGGTAAGGATTGGAACTAGTCATAATAGGCGCAGGACAGGCCGATACAGGATTAATTTCGATAATTCTTTACCTATTCTAAAAAACAATAGGAATTTCAGCTAAATTTTAGCAACATTATTCTGCACTATAATGCAATAATCGACTAAATTGAGAATTTGAAGTGTTCGGCCTTTCGGACATTTTCATGTGAAAATCGGCTGTGAAGAAGGGAATTTGAGGCATTGTACCCTGGGGACCGCACAGTGGTCAATAATTGCTTTTTGGCGGACATAAATCTGCCATTTCCACAATTTTACAGATAAATTGATGGGATCTTTTTTATTACCTTCTTAATTTTATGTACTTTAATGTAAGATTGCTTCGGTATGAGTGTCCTTTTTGCTTACCCAAATCCAGGTTTCTTGTGTGTTAATAGCTAGTTATCGTTAATATGCAAAGAAATATGGAAGAACTCAATATTTTTCAGAATTTTCTTTTTTATTTTTTTAGTCTGAGGGTGGGCTTTCATACCAACGAGTATCCAAAAGAAAATTCAAATTGCATAGAAGTTATGGGTATTTTAAAAACAACAAAAAATTCAACATTAAACTCGATTTTCTCCTTTTAGAAATAAGATATCAATATACCGATTTCACTGAAAGTTCACATTCAATGGCTAGTATATTACGTATGAGCAACATGAATTTGATTCATTTCTTATGGTACAAAAGCAATTTATATACTACTTTTTTTCAATAAAAACCGTTTTTCTCGGTTTCAAAGGGGTGCTTCCCGGAGTTATCACTGGGGTAATTTCTAGGCTTACTTGTACTACGACCACATAAAAAGATCAGTTAAATTCACTTGCGCCTTTTTTAGAAAAGTATGTTTTGTATATTTTTACAGAAAAATTGGCACTGTTTGGCCCTTTAATCTGCTCTAAATGATACAGGTGCATTTACAAGCTCCTTCTAATCTATAACATAAAACGATTACATCTATACATAAGGTTTTCCCTTATAAATATATATTGCGGTATAAAGTGAATTTAACTGATCTTTTTATGTGGTCGTAGTACAAGTAAGACTAGAAATTACCCCAGTGTTAACTCCGGGGAGCACCCCTTTGAAACCTAGAAAAACCGTTTTTATTGAAAAAAAGTAGTATATAAATTGCTTTTGTACCATAAAAAGTACAATTAATAAAGAAGTTTTAAACGATTTATTTACAAATATAATCTTAAATAGAATTATTCTCTTATTCAAAAACTTTAAGAGAATACACTTCTTGATAAAATAAAATAAAAAAGCAAGATAAAATACAATTTTAATAAAGTTTTTATAATAACATTTTTTTTTCTTCCTGGAAATAAAATTAATGGAAATATGTACTGCGATATTTCACGAACATTGTAATATAGTCTATTTCTCTCTTTGTTTCGTTTTAGTTTTAGACTTATCATCACTTGAGTTGATTTTCCTGGCGATTTCTTCGTAGGAGTTTCATAACTGAACGAAGGTGTTGTCTTTTTTTGCTCTTTAGACCTCCCTAAAGGTTTTTTAAATCTTATAAAATTAAAAGAAACGAAAAAACATTTATATTGACACTTTGAAATAAAACAATAAACTAGCAACAAAGTAAGGTACGCCAACTGTTATACAGCCTTTCTATTGACCACCAAATTGACGCCGCAGTCCGCGGCTGCGATTCCCTGGTAAATCTCTTATGTTATCCGATTCTTAAGGTAAAGGGGTAGATTTATAGATTAGGTGTAATATCATTTAGCAGCAAAATTTGATTCGTTATTAAGCATGCATATTGCTTAATTAAGATCAACGGTATTACTTACTTACTTACTAACTGGCTCTACAGTCCGGGGTGGACCTTGGCCTCCTTCACGATCTTTCGCCAGACTTCTCTGTCCTGCGCTTTACCTCTCCAATTCTCTACTCTCATTCTCTTCAGATCTTCCTCCACGCCACTTCGCCAAGATTTTCTTGGTCTTCCTCTTTTCCTTTTTCCAGGGAATTCCTCTCTCAGTACCCTCTTTGTGTTGGCGACATCAGGCAGTCTCTCTACGTGTCCCATCCAGCTAATTTTTCTGGCCTTTACAAAGCGCACGATATCTTCCTGTTTTAGTAGCTCATCCAGATTCCGATTCGTCCTTATTCTCCATTCTCCCTGCACGCACAGGGGACCGAATATTCATCTAATTATTTTTCTTTCAAATATCCTCAGAGCCTGCTGGTCAGCCACTTTCAGGGTCCACAATATACATAGCACAAAATCGGTCGGATCAAGGATTTGTACAGCTTTAGTTTCGTATACCTGGACAGGAGCGTCGATTTAAAAAGTTGCAACATGCCAAAGTACGCTCTATTGCCTGCCATTATTCTTCCTCATATCTCTGAACTGATCAGGTTTTCGTTATTTATTTGTAAACCAAGATATGTGAAACTATCCACCGCTTCAAAAACATGTTCCTCCAAGTTAAAATTATCCGGTTTTCTTCTGGAGTCTGAGGCTGATACCACCATGTACTCGGTCTTCGTGTCGTTAACTATCAGGCCAACCTTCTTACATTCCATACTCAAAGTTGACATAACTTCAACTAGAACGGCTTTACTTCTACCTAGGATTGCAATGTCATCAGCATATCCCAAAATCTGTCTTTTACGGTACGCTAAGCTACCACTTGGCGTAATCCTCTTAACTGCATTATGTAGCGCCAAGTTAAATAGAATACCTAGCAGATAGGACGTTTCGCCCTGTCTTACTCCTGAATCAAATTTAAAAACATTGCTAACCTGTTTGCCAAGAAGAACTTTAGCTTGTGTGTGCGCCATGGTCATTTTTATTAAATTAATTAGTTTGTATGGAATGTTGTATTGTTGCAAAGCACTAAAAAGCTGTTTTCTTTTAATTCGGTCAAAGGTTTGTTTAAAATCTATGAAAAGTATGTGTACATCAATGTTGTGTTCGAAACACTTTTCAAGTACTTGTCTTATGATAAAAATCTGGTCGGTAGTACCTCTGTTGGGTCGAAAACCACATTGGTAATCAGTTATAATTCTTTCTGAATAGATTTTAAGTCTCTGAACCAAAAGGTTGGATAATATTTTGTACACAACATTTAAAAGGGTAATTCCTCGATAGTTTTCACATAACGTTTTGTCATCTTTTTTCAACTGTATTACACTCATATAAATAATTATGATGGTGGAGGATAGTTGACTGTAGATATAATGAACAGGAAATGGTTGGGGGGTGAGGTCAAAATAATTAGCAAAACTCTGTGATTTACATATTTTATTGTAGCTGACGTTTCGACCTAAATTTTAGGTCATCATCAGGGCACTGTGACAGATGGGTGTCAAGCTGCTTCTCTTCTCTGAAGGAGCTTGACGTCCATCTGTCACAGTGCCCTGATGATGACCTAAAAGTTAGGTCGAAACGTCGCGACGCGTCGGCTACAATAAAATATGTAAATCTGAGATATTTGTGCTAATTATTTTGACCGCACCCTATTATTTCTCTTCATATAAATAATTGATTATATTTCATGAATTCATATAAATAACAATATTTCTTTAGTTTCGCTTATAATTGGAATGCATTGCAGAGAATGGTATCTCATATATATTTTTTTATTTATCTAATGTTCTACGCATAGTTACTGAGGAAATTAATATCTGTTGAACGTTTCTCTAATAAATTATCTCATAATTTAGGCAAGCTGGCCCAGAAACAAATCAATAATTTGGCTTAATATTACTCTCCCTCTCTCACTTTCTCGCCGTTTTTCACCCACAATTTATGGCCTCAATTTTTCATTTACTATATTTCTACCAGATTCCACTTTTTTTTTTTTAGATAAAATCCACCGGTTGTACGCCATCTACTGAAAGCTTACCCGAGGCCCATGTATGGGATATTCTCATACTAGGGTAAGTTCCAGCCAGTAAAATCACAGCCCAATCACAGACTAGTTTCTAATTACTAATTTTTTACTAAGTAAAAAGATTGTTGTAAATATATTATATAAATGTTTATTATAAAAATTTCCATTTAAAATATATATGCAACTGCTATTTACATGTAAATTTTAAATTCTGGTTACCTGTTCTGGATTAAAATTATAAAAACAGAATATTTATAACCATAAGCTTTATTTAAAAAATAATACATATAAACAATATAAGTACAAACATATCTGTAGAAAATTCATACACTTATATAATTTATAATAATAATCATAGGCTAATACAAGAGAAAATAGAGATAATGTTCTCTAAGTATATATACCTGACCAATTACATTAAAATTTATAAAAATATTTTTTTTTATTCTTATAATTTTATCTCTATTTTTATTAGGGATCAAAAAAGTCTTTACCTTTTTTGGAAAAAGTTTTACTTCAAAAAAGAGTTGCATCGAATATATTATTTAATAAAAAATAACTAGTTACTTAATTTTTAAATTACAACTTTTTTATCAAATGTTTACATTGTACATAATAAAAATCACGCAATAGATATTAATAAACATCGCATCAACCTTCGCTAACATATAAATTTTTTATGGAGATAAATGGTTGACCGTACAAGTTTATGTGATGAAAATGGTTGGGGTTGCGATCAAATAAAACAACACTATATGTGCAATTAGATGTATTGTGCCGGAGATTCAGCTCTTAATCAGGGCAACTATGAAAAAAGATAGCAACCATGAAAATATATGAAAAAAAACTATATATACATGTATATATACAAACATTTTATTTGTTTTAACGTCACTTTATGCCAATAAGGGCGGACTATGCTACAGTAAGAGTCCTAAATTTTGGCTATCCAGGTGTTGGACTTTAAAAATAAGAAATTAACAAGTATAAATCTCTGACCCCGTTTCAAAATTGCCGGTCATTTTAAGCACCTAACAAGAATTAAATACGGGCGGAAAGTATATGTATTAAAGTATGTGGAGAAAATAGAAAAATAAACAATCTAAAGGAATTGAAAGGAGAGAATTACAAAAATTAAAATGTTTGATTTACAAAAATATTATTTAAAATATAACTGAAAATAAATTACTTCTGCTAAAAAATAAAATATAAACAATTCAAAGTTAATAATGGAAAAGAAAAAAAATGTAAATTAACAACCTCTAACACTAATGAAATTAATAAAATACATGATTTGGTTTTTTTTTTCTTTAACTATTGATAATTCAAAAAAATAAACAAAAATATTGAAAATTACTGAAGTTATAAGTAATGCAGGTAGCTGGAGCTGTTTTTTTTAAAAGTCAACAAATAATCAAGAGCCGTAACGGTTACCTGTTTCCAGTTCCATTCGGAGCAGTTCCAGTCACTGTGCACTGAACTAAGAATGTAACCGTTCCTGCAAATAACTGTTTCCATCTCCGTGACTAGGTCCAGTTCCAATGGTGGGGAGTGATGAACTATTGGTGCACAATCGGCGATTGTGGGGTCGATGTGGAAGATCGATGATTGACTATCGATCTGTCGATCATTCGGTGACACTACGAGTCAGCTCCTTCTCTTACAAAATTCAAAAGGCAACATACTAATACGGCGCGGGAACATGAAACTGAAGACAGTTAATCCGCAAACCGTAAACAAACACTGAGAACTCCAGGCTACCTAATTCTAGAGTTGTAAATATATTACATCTAAATTATTATTTGACATAACATTTTCTTCTCTCGTTTCAATAAAATTACAACTTTTTAAATTAGTTTACAATAAAATAAACTCCTCCATGCTCAATTAAAATAAAAGTATAATTTAGAAGAGAAAAAAAAACGAAGTAAAATTTTGTTAAAGAGAACTGCTTTAACACCAGGTATAATTAGGATAGGGATCTTTAACGAGTACCTGACATCGTATAGGCTCGGGACCTCCATTTTACGTCCTATCCGAGGGACGGCATAGACAAGGATTTTTTACTCTCATTAAAAATCCTAGGGCAAACTCGGGACGCGAACCCGCGACCTTTAGTATAGTAAGTTTCTATGCAAACCACTACACCACTGGTGACCCCTATTTATTTGTTTTTTCTTGATATATCTTTATTGGTTGCTATATTGTTTCATACTTGCCCTGATGAAGACCTGAACCTCCGGTTGAAAGTTTGGCAATATATGTTATTACACAAATATTTTCGGTTTAGTTGACTCCTCCCCCAACCATTTTCATCACATATGAAATTTTTAAATAAGTAAAATTCTAATTTGGAATATTTTTGACAGCAGTTCTTAAAAGCATTGTCCAATGGTAAAAGGTTTACTGCAAAGGATTAGAAACTTATTAGAATTTCCTTCTGAGTAAGACCGCAGAGAAACTGGCATCTGCTTAGTAAATTTCAGCAAGTGATAAGTCCTTGCTATACTTCTGTTAGACATAGAAAAGTTACAGAATTTGTTAAAAGTATACTCGTTGCCAGGGCATAAGTCCAATTTTTCAGCCAACAGTTGGAAAGTTGTGTTTCTCTACTTGCTTAGCTGCCGAGCCTCCTAAAAACAAAAAAACAAGAGTATTTTTAATAAAAACAAAGAAAATCACAAGGTTAATTATAGAGATCATTTATATTTATAAAAATTCTAAATTTAAGCCCTTTATTTTTTTTTTTTTATGAGTGATTTAATAGATACGTTAAGAAATAAATCAACATAAATAAATAGGGAATTCAACATGTAGCAATAATTATAGGACTAAAAATCTTTATATATGTAAATGATATATTATGTAAACAGATTGCACAATAACACAGTTAGGTGCAATGAAGGATTGTGATTTCTTTTAAACCATCACATGAAGATGTTTGACATGTATAAAACTTTAACAAATGAAGCTATATAAATAGTAGTAAATCTATTAAACTACCAATAAACGGATGTAAACCCCTTTAATTTCTTCTTTTATGTTTGTAAGTAACTTTTTTCTAGAAGTTAATGCCCCAGTTAACCGTATATAATCCTTTTATAGTAATGGATGAGCCGAATTTATTTCTTCTGTAACTTTTGAATCGATCAATCTCAAAATGGACTTAACTTGGTCATTAAGTTTATTAGCCCAATTCAGTTCACCTGAAAGTTTCATTCAAAGCACCGCTGATTCTAATAAATTCGAATAACAGCCCTCAGTCATTAAAAACTTCTAATTTTTTTTTTTTATATTTTAACTTCAAATAAATTCAAATGATTTTGTCTGTTACATTGAAAAGAGTTCTTACACTTTTTGTTGGAACAGTTACATTATTGGAACTGTCATAATACATCTACAGGGCATATGTTACCGGTTACTAACTATCCTTCCTAAATGAATCAGAACCGATACACGCCCGTGCTGCGGTCCGGATATGTGTGACCAGAACTTAATCAGTAAATAACTGTTTTCTTATATCATTTAGGTTAGGTCCGGAATGGTTCCTGTACCAGATATATGAAATGTTCATAGTTACAGATTCAATCTTAGAGATGTAGCCTGATGATGAGGGCAATCTCTTTTTGTCTTCAAAAAAAACAAAACAAAAAACGACCCACTACACAACTTCCAGCGCCTTACCACTGGCATCAGATAAGGATGCGGTCCTAATACCTATTTTAAAAACACGGCATCGGGAATAATACCAGACGTGATTATTAGTAGACGTAGTTACATAACTGCATTAGTACATATTCTGGATCTTACGAGAATAGTTAACGCCCTTCTAGAATGTTCGATTCCGAACTAAATATAAGAGGCGATTGACTAGGAGCTTATTCTTGCTCTGAAGATCGAAGCATATGATTATTTTTGTGTCACTAGTAGTAACTTTTTGTAACGTTGTTATTAATCCGAGCTTTTATTGTTTGTTTGGCGTAGTGAATTATAATTTTGTTCTACTAAAAATAAGTTAAACCCACATTAGTGTTACAAAATATTTTAGTATTCTAATTAGGATCCCATACAGTTATATTTTATCACATCCATAGGAAAAATAATTTAGAATTTGTAATGATAACTTATATATAATAAGTTATTATAATTTAAAAGAAAAAAAAGTTTTAGCCATGTAGAGGTGTTCTTGTGTTAGACCTGAAGAAGCCTACAGCCTAATGGGTGAAAGCTTGATAGTTGTAAAACCCAATATATGGTCAAACTCTGGAGAAGAAATGCATATAATATTGCTCATAAATTTGTCTTATTTTTAGCCCTGATGAAGTTCCATAGGTATATCGAAACGTTGACTTTCCAAAATATAAAAAATCCCACTGAAAATCATGATTATTAATTATCCTTACTTCGCTTTCTATATAAATAAAATTTAATCGCTGAGAAAGCTCTATTAAGTATAAGTAGTTGGTAGGCATGATAAAATAAAATCTGATATTTACCTTTTTGAGTCCAGAGTAATTCAGAGACTGAGGGAAAAATTATAAGGTGAGAGGTAGTTTATTAAGAGAATACACAACGCTTTTGAAGTGCAAGGCTACATGAAGAATAAATGTAAAATAAAATTGAATTGTAAAAACTAACAATATAGATTGTACAGTACACAAATTGTTTACATCTGGATTCGATGTCTTATAAAAGTGAGAGTATACACAAAGTAAAAATGTGTAATGAAAAAAAAAAAATAAAAAAGGTAATTATGCAATGTTAAAGTTAATAATAATACTAGTTAGTTAATTTAAAATTAAATTTAAAATTAAAAGTTAATAATAACATAGAGGTACATTGATTGCGGATACCCATGAAATCAAATCTACGATTTAAGGATGAGGAAGATGTTAGAGTAAGTAGATGAAATTGAATTATCTACTGTAGGATAAAGGGGTCAGGATGGCCAAGTGGACAAAGGCCCTTGCAATGGGTCGAGCAACGTCGAGCGTGTTTAGTACTTGGATGGGTGACCGCTCCATTCGGATGCCCACCCGCCAATGAACGCCACGCAGTCTAAGCCTACCTCCACCCCCAGGTATGTGAGCCCCCGTCAGCCTACTGGAGGCGACTCGAGAATCGTGGTGTGGTTTTCCAGGACGTCAGTAACCGCCCGGAGGTTTTGTACAAGGAAGGTACGTTTCAGGGAAAGAAATATAGGTCCTCTGGGTAAGCTGACTCTGAACTACCATAATCCTTGGATCTATACCAGCTTGTCACTGTCCTTGAACCCGAGAGAGCTGACACCATCGGTGAGAAGGACACTGTCAAATTGGCCCCAATGGGGTTGGTTATGGAGCTATGGGCAGTCTGCCGCTGCGTCATGGTTTTTCTTGCAACAATGTGAAGTCTGGGCTACCCCCACCTGGCTGTATGTGCTCCTGCAAGCAACAACTGTCTGTAAGGAGACCACACTGCGCAGCCAAAGGTCTCATTAGGCCTAATGAGCAAACCGAAAAAAAAAATGGTTTATAGGATTATTTTTTTACAGAAGGATGAATATGGATTCTGAGAGGAGTCGTTTATTGTGGTTAGGTACATTGGCTAATACGGCGGGGTTCTCGTTGTGTCTTTTCAAAATAAAAAATGTTCAAAACTGAAAATCCTCACTATTAATCATCCATACTTCTCTTTCTAAACAAAAATAAAATTTAATCGCTTAGAAAAGTTCTGGCTTAGAGGAGAATATCCATTAGTACTAATTAGTATCGAAAACAACACGGATTGTGGAAATAAACACAGCAGAGAGTCGCTAAATAAAATTAAGTGAACAAAGCCACGGATCCCCCAGCTCGCAATACCGCCTCGCCGAGAACTAAAATCATTAATTATATTCTAAAAGAGAGAAAGAAGTAAATCCGGGGGAGGACGGAGGTATAAGAAGGAGGAAGCCTTGACTAATTCATGAGGTGCACAGTTTGGCTAAAGCACCGTTTGGAATTGCCTCCTCCAAATCCTCCCGCACTATCTTCGGCGACTCCAAACCTCCCCTCACTCTCTCATCCTCTCTCTCTTCGTATTAATTTTACTGTTTTCCTTTTAATTTTATTCCCGACTCGCAGTGGATGCCTCGTACACATTTTTAGAGAGGGTTGCCGTTGGTACCCGCAAGCCCGCAGCATCACGGTTTGCATAAATGAATGTAAAAACAACAAGATAAGTAAAGCTGAATGTATAAGAGCCATGAATATTCAGATCTGTAGCATCCTTCAGGCCCCCCCCCCCCCACCGTCCTTCACCCTCATCCAAGCTGTTCGGTTCTACGAGATGTATCTCGCTACTACAAGTTGTCCCTTTCGTAATAAAATATTTATATTATGCTTTTGATCAACAAACTAGATTCTTGATGAATAAATCTCGATTTGACTGTATTGGCGAAAATATTTATATATTCCGGTTCTGCCATAAATAGTGAAAACAATCCGCCAACGAATTCACCGCAGAATTACTGCTATCAAAAGTAAAAAAATTAACCGTAGGATTAATCTTGTTTATTTTTTTTTCCTTATTATTATATCCATATTAAAACTCAAACATTGTAGGGGAAATCAATATTTATATTGAATATTTATTTTTACTTTCACTTATCTAAATATGAAATATATATAATAAGGGAAAGTATTGCGACCGTAAAAAATTTCGACTTCCGGTTTCAACGGAAATACACGTTTTGGGGTCCCTTGAGTCTAAATAACCGAGTCCCGCGAAATGGTCTGTGTGCACACAGATTAGCACAAACACTATAAAGTATACGAGCCTGAAATTTAGTATTTTTTTGTATGTATATGCCCGCGATATAACAGCAAAAATTTCATCAAAATTGGTCAAACGGAGAGGGCACTTTACTTAATAAATTATGTCTCATTTTTACGATTCTTTCGATTTCCTCAAAAAAAGCATTAACGATTTTGATTAAACTGGGTATTTGATATATGTATATACCCCCGATATCACAGCAAACATTTCATGAAAATTGATCAAACGCAGGGGGCACTTTATTTAAGAAATTTTTTTCCCATTTTTACATGTTTCCTTCGATTTTATAAAAAAAGGCTTTAATGATTTTGATCAAACTCGTCATGTTTAATGATAATTAAATATTCTTTAATATCAGGAAAGCTTTATCCTTATGAAAATGTTCAGAGGGGGCTTAAAAGGGGAAGGGGTCTTTTTTGTTTTCCTATAAAGTACCTTTGTTTTTGTTTATATGGAAAAATTAACTACTTCTTTACGCCTAAAAATAAGAAATGGCTAAATATGAAATATGAAAAAAATCAAGTGAACATATACAGCAGAAAAAAAGAAAAATATTCCGTCGTCATAGAACACATTGAGCTCACGCATAATAACAGACCAATGCTTTATAATTAAAGATGTTATGTTCATTTAATGGAAATTTTTTGTCTCATGGGAACTATATGAAGTTTTCAACAACTACATAGAGAATTATAAAATCAGACGCGATGGAGTATTATGTTTGCATTGCCGAATTATCACAAGTAAAAACTTTTGTTTAATAATAACAAAATTTAGTGAACTTTTGAGAGCAAATACAAGCAATAAAAGTAAATTAATGTGGAAAAAAGTGTGCCATTTAACTAATCTCGTCAATTTCTAAACTAACCAAGTTGGTAAGTGAAAGTTGTGTGATGCGCATCGCAACAGATTTTTCTGTCTTTATATTTAAAACCTGGATTCAATATTTCAACGTTTTAGGGCCGTATTTATGAACGTTCCTAAGGAAGCAGTTGAGGTTACCTTAACTGGTTCCTATTTTAAGTTAACCTTTAAGCTTAAGTGTTACTTTAGATAATTCTCATTTTATGAACCTTCCTTAACAATTCCTTTCCTTAACTAAGTATGCATTTATTAAGCTGCAAATTTAAGGCCACCTTAACTAAACAACCAATCAGAGAACATTGATAAGAGTACTCTACCGCTAGGTGTAACCTCCCTAAACTGACATCGGTGTTTACTTCACTCTTGTTTACTGTGTCGTTTAGAGTGTTTTAAGTAGTTAATGTGGCAATTACAGCTCTAACACTATAAGAAAATGATAATTGGAGTAGAAAACACTCAAACTTGAATAGTGTGCTAACATTGTTAGTGTAAAAGAACAAACAAATGTATACAATGTTTCATCTAACCGATTACAAAACAACTTAATGGATTCTTTATGATAACAATCAAAAATATCTTTATTATAAAATGAAGAAGCAAATGAGAGTGAAAAAGTGTGATAAAACAATGTTAGGTAGTGTTAGTCTCAAACTTTATTTCTCTTGAGATTAGCTTAGGGGATGAGAGACTGCAATATTCTTCTAATTAAGATGTTTGTGATATACTATTGTATATTTATTATATATTTCTTAATATTCTTCAAAATATTCTTGGATGGTTTAATTCCAACCTTCTTCATGAGAAGGAGTTGTAAATGTTAGATATGTGTAAATTAGTAACCAACTTATTTTAAAAAAGATGTGTGTTGGAAATGTGAAATATTAAAGCTTCAATTTCCTTAATAAGTAATCTGAAATTTGTTTTCAACAACTTCATATTCTTATATGAATTATTAAAAACTGATTGTTTACTTTAGAATGCTATTACTTTTGTATTAGCATATTAATTATTGAAAAATCTTAGTGGATGTACATGTGTTTTGACATTTTATAAAAAATTGGTTTATTAGTGTGTATTATGATTCTGTTATTTATTTTTCATTTTTATATAATAATAAATAAAAGTTTTCTACCAATTTATTTCTGTTATTTTTACATTTCTCTTACCACTCTTCCAAAAACTTGTTATACCAAACTTATCTATTTTCAACAAATTCCATGAAAGCCTTTTATGTAAAATAGGCATAGATAAATAAATAAACTTTAAAAATGTTAAATTGGTACTATTAAAATTACATTTAATTTTCTCAAATTGGATTCAGTCTATATTTCATATTAAGATTTTGTTTTGTCAATGAGTAATTGAGTGAAAATATCTTTACTATCAATAATTAAGATTATATTTCTCATTACAGTACTACTTGCAGAAGAAAAAAAATTAATTCACTTAATATTCTTTCAAATGTTTATATCACCAACTAATCAAATATTTACAATTACAGCTCTAATACTGGCTACTGAAACATAATTAATGTTAGAAGTGTAGAAATGGAAAAGATTCAAAAGCATCTGCATCAAAATGTTTGTGATTAAAGTTGTACACTTAAGTAATACTATCAATACCTATACTAAATAAGTATGTATTAATTGAAAATAATACATTTTTTGTTTTGATTTTGCTTATATAGAGAAATTATCTGTCTCCCATTTTGCCTAGTAATAAGAATGGCTACATATGAAAACATTTGATAAGTATATGAAGGAGAAAAAAAGAAAAATATTTCACCAAGATTAAAATTTTTATTTATCTTAAAAAGTGCAATAATATTTCACCACCTTTGTTGTTTACACCTCATATAAATAAAGTAAAAATTCCAAAAAGTCGTTTGTTTTTAATAAACGGTTCTTTTTAATAAGTATTTAAGTCCTGATATTTGTTTTCTGTTTTTATTTCTATTATTAAATAGTTAAGGAGAGGCTAAAGGTAGCTAATCACCTACCTTAGCACTAAGGAAGGAAAACAGATCAAATTTATAGGAACACCTTAAGATCTAAGGCGTCCTTAAGATAAGAAAGGTAAAGGAACGTTTATAAAATGAAAATTGTGTTAAGGTTAGCTAAAGGTGGGCATTTTAAGGAAGCCTTTAAGTAAGGCGTTCCTTAGGATCGTTCATAAATACGGCCCTTAATGTTAGTTTTATTTTTTTAAAGCATTTAATGATATTTACAACAGCATCATAACATGATACATCTAGTAAACATGAAGACAACAAAAAACAAAAAAAAACATGAATAAACTTGTTGAGAATCTACGCATCGGTAGGTCTCTACTATTAATTTAAAATTAGGAAATTGAACGTCGACGGAACCAAGAGGATTGGGATGAGAAGGGAGTTAGTTATAGTGAAAGGATTGGTATCTGGGCTTGGCCACATCGGCGACCTATGGAACCTCAGGGTCTTTATGGATAATTTTATTTGTGTCAAAAAAAAGAGCATTAAGGATTTTGCGTAGGATTTTGATTTTAAGGATGTCCAGTAAGCGATAACGTCGGGTGGCGGGATGGCCGAGTGGGCAAACGCGTTGAAAAATACGCGTTGCCCCATGGCAACGTATGGTTGAGAACCGAAAGATAGCAAGTTCAAAACCCGGAGCCAGGGGGAAATTTAATAATACTCGGCATCAATACCCCACCCTCTCCCTGGCCCGGGAAACCCCGTATAGACTACAAGGCGAGGAAGGAGAGGACCAAAAAAAAAAAAAAAAAAAAAAAGGTTTCATAGTTAGTCGATTACAAAAAAGGAGTTGCGAAACCGAGGTTAAATAGTCAATGAATAACGCTTTTCAAGTAAAAAAAAAGTAATCGATATTGTCTTGATATATTAAACGGATATTTATTGGTCCTATAGATTATATTATTCATTTTTGTCTGTTTACATGAGGCTGAAAAACTTGTCAAAATTCTAAATTCAGTAAAAAAGGTTCATTTTGTTGGAATGTAAATTATCAAAAATAAATAAAAATATTTTATTGTAACGATAAATCGATAAGCAAATAAAAAAAAACATATGGCATAAACTCCCGGACCGTTTGTTGGAACAAAATATGCGATTGGAACAAACTTTTGGGGTCTTGATCTTTCTCGCCTAGTCCACAAAGGCGTAGATCTGCCCACATTGTTCTAGAATGATCCAGGCCTGACTATTTAATATTATATATAAGGAGCAGTGACTGAACGAGTTAGTTGAAGTCTGTGTCTTGACTGTGTTGCTCAAGTCATATGATTGTGTGTGATAAAGTTATCAATTTTGTAACCTGCTCATATATTTAAGTTTTATTAATTCGTTGGTATTGTGATAACTGTATATTGCTGTTGATAAATATTCTTTAACCCACATAAGTGTTTCAACTGGTGTCAAAATGTTGAAGACGCGGTTCTGAAAGTTGCGAAGGCTTTGGAGTCTAGAAAAAGGAGACCGGTACGGTGTTGGAGCTGTGGGGAGCTCGGGCACGTTAGGAGCGCCTGCAAGAAGCGGGCCGCTTCTGACGCGCCTAAGCCACAGGGAAACTAAGGCGGGTCGACTCCTGGAGGGCGACATCGACCCAACAACGTCTTCAAGACCCTCCCCTTGTGGTTATAGCCTTATTGGGGCACAGAACCGGTAGTTTATATGTGGATGGCATCATCAACGGCACGGGATACGCCATGTTGGTGTTACGAAGACCATCGTCGGCCCGAATGTAGTTGGTGATGAAAGGCTGTCGCCCTCCAGGTGGCGACTAAGGACCGCTACAGGAGAAGTAACCAAAGTATTCAGAGAAGCAAAAATTAGGATACAGTTCGGTTCCAACTGTGTCTCGCACTCAGCTCTAGTGGCTGACATAGAAGAAGAAGTGATTCTCGGAATGGAAATAATGAACGTATTTGGTTTCCAAATATACCTAAAACGGCAAGTCGTAAATGTTAGGGGGGAGGAACTTTTTATGCATAATCGAGAATTGGCCAGCTTAGAAGTCACCTTAGGTGAAGACGTGGAACTCCCTTGTAATAGAAGACGGCTTGCTCAAGACGGTTGTGGAGAATGTAGACGGCAGCCTATCCAGGAAGCAGCTTCTGATACCGAGGACCTGTGTGCCGGAGGTACTTCGCCTTCTACATGATGAAGTGTCAGGAGGACACCTTGGTGTGACGAAAACACTCCAGAAAGTACGCGAAAGGTTCTACTCGGTGAACTGCTCTGAGGATGTCAGGGACTGGTGCCGTAAATGTAACACCTGCTGTGCAAGCAACGGACCAGCTCGCAAACGCCGTGCTCGGATGCAGCAGTATATTGCGGGGAGCCCCTTCGAGAGGGTAGCCATGGACATACTAGGACCATTCCCAGAAAGTGAAGCTGGAAATAAGTACGTTTTTGTAATCGTGTACTGTTTTTCCAAGTGGGTGGAAGCATATGCTGTCCCTAACCAAGAGGCTGCTACCTTGGCTGACGTTTTGGTGAAGGAGTTCATCACCCGTTTCGGAGTACCAATTGAACTGCGTTCAGATCAGGGGAGGAACTTCGAGAGCACATTATTGTCTGCCAGGAAGTCTGCAAGAGGCTTGGGGTACGAAAGACCAGAACTACGGCCCTCCATCCACAGTCTGACGGAATGGTAGAACAGATGAACCGAACCCTTAAAAAGTACCTTTCCAAGGTAACCTCTGACCATCAACGAGATTGGGACCGGCAGATCCCATACTTCATCATGGCCTACCGCACTGCAGTTAATGAATCCTCTGGACTAACACCTACGAGAGTTCTCTTCGGTCGAAAGATGAGGTTACCTTGTGACCTCATTTTTGGCAGCAAACCTGGGGTGGATGTAGGCAAGACTATGTATCCGGACTCCAGAGGAGAATAGAATACACGCACGAGATAGTTCGCAAGAATCTCCGCCTCGCCAGCGACCGAATGAAGAGACACTACGATAGTGGAGCCGATCAGGGCGGGTACCAAGAAGGAGACCTCGTTTGGCTCTATAACCCAAGACGAAAGCGAGGATTCTGCCCAAAGTTGCAAAAGAGGACCCTACTGGTGGGGGGACCCTACTTGATAAAGAAGCGCATCAACGATGTGATCTACAGGGTATCCAAGTATCCCAAAGGAAGGCCTATGATCGTCCATTACAATCGCTTGGCGCCATATGCAGTGAACCACGAAGAAGAACAGCTGCAGCGGATAACGGAAGAGACCTTTCGTTCGACCAAGGGAGCAGACACGCGTGAAAAGGAAGACATCCAGGAGGAATGTCTCTAAGGAGGGGGCAGTGTAAAGATAAATCGATAAGCAAATAAAAAATAAAACATATGACATAAACTCCCGGACCGTTTGTTGGAACAAAATATGCGATTGGAACAAACTTTTGGGGTCTAGATCTTTCTCGCCTAGTCCACAAAAACGTAGATCTGCCCACATTGTTCTAGAATGATCCAGGGCTGACTATTTAATATCATATATAAGGAGCAGTGACTGAACGAGTTAGTTGAAGTCTGTGTTGCTCAAGTCATATGATTGTGTGTTATAAATTTATCAATTTTGTAACCTGCTCATATATTTAAGTTTTATTAATTCGTTTGTTTGTTTGTTTGTTTGTTTGTTTGTTTGTTTGTTAAACGTCCATTTTTATGCTACTTGGGCTAATCGGACGATGCTACAGTGGGAGTCCTAAATTTCGCCTATCCAGGTATAATTAGGATAGGGATCTTTAACGAGTACCTGACATCGTACAGGCTCGGGACCTCCATTTTACGTCCTATCCGAGGGACGGCATAGCTAAGGATTTTTTACTCCCATTAAAAAATCCTAGGGCCACCGCTGGAATTGAACCCGCGATCTTTAGTATTGTAGGTTGCCATGCTAACCACAACACCACAGGTGACCCCGGTTAATTCGTTGGCATTGTGATAACTGTATATTTCTGTTAATAAATATTCTTTAACCCACATAAGTGTTACATTATTTTTGAAGAGGAAAGATTGGGCTCAGCCGTCATTCTCTTCAAAAATAAAATATTTAAAAAATAATTTAAAATTAAAAATAAGGTGGTTACCCACGATAATGATTAAATTAATAAATAAAAATTAAATAAATTATAAACCGAGAAAACCCTTTTCTTTAGACGGTTTGAATAAAATGTTTTTTTTTTTTTTTTTGGGGAGGGGTATT
The DNA here is from genome assembly GCA_911387785.2 of Aelia acuminata. Lineage (NCBI taxonomy): Eukaryota > Metazoa > Arthropoda > Insecta > Hemiptera > Pentatomidae > Aelia > Aelia acuminata. The sequence continues at coordinate 23,417,813 of OU426984.1, read as the reverse complement.
TTTAGAATTATGGTTTTTTCAACCTTTATAAAAAAGATAATGGATGGAGAGATAACCCCATAAAAAAAAAAAAAAAAGAAAGTTCATTTGAATTTTAACAGACAAAGCAAGAAAAGACTGACACTTCACACTGACACCATTCCTGTCAGAATGCAGAGTTAGGTGGTGCTACCTCGGCTGTTATTCCTTTGACAGACACTACAGTAGGTACCACGTCAAAAAATTCTGTCATTTCACCAAACGATTTTTTTCTTTTTAAGTTCATGATAAAATTGATCTTATTTTTATTCTAACTCTAATTATACACCGGAATGACTATAAAAACATGTTGAGAAGATATATATTCATTTTAAGGATTTCTAATATTTTATTTTATTTTTTTATTTCATTATAATTTACATTAATTTCATAACATAAACTTCGAATCGTGACAATGAAATTTATATATGTCGCCTTTTGAAGTGTGGGGAAAACATCGAATATATTTGTTTTAGCAAAAGACAGGTTAACCAAAATCATTTTGCACCTATTAGCACTACAATAGATTGAAATTGTGAATCCTAATTATTAAAAAAAAAAATCGGGTGAGATGCACGCAACACACAACCTTCACTTACCAACTTACTTTGATTAGAAATTGACGTGTTTCTAATCAATTCTCAAAGTCACACAATTTTCCACACTCATTTACTTATTTTTGTTTGGATTTGCTCTTTAAAGTACACTAATCTTTTTTATTATTAAATAAAAATTTTTACTCGTGATGATTCGGCAATGCAAGCATAATACTCCAAGTCGTCTGATTTTATAAATCTCCATGTACTTATTGAAAGCTTCAAATAGTTCCCATGAAACAAATAATTTTCATTAAATGAACAGAACTTCTTTTATTATAAAGCATTGGTCTTTCGTTAAAGGCGTACTGCGCTTGCGTGAGCTCAACGTGTTTTATGATTTGACCGAATATTTTTCTTTTTTTCTCCTTTATATGTTCACTTGATTTTTTTTTCATTTTTCATATTCAGCCAATTCTTATCTTTAGGCGAAGCGAGGGACTGATAATTTCTCCATCCAAACAAAAAGAAAGGTACTTTATATGAAAATAAAAAATCTGGTGCGATGCGCGCAACACACAACTTTCACTTACAAACTCACTTAGATTAGAAATCGACCTGTTTCGATAATATGTAAATGCCAATCCTCAACTTCACACATTTTTCCAAATTTAAGTATATAATTATATTTGTATATCTCTATAAGTTATAGAGTATCTGTATAATTCAAATTTGGTAGTTCTCAGCACTTTTCGATTCATTATTGCTAATTTATTTATGAAGGGACTAATTTCATCAACAGTCGAGTTTTCAAAAATTTATTATGAAACAAAAGTTTCTAGACTAAAATATACCTAAATTAATTATAGACTATTATCTGATACCATATTTTTACACACCTGCAATGCTTCAAAAATTTGAGCATCACGTATTTACTCTCTTAAGTAAAATTGATCTTTTTATTAATAAGTAAAAGTTTTTATTTTCATTATACGGTTAATAAAGTTTTGGCTGTCACATATATATACATCAAATACCAAGTTTGATCAAAATCGTTAAAGCCGTTTTTGAGTAAAAAAAAACACGTGAAAATGGGACAACATTTATTAAGTAAAGTGCCCCCTCCAATTGATCGATTTCGATGAAATTTTGACTGCCACATCGCGGGCATATACATACACTAAATACCGAGTTTGGTCAAAATCGTTAAAGCTGTTTTTGAGTAAATAAAAAAAAACACGGGATAATGAGACAACATTTATTAAGTAAAGTGCCCCCTCCGTTTAACTAATTTAAATGAAATTTTGGCTGTCGCATCGCGGTCATATATATACATCAAATACCAAGTTTGATCAAAATCGTTAAAGCCGTTTTTGAGTAAAGAAAAAAAACTCGTGAAAATGGGACAACATTTATTAAGTAAAGTCCCCTCTCCGGTTAATCGATTTCGATGAAATTTTTACAGTCATCGGGCACATTAATACATTAAATACTCAGTTTAATCAAAATCGTTAGAGCCGTTTTTGAGAAAATCGAAAAAAACGTAAGAAGTTATTAAATAAAGTACCCCCTCTCTTTGAGCAATTTTGATGACATTTTTGCTGTCACATCGCGGGCATATACCTACACTAAATATCCAATTTCAGGTTCGCACGGTTTATAGTTTTTGAGCTAGTCTGTTCACACACACACACACACACACACACACACACAAACACACACACACACGCGCGCGCGCGCGTGCGCATACACACACACACACACACACACACAACACACACACACACACACACACACACACACACACACACACACACACACACACACACACACACACACACACACACACACACACACGCACACGCACACACAGACCATTTCGCAGGACTTAGTCATTTGGACTCAGGGGACTCCAAAACGTATATTTCCATTGAAAACCGGAAGTCGAAATTTTTCACGATCGCAATACTTCCACTTACTATATATAATATAATATAAATATATACTTACTATATAAAATTTTGTATTTATCACCAATAAATGTATTTTCTACCTATCCATCTATCTATCTACTTTCAATGAGGGTCCAATTTTATTTTCATATATGATAGTTTTCGAAGAGGATGACGGATTATAAGATTTTTTTTAGTAAATGCAACTATATGTTGTAAGAAATGGCTGGCTGCGGAAAGGGTGAGGGAGGGCCCTAGCTGAGGAGATAGGGCGCCCATCCTTCAACCCTTCTTGTTTCCCTTGAAATATGCCCCTGTGAAAGGATTTTCTGTCCGCTTGTCACGAATTTCCTACAAACTTCCCTTTTAGCTAACAATATTGTTATTTTTTTTTCCTCCTTTTTATTTATTGCTTAATTTCAACATTCGACTTCGAATGACTCTATTTTGAGTTCAACACACCTCAATGAAAATAAAAACTATAAAAAAAGAAGAAATGAAATTCATGTCTTATTTTCTTCATTCATATTGTGACGTGAAACAAAACAAAACCCAAAAAGATATGATTTAACACGTTAGGTGCGGCATCGGTCCCCGGGGTCCGATGTCTTACATTCCCTTCTTCACATGAAAATATCCGAAAGTCCGAACACTTCAAATACTCAATTTAGTCGATTGTTAATGAGATTATTGCATTTTAGTGCAGAAAATGTTGCTAACAGCTGAAATTCTGTTGTTTTTCAGAATCGGACTCCGAGCGCCGATTTTCGATAAAGAATTGAGTAAATCCTGTATCGGCCTGTCCTGCTCCTACTATGTCTAGTTCCAATCCTTACCAAGAGATAATGCCCTTGAGACGCTCATTTAATTCCCTTTTAATCAAAAGATAACGCTTTCGTCAAAGTATTCCCATCGGACCCCGACTTCCGATATCGTCTGTGGCTCATGCTAGTAGTCGGACCCCGGGGACCGATACCGTCCAATTCAGGATACCCCTAAAATACGCCGCCGCACCTAACGTTTTAAAAGTGTTCTAGACTTGTTGGAACGAACTAACAGAACAAACTGTTTGTTGTTTGTTGGTGCTTAATGGCATATAACCGAACTAGTCATCAATCAACGCCAAATGAGCTTTTTTTTGGGATTATTTTTCTTTTGCTGTTTTCTTGCTTATTATTATTTTACCCTGAATGTTATTACAGTAGGACCCCCGTTATCCGGGGCTCTATTAACCGGTGTTCTAATTTACCGGAGTTCAGAGGAGCCATTTTTTTTTTTTAAGCTGATGTATGTATAATATTTATTTAAAAAATGAATATAAGTCAATATTTTAACGATTGCACGATGGTTAATTATATATTGTTCATGGAAGATATGAAATAAAATAATAAATGGAAAAATACTGCAAGCTGGTATCGTACGATGAGATGTTTCCGGTAACTATTACTCCAATTCACATTCTAGGAACGGTATTATTTTCAACTCTTTCTAGGAAACTCCTACTCTGGCCTGTTTGACTATCAAACGAAATATTATCAGTTGTGATTTAGTCCCCATTTAAATACGAACTAACAAAATGTCGCAAAATAAAACCTGTCGTTTTAACGCTGGAATAGAAATTAACCATTATAAACCGAGAAGAAAAAGGTGAAAGTTCGTTGAACTAGGAATCGGCGAGCACTGTTCAGTGCCCTGAGTCAAAATAACCAAGTCCCGCGAAATGGTCTGTGTGTGTGTGTCTGTGTGTGTATGTGTGTGTGAACAGACTAGCTCAAAAACTATAAACCGTGCGAACCTGAAATTAGGTATTTAGAGTATGTATAAGCCCGCGATGTGACAGAAAAAATTTCATCAAATTTGCTCAAAGGGAGGGGGTACTTTATTTAATAACTTTTTACGTTTTTTTCGATTTTCTCAAAAACGGCTCTAACGATTTTGATTAAACTGAGTATTTGATCTATTTATATGCCTGAAATATGACTGTAAAAATTTCATCAAAATTGATCAACCGGAGGGGGGACTTTATTTAATAAATTTTGTACCATTTTTACATGTTTTTTTTATTTACTCAAAAACGGTTTTAACGATTTTGATCAAACTTGGTATTTGATGTATTTATATCCCAAAGATGTGATAACCAACATTTCATCACAATTGATCAACCGGAAGGGGGACTTTACTTAATAAATTTTGTATCATTTTCACGTGTTTTTTTTATTTACTCAAAAGCGGTTTTAACGATTTTGATCAAACTTGGTATTTGATGTATATATATGCCCGAGATATGACTGTAAAAATTTCATCAAAATTGATCTACCGGAGGGGGGACTTTACTTAATAAATTTTGTATCATTTTCACGGTTTTTTTTTTATTTACTCAAAAACGGCTTTAACGATTAACAAATTAAGATATGAATGTAGAAAAATGTGTGACTTTGGGAAATGATATTTAGCAAAACACGTCAATTTCTAATCTAAGTAAGTTGGTAAGTGAAAGTTGTGTGTTGCGCGCACGCACCAGATTTTTTATCCTAGTGACCTGATATGTTACATTTTCGGCAACAGGTAATTTGATTTCAAAAATTTAAAAATAATTGTATTGTCTTTAGTGCGGCCACCGGTAGTTTTATTGAACACTTATTAGAAAAATAATTGTTTATTGCAGTTATAAACAAATTGTTTAAGCGGCCCGGTAGCTATGTTTGGTATTAGCCGATACCAAGCATAAGTCGGGCCAGTAGGAAGAGTGCCGTAAGGGATAGGTGAGGTAGCAGCTACCTTTGAAAATTGATCGAGCCATGCTCAAAACTGCTCTAGGTGCACAGAACATTGTTCAAGACAGAAAAGTTGATTCCTCAAAGACGGTTAGTGGTAGTTGTGATATTTAAAGAAAAAGGGAAAAACTATTTACACTTAATGACACTACGTTAGAGGATACTAAAATTGTTTTTTTTTTCGTATCTATTCCTATTAAAATTTCTAATAGGCATTAAGTAATTTAGTTTTTATTCAATTGTTCTTATTGTATTTATTTAGAGGTTTATATTTGTTTTCTTTTAAATTCAGTTTTTTCCTTTCTTTGTTTTATTTAATTTTGCACAAGTATCTTATTTTATTTTGTTTTATCAATAAAAGGGAAATTATTTGTAATTATTAATCCATGTAAATTTTGCTTCAATAAATATAATGAATTTGAAATTAAAATTATACTTAATTCTGCATTACCAGAGAAGTTATAGTTAAAAGGTTTACTTTGAAGAAATTCTAAACTCAGAATTTCCAAGCTGCCTTAACAGTCTTATTTTCATCCCTACGAATGGAAGAAACCGTCTTTGTACATGTTTGTGACTATGATGTTTGAGTACTATCTACGCAGGCCAAGAACCTTCCAGGCTGTTCTCCTTAGGACTAAATATAAGAGCGATCGACAGCAGAGTCAGTCTTGTTCTGAAGCTCAAGTCATATGGTTATTTTTGTGTTACTGTGTGGTTACAAAATGATCCTTTTTGTAGCATGTAATTATTTGTGTTTTCATCGTTGGTGTGACATTGTAAAAATCTTATTTTCGTTCAATGAAAATTATTTCAACACATAAATTGCTACAATATCATCAAATCTGAAAAACAGTATCTGAAAATATGAGCTAATTATTGGATTAAATAAATTTTTTTTGTCTTGATAGTATAATTTGCGCCTGTCAACGATATTTTACAATCAGCAAATTATTTGGATTGTACGCTGATGTGATAATGACATGTCAGGCATGATGGAAGGACTCAGCAGTACCACTTCCCTTGTGTCAGATACTCTGCTTTGTTAACGAAGGAGATCTCTTATCCAACTCCTTTTTAATCTCCTGTTGATAAGCATGGTTCTATTGTATCGTGAAACACAAAACATATGATTTAAAGGACTTCTAGCTTTCTTGTTGGTGCAATTACCAAATGTTCAAGTACATGTTCCTGACTGTTCGAGAACTTTCGACGCTTGTCGGGAGCCATCTGGAATGTTCTTCTTCATACTAAATCTAAGGAGCGATGGATTGGAGAGTTAAGGCCTATTTACACACATCAGTGACGGCACAGTGGCGGAACCTGTCAGTGATTCAACTTCCTGTAATCTCTCAGTTCATTCGATTCACACACAACCGTAACGTCACCGGCACCAGTCAGTACTTTTTTTCAGCTAAAAATCACGTACATTATTTTGGCCGCGTGTTTATTGCACAACTTTGTGAAAAAATACGACCAAAATAGTTATAGCTACCCTCCTCATGTAGAATCGAATAGTGGGAACCGCGCACTTCAAAATTTAGAATCTCAAGGTGGGAATGCAACATTATACGCATTTCGAGTGAGAGAAATATTCACAGAATATTTCAATTCTGAAGCTGGAGCTCTTCCTTGGTTATAAATATAAAAAATAAAATGCTAAGCCGGAATGCAACATTAAGCGCATTCCATTGAGAGAATAATTTACAGAATGTTTCAATTTTTTCAAAAATTATTATTCAGTGATTATGTTTTTCTCATCAGTGTGACTAAAAATGCCAAGTTTTTATTTTTTTCTGAACATTAGTATTTAAGTAAAAAATCCTAGAAGGGCAATTTGCATGGAACATTTGGAATATCAAACGCTACATATCTTACTATACACTATTAATACAATTAGTCCTAGAATGAGGAATCTTGTACCATATTTTTATAATTGCAAGGGCTTTAATTTAGCATATAACTAGTTTGCAGTACTCAAAAGTTTAACTTTTTTTAGAAACAAATAATTATTTTATAAACAATCCAAAATCGGATTTTAAAATATATACCTACATTATTCAGATTGGTACAATGAAAATTTTTAATCTTTCTAGGACAAATAGTATTTGAGCTATGTGCGTTTACATGTTTTAAAAATTGCAATTCTTCGATTTTAATCAAAACTAAACAATGGTAATATATTTTATAAGAAATATGAAATATAATTAATAATTTATGTTTGTTATTTTACAAGCTAGTATTGACTCATTTTAAAAATTCATAAAGATCTGCATGAATCAAAGACCCATTGGGCTTGTTTGTAAATCTAAACATTAAAATGATATAGGATTTTGGTTATAGAATGTGATTACGTTAAATTGAATTTTTTTTTTAGAAATAAATTAATTCAGTATCATATATAACTATAAACAACTTTAAAGAAATTAGACAAATACAAATTTGTGTTTACTTACCAGTTGTTTTCATTTCCTCTCCAATTTTATCCCAAATAGTGTTTTTGAATTCAGTGTCCATGTACCTTGGGTGTGCCAGATCGTACAGCACAGGATACAAACGCACCAATTCAATGAGTTTTTCGTCATTCATCTTATTTTAATGAAAATCACTGTTTGAATCCGTCAGTGAAAAAATAAAAATATCGGTGAGGACTAACCTGAAATATCACCGATGGATCACTGACGGGGCACTCTCTCACTGATACGGTACTGTGCCTGTTGTGTGGAAACAGACTCATCTGAAATACATGGAAGAATATCTCAGAACAAGCCGGACGGATTACTTGCCGGTGCCGTCACTGATGTGTGTGAATAGGCCTTTATTATTCTTGCTCTGAAGATCGAATCATATGGTTATTTTTGTTACTGTCTCTATACAAGTTGATACTTTTTATAATCTTGTTAATTATTTGTGTTTGACTGACATTGTGAAATATTATTTTCGTTTAATAAAAATTGTTATAGAGGTATAGAATAATGAATCATGCAATGAATAATTTACAAGTGAAATAGAAATAATGATTTGTTTATGTTATAAGTTAAAAGAGACTACGGGTAAACTGTTTACCTACCGCTAAGACCAACTATCATTAATGGCCTCAGTACTGTTTAAGTTGTGGCCAAGGACGGCTCCAACTTAAATCAATCTCTGTCGATATCGTCGACTTTGAATAATTTTAGTTATTATTATTATTTTTTAAAAGAGAGTGTTTTATAGAGACTTTTTTCGACCATCAATCCTCCAAGGAAACCTTTTGATATTGTATCATTCATCGACGAAATTGCTCCCAACTGTAATATATCCTCCATTTTTTGTTGCTCTGAGGTAATAACGATAGAGAAATTCTGTTTATAGGTTAATAAAAAAGGTAATAATCATTCAGCTATCAGGTGAGAAGGTTTGCAGTTCATTAAAATACCGCCAATTCTATAGACCCTTAAGCATTCATAAGTGCAATGCCGACTGGGTTGTGTTCAGGGTTAGATCTAGGCTGTGAGGATTTGGAGCTTTGTTTAGACTGTTGGAGATAGGTGTAAACATGTAAGCGAAAATTCGTGACATTTGACATTGATATAACCTTAGAGTCCGTCATGCTATTTTTATTTATTTTATATTGGAAGGTGTTTTATTAGGTATTATATTTTTACTATATTTCTATCGGTTCCAGAGGTAATAACAGGATACCAGAGACATCCGGATATTGTAAATTATGATGCATATTTAATAATAATTCTGATTTGGCACTCAGCATGTAAAATAATGTTGCCTTTAAAGGTTCTAGCTCTAAAAGATTTTTTTTTTTTTTTTTTTATATAAAGTTTTTTATTTAAGTTTATAATGAATTTGTAAGCATCAGAGGTTAGCTGAAAAGCAACTTTTATTCGGATATGCGGAAGTAATGTACTTGACTTTGACGTCACTGTATTTTCCACGAATTTTCCATGCTTTGGGCCGCTCATAAAGTTTTTTCTATATATTTTTTTTTTTTTCTCTGAGGCGTCCGAACGGTTATTATTATATATTTTGTAGTTTCTTTAAATAAAATATATACAATATTGGTCCGCGTACTAACACTGGAGGGACACCTGCTTAATATGCCCTAAAAGTAATTACGTTATGCTAAAAATTAAACTCTCGGAAAAAAAAGTAGGATGAATAAATAGGAAAATAGTTTAATATTCGGATTAATACTTTACAGTTATTGAGGAATATGTCGGCATTTTCTAAAAGGATTGTATTTGCCTATTTAGATTTAGATGTAGCAATAACCTTGTTTAATTTGATATAATAAAAATTGTAGCAATCACTAAGTTTACTAAAATATTGTTATTTTTGTGTATGAATACGTTAACATTAAAATGATACAGATATGTTTGATTATGTGTAGTTAAACTTGCTTGAATCCCTTACATTGGATACACGTTAAAGATTCAACTACTACAAAGATCAAGCCAGGGAATGAAGAGCAAAGGAGAGGAAGCTAATTTGATTTTCGTTGTAACTCTTCTTCACTAATTGCTTCCTAATTCGTTTTTAGTGACTGCCCTGCGAAACCTAAACCAATTTTTTTTTTCTCCAGCTGTTCTTCTTCAAGCTTCTTCATTGGTTTCCCAGGTTCAGTATATTAGCCCTTTTAGTAAATTTATTATAAAACCAAAACCTTTTTAACAAGTTTTATTTATTTGATATTATAAATGAAGGTAAATGAATATAAGAAAGAACCGTAATAATTTCCTTACCTCTGGGTGAAGCCAACACGCAACATGTGGTGCTGATCTTAAAGGAAGCGTTGGGGGGTTTATTTATCTCTGAAGAGCGAGCGTTGCGAGCAAGAGTCGATAGATGGGATCTAATAAAGGTAATTAAGGTCTTATTTAACTGCGATGAGAGTACCCTTAAATGCACAGTAATATCAACTGCCGAAATGGGGCACGCCCAGAAGTAACATAGAGAAAATAATCTTAAAAGAGAAATAACCCAAATAACATTCCTCCGATTTTCTTGTGTTAATTCTCTGTAACTTTAGAATGTTTATATTTGGGATTTCACGGCAATCTTAATAAATAAATAATTAATAATGGGGAGAGAAAGAGTTGTCTTATTATTTTAACAAGATGGCTACTCTGTAAAAAATCATTAAAATTAAAGACTACGGATTTTTAGCTAGCAAATAGAAAAAACAATGGCAATGAAGAGGGTACAAATATTTAAAAAGATATTATCTATGAAGCGATCATTGTTGGTACTACCCAAATAAAAAGTATCTACTATTATAAGAAATAGCAAAAACATGTAATAACTATTAATAAACTTAGAAAACATTTAGGGCAAGGTGGATCGACCCGAGACCCCTAGCTTATGTACATTTACTGGTTAATTAACATTTCATGGAAAGTCGGCATTCCTCCGGGAAATCCTCCATGTACCCTCCCTCTACCACCCGCAGCCCCCCTAACCCCGCGCAGATCTCATATTGTTATAATTGGAGGTTTAACCCTCTAAATTATTCAACGGTGTGGGGTAAATAAACCTATCTTTCTCTATTCCTCTGTCTTCATACTCAACATAGTTCTGTAAAATATAATTAATAAATTGCTATTTATTTCCTAATCACTTTCAACAATTACTGTTTAATTTGAACACATATCATCCGAAAGGTCTGCCTCTGGGTTTTTTTGACGTACATCAACATAGAAATATGAAGAAACACCATAAATTCATAGTATTTCTAAATATAAAATAATATCTGCTTTACTTTTAATGTTAGGGGGGCGGGGATGGCTGGGTGGACAAAGACGCTTGCAATAGGTAATGAAAGTTAAGCAACGTCGAGCGTGTTTAGTTGTTGGATGGGTGACCCGCCAATGAATACCACGCAGTCCAAGCCTAGCCTCACCGGTATGTGAGGCCTGTCAGCCTACTGGAGGTGACTCACACCGACCAGACGTAGGAATGATAAACCTTACCCGTCTAATATTATTGACAATCGTGGTGTTATTTTCCAGGATGTCAGTAACCGCCCGGAGGTTTGGTACAAGGGAAAGAAATATAGGTCCTCAGGGCCTCCTGACTCTGAGCTACCATAACCCTTCGACCTAGGCCAGTTTGTCACTATCCTTGATCACGAGAGAGATGACGCCATCGTTGGGAAGGACACTGCTAAATTGGCCCCAATGAGATTGGTTATACAGCATTGGGCGGTCTGCCGCTGCACCATGGTGACCATGGCTTGCGGCAACACTGCTCACTTGCTTGCTCCCGCAAGCAATATAAATGTCTGTAAGAAGACCACTCTGCACGGCCAAGGTCCCATTAGGCTTATCCGAAAAAAAAATTAATATTATAGCACCAAATATATTTTAGGAATAAGAAAAGTGACTGTAAGGTAATTTGATAAGAATGCGTTTTAGTTTTATCCATGTTAACTAAGTAGATACTTTATTAAAATAAAGTTAAATTAACATAAATTCTTTAATTGGCAATAGTTGTAATAATTTTTTTCGCAGTTATAGAGGGTGAAGGGTGCAAAAATTCCACAATAGACCATGATCAATCAAATGGAGATATATTGATTTCAAGATTTAAAACCCATATATTTGAACATTCAATATACTATCGTAATCGCATATAGTAAAATATACTTACGTCTAGTTGAATTATTTAACAATATCTTTTTCCGTTTAAATTCCTAAGCAAGAGGATATTTTTCATTTAATTTTTCGTATTTTTTTTTCTTCTGACAAAAATTATTTAAAAAACCTTCAGAAGAAGCAAATGCCTGGAGGAGAAGTCTGTTAGCAATCTCTCTACATAATAAACTATTTTATTTAAATTAAAAGGGATGAAAGGATTTATAAAAATTAATTTGAAATACCCAGAGTGACGGTATTTATAGTTTCTTTATTCTCACTGATAAAGAAAATCCTATTATCATTAATAAAAAAAAGAACTAATCCATTACCGTCCGTTAGTCAGGAGTTATAGATTTTTGCCAATGAACACAAAATTTTCCCACTGTGTCGGGTCTCTCAAACGACTGAAATATTACATACATATCATTACATACAATGCTAGATTTAACACTCTAAAATATTCAACGGCATAGAACACGTACATAAACGAATTCGTAATGAACATTTTGAATAATACCCTCCCTCACTCACTCACTCTTTCTCTCTCTGTTCTAAAAGGGGATGAATTTCTTCTTACATGAAACATGAAAAGGGCTCACTGAATAAGTGTGAAATATTCCGCCCTATATTGGAACTTCTTTTATTTACTCTGGAAGGGAAGGGATGTGACGAGCCATTTTTAACCTCCCTTTCGCCCCATTTTTTATATTTCTTCTTTTTGCGCCCTCCCAACGCCTATCCCCTATACCCTCTTCGCTCGGAGTCTGTTGTATCCAGAATATTATGCATTCACACATTCACAATCGACATTGACAACCACTACCACAGCGAACAGTTCTTGGAATATAGTTTTTTGCCCTTTGGGTGAATAGTCATGAATAAGATAAAAAAAAAAAAAGATCGTATATTTTTCTTCATTCCAACATCGAAAAAGAGGACAGTTACAACTATAAATATAATATATCAATTTGATATATTACAATGCGAGAAAATAGTCACAATAGTTTCAGTTCGCGTAAGGCGTAAGTTACCATATTCTTTTATAGAGGGGTTAATCGTATTAACGCAGGTAGGGGGCTATTTTTTATGTAAATCTAGTTCCGTTAGTACTAAATGCCCCAATGATGGATTATTTTTTCCCCTAGTTGATGTTTCTAGGAAAGTAGTAAACTTGAAAATGCAGTCGAAACTTCATCAATGACCAGGTTTGATAAGTTACAAAGGAAGAAAACGAAAAACTCTGATATGTAATAGTTATAAGTAATAAGTTAGCTCCATAAATAAGACAAATACTGAATATTTTGATGGTCATTTGATTCTCGCCAATATTCAACAATAAATTTAACAGAATACATTGAATTTGAATGGAAAAAAGCGATCAACTCATTTTGGCAAATATTTTGATTAGGGTGCCTAAAAAAAGGAATCGACGATTATAGTATTTTGAAAATAGTTTGTAACCAACAGATCAAAAAGTAAGTGAAAACATTTTTTATTTCATTTTAGACTAGTCGAAGAAAGAAGGAGATCAGTGATGAAGGCGTTAAACTACTATGGCCTGGGTTTGACCGTGAGTACTTTAATATAATGTGGCAGATCGACCCTTATTTTATTATATACATTAAATTATTGTGCTTTTCCAAATAACAGCTGTTTGAATTGTAACCATCTTCTACTATGCTTCAACTATTCTCTCCTTTAGAAATCTTAGATAATTTTAATCCATATTCTCCACGAGGTCTACCTTTAGGTTTTTTGGCATATATTAACATAAAAGTAGATATAAATAACCAAAAATTCATAATATTTCTAAATATAAGATAATATGTGATTGAAAAATTTAAAATATTTGCTCCTCGAGAAATCTATTTTCAGGAACTCACCTCCGGGGCATTAAGAGGTCAAAGACAGTAACAAAAATTCAAAAGCTGTTAAAATTTTATTTCCATGATATCTCTTAAATGCCAATAATTTAGTGTCAGTTTTAAAATTTCTCAAGTGTTTATATTTGAAGCTCACTAAAAACATTGAAATTTATATAAAAATAACTCAATACCTAATACATTAATTGAAAAAAGAAATAAAAACAAAGATTTCATCATAAGATACAGAAATTTTTTTTTCTATCAATGCTAAGTGAACCCGTCTCTGTGACAAAATGGGTTTATGGAGTTATAAAGCAACGAATGCAAGATGAAATGAAGTCTCAAAAACATTCTATTATACTACAGGGAGATAAATATTTTTGATATGAAGAACAAGTCCTCTGTCCGTTTATGCATACCAACCACTATTTAACAAATTATACGATGTTTATTTATTTTAAAAATATATTTATTTATTCTATATCGCATTTTCATTTGTATTTGTTTCATAAAAAAACAAAATGAAGCTATAATATATTACACCACCAATTTTTACATATATGTAATAGAAAGATTAAATATTTAAAAAAAAAAAAAACTTCAAATACTAGATGTAATGTTTTTTTATAAGGTAATATCCGATATTATGGAAATATATTTAGCAAAAAAAATTTCAACGATCAATACTTTTTTTCCTGTTTAAAAAATTCAACACACCTCGGAAGAGACTCCCTCCGCTTTGAACCTCTGAGGTTTCCAGAGATATTAAATTATTAAAAAAATAAAATGAAAATAAAAACTCTAGAGCGGGGTTATGCGCATCGAAGCGGAAGGCAGAAATAAAAGCAATAACAGGACTGAACTCAAGTTCGTAATGAAACGTCCGGAACACCCAAGGGGACTCCTGACACGTACATTTTCGGGAGGGTCCACATGGATCAAAGGGGGGATTCCGTATTCCATGGATGTAGGAGAATCATGAGGATGGATTAATGTTGATATATATATATATATATATATATATATATATACTAAATAAATTGACAACACTTTCTAAATTATTTATTGAAATTTGTTATGATCCCTGTATGTAGGAGTTATTGATATAGTGATTGAGATGTTCTGGAATTTTTAAATAATTTTACGCATAGTAAAAACCGTTATATTATTAGAGGTGAGTAATAGTCAACAGTTTTTCGTAACGTTAGGTTGATTGATAGTCAGGATTTTCAGTTACCTTTTTTTTTTTTGGAAAGCCAACGCTTCAATCCCTATATTGAACATCCCTACAGAGACTCAGTACAGAGTTATTGATCAGAAGCCCTGATGAAGATCGACATGTAGGGATCGAAACGTTGGCTTTAAAAAATAAAAAAGTCTGGTGAGATGCGCGCAATACACAACTTTCACTTACCAACTTACTTCGATTAGAAAATGGAGTAGGTTAAACGTATTTTATGAGTTGACGGAGTTTTTTTCTTCTGTATATGTCTACTTGCATTTTTTTCATATTTCATATTTAGCCATTTCTTATTATTAGGCGAAACGAGAGGCGGATAATTTCTCCATTTATAGGAAAATAAAAAAAGGCCCCATACCCAACTTAAGCCCCCTCAAAACATTTCAAATTTTAATAATGATAAAGCTTACCTGATATTAAAGAATACTTGATTCTCATTAAGCATGACTAGTTTAATCAACATCGTTAAAGGTATTTTTTAGAAAATCGAAAAAAAAATGGAAAACAAATTATGAAAAAAATTGCCCCCTCCGGTTGATAAATTTTGATGATATTTTTGCTGTCACATCGCGGGCATATATATACACTAAATACTCAATTTCAGGTTCGTACGGTTTATAGTTTTTGAGCTAGTCTGTTCACACACACACACACATACAATTTCGCAGGACTTGGTTATTTGTACTTAGGGAACCCCAAAACGTGCATATCCTTTGAAAACCGGAAGTCGAAATTTTTCACGATCGCAATACTTTCCCTTACTATATATTTCAAATGTAGGTAAGTGAAAGTAAAAAGATAAATTAAAATCCTGACTATCAATCAACCTGTCATTATATTATTCATATAACAGTAGTATATTAATCTAACACTGATATGGGTTTAAATAATTGTAAAACAAACAATTAGAACTAATTAGGAACAATAAATAACAACGTTGCAAAAACAGTAAGTAGCAGTGACTCAGAAGTAACTGCATTCTTCACTGTCAAGGTCCGACTCTGCCACTCGTCGGATCGATTCTTATAAATGACCTGCTATGGAACCATCCAGAAAGGCCTAGAACGAGCCAAACATGGGATCACGTATTAATACATGACTGCAACCGTTTCGGGCCTATCTATAACTTTTATATAATTTTTAGTATATTAGTTATTATAATTTTTAGTACACAATGAACATCTTTTTTGTTTCACGTCATAATATAATACTAATATTGCACTTACATGCGAACATTTGAACAACTGTCCTGTTTTGGAGGAGCAAAGCCTTAGAAGGTTTATTTACCTTCCCTAAATATGAATGAAAAGTTTTAAGAATATTTTCTCATTTGTGAAATCATTATTTATTTAAATGAAACTGTTGTATCAAATATATTATTAGTTAAAAAATAAATCTTTACAGCATTTTTCCTAACCTTATTAAAATCAATTGTTAAAAGTGAATATTTAAAAAACACAATATACTACATCTCAACGAAATCTATTTATACCTCACTCACTAAAACATACATATAGCATAGCTCTATTTTTTTTTTTTTTTTTTTTACGAAAACATGTTAATAAACCTTAATTTTTCTAGGAACTGATTTACCTGACGTAACCTAAAAAAAGAAATATAAAAACAGATTCAACTGCTTTCATAATAAAACTTATTATTATTTCTAATAAATAAACTTCTTGCTAGGGTTAAATATAAAAATTATTAAATAATATTTCAGTTACTGTACTTTACCACTTTTAAAATGAAAGAAAATTGGAACTGTAACAAAAACAGGAGTGTACACAGATTTCTTCTTCTTCTTTTTTTTTTTTTTTTAAGCCCTGAGTATGATATATGATATGATGATGAGTAGCCGGGATGAGAAGAAGAATTACATGGATGAGTAATAACACCATCCATCACCACCAAGCGGGGAATAACCCTTCAAAACGCCACCATTATATCTATCGGAAGAAAATAATAGAAATTCTATTGAGTATTATCTACCCCACAGGTGAAAAAATTGAAGAAAGTAATTTATATATTTGTTACTATAGAATATATATATATATATATATATATATATATATATATATATATATAATATAAGATTCTTCATTAGTAGTTTCCCATTCCTTTCTTTTCCTGTACATTAAATAAAAAGGAAATGTGTTGAAACCTCTATTGTGTAAAACGGTGAAAAAAATGTTTAAATAGTTTAATTTTTTTTATGTGTGGAAGACAAAAATATTTCCATCCTTACAATTGAAATTCTCAATTTATATAATTATCACTGTCACCAATTTCAATAAAATTGTATATCTGACCACACTACTCCACAATTGCCTCCAAGCATCTCTTATATACTCTAATTCCGAAAGTAATTGAAATGGCCATTAAAAATAATGGGCGCAATTATAACTCACCAATAAAATCACTGTTAAATTTGTTTAACTTAAATGTATTTACATGCAATTCTGCTAATACGTACATGGT
Organism: Aelia acuminata; assembly: GCA_911387785.2. Taxonomy (NCBI): domain Eukaryota; kingdom Metazoa; phylum Arthropoda; class Insecta; order Hemiptera; family Pentatomidae; genus Aelia; species Aelia acuminata. The sequence goes on along the minus strand of OU426984.1, from coordinate 23,400,321 downwards.
AATTGGGTAATATAACTACCCGTTACATATAAAAAAAATAATAAATATGAAAATGACTTCAAATAAAATGGGCCATTATAACATGCAATCTTGCCATTTATCTTAGAAGCCATTACCAGAGATCAATATATACTCCATGTGATAGCGATATATATAACATCGATTCCATCAAAAATAAAGCCCATTCAGTCCAATTTAAATCCAGAATGGAACGAAGAGGATATAATATATTGTATTGTATATTATATTTCAAACATTATAATATAATAAATTTTATTCCTGCTAAGTAGTAAAATTATCAGAAGAGAACATTTCTAGCAAATAGAAATATTTACTTTTTTATAGCGTTCAAAATAGGTGCAGTCATAGTTTTTGTAATTTCGACTAGTTGAACAAGAATGGGAAAGGCTATCTTTTATACCATTAAAATTTAGAGTTACTAGACCGGTTCGAACCATATCAGACTCAGTTCAGGTGCCCTTCTTGGTGACAGATCTTGACAGCATTTTTGTTTTCTTTTCTAATAATATTTAACCCGGGTAAAAAATAAATGACTACTTTTAAGCCTAATTTTTACTAACTAAAAATATTTGTTCAACCGAGCGACATTAGTACGTATGAGGAGGTGAGGTGCAAAACTCGTTCGTTCCATTTTTTTTTTTAAATTGAAATAGCAGTGGATTCTAAAAGATATTTTAATGCTCTTTTAACCTATCTGATCAGATTAGAGCAAAACTTATTAGGTATTTCTTATGGATTTTTGCTATACAAAATAGCGGTTTGTTGCAGAACTGATTCGTTCCATAGCCCATTGTGTTTCAAAACTGGTTCGTTACTCGTTTTGATGCAAAACTCTTTGGTTCCAATAATCACTTCTCACTTTGCACCCATCCCATTCGTTCACTTCAACAATTTCTGTTACTCTTTCTGAAAAAAATATCGAAAGCTCCTTAAACTCGCGTGTTTTATTTCAGTTTCACACAGGGTCTCTATGTTAGAGGTCAAGTCTTAGGGTAGGTCAAGTTTTTTGACTGAAATTCCTTGGAGAATCATCCAGAAGAATTTTAAAGAAACGGATTTTTTCCACCTTTAATATTCATTATCTATTCTTTGTTAATTAGTATGTTAACATGTTTTTTTTTATAGTGTTTCAGTATTTAACATCCTCAATAGATTGTACTTTTTTTATAATATTAAATTTTTAGTAACTTCAACAGTGTTCCTAGACCATTCGTTACCCATGTGGGACAAATTTTCCAGGATCCCCAAAAAAAATATTTTTAAAAAATTCAATTTTTTGTAATATATGTTTTTTTTTTGGAAGAGGATTAGGGTAGGTATATGAAACCAACAAAGTTGATTGCCTCGTATCGTGAGATACGGCTAGGAAGGTTGCATGCTCTCGTCACGCGTTAATTCAATTAATTTTGGCGCTTTGGGGATATCAAATTTTCTAAGTAAATGAAATCTGCTTTATCTTTCCTAATGGAAACATATTCATCTATGAATTTAATAATATACAATCATCCGGGGTGAGTATAGTCTGAGGGAGAGTAAATGATCAAATTAAAAAAAAAAAAAAAAATTTGGCGGCCAAAACTTACAATTATATGTTTTCTTCATTGCTAGGTGGTTTATGTCAACTCAAATTTTTGTACACAATTTTATTTCCCTTCTATGGTTACCTTCTCGGATCTGTTATTGTTGTTATTAAGGTTGAATGGAGGTAATATTGAATGGAGATATTTTCTTTAGAAAATAAAATGAGAAAATAAAAAAATAGACAATTCTCTATACAATTGTGGGTTGACTGACGAAAGGGACTTCTGCTCTAGAATATTTTCTTATTTAATCTTTTTTTTTTTCTGACTCTATTTGTTACCCACTCCTGTCAACAACATATTGACAATCAGCAGATTTGATAGTCTTTTTTTTTACTAAATATACAATGACATTTGAGGCATGGGGATGGATGGCACCCTGCTTGTTTCTTGAAAGTTTTTGTAAATGCATTTTTTTTTTGTTTAGTTTTTTTGACAATGCCATATATATATGAACAGTAGGTTCATATGTGCTTAAGTAAATATGTTTACATGATTTATAAAATTGATATTTTTGATGATATATAAAAGAATGGGTAAAGTAATTTTAGTAGTTTTTGAAGAGATTTTCTTCATTTTAACATGCGGTCCCTCAACTTAAAATGAAGGAAATCTCTTCAACAACTACTAAAACTACTTTACCCATTCTTTTATAAATCATCAAAAATATCAATTTTATAAATCATGTAAACATATTTACTTAAGCATATATGAACCTACTGTTGAATGAAGGAATGAACCTTCTATGGAAGGTTAGTCCGAAAAACTGTACGTTGCCTGTTTGTGGCATTTTGGCTTTGTTCGATTTAAATTGAAGTATTTTTCCGGAGACTAAAGATTAAATGGTTTCATTTCTCGTGATGAAGCCTAATTTTTTATGATTTGCATCAGTCATTTAATTTATGTATTGTTAGTGAAGCATGTGACGGATCTTGATGTTTTGTTAGAACCGTTGTATCTGCGTAATTAGCTGTCAATGTCTCATTGCTTTCTTATACTTACCTTTATATGAAATATATAGTAAGTATAGTGAGTAGAATACAAAATAGAGAAGTATTGCGATCGTGAAAAATTTCGACTTCCGGTTCTCAACGGAAATACACGTTTTGGGGCCCCCTGAGTCCAAATAAACTTGTCCTGCGAAATGGTGTGTGTGTGTGTGTGTGTGAACAGACTAGCTCAAAAACTATAAACCATGCGAACCAGACCTACGAACGACCTGGGGTAGGGGCATTTTTAGTTTGTTTTTTTTGCTTCCTATGAAGTACCTATGGAGAAATTGACTGTCTCTCATTATGCCTGAAAATAAGAAATGGCTAAATATGAGATATGATAAAAACCAAGTAAACATATAGAGGAGCAAAAAAGAAAAATATTCCGTCAACTCATAAAACACGTTGAACCCACGCGTAGTACGCCTTTAATGACAGACCATTGTTCATAATTAAAGCCGTTCTGTTCATTTAATGGAAATTATTTGTTTCATGGTAACTAAATGAAATTTTCAACAAGTACATAGAGAATTATAAAATCAGTTGACTTATTTTGAGTCGAGTAATTATTTCAAGCCGAATTATCTCAAGTAAAAACTTTTATTTAATAATAAAAGAAATTAGTATTTTTTATAGAGAAAATGAAAACAAGAATGTGAAAATAAGAAATGAATGTGGAAAAATGTGTAACTTTGAGAAGTGGCATTAACACAACGCATTAATCCCCAATTTAAGTAAGTTGGTTAGTGAAAATTGCGTGTTGCGCGCATGCACCAGATTTTTAAACTTAGATTTAACATGTATTTCGTCAATGATTGTTGCCTACACTTTTACGTATGTCTATTGATTTACTCTAAAGAATATTTCTGGAATTTCAGCCATTCCGATAAAGGAGGAAATTACTCCAGGAAGTAGCTCTAAGACCCAGCATTAGGAGAAGCAGGAGACAGAATAATGTTTTGGGAGGCGTGGAGCTGAGTGGGAGTGTTTAGGCCTGGGATCGAGCACTGAGGATTTATGGCCAAGTCTCGGCCGATTAGGGCCTCTTTGCCCCCGACGGTAATTCGAAATCGATAAAGATCTAATCCGATGAAATACGGGATTTTATCACTTTGAGCAATGGATTTTCTTCGGAGGTCCGCTAACCCTTGTTCGGGACCCGGCAGCCAACGTTTTGGTAGTTCTTTTATCCGGGAGTTCCCTCTCGGTACCGCTCCCTCTCTCTCTCTCTCTCTCTCTCCTTCCCTCCCTATCCTCTCTAACATTTTCTCTCTCTCTCTCTCTCTCTCTCTCTCTCTCTCTCTCTCTCTCTCTCTCTCTCACTCTCTCACACACTCTCTCTCACTCTCTCCCTCTCCCTCAATAATTACGCTTCGCTGAAGCCTCTTTATCGGTCTGCGATATTCAAAGCAGTTTAGTTAACCTTTTACATGCCATTGTTCCAGAGGTCGAACATAGCTTTAAAATCTTTTGTTTCTTTCTACTCGTTACTTATTTATTTATTTTTTTTTAATGAAATTAAATGTCTTTAAATGAAAAGAAATAACGCATTAATTATTTTTCAAATAAATGTGTTAATCTTGGGGCCCGGTGGGGCTGTGCGATAAAGAGCCATACTCCCATGCCGGAGCAGCGGGTTCGAGTCCCGCCCTGGGTGGTGCTTTTCTTTCGTAGGAGAAGTATCACCCAGTGCCATGGGTGTTAGTATGGGCAGTATAGGGCTTCAGTGGAAGCCTGAAGTCCCAAAAAAAAAAAAAGTGTTATCACTTCTGATTTATATCTCGACCGGCTCTTCTTTATGGAGCGCCGATGCTAGCTACCAAACATATCATGTTCCACAGCAAAAAAGCTTCAACAGTTTCAGAACGGCATACTGAGACGTTTTGTGAAACACACGGCATTACGAAGAACAAAAAGTGACTTACTGCATACCACTATTGACGTTCCGACAGTCACTGAATTTATCAGACGGGGACACATCAAATTCTTTGACAGCCTCAAGCATTGCACCAACCAACTATTTCGAACACTCACACCAACCGGATGGCCAAAGAGGTGGCAAACTCATCTCAACAGCCTCAGATTAGACTAACTTAGAAACTGCTACTTAACCCAACTGACTTAACAAAACTGGTGAGCCCCATCGCCAGAGACAGATTTCTGACTGACTGACACACATCACATTAAACTGACACAAAACATTCTTAAAATGCACCCTTTGCAGTAAAAGAGTTTTTCTGTACGAATACAGAAGTTCCTCATGGTGCTGCCATTTAACGAACAACAAAATCGAAGAAGGGGCTTAGAAAAAAAAAAGAAAAAATTTGCTACTTTTTTTCTAATTATACGATACACTGCGTTTTCCAAAAATAAGACCTTTAGCCCAAAACATAATTTTTTTCTCTCTCACACACACACTCTCTTCAACAGAAATGTTGCATTAATTTTTTTTTTTTCAGATTTATCAAATAAACAATTTAGGTATCAGTTTTGGTTCATGAATCTTAGTTCATGACTAAGATGGCAAAATCCCTTATGCTACTTCTTTTTTTTTATTATAAGATACACTATGTTTTAAAAAAAAGACCTTTAGCTCAAAAAATAATTTTTTTTCTCCCTCACACACAAACACACACTTCAAAAGAAAAGTTGCATTAATTTTTTTTTCAGATTTATCAAATAAATAATTTATCAGTTTTGGTTCATAAATCTGTATTAAGTTGGCAAAATCCCTTATGCTACTTTTTTTATTATAAGATACACTGTTTTCCAAAAACAAGACCATTAGCCCAAAAAAAAAAAAATAATTTCTCTCTCTCACACACACACTCACAGTTCAAAAGAAGTTTTGTATTAATTTTTGATTTTTGAAATAAATATTTTATCGTTTTGGTAATCAGATGGCAAAATGTCATATTACTTTTTTTTTTTCAATTTTACGATACACTTCGTTTTCCAAAAATTAGTGCGGATAAAAAAAAAAAAAATCCTGGATTAATGTTTGCTGCACATCTACACATGATCTCCTCCCTTTTCATTTTTTCTTTGTTGTGACATTGTTCTCTCATTCAATATTCCTATTTAGATGGGTTACTTCTGTATAATTGAACCAATGAGATTTTCTTAAAAACCTATTAAAATGCATTTTCGATCTAAAAAACATCTTAAAAATCAGTATTGTTAATATTCTAAAATATTTTTTCATTTAATTTAATTTAATTTTTTTTAATGATTCCTAAAATAATTTTATGTTCGGTCAATGGTTGTTCAGTGTAACTAGTGGACTAAACGCCTATCACCATTGTTTGAGAAAAAGATAATTTTGTGAAATATGGTTGTGTTGACTTTTATAGCTGTTAAAGTACATTTTATTTCAAATTTTCATTTATATAAATTAAATATTGTAACCTGGAAAACAAAACACATGATTTAAAAGAGTTCTAGACCTTTTTTTGGAACAGTTACCAACTGTTCTAATACTTGTTCGTGACTGTTCGAGATTCTTCTACGCATGTAGGGAACCTTCTAGAATGTTCAAATTCAGACTAAATATAAGAAGCGATGGACTGGGGAGTCAGACTCTTATGAGATGGAATCATATGGCTACTTTTGTGTTACTGTCTTCGTTACAGGTTGATACTTTTAGTAACTTTAGTAAATATTTGAGTTTTTATTGTTTCTCTGATATTGTGAATTATTATTTTTCCTAAAAAAAAAATTATTTGAATCCACATAAGTGTTAAAATATAAAAAGTCATGATTAAAAAAAATTAAAAATAGGTAATTAAAAATTTATTCAATTGGTTTGTCCCTTAGTACATTATGGTATTATACCGACCAGTTCAGACTAGAAAATCACATGACACTAAAAAAAATTTGAATTTCCCATAAAAGAGCAACAGAATGTTATTAAAAGCTATAAATATATATATTTTTTTCAGTATAGTATTAACCTAAATATCAGTATAATATTTTTTTTTTTTGGAATCCTTAAAAAAAAAATCATAATAAAAACTTAACCCCAGATAAGACCTCCGCCCTACTTAGCCCTGATATCAATCACTAATTTGATGAGAAAAAAATTAATCTATTCAATCTCATTAGCGGGAGGATTGATGAGCGGACTATGAGACCCATAAATTAAATCTGAATCAACCAAAAAAAAAAAAAGTTCAACTTCGGTCCGTGTAATGACCGGCGTCGAAGTTTATCGCGGGGAACGAAGGAAGAAAGGGACCTTGGAGGAGTTATCTCTAGTATAAAACATAAACCTATTTTTTTCTTAAATTAAACTCACTAATAAAATAGTATCGATCGCAACAAATTCAGAATGCTTCATAAAGTTACTTGCTGTTTTCACTGTTTTACACCTCTTTAAAACTGGGCTTATTTTCTAACTCTTTATAAGAATATTACCAATTAAATCTAATTAAAATATTATATTACAGTACATGATAAAATAAAATAAAAATAATTACACTTACTTGTCAGAAGGGGTTTTTTTTTAACTAAATTTTTTTTTTTTTATAATCAAATGAATAACCACCCCTAGAGAGAGAGTGAGAGGGAAACACTTTATTGAAAATACGGTGATTATTGAAAAAAGAGTTTCTGATTTGAAAGAAATAAGGTTATGAATGAAATTTCAAAATATGAGTAACATAATAATCTTAACATATCACAATTAATTTTTTTAATACAACCCATTTTTTCATTTTATGATGTGATGCAAACTTTTAATACCAGTCGGTTTTGAGCGAATCCCTAAAAGATTAATAAGCATGGGCCGACTGGGAACGTCCGAGGGAGTAGGCCGAGAGGGAGGTGAGAGGATTTCGTGAAGGAAAATATGTCGAAGTTGGGTCTGGCTGGCGCACAGTGGTTGAAAATCGACTATTTTTGGAAAAAACCTTGTCAAACCCGATCTGTGAGCCGCAAAAAAATAAAGTTGATATTATCATAACCACGACTGAATTTCCTATAAAATGTATAGGTTCGAGCCCCGCTTAACCGGCTATTCGGATTAACCGGCAGTGTAAGGAAAATAGAAAAAAAATTATACATCAATTTTCGACTCGAAATCGGCTATTTTAAACACTTTTGCTGTTTTATGCTAGTAATATCATCGATAGTACTTGCAATATAATTTTATTTCATGAAAACACCCAAGTTAGGTAAAAAAAAAAAAAAAATACATACATAGGAACTATAAATTATTTTTGTCGTTATGTTTTAATTCTTAACTATTAAATGTATATCATATTAAAATATAAGATTGGGATCATCCGAGTTTAATATAATTTTGATAGGAGATGGTGGGATTGAATGTTCAATATAGGTTTAACAACTGCAACTCTATCTGTGAAAATTTAGTTCCCTTATTCACGCTAAATAATAGCTGAACCTTTTTTTTAATACCAATCTTCTAAAAACAAATGGATGCTTAAAAATGAAAAGTGCCGAAGCCTTTAAGTTATCGGAGTTCATGTTAATAAACATATTATTAATAATTTCCAAATTCATTCTAAAATCACGGTAGGTGAAAAAGTTGATTTATTATCGACCTATCAACGATTCAGACTGATTTTATAAATGATGCTACAGACCTGGTAAGTAAGGCATGATGTTTTACTAAACGATTAGTAATATCCTAATTCCAAGCACAAGCTTCATAGCGAATAAACTGCACGAAATAGCTTAGGTATTTCAATAAAAAAAAAAACCCCACATATACAGACGTAGGTGGACGCAGCTAGAATATGTTTTAATATTTCCTTGAATGTATCTTCTTCTTAAAAAAATGGATTTTAAAACTGCGCTCGGCTGCGCTTGAAAAATATGGGTTACCAAAAAAATGTTTTGTCTTAATTTTATTGCATTTATTCGGGATTTTATTTCTGGGTTAAAACATAGACCAAATAGCATCATTTTTATGCTAGTGTAATATGTGAGACCGCTTTTCATGATTATGAAGGAAAAATGAAAAGAAAAGAAACAAAAATGCGAGTTGTAAAAATTGTTATAGTGCTATAAATTTTCTGTTGAAAAATAAACTTTTTCAATGATCGATTTTCAAAGGGTCCTAACAAGTTTAAAAATCAGAATATATCCGAATAAATTGATGGAATGTGTCAGGTAACTATTCTATTAATTAATATTGAAAAGAAAAAGAATATTCCAATACCTTCAAAAAATGGGTTTTTTCCGCCTTTCAACCACTGTGTGGCGGTCGGTGGATAGAGATGTGCAGGGAGCGAGTCGTGGTTTCGACATCGTTAAGCTTTCATTACTATTGCCACTGTAAAAAGTAACTGGCCCATCTAAAGTAAAAAAAATAGTTATTTTAATTCACTTATTTTACTTACTTATTTTAATTCACTTCTTTAATTTAATATTTAAAGAAAAAGGTTAATCGCTATCAGTCCTGCATGGTGCAAACAATGCACCACGCGCTAATTTCAATCTTGAAAAAATATCGATAAGAAAAACCAATAGTTTGCCGAATCGTGGAGTTCCCATTATAACTCATATTTCCGTTTTATTTGGCCTATCTGTCCTGTTTTGTTTAAATGTTTGACATCTCGAACCTAAAAGTTCAGAAATAATTACATAGATATAAAATCTCTTTATACGATACACGGCTACAGATAGATATAAGGAGGGGATCAAAAAGGCTCTACATGCTTCACTAACCTTAGAAAACCACTTACATAAATTAAATGGCTGCTGTAAAATATGAAAAATTAGACTTAACCCTGCGTTAGTCGCGCCCCTTTCCCTGACTCCAATAGTCGCTATGCACCTTTGAGGTAAAATCCATTATTCGCCTCTAAAAATGATTGATATCAAATGATATTTATTTAGATTAAAGGGTAAGAGCAGAAACAACAAATTTTACATTAACAATGAACTTTATTATAAAAAATAACAAAGAAGAAACACTAAAATAAACAAGAAGAAATAATTAACATATAAATATAAAGGGGCATAGGAACAAATATTTCAGTCATATTTATTAATACAACAGAGTAATAAAAAGACATAGACTTAACAGAAAAAAAAAACTTAATATAAAGAATATAATTATGAATAAATAAACTTCTGATTCTGACTTCTTCTGATTGCCTGGCTCCAGACTTCTTTTCATTGGTTGGCCATCCTAAAATTCCCATCCCTCTCAACATTTCTTCAGCGGTATCTTTGCCGGGAAAAAATGGGGTTTATGGCCCAAAATTTCTCCATCAATCTTCCCCTGGTATTTCCCTGGATGTTTGTCGGTAGCATTGTCGGTCTTCGGTTTTACTTATTTTGAATTTCTCACAGCAGGTTTATGGCCCCGATAACTTACAAGGCGGTATTTCCAGGATCTTGCCACCTTAAAATAAAACTGACCACCTGGTTGAGCATATACAGTACTTTACATATTTTGTAATATGTAATGACACTGATAGTCGCGCAGCACCTCAGAGGTGAATGTTGCCGCCAATGACAGGAAATGCAATCCTTTGTGATCACCGGGGTACTGACTGGTCGGAATACTATAGAGGGGAGCATATCTAAGAGGAGACTACACGGTATCGCCTTATTAGAAATTGGTGCCAAAAAATAAAAAATCATGCACCTGTCAGGTCCACGCGACTAACGGAGGGTTAGTCACGAGAAATCAAAACATATAACTTTTAATCTCCTTATCCTCTTCTCATTTAAACTTTTAACCTTAGATTGGGAAAAATACTTTCTCACCATTTCATATCCAAAACATCCAAACTCTTCCAACAGACATGGTGTACAGTATCTCAAGTATATCTTCAATAGAAAGATGAACTTAAGAGACAGCTCAATACAATAAAAAAGAAAACTCTTGGTAAACGACTAAAACTACTTTACCAATTCTTTTATAAATCATCAAAACATACCTAAACATTGACAGAACTAAAAACGTACACATACTTACTTAAGCATAATGTGCATTTATAAGTATATGGCATTGTCAAAAAAACAAAACAAAAAAAAAACGCATTTACAAAAAATATTAAGACTCATTTCAACTTCACCACGGTCGAATTATCAAACCTTACATACTTACTTTCACATGTCAACAGTCCTCTAAAACACAAAGACTTTACAAACGTTTTACATTAACTTATAAGAACATACAAACACTGAGGTATAGCTACAGATGACATTCCCGAAGACTAACTAAGAAAATATCCTAGAGTGGAAGTCCATTTCTTCAGTCAACCCACAATTGTATAGAAAATTGTCTATTATTTTATTTTCTGAAGAAAATATCTCCATTCTACATATATACGAGGGTGAATCAAATATAAACGAGACTTTTCGCCCTTCAGGCTCAATAGTGGAGGTTTGTTGTTGGGTAGGTTTGTCAGGAGTAGGGGAACACATGGGCTCGCCTCCTCGACCCTCTCAGTGTCCACCATGACGATGTTGGAGCAAGAGGTACCTCCGTCAATTGCGCAACGTGTTTTAATCAAGTTTCTCGCCGCAGAAGGCATAAATCCGGCCGAAATCTTGAGGAGATTGACTGACCAGTGCGGGGAAGAGACACTGTCGCGAGCCAGAGTGTTTGCATGGCATAAACAGTTCGTGGAGGGTCGCGATTGTGTTGAAAATGAGAGCCATGACCGCAGAACTCGCACCAGCATTACAGCGAACAACAGCAGCAGTGTTCGACGGCTTATTTTTTGCACGAGCGCAAGGACAATTAATGCGGCCTACTACTGCGACGTTTTGAGTGAAGTCCATCTTGCATATCGCCACAAAAGACGAGACCTATCGATCAGGGAAGTGGTTCTTCTCCATGAAAATGTTCGCCCCCATACAGCAGCCTTGACTAGGGAAAAATTGGAGCAACTGGGGTGGGAAACATTGGAACACCCTCCTTACAATCCAGACCTGTCACCCTGTGACTTTCATGTGTTTGGTCCTCTCAAGGACGCTTTGGGAGGCCAAAGATTCAATAGTGATGCTGAGGTTGAAGCCTACTTGCGCAATTGGCGGTAGACACGACCTGCATCTTTCTACGTGGAAGGAATTGGAAAGCTGCCTATCCGCTGGAAAAAATGTGTTTCCAAATCAGGAGATTATGTAGAAAAATAAACTATATTCTTTTTTGCGTTTAAAATAAAAATAAATTAAAAAAAAAAAAAAGTCTCGTTTATATTTGTTTCACCCTCGTAATAACCTCATCTTAATTCACCAAAGGGATCCACAACAATGACGAATTTGATGAAAATCGTTAAAGCCGTTTTTGAGATAATCGAAGAAAAGGTAAAATTTTGAAAAAAAAATTAAGAAATAAAGTGCCCCCTCCGTTTGACCAATTTTGATGAAATGTTGGCTATCACTTCTTTGGCATATACATACATCAAACACCCAGTTTTATCAAAATCGTTAAAACCATTTTTGAGTAAATAAAAAAACACATGAAAATGATGTCACGTCGCGGACATATACATACACTAAATACCCAATTTCAGGTTCGCAAGGTTTATAGTTTTTGAGCAAGTCTGTTCTCACACACACACAGACCATTTCGCGGGACTTGGTCATTTGGACTCAGGGGACCCAAAAACTTGTATTTCCGTTGAAAACCGGAAGTCGAAATTTTTTGCGATCGCAATACTTACCCTTACTATAAATTTCATATATAGGTAAGTGAAAGTAATACCCTTACTATATATTTCATATATAGGTAAGTGAAAGTAATACCCTTACTATATATTTCATATATAGGTAAGTGAAAGTAAAAATGTGTGTTTGGATTATATAGTGATGCTTTTTACAAGTAGTTTGATATTTTGGATGTTAATTCTTTAAAAACATCAACGAATAAACATAACATAATGAGCATAATATAGCAAGCGTGTTTTTACCTCTAAAAGATTTAAAAAAAAACATAAAATAATAATACATCTTTTAAAGCCCTAATACGGGTTTCAAAAGAAGAGGCTGATAAGGTGAGAATGTGGATCAAGTAAAGGCTACAAACTAGACAATTTGTCAAGAGGAGAGCTACGCAGGGAATCAGGAAGGATTTCGAAACTTCCCTGATGCGAAGGTCTACCCGGCAAAGTTTTGGATTTGGCAGGAGGGGGCTTAGCTGAACTTTTTGGGTACCTTGCGCAACTCCTGGCCGCGGCGTTTAACAGCTTTAAAGATAATAATATCTGTTAAGCTAATTCGATTATAACTTGGGGCCGGATTAGAATGATTTTTTCTCATCTTCTATTTTTTTTTTGTGTGTGTATGTTTTTACTAGAGATACCAGAGATCTCACCGTCATTTACTGGATGAGAAAAGGTGACGTTTTAATTGAGAGAACCTGGCGAATATTGAATTTTTTTTTTTTTTTTTTTACTATTGTAGAAAATGTAATTTTCTTTTTTAAATTCTTAATATATTAATAACATCAAATTTACACTTAGGAACATCGCCCACTTGTTTAGTTTGATAACAACGAAACCCTGCAGTCGGACGCAATAAACTATCTGAAACTGATTTTCGACAGAAGGATCTTAAAATTAAAGGAGAAAAAAAGATACAAACTTATTTATCCACTTTTTTAAAAAACTTCTGAACTAAAAATGAAACAAAAACTAAATCCTAGCACTTACTTAGCTTTGCACATATAGACATAATCCTCACAGATATTCGATAAATCTGTAATGACCCACTTCTAAAAAAAGTTTCTAAACAAATGGCTACGACTTATTACACCCTTGGTACTTAACTAAACAAACTTTACTTAGCTCAGTTTACCAACAGACTAGCACATGACACTTTCCAAGGCTGTTTTTTTTTTTTTTTTTTTTCAATTTCAAAGGACATACGAAAATTTTAACGAGTTGATAAGAAACGTCAATTGTCCATTCATTTAGACTAAAAAGGCGAAGGATAAGAGTCCTCCTCTCTTAACACGTTCACACCGGGACTGTTTAATGCTTTTCGCTCTATAGGGCGGGAGCTATTCCAGGGCATTATGCAATATAGGCATCCAACAATAATAAAAAATACTATCCTACTAGTTATGTTTATAATACGGTATTAATTATAATTGTTATTAAAAAATAAATGTTTATACGTTTATGAGTGTATGAATATAAATATAAATAAATAAAAATAAATGAATTTACGTTAGTAGAGATGAGAGGTGGTCAACTGTTCTTCAATTGCGATAGGTTAAATGATGGTCAGGATTTTCAGTTTACAATGATTTTATAAGCCAACGTTTCGATCCAACTTGTGGATCTTCATCAGGGCTAAAGGAAAACAAATATATGAGTATCTATGCTAGAGGGTGACAATAAACATTACAGAACTGATAATAATATAAAAGATGGTGTATACGTGAATATTAAAATAAGAGGCTGGTTAACAAGATAAAATAGAATCTGATATTTACCTACTGAGTCCAGGTGGATACTAAGACTAAAGGTAAAAATAAAAATTTCCACGCGTAATTCGTCTACATCTGAATTAGCAGAACATGCCATTGCCCAAAACCATTCCTTCGACTTTGAGAACCCCTCCATATTAGCTACTGTATCTAACCACGATAAACGACTCCTCTCAGAATCCATTTTCATCCATCTAGAAACAAATAACCCGTTAAATCACAAAACAGATAAAGAGATAATTTCATCCACTTATTCTAACATCTTCCGCATCCTCAAATCCTAGTTTTGATTTCATAGGTATCTGCAATTATCTCTGTACCTCTTGTACTATTATTTTTTTGTATATTGTATACTTCTTTCTGTATATTTTCCTATTTTTTTATGCATTGTTACATAATGTATTATCTCATTTTTATGTTATTATTGAGTCCAGACACAACTATTTGTATACAATACCACCTACTTTGTTAGTTTTTAAATATTTTTGTTCACTCAGTTGTCATGTGCCTTCACTTCAAAAGCGTTGGATTTCCCCGTCATAAACCTTTGAAGTCGGCAAACTAACCCCCTACCACTACCTCTCACCTTATTTTTACCTTTAGTCTTAGTATCCACCTGGACTCAGTAGGTAAATATCAGATTCTATTTTATCTTGTTAACCAGCCTCTTATTTTAATATTCATGTATACACCATCTTTTATATTATTATCAGTTCTGTAATGTATCCATTTATTGTCACCCTCTAGCATAGATACTCATATATTTGTTTTCTTTTAGCCCTGATGAAGATCCACAAGTTGGATCGAAACGTTGGCTTACCATAATAAAATCATTGTAAACTGAAAATCCTGACCATCATTTAACCTATCGGAATTTACTTTAATTTTCAGCTATATAGAAATTATTACTACTTCCTCAACACTGGATGCCATGTCACCTGAAATCGAGTAACTGTTCTCTTGCCAGAAAATTAAATATTAAAATTGTATTAAAAACGAGAGTGTGACTCTCAGGTATTCTTTTTCGGCAGTCAAAGTATTAAAGATCTAATTATTTGGCAGAGGCGGCATTCTAGTGTGAACCACCGGTGGTACACGCCGCCCGATGAGGCATTCAAGTGTGAGCCAGCGGTGGTACACGCCGGCACGAACGTATTAAACAACCATGGTAATTGAATCAATCACGGAAAGAGGTATTATGCACTTGGTAATTACCATCCTTATGCCTCCTCATAGTATGGTGTTGAACATCAAAGCATATGAATTTTTTTTTGAGTCACTGTATTTTAACTAGTAGTTACATCTTGTAACGTTGTTGATAACTCGAGCTTTTATTGTTTGACTGACGTTGATAATTATATTTTTTGGTAAATAAAAATTATTTTTAACCCAGATCAGTGTTACAAAATTGTAACGTTAAACAAAAACATATGGTTTAAAAGTCTCTGACCTTTTGTTGGAACGAACTGTATAGCACGTGCTTATGACATCGGTGTTCGAGAAGCATCCACGCCGTTGCACGAGGTTCTACGACGTTCTATACCATCTCCTCAAGACTGGAGCGATTGACTGGACAGTTTTAGTCTTGGTTGTGAAGCTCAAGGCATATGACTATTTGTGTTACAAAGTGATAATTGTTGTAAACTGTTCCAATATTTGTGTTTTTATAATTCGTGTGGCATTAAAAACTGTTATTCTTCTCTAAATACAAATTGTTAAACCACAGAAGTGTTACAATATAATTAATGTTTAGTGTTTTATAATCTTAATGTTTTATAATATTAATGTTAGTTTTTAAGTATATTTTTTATTTTTATATCCACCCTACATCGCCTCTCGGCAAAGCTGGTGTTGACTACATGAGATCACAAGCGTGTTCTTATGTAGTCCAAAAGCATTTTGTCCTGTTTTTCATTTTTACCTTTCCAATTCTAATCTTCCCTCTTCACAGGCCTCAGTTCGGTGGTCTTCCGAGGTAGGAGGCTGCTGCTCTGACATCTTTCTACCCGTACACAAATGCTGTGTAATACGGGTAGTTTCGTTCGACCATCAACTCAGGGAACTCTTTCCCCGTGATTACATAGAGTCCAATTTCCCTGAGAACTTCGACCTCAGTGACTCAAAGGCGGCGAAATATAATAAAATCTGCTCTGCTGTATCACGTGTCATTTTACACAACTATCACTTTTATACAAGTTAATAAAAGTAATAGTTTATAAGTATAAATATTTTTTCATCATATTGCATCAAAAAAATGTGTTTTCAATACTCGGTAGTATTTTTCGGGCCTAGGCCTGAAAAATCTTTTTGGTGCCCTAACCTTATCTGCTACTAATATGTATTAATAAACATGTGTTTGAAGGTCTAAGCTATGCTAAGTCCCGCGCTTTATATGAAAACGAATAATCTATATAGATTAATAAACAGATGTTTAAAAAAAAAAAAGGTGTCAATTTCTTGTATTGTATCTGTAAGCTATTAATGAAATATAAAAGTGTTTTAATATACTTAAGTATGAGCAGATGATGAAAAGTATTGTTCATAACACTTACCAAAAGTGTGTTTTCGGTGCTTGGTCAAATTTAAACTCGACCGCGCACCGAAAACAACCACTTTTGGTACTAGTGATGAAAATAAATATTTTTTCAATGTTGATAATACGGATTCCATATAATAAATGCTGAGTTCATGTTGATTATATATGCCTTGCAGTGTTTAGTAATCTAAGTTTTTATTTATTTTAATAAAGATCCTACCTAAATTATTAAATTAATATTATTTATCCGTTAACTTCATGGTAACATGGGTTTCGATTTTTTTTCTTAACTTTCTATTTTTCTATTTGAATGTAGAAATGAACACTTAACCTTTTTAAGATGTAGGTGGCCTTAACTCAAACGATCGTTATTCATCATTAAGTTTATTTATTTATTAATTTTACAATACGTATTACAAATTAACAAATAAATATTAATATAATAAAGTAATGAAAATGCGATTATTTACATCTGGTGAGCCAAGTTATGCAAACGAACTAATTGAGAAGCCTTGTGTGCAATCAAGATCGGAAGCATAAGGTGCGTGACGAGAACAGAATTTTTAAGAAGCTTTTGCCAACGAAGATAATCTCTTAAAGACGTTACGTCCTATGCAGTATTATTTTCGCCTGTGGCTAATAGCCTTGCCCGGCTTTTCTAAACCTTTATCTGACGGCCCCGGCAAACAGAGCGGGGTGATTAAGGATTTCCTGCAAGTGACTAGATATCTTGGCGGATGTTATGGATTGTCCGGAGTTGAGAAAGTTATCTTATCCACAGATCACTAAGTTATCTTAATTAGAATCCACATAAATACAACTTCAATATGAAATAAGACCCCTATATTTAAAATTTTTGGTTTCATCCATAAATGTATTGTGTTCTTCTGGAGCTTGGATTCCTAAAATTTCTTGTACAACACACCCAGCCCCGCCCCGTTGAAATGAAAGCATCCCACCTTACCCACGCGAACCTTACATGATAAATTTTATTGGCATATAAAAAGTATTACATTGAAAACAATTTATTTTAACTGTCTAAATATACTTAAAAAGTAAAGCAGTACTAATAAGAAAAAAATAAATTTAATTGAGGAGCTGGCTTGCATTTTCTGCTTATTCTTGGTTGCGTTTTGCTGAATGCACAACGCCAGTCACAACTTTATTCCGACACTTTGTTTGTTGCCACAAGTGGTGAAAATGTGATTTTTGAATGGAGACGAGTCTAAATAGAAACGTTGGGTAAATACAGTAATTATTGAAAATATGGAAGAGGTACTGAAGTTTTTCTTTATAAAATTGCATAATCTGAAGAAGAAAAAAAATACAAATTTTAATTTTCTTAAATAAACATAAGAAAAAGTGGGAAAATAAATGTGAATATCATAGGAAAAAAATAAAGGGAACTTGGGAGATGTAAACAAACACAAACCTCCAATTTCCCAGGACTAAGAGTTCAGTAGTTTCCGGATGTTTACACTTTGTTTCTCAATTATCATCGTTCTGTCAGTATCAAACTAGCTTCTGACGAATATATTGTGACTAAAAATGCCAAGAATTGGAGGTGTGTATTCGAAAATTGCGGGATGGATTGAAAAATATCCTGACTGAAAAGGAATGGTAGTGTAGTGTTTTGTAAATCTTGTGATAAAAATATTGGAT
Source organism: Aelia acuminata (assembly GCA_911387785.2). Lineage (NCBI taxonomy): Eukaryota > Metazoa > Arthropoda > Insecta > Hemiptera > Pentatomidae > Aelia > Aelia acuminata. Next base: position 23,382,111 of record OU426984.1, on the reverse strand, counting down.
GTGAGAGGAAATCAGAAATCAGAAATTGATGCCCGCTGCAGCACAAGTAAGTACCTAATTTTTTTTAACCATAGAACGGTAACAGGGGTAGTGCGTGTCATCAGAGTGATTGCATCTAGTGATTTCACAATTTGAGTAGTATCATCCCTTTCTAAGATCTCCCTATTTCCAATTAAATTATAGCTCACATGCGAGTGTTTTACTCTTTAGTCCACATCTTGTTACTATTTTAAGCAAATATTTTATATTCTGATTTTGTTTTTTGTTTCTTTACCGGAAATATTTTCAAATATGGAATTGGACGAAAATGTGCAATAAATTATCAAATTAAAAATATTTTTGATGAATCCAACCATCGAATCTGATTTGGCATTTATTAGATCGAATTTAGCAGCTTTGCCGGTTGCAATTACAATTTTCTTTTCTAATAAAAATATCATTATTTTACAAAAATGTATATTAAAACCAATATTTTAAAAATAAAAGTTTTTACTTCAATTTACTCTCCGCTACTTATCTGTTTTAAAAGTAGCCATATATTGTTCACATAAATAACTTAATTCATGACTTTCAAGCATAACATTTTTTTGGCATGTTTTTGCACGTTTTAAAATTTTTAATGCACGGTCTTGCAAGTTTTTAAGTTATTATTAGACGTTTTCAAATTTTTACTGCACGGAATTCCAAGCTTTAGTTATTATCTTCATTTCTATATTCTCTCTTCTTCTTATTTCATATTATGAAAGATGAAGAAGAAATATGCATTATTGGCTCAGTATTTTCCTAAATCGGATAGGTATAAAATCGAGGGGCTAAAAGTTGAAATAATAAGTCCTAAAAACAACTGTTGGGACATTTAATTCATGCTCCAATGATGTATTTTACGGGTATTTATAGTTTCTTAAAACTTTTCAATTTATGCCTCAGTTATAAAATAGGAAATTGTTAATTTCTCGATTGAATTTTATCTAAGTTCCCCTTCTGATCCTCATCCTATCAATTTTTTTGCTTTCCATCAAGTTACAGTCGACTCCGTTGAATTGGGCCATCGGATAATTGGGACCACCGCTTAATTGGGCCATTTTTAATAAAACGGAATCAAATATAGGTAAAATACCACCGCTTTATTGGGACAAAACATCGGCTAATTGGGCCAAAACTTTCTGTAAAAAAACTATGAGACCCGGTCTCAATCGAACAACCTAAGAAACCGCATCAAAAAGGTTAGACGCTTTTTTTTCACAAAAAGGAAATGAAGAAAGCCCTGAAGAAGTCCGCTAATTATGTTGGTTGTAGTTTAAAATAAGTGTGGCAATGCACACTTGATTCTTACCCGTTCAAAAAATTGATGTAAAAACATGTTCTGGTTCATTTCTTATTTCGTCTTTATCAGTATAATTTATATTGTATACAAATAGTTATTTTAATTTGTTTCATCTTATATATTTCTTATATTAAAACCCCTATTGAATAAAAATACATTTTAAGAGTTAAATTAATCGTATTCTTTTGACCCATCATTAAATTAATAGACGAGAATAGGTACACCTTAATCCACATATTAAGTGGGGTTTTCCCCAAATATGTCTAATGTATGGCATCCATTATCATACACGTACGGTAGCTCAGTGATTAGGCGTATTTAGGCATTTTTTATTTACATTTACACGAGGATTCATGATCTCCGCTTTATTGGGACCTCCGCCTAATTGGGACAAAACCTATTTTCCCTTTATGTCCCAATAAAACGGAGTCGACTGTATATAAGCTTCATCGAATTGATGGAAAGTAGGATCAAGCTGCTTAGTTTAAAAAAGAAATGGAGAATTCATAAAACAAAACGGTTCAAGCTGAAATAAAAAATATATAATTCATGTATTTGTTGTTATGGGTGCCCTGCTGCTGTGCCCCGATTTCGCCTATCCTCTCGGGATAGCGATGTAATTCCACACTAGCTTTGTAGCCTTTGTAGCTTAGCCTAGCCTTGTAGCCCCGGCAGAGCTAGGGAAAGTAGGAGTGGAAGTAGCCACCGCGGCGGGCCGGGGCCAACGGAGCGTGGACGGGGCGGCTATAATTAGTTGCGCTGTCCCCCGCCAGAGAGCGCCCCCTTCACCGGTCACTGATCAAAGGCCCTCTCCTTTCCCATCCCCCGCCACATCAGAGGACACTGAGGCCACTTTGCTCCTTGCGGAGGGCTTGTACCTCTTCTTGGTCCTCCGGGCCGGAACAGTTCTCGTACTGTCATCATTAGCACCTTCATGCCACCGTAGCTATCTGCCTATATCAAACCCTACACTAGGTAGTTCGATTCTTCTCTATTTAAGATTTCTTACAATAGATTTATTACTGAAAATTTTTCATTACAAATCGTTTCTCGAATCGATGTTTTATCTTACGATTTCATCACCGATTTAAACGAAACTGAAAAAATCTGGTACGATGTGCGCAGCACACAACTTTCACTTCGATAATATGTAAACGCCATTCCTCAACTTCATACATTTTTCCACATTTATATGCTTATAAGTATTTGTATATATCCATAACTTATAGAGTATGAGTTTATTGCAAAACTTGAAAGTTTTCAGTACTTTTCGATTCATTATTGCTAACTCCTTTTTTTTAAGGGACCAAATTTTATTAATCAACATTAGAGTTTTTTTACTACTTGCTTGGTTTCTACTGCGAGTTGCTTTTAGAAAATACATCGTGAAGGTGAATCGATTGAAGGTATATTTACGTCTCATAGTAAAGTTTGTCTCTTATGCCTTTCTGGAAATCGAGAACTATTACTGTTCCTCTAAAATCACTTTATATTGCATTCAGAAATATATTATAGAATTAAAGTTTCTAAACTAAAATATAATTAAAGATATATATTTATTATATCAAAATAATTACTATTATTACTTCACTATAATAAATAGAAATATTTAAATTTCAGAGACTTAAGTTGCTTGAATAATACAGCGCTAGGAATGTCTAGAAGACAAGACAGCGTTGTTGGTTATTGATCTCTTAAACCAAGCTCATTATTACTTCATTCCGGGAGGTGAATCTCAACATTGCAACTATTCCCATTAATTATTATAATTATTTATTATATTTAATATTAAAATTGATTAAATTAAATTTATTATTTGTTTTCTATATGTGCAATACTAAAAAAATAAAAAAATAAAAAATTAAACAAATAAGTTATTTTTAAAATTAGTGGGTGTCTGGAGAAAAGACGTATATTAAGTCCTTGTTAAAATATTAAAAACCAAAATTAAAATTTTGGAGCGAAGTTAAGATTAGAACAAACTGTTATTTCGCTTTTTGGCAGCCAGGGGCGATCACAACAGACCAATTGACTTATTTACACGGTTAAATTTTTTATAAATCTTGGGACGAAAATGTTGTAGTGAATTTACTAACCGGTCTTTACAAATAATATAATCATCTATAAAATAACATAATATTACATAATATACAATATAATCATCTAAATATTGATAAAAAAAAACGTAAGCATGTAAACATGTCTGTTCGGTCTGCCTTTTTAATCGCCATAAACTTATGAGATCGTTCTATAAATTTATTAATGCAGTGGGCAGTGACAAGGCAGAGTGCAGAGCAGAGACCAGTGTTTTGTCTTTCAGAAAAATGTAAAGATGGAGCGTATTTTACTTTATTTTTTTATTTCTACATAAAAATAAGTATAAGTGCATTGTATTTGTACATGCATTAATGTCATAAAAAATAAATAAAAATAAAAATGAATGACTTACCCTATCCTAGATGACTTTGTTACTGCATGCACTTATTGACCTTGAAATAACAGATGAAATTTTCTTGGCTGAGTCGAACTGTAAAGCAAACGCAATTTTTTTTCCTTTGGTTACCTTATAATTTATAAGGCCCAAAAGGCTGATAGGCAGTCTCAATATTATTTTTTTTATTTATTTTTATTCTGTCATGTCATTAATGTTATTCTGCTGACATTTCACTTATAAAAGCATTATCAAAACTATAAAAAAGAAAACGAAAGAAATAATTACATTTTTTCATATATGCAGATTCATTTTAAAAATAATATAAACTTAAATAACAATAATACACTACAAAATGACAATAATCTTACCTAAAATTAACAATTCATCAACTTGCCTCGATTTTTCATCAATATCTGTTATAAAAATGATCTCCTTTTTGCAATAATTTTTAGTAACTTTTTATAGTCTTTTAGTAATTTTCATTTTTTCTGTTGATGGATTGATAATTTTAGGAAAGATGGTTGTTATCTATTTTGGCTTATTTTATTCTTACAATGAATCTACATATTCATAATTCTTGACTCTGATAATTCTTTTTAAATGAAACGTCAACCAGAATAATTTTAATGAGTAGACTGAATTAAAAAGTCAATACAATTTTTTTTTAAATAATTTATTTTTTAAGAGAAAAGATTTGGCTCCGCCGGGAATCGAACCCAGGTCTTCCGCGTAACATGCGCGGTATGCTAACCATTGCACCACGGAGCTCGCTTCCGAACGGTGCTAAATCCTTCCTCTTCACTGACACCTCTCCAACGACTTCGCAAGTTTTGCGAGTACTTGCGGAGGTGGACAATTTTTGGGCTTCTCTTGCCGCTCGTCAATTTTTAAATTATTTTATATTAATTTAATCATTATCGTGGGTAACCACCTTATTTTTAAATTATTTTAAATAATTTATTTTTGAAGAGAAAAGTTTTTGCTCCTCCGGGAATCGAACCCACAGTAATGACTAAATTAATATAATATAATTATATTAAAGCTCAAGTCATATTGTTATTTTTGTTTGTTACAAAGTGATACTTTAGTTTGTATGGCATTTTACAATTTTATTTTCGTTCAATAAAAATTTTTCAACCCACATAAATGTTTTAATATTTATTCCTCAAATATATGTAAAATGCGTTTATTATATACACTTGTTGCGTTTATTACTTCCAACGGTCAATGATCTTTCACTAAATAAAAAAAAAACTCTGGCCCTTTAAAGATTAGTGCGATTCAATTATGGAATTAGGGTTATCATAACAAAATAGCCCTTATAAACAAAAATTGTTTTGAGTCCTTGTAATAAAGTATGTCGTATTTTACTTCATTCTTTTGGATTCTTAGATTCATTCTTTTTTTTTTTTTCTTAAAAAGTAGCATTGAAGTAATTTGCCTGTTAATTCAAGTCTGAAATAACTATTGTTATACATACATAAGTTTATACAATACATCTGCATTTTAATTGCCATAATTTTTCGCTCAAGGATTTAGCAATCATTTTTAATTGCCTCATCAACGCTAAATATACATGTCCCCTAAATAAGTCTGTAATGCTGGGCTGGTCTAGCCTAATAAATATTTTTGACGCAGACAAAGTTTGTAACATTATAACCTCTCCTCATTGGCTGGCATGTTGTCACGTGATAGTGGGAGTTAATTTATTCATTCTCGGTATACACGCGAACAGAAATTACCTCAGCTGTAAAGTAAAAAAAAAAAAAAAGAAAAAAAAAAGTGCAATAAAAAGAAAATGTGACCAAAGAAAAATAAGCGAAAATATGCTAAAAATATTGAAATGAATATGAATTATTCTATTCAGTCGGTCTTAAGTAAATCAAACTAAACATGAAATGACTTATTTGGAGTCTAAGAATTAAAAACAAAAAAGGTTTTAAATACGAAAAATATTTAAATAATCTGACTTTTTTTAATGACTGCTTTTGTATCAAGACACGTACTTTAAAGTAGGGTCTCACAATAGGAGATCTGAAACTTATTTATTAATGAATTATAGCAATATATCTTCCTTTCGGGGTTGTGTCCCCATTCTCAAAACATATATTTTTCAATCATGTGATTGAATGTCATTCTAATTACATACTATAAGATTTCAAATATCACATTTTTTTAAATCATTATTTTACATTCTTATACGAGGGGTGTCCGTAAAATAAGTTTCCCTATTTTTTTAAAAGTGAAAAAAATGTTTTATTACCATTGTATATTACATCATTAGAAATCTTGAACATTTTTTTCATATTTTTCTACGTAGTCCCCGTTGACATCGATGCACTTCTGCATCCGTGTCACCATTTTTTTGATGCCCTGGTCATAGAGGTCCGCCGCCGCGCTGTTGAAGAACTTCATGACCTTTTCTTCCAATTCCTCTCTTGTCCCAAAATTCGTTCCGCCTAGGTGTTTTTTCAGGTTTGGGAACAGATGGTAATCACTTGGGGCCAGATCGGGGCTGTAGGGTCCGATGGTCGTCCAGCCCGCTGTTCATCGTGCACATCTGTGCGCCCTTCTTTGAACTCTTTGCACCATTTGCGCACCATCTGGACACTCATGCATGTTTCACCATACACTTCCGTAAGTTGGGAATGAATTTCGGTCGCCGAATTGCCTTTAGCACACAAAAAAACGGATCACGGATCGTATCTCACACCTGGCGGGGGAAGCGATAGGTAGCTCCATCTTTCAAGGCTGTCAAGGCCGAACTGATGGTGGCAGCGAGTTGACCGGGGTTGGGATGTGGAGGGGGGAGTCCAAGCGACACGCTGGTGCCGTCTGAGGGACCTGCCGCGACTTGCACGGCCATGCCACAACAGGGAAACTTATTTTACGGACACCCCTCGTACATCAGCTTAGATAGATTTGCTTATCCTCATACTTAAATTGAGTAATTAAGCAGACAATTTAATAAGTTAAATTTAATAGCCAGGTTAAATTTAATAAGTTAGGGCAAATTTCATCTTTTAAGGTTATTAATTTTTTTTCTACTCTCCTTTTTATTGCACACCATTACATGTTTTGAAATTCTTCTCCATTCACCAATGTAAGCATTAAATATATATTTTTTTTTTTTACATTCCACTTTAGCGGGATGATTTGCATATAGAGGAGAGTGGGGAACATTGAGACTGTTTTTTTTTTCAAATTGTCAAAAAAATAGAATTTTTTATTAAGGTCATCTGATTTAAGGTAATTGCATTGCATTGTAATTTTATTTTATCTTACTTTATTTTATTTTTATTATAATTTTATAAATATTGTATAGCAGGGCGAAAATGACCCAGGTGGTAGAAAAGCCCGGAAATCATATATAAATAAATAAACCTTGCTACAATTGACCTTCGTTTAGTAGATGTGAAATCTGAAACATTTACACTCAAAAATAATTATTTTCATAAAATCACAAGGTTTTTGTCTCAGTGTACCCCACTGCAGGGAGCTCGGGGACATTGCTCGGGGAACAGTGAGACACCATATTAAAACTTAAAATTTTAATAAAACTGTTAGTTTTAAAAGGCTCATTTTAATACAACATTATATAAAAAAATATTATCATGAAAATTAACATAAAAATATCGTTACAACTTCAAAGTAGTCATTATGACTTGTCGTTGACAAGAGAAGTCGTACCACCCCATAACAATGTATTTTTTTTTAATTTATGAACCTTAATTACTACTAAAATTACTTACTAACTTCCAAATGTTGTGAAATAATTATGACTGCACCTACTATATCTCTATCGGGAGGAGTGGGGAACAGATAGAGACACGTGCTCCGGCTGTCTCACTGTTCCCGTCTCACTCATCCCCATAGGGCCTTTTGCCGTCTTTCATTACGAATATCTGTTTCCGAAGTGAACAATCATACGCTGTTAAAAGGTTAATATAAAGAGTTTTAGAACAGATAATCGGGGAAATGAACAATATTACCCACACTGCCAACGAGAAAGCAAGTCACAAAAAAAAAAAGTTTACTAGCGTCGAAAACAAAATGAGACAAAAATAGTCACAAACGTATGATAATGTCGGTTTCAACAAATCCTGCAATTGTTTTATGTGCTAACTGTCTCACAGTTAACCTCGTCTCACTGTTTCCCACTCTTCCCTCTCTCTCAATATATATATATATATATATATATATATATATATATATATATATATATATATTTGTTAAGTTTTGGGGAAATGCATGAGAAAATAATCCAGACATTTCTTGCTTTTAGTTCATTCCATTGTGCACTCCATGTGGCAAAGTTTTCATCTGTACTCTAAACTGAAATGCAGAGATCATATTTTTTTCGATGATTGCTCAAATGTTTTCATGTTTTTTTTTTTGTTGTTTTTTTTATATCTATTTTATAAATAGTAGGTAATACTTTAAATTATTTTATGGCTACAACAGAAACGCCGCTAGTAAACGAATTTTATCCAGCTGCTAGAGCAGACTATTTATAGAGGGATTGGAACGGTTTGTGGGCGAATCGGTTGAAGTTTCCAACCAATTGAGCTGTCACAGAGGTGGATGTTCTGCTCTCCTTCTGCCCTAACCCTTTAGGCAAAATACCTCCCCCCCCCCCCCCCCTCACTCCCTCTCTCTCTCTCTCTCTCTCACTCTCTCTCTCTCTCACTCTCACTCTCTCCCTCTCTCTCCTCATATTAGCTTTGTTCCTGGGATGAATAATTCAGTTAGCGATTGAATAGAAACTTTTATTCATTCTATTCATCGAGTCATGTACTATTCAATAGCAATATATTTCCGAGTTGAAATAATTCATTTGTAAGAGATTTTTTTTTTTCACTAACAATGAAATAATAATGAATAGAATAAAAACAAATTATTCCTGGACCTATTTCACCTCGGAATAATTAGGATGTTTAGACACTAAGTCCATTTTTCTGTGCGTTTTTTTTTTTTTTTATACGTATGGTAGAGATTACTGTTCATTAAATTTGGTGGCAATCAAGACAGAAGGGAATATACTTAGTTTTCATATGGGACTTTAATGGGTCGCGAGTGAACGCACAAATTAGTAATTATGTTAAAGGCCACGTTAATTAATCTACCACTGATTACAGTTTTATATATATTTTTATTATTATTTTATTTTTTAATCTTATTATTTCATTTAAGCATAATTATTATTGTTATTCATGTTTTTATCAAAAAGATTTTTATTTTATGATCAGTGGCAAATACGTCTTAGCAAACAAATGAAGTGTTAACGTTATTGGTTAGAAAAGTCAGTTGTTAGGTCTGTGTGATTCTCTACTAGAAAAAGTGTTCTGTTGTTTATCATCAATAATATTGTCATTGACCAGGAATTTGTATATGGACTTAGTTTTTGGTTTTGCGATCTGGTTTTGTTGCCTTGCGTATTAATTTTTTTTTTTTTTTTTTTTTGGGCTATTTGTTTATTTCTTGTTTATCTTTGTGTTCATCTTTAATAAAACACTAACGGCTCTTTCACATTGCTGGATTCTTGAAAAAGAGCTTGCAGAACGAAAATGGCTCGTTCGGCCATGATTTCTCAGAAACAACCTGTTTGGAGCATTTTACACCAATCCTTTACGAGACTTCAGGAACAAAACTTTAAATTTAAAAAAACATGGCAGTAAAAATGGGACCATCTAGAAGCGAACTTAAAGGAGGTTAAAAAGAGCCCCAACGAATCGCGCAACTAAATTATAAATTTACTGAGATAAGAACTGTCCTATATCGAATAAAAATTGTATACCTTGAATTCTCCCAAACATTTCTGTAGAATCTCCAGAATGTGAAAGAAGGTTAGTAAGACTCTGAAAAGTTTGAAATTTGAAAAAGGGAGAGAAAATTTGGCTTTAGAAGCAACAGTGGAAGAAAATCTTAAATATGATGAGCAGAGTAAAAAAAAAAAAAAAAGCTATAATGTTTAAACTGACGAAATACTGCCAGAGAATCAAAAATATAGGTGTTGCTAATGCATGTTAGTGGCAACAAAAAAATTAAATGAATTTATAAATATGTGAAAAAAAAATGCCAATGACGTCAAATTTCAAAGAGAAAATTATTGAAAATCTCGTTTGGATAAATAAATAAAGTTGATTAGATGTCGAAATAAACATTTGTCTCCGACAGTTGGCGAGAGGGGGGTGGCGCAGCTATAAAAATTTATTACGCGATTGATGACAGGAGCAAATTGGGCCCGAATTTATGGAAACCAGAATTAACCATTTATGCCAGAGCGAAAGGGAAAAGCGGTTCTTGGCCTTTCCATCTCAAAGCCATCCATTTTCATTGAGTCAAGTTCCCCATTAAACAGATTGGAAAATGTGTCACTCCTTTATTTGAATAATTTTCCTTCTAAATTTATAATATCAAAGCACTCTCTCCTTTTTACATCCAAAAATATATATTCATGATAAATGTAAATTGTTTTTTGTTTAATATTCGATGATTTGGTCGTTTTTATTTTTATACATTTTATCGGTTGTCATTAGCATTGTTTTTGCAATGAGTAATTTCTGCCGTGATGGTAGTGCTAATAGTGAGTGAGAGAAAGACACTGGCGACTTCCACAAATGAGTTCAATCTTCGTTCTGAAGTGGTTTGGGAGATGGTACCTGACAATAATTGTCAATTATTGCCTGGCAGTCACAGGTACCTGCACTGTGTACATATTGGTCTTGGTTTTCAACTCAGCAAATGTTGATGTGACGGACTGAGCCAAGTCAATATGACTTTCTGTTATTCCGAATTGATGATTGGAGAACATTTGTGTTACAGTATGCATTAATATGTTACCTCTTTACATTAATGATTATTTAAAAAAAAAAAAAAAAACCTGGATTGATATAGGCATTTTTAAATCAAATATTTCAAAAACATTACAAGTATTATTATACTGGATTGAAGTCACATTTATTTGGAAGAAGGGAGAAATCATTCCATACAATTCAATACATTACTTGTCATAAATTCAATGAGCTCATGGTAAAATGAAAATATGGTTTTTAGAAATTGTAAAATCAACGTTTCGAATCGGAAACTTAATCTAAACCGAAAGTATGCAAAAAAAAAAAAAAAAAAAAGAAATAAATAAAAAGAAATAAAATAAAATAAAATCTTCATCCTAAAGGGGCTAAGGTGCCTTTACATTGTGCGAGTCTCACCTTCGAACAGGTAATCCCCCGACCTTGCCGTGCCGGCGTACTACGAACAGCTCTTTACACATAAACTTGATGTCTGACCGCACTTATGCACATACAATAATTTTCGTTACAAAGAAGGCAGACTTGGAACTAGCGGCTGTTCTCACATTCTCTCTAACTTATTATGGATAAAAGCAACATCATAAAAATGCTAAAAGAAGACCTAGAAGCTTATGTTACGGTGCCTTTACACTCTACGAACATCACCCTCGAACAGGTTCTCACCCGAACCTTGCCGTACCGGCGTTCCATGAACTACGAACACGAAGTTTATACATAACGTGACGTTGAGCGAACAAATATGGCTGACGCACCCAACGCGAGGTTCTGATGAAGAAAAAATCTTCATTATCGTTATATTTTATTTTATCTTAAAAATAAAAACATAGGAGGCGAATTGCAAACGGCGAAATAGTATCACAAACAACTCTTGTTATTAGGGAAAACCCGAATCAAAAGTGTTATTACTTAGCACTACCCCCGAACACAGGCGAACAGATAAAGTACCTAGAATACCCAAAAATACCAGAGTGTAACACCTTTTTAAAATACCTTTGTAACACAAAATCTACACCTTTAACTAATTCAAAATCTAGTGGTATCCCCTAACATATGGCAAACGGATACAGTACCCGCTCGAGTTCGTGTCTTATTTAGAATAGCCGAACACTCCCGGACAGGCTGTTCGGCGTGAGGTTCAAAGGTGAGGTTCGTACAGTGTAAATGCACCTTAAACCCAACCCTTTTCTTCTCAACCAATCCCCTCAAACCTTCCTTACCTAACCGCCCCTTATCAAGCAAAAGAATCGAACTGAAATTCATACTCCAAATTTACGAAATCTAAGAACCAGTATTATCTCTCTAATATCAACAATATCCAATAAAATCCAAATCCCTTTCTAATTTACAACCATCGCCTAATAATCTAAATTATCAACAATATACAATAAAAGTTGGAAGATAATAGCCTAAATGATCGACTTGTTCTTGAACAAAGAAAAAGAAAAAAAATGGGAATACTTTTCTCAGCAGGAATAACTCTTTCTTGAACTCTAGCAAACACAATGGAGTTTCCTAACAGATTGTGATATTTTACAATATTAGAAACGTTTAATTATTCCATCACATATAAACGAATAAATTAATATTAAATTGTATTTGTTCAATTTTTTTTTTTTTTTTTTTTTTACCAGTTGGCGTGATGTTTGCCCGTGGAAGAAGTTTGCCGACTGGTGTTACCAGCGCTGAGAGCTAACCAGATGGCAGGGAATCACGCACTCCCGCTCTCATATTGTTTAACTGATGAAATCGTTTTATCGCTTTAATAAATGGTTATCGATCCTCATGTATGGATTAGTAACCGTTAACTAAAAGTTATGCGAATATATTAGCCAGTATTTCAGATCACATTTACTCGTAATTCAGGATTCCTCAAAGTAGTGGGGGGGGGGGGGTTCCGATCTCTTGAAAAAGGGTTGGGAAGAGTTATAGAAAGCTAAAGAAATAGTTTTTGTTTAGAAAAATGAATTTATGTTGGAACGTGAAACAAATTACTTGTTCTTGAAATTTCTCTAAGGAGGGGGCAGTGTAACGCTAAACAAAAAAAAAACATATGATTTGGAATGGTTTTATATTTATTGTTGGAACGAACTAGTAGTTGGAACAAACTGACATAGTACATGTTTGTGACGACGAGTTCGAGTACCATCTACACTGGCCTAGAGCCTTCGAGGCTGTTCTCCTTACGACTGAATATAAGGAGCGATAGACTGGAGAGTTAGTCTTGTTCTGAAGCTTAAGTCATATGGTTGGTTATGTGTTTAAATATTGGTGTTCTCATAATTTTTGTGGCATTAAAAATTGTTATATTCGTTTAATAAAAATTGTTTAACCCACATAAGTGTTACAATATGTTTATATATAACATTCAAGCCATTGTCCCATTAAGAATAAGTGTTTAGCAAGCACATTAAATAAGTACTTATACATAAAAGTTATAGAGGTGTTGCATAGTTATAAACAGTTAATTGGGAGTGGATTACAATTAAACCATATAGAGGGGACTCGTTTTAAAAAAAATGATAACCACTTAATTAAGCAATTATCTCTTAAAACTCTATTAGCGTGTTACATTTTTTTTTAAATACGAATATCCAAAAATGTACTAGTCCTGCGCTTAAAGATGGCGAGGAAACATAGAGAAAATCTTACGGTTTAGGTATTACCAATGGAAAATCGAGGATTAAAAAAATAAGATTTTCTTTTTTATAAACAATTTTTTTATGAAAGAATAATAAAATTAAATTTTTAATCAATCTATCGATGTTATTAGGTATTTATAAACCATGCTAAAAATCTATAAGGAACTATACTTTTAAAGGTACCTTTACACCCAGCGAAACTCACCCTCGAAAGTAAAGACTTACCACGAACGGCTATTTACACACACACACAAATTCGAACGAACAATTATTTCTGACCGCATGTATGCATCTTAATACAATGGTTTACATTTAAAAAACGGCTGACTTGGAACTAACGGCTGTGCTGACACTTTTTCTAACTTTTTAAGGATAAAAAAAAAAAATTCACAAAAATAGGTGCTAGGTCTAGAAGCTTATTTTAACTAACTCACAAGCGACAATAGCGCTCGCTATCCCTGAGCACGCATTTAAACGGATGAAGTACCTGTAGGATTTCGTGTCTTATTTAGAATATCCGAACACTATTCCGAACAAGCTGTTCGAGGGGAGGTTCGAATGAGAGTTTTGCACAGAGTAAAGGTACCTTCATCCTTGATAGAAAGATGACATAGGGATTTTAAACTGGGTCATACGATATGGAATGACTATACTGGTAAATATCAAAAATTTACTAATAAGAAATAGCTATCTCGAAAAAAAAAATATTTACCTATTTATATATTTTTTTTTCTAAATAAGTACATATTTGCCTTAATCTTCCTTTCTATAAGATATTATCGAAGAGAAACGTGTTTGAAAGAAAGTTTGAGGGACGTGTCACTCTAATAAAAACTGAAGTCGGTTTTTTTGTTAAAACAAACAAACATCTCTACATGCCTGAACGCTATCAGCGAATATCAGTATTTATCAATACTCAATTATATATACATTGTATATAACAATACAAATACTCAACGCATAAAAATTCAATTGAACCGCCAGGCTTCGTAAGTCGACCATTGGCAGATCCAGGGGAAGTTCTGTGGTTTTGCACCCCCACCCCTTCACAACCGGCTCAAGTCGACAAGCATACACTTTGTACAATTCAAGCATACTTTATTTCAATAATTTAATATCATAAAACTACTTTATTTCGTAATAATTTTTCCTTATTGTATGCAACGAATAACAGTGACCGAATGCAGCTGTACAAGTTTTATATTATCACTTTAATTCCAACTGGAGCTCTACACAAACGCAAGAGAGCACTCAGCTAACGAGAAATACTCAATGTAATTAAAACAGTATTTAAGTCTGGTAACAAACTGAGTTTTCTCCCTGTTTCCAGGTTTAATTACTCATTTGAAAATTACGCTGTTCGATTGTTTTGCAGTTGTTTACATATCCCCACCGAGTTGAATACATTCTCTAGCAAGTCTTATATGTTTAACAAACAACTCGATTAATAATTAATTAATTATTATTTACCAAATAGTGTTATGTTTTCTTTTAATGTATTAATTTTCGTCTGTAATAGCTCGGTGGTACTTGCGGATGGAAGTGGCATATGAAAGGAACGCGGTGTGTGTTATCTAACGTTATCAGAGATAAAATGTTAATAGAAAAACCCTGAAGATGTAAGCAATTTTCGAAACGTTGGTTGACAATTTTAATTTTATGACTTGTTTTCAATAAACATATAAAAGAAGAAAATAGAGGGTTTTGATTTCTCACCAATCAGATATTAGAATATTATTTAGTTATCTAGTTTTATTTATTTATAATTAATAATAATATTAATATTAAAATGGTTCGTGGAATTGAGATATTAATTCGAACACCGTTTACCAAAATAATATTATAAAATTATTGAAATAATAGGTCATTGAAAAAAAAAACCTTATTTATGATTAGACATGCTTAAAGATAGTATATATAGTTTCTACAAAGTTTATTTAATTAAAAATTGTTATTACTGTTGTTATTAATTGCTATCATATAGCAAATATAGCTATCATAATCACTTTTTTTCCAACTGTAATTAGATGCTCTTCAAAATGGGATATCATAATATTTAATGCCTAATTAATTAAACATGACTTTGAAAGTTTCCAGACGGTTTTTCAACATCAGCCTTAAGGAGCTCTAAAAAGTAATTAATATTCAAGAGTCGGAGAAAAATTAAGGGCTCGAATTCCTTTCCATAGTCTAAATAAAATAATTATTGTAGGTGGAAACCTCGGCAGTTAAGAGTGTTCTCGTACAAATCCCTTTTTGATATAACCGATAACATTCAATCACACCACATGGTCGTAGTGGCAATAGTTATTTTATAATTTGATATAAATTTTTCTTTAAAAAAATTTACATATTGCATTAATATTTTACTTATAACCTCAATTTAAGAAACAAGCTACTAATTTACACTACTATTCTAAGTACTATTCGGATATATGGAACATAACATTTGGGTTCAGAAAAATACGTCCTCATTAACAAAATAGAAGTTTCACTACCCAAATTTTTTTTAAAAATCACTAATTCATAATGCTTGATTTCTAATCACACTCTACACAATAGCATGAACATACCGAAAATTCTTACATACAAGACACAAAGCAAACATTTCACTCTTCAACGCTAAATCACCCTAAACTACTCAACCATTCTCTTTACTCCTCCCTGTTACCTGCTCAGCCTCAACGTCGGCTTAATCGATAGTAGTCAAGAGTCTATTGCAATAGATAATAAACTTTTTAAATTATCAAGAAGCTCAAAGCTATAAAAAAAATAGTGATCACATTTGTTTGCAACGGGAGTATAATAAAATAGTAAGTATTATAATCTTTCTGAAAGAGAAAGAAAAAAAACACGATTTAAACTCTCTGGCTTCTGACCTCTTTATTTGTTAAAAAAAAAGGAGGAAAAAACTATATTATTTTTATCGAAACTTATATAATCCATGAATCCTTCCACAAAATAAAAACATTTCTTATTATTATTTCTTTCCTAGGAAATTCGTTTAGTAAATAAAAATAAAACTGCGCCCTCCAGAAAATTTCTTTTCGGACTTTACCTTTATCAACTGTATACAAACTACTTGTAGGTAAAACTGAATAATTGTTGCTTAAAAATCGATAAACATCTAGGATAGAGTGAGGAGGTTTCAAGAAAATAAGATTTCAGCGTATTGTGTAAATTTTCTTAAAATTATGGCATCCGTGAGGTGTTTAGGAAAAGTTGACAAAGGACCTAAAGGGCAGGTGTGAGGGGTCCACTAAGCCATACAAAGGTGTGAAGGAAGAATGCACCCTTAAAATTGGTCCCCATTCAGAAGTCGCTACCTGGTGTACCAATGTGTACAATGTGTACCATAATGTTCTTTCAACCAGAACCGCTAGCGTTCCACTGACCTGTACCCTTCGCAGGAACTGTAGCAACTGTTATTCTTGGGCAGGATCTTTACATTTTCAAAACACATGTATTATAAAACTAAACTATCCAGGAGGGAAAGATCGGCAAAAGAAAAATTAACAAATTTAATATATCAACGAAATTCCTCATATTTTATTATATGGGAGTTACATAATCGGGTCTTTTTTACTTTACCCATACCAGTTACTTTTTGATAACTGTTTTTTTATATTTTTATTGAATAACATCAGTTATTTAATACAATTTTTGTATTTTAAAAGAAAAAAATATATACATGAAGGAGGTTTCCTCCTAGATTTTAAGAGGTGTTGAAGTTGTTTTTGTCAATAATGTATCTGATACAATTGAGTCGTGTTCTTAAATCAGAAGAAGAGGCATTTAAGGCATTTCAAAGGTCCGGAATATTACATAAAACACGGAAATATAGAAGAGGACATTTTATGAAGCTTGCTTTTCACAAAAAATATCTCCAGCATTTAGATGCAGTTTGAGAAGTTGCAGAGAGGAAATCGTGGTTTAAATTAAAATATAATTTTTGTTTACATTTGAAGCTTGTTAAATACAGTACTTTAATCATCTGTTCTTCATTAGTATTAATTTAATAATAAAATAAATCACTGTTTTAGAAATAAGTAACTGGTGTGGGTAAAGTAAAAAAGACCCTACTAATCAACCAATCCATTAACTACAATTTTATTGGCAGGACTGAATGGGAAAGATTTCCTAAAGATCTTCACACTCATTGAAAATTTCAAGTATCTAATAAAAGAAGCCAAGGAAGGATTATTTCCTACATTTTAAGCATATATTTTTCTTTCAATTACCTATGTATGAATGATGTATAGTAAGGAAAAGTATTTCGATTGTGAAAATTTCGATTTTCCGCTTTTCAATGGAAATACACGTTTTGGGGTCTACGGTGTCCAAATACCGAGTTCCGCGAAATGGTCGGTGTGTGTACGTAAACAGTATGTACATGAAATTGGGAAATCAACCGAAGTTGATGTATATATACGCGAAAATTTCATCAAAATTGATCAAACTAAGGGAGCACTTTATTTAATAAATTTTGCCCTATTTTTTGTATTATCTCGATTTTCTCGTGAAGGGCTCTAACGATTTTGATTAAACTCGTAATGTTTAATGAAAATCAAGTGTTATTTAATATCAGGTAGTTCTCGTCATCATAGAAATATTCTGAGGGATGGTAAAGTAATAAAGTACCTTTGATTTTGTTTATGCGGAGAAATCAACTGTCTCTCATTATGCCTTAACATAAGAAATGGATAAATATAAAAAAATAGAATAAACATATACCTGAGAAAAAAAGAAAAATATTCCGACAACCTACAAGACAAGTTGAACCAATGCATGCGCAGTGCGCCTTTAATGACTCCATAGTATAAAAGTAAAGGCGTTAAAAATATTTAAAAATTGTAATAACAAATTTCATGGTATCACGACAGAGAAATAATTGAATTAATAATTTGGAAAAACAAAAACAGATCTTACACACTCACGAACCATAGAAAATGACATATCAATATCTTCATAAAGCCACATAAATAGTAATAAAATAAAATTTTTAAATAATATTCATTCAATACTTAAAAAATAAAAATATAAATGTATACTAAAGTGGTTAATCTATTTCCAAAACCTTGTTAAACCAGAGGGTGGCTAAACATTTTGACACCGATGACAATTACACTAATCTCATATCACACTGCACGCAAACCGGCATTAAATTCACACGGTGCAACAGGTAGGTATGTGAACTAACAGTGCATGTGCATGTGTTGTGTATTAAACAAAATACAATTATATAGTTTAGCAGTGATTGATGTCATGTATAAATTAAAAGTAATTTTCATACAATTTATATTAAAATTTACAGTAATTTATTATTTATGATACAATCACATTTTATAAAGGTGTTTTTAGACTGTGTAGTACACTGGTAAGGCAAGGATGAGGAGGTTGTCTGTTCGATGGTGAGGTACCATAAGGATTGCTATAGATTATTATATATGTATGGATAAATCCACGTACCTTTCGAAAAAAAATCTGGTGCGTGCGCCTAACACACAACTTTCACTTACCAACTTACTTAGATTAAAAATTGTGTTAGTGCCACTTCTCAAAGTTACACATTTTTCCACATTTATTTTTTTAATTTGCTCTATAACAAACACTAATTTCTTTTATTATTAAATAAATGTTTTTACTTGAGATAATTCTGCAATGCAAGCATAATACTCCAAGTCGACCGATTTTATAATTCTCTATGTACCTACTTATTGAAAATTTCATTTAATTACCAAGAAACAAATAATTTCCATTAAATGAACAGAATGGCTTTAATTATGAACAATGGTGTGTCATTGAAGGCGTACTACTTGAGCGTGGGCTCAATGTGTTTTATGAGTTGACAGAAGATTTTACTTTTTTTCTCCTCTATATGTTTACGTGGTTTTTATCATATCTCATATTTAGCTATTTTTTATTTTTAGGCGTAACGAGAGACAGTTAATTTCTCCATATAAACAAAAACAAAGGTACTTAGTAGGAAAAAACAAAAAAACAAAAACAAAAAAGGCCCCTAAGCCATTTAAGCCCCTTCAGAACATTTTAATAACGATAAAGCTTTACTGATACTAAAGAACACCTCATTTTCACTAAACATGACGAATTTCATGAAAATTGTTAAAGCCGTTTTTGAGATAATCGAAAAAAAGGTAAAAATTGGAAAGAAAGTTATGAAATAAAGTGCCCCCTCCGTTTGACCAATTTGGATAAAATGTTGGCTATCACATCTTTGGCATATACATACATCAAATACTCAGTTTGATCAAAATCGTTAAAGCCGTTTTCGAGTAAATAAAAAAAAAACACATGAAAATGATACAAAAGTTATTAAGTAAAGTCCCCCCTCCGGTTGATCAATTTTGATGAAATGTTGGCTATCACATCTTTGACATATACATACATCAAATACCCAGTTTGATGTAAATCTTTTATGCCGTTTTTGAGTAAATCAAAAAAACACGTGAAAATGATTCAAAATTTATTAAGTAAAGTCCCACCTCCGGTTAATCAATTTTGATGAAATTTTTACAGTCATAAATCGGGCATATTAATACATCAAATACTCAGTTTAATCAAAATCGTTAGAGCCGTTTTTGAGAAAATCGAAAAAAACGTAAAAAGTTATTAAATAAAGTACCCTCTCCCTTTGAGAATTTTTGATGAAATTTTTGCTGTAACATCGCGGGCATATACCTACACTAAATACCAAATTTCAAGTTCGCACGATTTATAGTTTTTGAGCTAGTTTGTTCATACACACACACACAGACACACATACACACACACACACACACAGACCATTTCGCGGGACTTGGTTATTTCGACTCAGGGGACCCCAAAACGTGTATTTCCGTTGAAAACCGAAAGTAGAAAATTTTCACGATCGCAATACTTCCACTTACTATATATTTCATATATAGGTAAGTGAAAGTAAAAAAATGTCTGAATTATTGGTAATGGTGTAATATTTTACTTTTTTTACATACCTTTTTATTTATACCCCTAACGTACGATTCCATTAGTTTATTTGACTTTTTTTTTTTTTTTTTTTTTTTTTTTTTTTTTTTTTTTTTTTTTTTTTTTTTTTTTTTTTTTTTTTTTTTTTTTAGGATAATGGGATGCCATCAGCCTTTTAGCCCATCTAACCGACTCTCTGGGGTTTCAGCTTTCCCATTTGCTTCATTCAGCTCTGAGCATATTTGTTGATTCTATCCATCCATCTGCTCTTTTGATTCCGAACGGATTTCTCTCTGCTGCATATCCAAATTTCTTCCAATCATTAGTCTTCATATTATGAGATATTAATTTAAATGCTGGTTTAAATTTTTCTTTCCTGGCTATTCTTTGTGGTCAGGGTTTAGATAAATAATATATTTTTTCTTAGCTGTGCACCGACATAGGAAATCTAGAAATTTGTCGAGATTAAAAATAAAGAGGAGAACGCACATAAACTATTATTTTATTAGGTCTATTTGAATTTTTTTTATTATTTATTGCTATTTCAATCTATCTACCAAGAAAGTATAATTCATTTTTTAGGAAAATGCACTATGCTCAGTGAGTTCAGGAGAAAATGGTTAGGAAGTTCTTGAAAAAAGTTCAGTTTAGGGTACCTTAGTGGTTAGGTTAAATAGCTATATTAGAGAAGCTTGTAGTTACAGGAAGTTACTTAGAAATATAAAAGAATTTAATTACTGATGGACATATTTTAATTTAACATTTAGTCATCTTAATGAAGGGATTTTGTTCGGTATTTAAGTAATCTTTCTTTTGTATATATTTTTAAATAGTATTATATTATGAATTAGGAGCAATTATTATTTTTAATACCTGTATTGAGCCGTATTCGCATACCTGTTCATTGAATAATATTTGTTTGTTTTATTTATGTTTATCTGTTGTTGTTTTTCTTCTAAACCCCTTCTTCGTTTTTGTTCAATGGCAGTGGGACATGGGGAACTTTAGGAGGACTATATGAAAACTCTTTTACCGCACAGAGTGGATTTTAATAGTGTTTTGTGTCAGTTTAATTTTTTAGGTGTCAGTCAGTCACAAATATGTCTCTGGTAATGGGGCTCACCAGTTTTGTTAACTCAGTAGGAGGAAGCAGTAAAGAACTCTCTTTTGTAATAAAATTTGTATTAAATATATTCGACATACTTTTGACGGACTCTATGAGACGTACAATTAGTCAGTGGCGGAGGTTTTTATAAATAATCATTGAAAATGATGTAATTATTTGAAAATAAAAGCATTCATTCAATATATCTTGTTAATCTACCTATGCTCCGGGAAAATCTATCTAATCAAATCCAGTTATTAATGAGGTGATTTTTTTAGAATTTTCCAAGCGAAGAGGGTCAAGCTACTGAGGGAAACGTGTCTCTATGTCATGGCGGTTATCCCCCTCAGCTAGCAAAGAAGATAATTGCATGCACTTTGTTTATATAAGAGTGGAAAGAAGCAGTCTGATATCTTTCTAGATTTTAAAGATATCAGAGAAATCAACATTTAGATCTACTTAACGATGGATGAATTTAATGTGTCTTGGTGTTTTGTGGTATATCTAGTTGTTCTGATTTATTTATTAATTTTTGTTTTCACTGCTGATGAAATGTTAATTATTTTCTGGTTTAAATCAGTTATATTTATTTACTTTACAAACACTACTTGGGTCATTTCGGGTTAATTTCATATTGAAGATTAATTTTGGATATTAAAAACAAATACATGAATAAGTAAAAAATACAAAAAAAAAAAAAAGAAATAAAAAAAAGAAATGGGTACCAATATGAAGCAATAAGCAAAGTAAAAATTATATTTTTTATTTTTTTAATCTGGACCTATAAGATGAAATTCAGGCTGGGATATTCTTCAAAATTATATAAATTATTTTGTTGATTTTTTTTTTTTTTTTTTTTTTGATTTTGTATTGAAGTTCGAATGACAACAAGGCGAAAATTATAATTTTGATATAATTTGAAGAGCATAATATCTCCATTACTTGAGGTAAGTCGGAGGCTAATTATTGGACTTGGCTGGAGGTGCGCGGTGCCTGGCCCTCTTCCAAATTGGTCCCCACCGAGCTTCATGTACTTCACTGCGACATATAAAATGGCCGAGAAAAAAATTAAATTATTAAAACAATAAAAAAAATTATTACAAAAATTTTTTAATTCTTCTTCTTTTCGAAATTCTTTTGTTTTTCAAAATTTAAATTCTAAAATAATATTTTCAATAGTAGAAAAGATTGAAAAAGAACTATTGTTTTCATAACTGGCCTTGCCATAGATATTTGTAAGTTGCTTGTCCTAGTTTACACGAAACTTAAATTTGCCAAACACCCGATAATAATAATAATCTTTTAATTATAGAACTCTTTCTGGATCTTCAGTAATCCATACAGTGGTGCACATAGAATGAACTCGGTCCATTTGCTCTAGAACTTTGTACTTTTCAGGGATCCATTTGAATTCTTTTTTATACAGAAATATATTTTTAGGAGGTTATAGAAATAATAATCGAGTTTCAGACTGATATGTTTTTCGAGGATAAATCGTAAATAAGAATCGATAGAAAGGGTTCATCACGGCCGATATTAAATTGGATCTAAATTTTCAATTTTTAACACCTTAGTATTTTTTAGAAAACGACGGCGATACGTATTGATAATTTATTAAAGTCAATAATTTACTTATGTGACAACAAGTTCTTAAAACACGTTACCTCTAGGGTAAATTAAATGCAGTAAAAGAGTTTTTCTATAAGAATACATACATAGTTCCTTATATGCGGCTGCCCTTAAAAAAAAAAAACGAAGAAGGGGCTAAGAAGAAAAAAAAAAACATTTTCTCATCGAAGCAAAGATAAACCATTGGTATTATTTTAATTTTCTTATACTAATTTAAATCTGATGTCCGAACTTTACTCTATGACTATGGCTACCGATTTTTTGTTTTTATCTATTCTAAACAGTTTAAGTGGCAGTAGAAAAAATAAATAGAAGGCATAGTGCATTTTATTGGAGTATGCCCGATTTTTAATTACATTAGGGGGAAATATTTTGGAAAAATATTGATCAATAAAGAAGAGTTATCAGTCTGGTTCAACCAGAAAAATTAAATTAAATTTATTGTTATGTAAAAGATGCATTAAGATATACGAGATTATTATTATATGAATTCTCCTAACATTGTAAATAATATCTGTAGCTTCTATAAATATGCTATTATATTTAGGACTCCTGGCAGATGGCAAAAGCCGTATCAAGATTGTCCTCAGTTATTTCTACGTTTTTTAAAATAAATATTGTTTTTGAAATAAAAGACTTTTTCTATTCTATATGGTCTGCTATGGAACAACCCAATAGACGGTAGAACGATTCTTTATGTATCCTTTATTATGTGATCAAGTAAAGGGTGGTCCAACTCAAAAGCACGATGATATTGGTAAATAAAATAAAAAAAATTCAGAGAACTATCCTAATATTTTTTTATTATATTAGAAGGATCTAGGACAATTAAGTATGTGTGATAATTATCCAATGGTCCTGCCATTGAATTTCTCGGGCAAAACAGCCATTGTTTCGTTGACTGAGTGGTAAGTGGCACCATCCTGTTGGAACCACATATCGTGCAGGTCCATATCCTCAAAATTTCTGGTCACAAGAAGTCCGTTATCATCTCGCGACAGCGAACATCATTGACGTTACCTGCTTGACCGACTTCATTTGAACATTGAACCGACATTGAAACTCAATTGTGTCTCAGAGTCATTAAAATTATGCCACATTATGAGATAGAGGTATGCCACCGAAGCCGTAGCGAGCATTTGGCCGATATTTTGTTTTACACATAATTGCCATAAGATCCTTCTACTATAATAAAAAAATATTAAGATTATTCTCTGAAACTTTTTGTTTTATTTACAGTTAACATCGTGCGTTCGAGTTGGAGCACCCTTGTCATAACACCTTATCCGTCATAACAGCTTCTTGAAATGTAAAAATTCATTCCAAAAAAAAAGAGGATGATTTCCAGAAATCGAAACATTTCAGATAAATAAATAAGGGGATGTATGGTAAAAAAAATGTTTATATTTTGTTTATACATATCTAGCCTGTACAATAAGATCTTATTTAATAAACTAGGCTTCTTCAGCTGTCCTATATTAGAAAAGAATAAAGAGAATTGAAGAGAATAGAAGAGACAAAGCAATAAGCCAATGTTTGTTTTCCCTTGTCCCAGCGTCAATAGACAATCGGTTCGTTCTTTTTTTCACTGTTGGAACCTATTGATCTAGTACTGCTAAACTCTCATCTATTCACAACTACATAAAATTACAAAACAACGTCTTTTTTTGATATGAGAGAAATAACCCGAGCTATCTCGGGCATCAAGTATTAATTATGAATATTTCCAATAATGCAAGATGTGCAAAAAGTACGTTGATAAAAAAAAAAAATTAAAACATCTTTTTGCATATCAAATAATGTTTGGTTACAGCTGTAGAGGTGGTGAAGATTTTGCTGTAAAAGGGAATACGTTCGAACACGTAGAGAAATTTATTTAGGGGCGATTTAATAAAAAGGCGTCGCACAGTGGGGCAAGTGCGGAAAAAATTCGATTTTTCGAAATTTTTGATTTTGATCATCTGGCTCGTGTTTCTGTTGTATATTAGCCACTGCATCTAGGTATAGCACGAATTTCATCCGGACTAATGTTTAGCCCCATTTATTGAGGCTTAAAGTCAAGATAGTGGAAGTTTTGGTTAAATTACACCTAACTTTCAGAGTTTGGTATATGACTGGGAAAAATAGTAAAATAATTCCAATGTTTTATTCCTGTTCTAGGATGTTTAAATATGCCACACATAAGACGAATTGGTCAAAAAAATATTTTTCATCACGTTACTAGACCAAAGTTACGAACTACCATAAACATTTTGAAAAGGTAGTGCTACAAAAAAAGCTCCGGTTTCCTCCGGGATGGGGAAGGTATTTTCTCAAAATATACGTGTTAAAGTAAAGAGTAGAACAAAAATCATCTGCCTTTATCTGCCTATCCGATCATAACACCGCAAAGAAAGTAAAGGATTAGAGTACGCCTTTGTTTGTTGCACTATTTTGTTTACCCAATTGGCTCAGATAATACATGTCCCCACGTCAAAACACTTTTAATTCGAGTTCAGTCTAGTTGCGAACGTTGTCTAGTCATGAGTTCTATTAAAATTAAATACCGCGATTTGTGTGAGTGCTTGTGGGGTGGTACAAACTTTGACGTATTTCTTCGACGAAATCACCCTGAACTTGACGAGGAAAATATTTCTTCAATTGTTGACAGCTCTAAGTAAGAGTTTTTTGCCTCATTTTAATAAAAAAAAAGATAAGGTAAATCGGGACCGGGCGAGGTTCAGAAAAATATTCAGCGAGTGGATGGAAAATGAATATGTTTTTCACATACCAGACGTGACCAAGTAAAGACTTTGATGATTGTGGTGAAAGAAGCAAGAGGAATAAAATACGCAGCCTTCAAGCATCGTATGAACAAAGCTTGATTAACGCAGCTGCGAGAAAAGATGACCACGATAAACCCGAAGCTTTGTCATCCGATCAGGCATTAGCTATATTTCTCCAGGCCGGCCTGACAAAATATCAGTACGAGATGATTCGACAAGCGCTAAAAAACCTTGGGTGCCATGTATTTCCAAGTTATAAAAAATTAATCCTCTCAAAGAAACAGTGCTACCCTGAAAATATGTCAATTGATGAAACATCCACAATAGTCCCTTTGCAGAATTTGCTTGACCATACTGCCAAACGAATTCTGGAAACAAAACCTCCAGAAGAACTAGCAAAATTAAATAATTATGAATTAATATTGACAACGAAATGGGGATTCGACGGTGCCTCAGGCCAAAGTGAATTTGCCCAAAAATATTCGATCGACAACAACAAAATAAGCGACTCGAATTTATTCATGACGTCAATTGTTCCTCTGAAGCTCACAATCCCAATTGATGTTGATCAAAATAGATCGATTTGGGAAAATGGCCGACCTTCCTCAACAAGAAATTGCAGGCCCTTGCGATACAGTTTCCAGAAAGAGACACTTGATTTGGCGCGAGCTGAAAAAAAATTAGTTGAAGAAGAAATAGAGAAGTTGGAAGTTACCGAAGTGGTGATCGGCAAGAATGTCATGCGTATTCAACATATTCTGGTGATGACAATGTTGGACGGCAAGGTAGCTCAAGCCATCACCAATACGAAGTCTGCAAGTGCCTGCTACATATGCAGTGCTTTACCTTCGGAAATGAACGACTTGGCGAAAATCCAACAAAAGACTCTTAATGTGAATGCTCTCGAATTTGGTATCTCTCCATTATACGCCCGAATCAAGTGTATGGAATACATCCTTTACATTGCCTACAACAAAACATTTGAAAAATGGAGGAATACAAAAGACACGCGAGTCATGCACGAAAACGAAAAGAAACGTATTCAACAAGAGTTTCTTGAGAAAGTCGGCATCAAAGTAGACTTCGTTAAGCAGGGTTACGGATCTTCAAATAATGGCAACACTGCCAGACGATTTTTCAGTGATTGCAAGGTCACAAGTGCAATAACAGGAGTAGACGAAACTCTAATCCACCGGATCGCTACCATACTCGAAGTCATAAATAGCAATGCAATGATCGACCCAGAAAAATTCCGGCTCTTCTCAAAAGAAACAGCTGAGATGGCCATTGAGAAGTATTCATGGTACTACATGCCATCCACGGTGCACAAGATTTTATTGCATGGTGCTGAAATAGTGCAGAAGTCGATTCTCCCAGTTGGAATATTGTCGGAGGAGGCGCAAGAAAGTAGAAATAAGGATTACAAGATTTTCAGAATCAGAAACTCGCGGAAAATGTCTCGTATATCTACCAACGAAGACGTGTTCCACAAGCTACTGGAGACTTAAGATCCTTTTATCACGAACATGCGACCCGAACCAAAGAAAAAGCACCTGGAAATCAGTGATGCAGCTAAGGAACTGTTAATATAATTTCCTTGAATTTGAAATCGTAAGTATCTTTTCAATTTGAACAACCTTTGACTTTGAATCCCTAGTTTTATTATTTACAAAATTCTCCAGTCTTTTAATCTTCCTTGAATTTTTATTTGTAAGCATTATTTAATTTCAATATACACTAAAAATACTTGTTGGAACTTGTTTTGATGAGCGCAACCTATTCCGAAATTTTTCGAAATTTTTTTGTTGCCAATAGGCTTTCATTTTCTCATTAGTTCTTTAATTTTCTTCAAAATTTCGATAAAAACCATTGAACTTGATGTATTTTTTTGTTCTGAGTCGAATGAGACCAGCCCCAGGTTTCTATGTTAATCTGTTTTCGAGATATTGAATTTTTTCCGCTTTTTGGCCATTCGGCCCCACTGTGCGTCGTAGAATCGTACAAAAACGAAATCGATGAGGAAATTAAGGCTGGATTAAAAGCCGGAAATGCTTTCTACTTATAGCGACGAATAAAATAGGCATGGAAACTTGCGAAAATAAAGCAATAGGTTATGAGCGAATCCCTAAAAGATTAGTAAGCTCGGGGCCGGCAGGGAAACCACCGAGGGGTAGGCCAAGACAGAGGTGGGAGGATCGCGTGAAGGCAGATCTTTCGAAATCGGCTCCGGATGGCGATCGTTAAATAGAGGTGTGCGAGGAGCGAGTTCTCGTGTCGCACTAGAATAAGCCTTCATTATTATATATATATATAAACATTGTTTGTATACATATATACATATACATCAGAGAGCTATACTGGGACCAATAAATCATAATGGACCATAGAGTACCACAACACCACAATACAAACCTGATATTTTACTTATACCAAGAGAAGAAAACTAGCAATAGGGATAATAGCAAAAAAAAAATAAAAAGGGGTAGCAACAGCCGAAAAAATAACTAAACATCAAGACTTGAAGGAAGAATTGAGGCAATTTCGGAAACTCGACAGAGTGGCGGTTTTACCTCTGATAATTTCTACAAATGGATTGATCCCGGTGACGACTGTGAATATCATGACCACATTTGACCTTCCTCTTAACGGCATGGGACAGATAAAGAAAGTATTCGTCGGAGCTGCGCGCATTGTTAAAACATTTATGAACATTAAAGAATAAATTTGCCTAGTTTTTCCGACTATTTACAGGAAATGTGTCATTACCGGTGAAAAAAAAAAAAAAAAAAAAAAAAAAAAAAAACGAGAAGAAAATAAAATAAAAATATTTTAATTAATCCAATCTTAAATTGTGGCTGACCACCAAATTTAAATTATTTTTAAATAATTTATTTTTTGAAGAGAAAAGATTTGGCTCCGCCGGGAGTTGAACCCGGGTCTCCTGCGTTACATGTGACGATGCTAACCGCTACACCACAGAGCTCGGCTCAAGGCATCAGTGAAGAGGAAGGATTTGCTCTGCCTTGAGCCGAGCTCTGTGGTGTAGCGGTTAGCATCCTCGCATGTAACGCAGGAGACCCGGGTTCGACTCCCGGCGGAGCCAAATCTTTTCTCTTCAAAAAATAAATTATTTTAAAATAAAAATAAATAATAAAATCGATGTACCTGCGTGTACGAACTGCATTAATCCGATCGCCAAGAAACTCTGGGAAGTTATTGAGCATGTGTAATAATAAAAAAAATTATTTTTTTTCACTTCAGACTTTTATAACTACTTATCGCAACTAAGCGACAGTTGAGAAGAACTGCTGTGATGTTGGCATTTTAGGCAGGAGGGAAGATAGTGCCCAGCAGCACATCATCCCGGTCTTGTTTCAGGAGAGGAGGTCTCTCATCCAACTCCTTTTAAGTCGCCTCATAAAAGGCATGTCAGTCGTGGCCATGTCATTAATGCCGTTATGTCCGTGCAATTTGATTTGAAAGCCTGAAGAGGGTTCTTATTTGTTTGTCGATAGTTGGTAGTTTTAAGAAGGTAGAGTATATGTAGTGTTTTGTTACTAACGTAGAAAGGAGCGTTCGTTATTAGTCGTAATATGTTAGATTGAAAGGTTTGTAGTTATTGTAAGTGTATCTCTTTTGCTGAGCCATAAATTTGTGAGCCCTATGTATTGCCATATAGGCTAAAATCCTGTAGGTTTCAGTAAATATATGTATAATATTCAGTAACATAATAAGTTTTTGTCTGATTTTCAATTTTGATGAATTCGAAAATAGTGAGCATTCAGTCGCTTGAATGAATAATCACAAAAAAAAAAAAAATATATAATAATAATTGTTAAAGCCTTAGTGAATTTTAATTCTATTTTTTTCTCTTATTTCATTTTCCCCGTTTAAACCAGGCCCTTTTCTTTGTTATTAATTGATTTTTTTTTCTTTAATTTGTACAATCTTTATCTTCTTTATTCTATAATCATTATAGGTTAAGACATTTTTTAAAATGATTTACAAAGCAAATCAAATTGTAAGTAATATATTTTCATTTAAAACATGGTCATTAGAACCATATGATATTTATACCAGCTGTTCAAGCGAATGTATTAAAAACAAAAGAGCAACGAACATGGCGGTAGGCCAGTGTCATTAGTGTTTGGTAGTTCTCGGGGATGGGACCCACCTCATCTCAACGATCACCATAGCCTGGAGAATTCTATTATTTAGATGAATCTCATGATGATAGGTGAAGATATATAAAGAAGACGGATTTTTCAACACCACTCTGATATAAGGTACTTAAGGATAGAAGAATCTCATCCTTTTTTCTCTCACTGATGAATAGTTTTTTATTTATTCTCTCTGTATACCTTTAGATTTTTTTAAGAAGTTTGTTTATCTTTTTTCATTAATTTTAAAATCGTAGAAATTTAAGTTAATTTAATTACCTTTTTTTTACTTACTACTTTAACTACTTTCTTAAGCATTTATATTATAATTTTGGGGTTTAATGTTATTTATAAGTTTTATTCTTTCTCAATATATATGTTTGTTAACATTTGGAATATTATATTATTGATATTATATTTATTCCTACAGGCAGAAAGGCACCCACCTTACCCACCACAAATCCATACAGTCCTCTTACTCATCTTTTCCCTCTAGGAGGGGAAGACTTAAAATCTCACCGGGGAAGGTTTGCGTTTTCATTGCGAAACGCCCCTGGCCCCAACAATAATAAAGAAAAGGTAATTGATCATTCAATTTAAAAAGTTTTTGGAAGAAAATTTGATCTGGAATCGGTATTACTTCTTTGCTTGGACTTATCTGGAACACTCCGTAAATTGTTCCCTTGGGATACCCAAAGGCTGCCGATGGTTATAAGCCATTATCCCGACAGAATTGACAAGTGAATGTGCCCGGATCAGGGACAAGTTAGGAATCAAGTTGGACTGAAGTTTCCTTCGCTTCATGAAATTTGTATAATTAATTTAGACTGGAGCTCTGTCAAGCAGCAGTGTTGATAACCCCGGCGACCTCAGTAGATTGGTTTGGACCTTATCAAGCCGGTGTTAAATAAATTAATCATTGGATCGGCATCCCTGAGAAAGATACTGAGCATCGATAGTTCGAATCATTTCCTCGTCTTGGTTAATCACCAACTAAATCATATTAAGATAGTATGATAATTTATCGGGATTTTCAGTAATTTTTTTTTTTTATTTGAAGAGTCAACGTTTCGATGCAAACATGTGGATCTTGATCAGGGCTTGCGGAGGCCAAAGCACTACAGAGACTTACTCTCTCTTAATTGAATCTCAGTATTACTCTGGACTCAACAAGTCCTGATAAAGATCCACATGTTTGGATCGAAACGTAGGCTCTCAAAAAAAAACCAAAAACCTTTTGACTAAAAATCCTGATAATTCATCATCCTATCTTAAAGAAATCAGTTGACCATTACAAACCTCTAAATCATAATAATACATTTAATAAAATATATCGATAGATAGATATGTTTATAGAATGATATAAAATATATAATAAAAATGCCTGAAACCAAAAAAGTTAGTAACTGATACTGTATGACAAGGACCTGTTTGAGATTTTGTGATAAATAGATAATAATCATTCAAAATCACATAAATATATTTTTTCTAACTTAAAACTTGATTTACTCAAATTGAGACAAATGCCATTCTAAACAATTATTTATTATAAATTACATAGCTCAATAAAAAAAATAATTTTTTTGGTGCCTAGAATCTTTAAGCCGCTTTTTAACTGTGTTGAATATGTTTAGGGCGCTGATTCCAATAATGCAATAAGATTGTTTCTATCAGCTCTACTTTTATAGATTCAGTATACCTTAGCAGTAGTTTTATTCAAAGTTAAATACCTATGATATAGATAACGCAATCTGAAATAGATGTGTAAATGAATTATTTTAGCACCCTTTTCTCCTTATTTTAGAATATTAAACTATTAGCTAGCCGTATATAATTGTTTATAAGAATTAAAAAATAATAACATCTAGTAATAACTTGTAACAACGCGTTTTAGAATGACTTAACCCACCGGTAAATCATATCAATTACTTTTTGTTATGGTATACTTATGAAATACTCAACTCGGTCATGGGATACCCACATGATGGCAGATTACTGCTGGAACCTAAAACGAGACTGTTTGAATAAACATTCAAGAAAGTCACGCTAAAGAAGCTTCCGAAGACCCTCTTTGAAATGTAATTGGTTTAGTTGCAAAGTGATTATGTAAATAATGTGTTACATCTCTGTAACATATTATATATCTATCTCTGTTTTTTGCCCCCTGCTATTAACCTGCATATGTATTCGAGTAATTATGTTTTAAGTGTTAAGTAACGCCATTTATATATCTCAACAACTAGAGCTGATAGAGGAAAACTATTGGCATATTTGGATTAAGCGCACTAATTACACTCAGAATCAGCTATAAAACTCTCGGCACCTAGACCACTGTAGACCTGTTTTATTTATTTTGAACTAACATGGGCTCTTCAACGATTTGGGTCATTTTAGCCTCTAAATTTTAAAAGGTAATACTATAAATAAATAAAAGTATTATATTTAAGAGACTGTATTAAACTAATATTTTTTTATAAATATAAAAAAAATCATACTATCACAAAATAAAGAGGTTCAAATTTTTTTCTAAGAAAAATATTATTACATTTGCTTTAGAATTTAGATTCTGAAAACTACCAGCAGAAATCCAAGATTAATTAGTAACAACAAGTAGAGAAAAAAAATTCTTCATAAATCTTTTCAAACCTCTACCAAGGCCCTCCGTGAGCCTACATGCTCCCAGCTCTCTGTGACATAATTTTCAAGGCGGATGAACAGGAAAACGGGTCGGTTAGCATATTTTTGTATCCCAGATTATTTTTTTTTTTTTTTTTTTTTTTTTGTTGAACAAGCGTTTTTCATGTATGCATGGCTAGAAAAATTCAGAGGGTGCCGGGAGGGGGAGGGATGTGTTACAGAGTAACGAATACCCGCTTGCATTCTTTAGCGATCCCTTGTCACGGCAGACCCCTCCACGAATAAACCAACCTTATTTTCTTCTTTCTAAACTCCAGACCTAGATTTTATATTTTATCATTTAAAAAACTAAAATAAATAAATAATGGAAGTATTTTGAAGAGGAAACAATTTTTTTATAAAATGTATTAGTAAATTTATTATAAAAATAAATATTTATTATAAAAATAAATTTTTATAAACCGTATTATTTTTTTTTTCCCTTTATCTTCGCCTCTAACCTTTAGGGTCATTGGCGGTGTGTTCAATTATATCCCTGAAATGGATACAGGGGTAATCGGTTACCCCAGACAATATTAATTTCGCCAAAAACTTGTAGTTAGTAAATTGGTAGTGCTAGGCGGGCTAGGTATTCTTCCATGAGGTTATAAACTTACAAATAAACAAACAGGCAGTCGCATTTTTCCAGTTTGAAGGCATGAAAAAGGTACTTTGGGGTAACCAAATGCCCCTGCGTACATTTATGATTGTAAAATAAATTTAGTATATTATTTCTTTTGTAGTTATGGCGAGCAAAACAACAATAAATTAAGTAGATCCTGACTTCGAAAATACCATTCAATAAAAAGATTGAATGTACAAACGAAAAAACCCGTTTGATTTTTACAATTCCACGAAGGGTGGGTTCGATACTTTTGACAAAATGGTCTATAATTATTCGGTGGCTCATAGACCAAAATATGGCCACTGAGATATTTTTATGGTATGCTTGACCAAGCAGGAATTAACTCATATTTATTGTTTAACTTGGCCCAAACTACGAATAAGCCGGTTAGAAAAACGTTTCTGAAAGAACTTGGCTTACAATTAGCTCGCCCACATATTCTCAGTCGTATATCGAAAAATTTGTCTTCGGAACTTTAGAATGACATTGAAAGCATCTTGAAATCAAATGAAAACTGCTGAACAATGACCACCACCTAAAAAATCGAAATCATCAAGATGTGTCATGTGTAGAAGGAGTCAAGACCAAAAAAAACAAGAAATTAATGTAAAAAATGTAATTAGCCAGTTTGTAATGAACATAAGAGTGGATATTTGTTTAATTTGTAACAAATAATAGTTATATAAATGTAGAAATGTAAAACGTATAATTAAATTAAATTATAATATACCATTTGATTATATGAGTTTTTTTAATGTGGGGTAATGAGTTACCCCACGTATACCTAGACGTATGTAAAGTTCATGTATCCATTCGAGGGATATTTCTTTTAAGTATTTGAACAAAATATCTATATTTTCCTCGTCGTCTTTTAACAATTCACTTAGTGATTTTTCTATTTTTAGTTTTTTCCGGACATCTTTGTATTTTGCAAAATTTATTAGAAGGTGCTTCACCTGCTTGGGGTACATTATCACATTCTTGGCAAGTCCTAGGAGAAGATATTCGTGTGTGAATTGGCAATGTCCAATTCTGATACGACATAATACAACTTCTTCTCTTCTCGAGATTCTCGAGCTTGTGGTCAACTTTTTACATTCTAGTTTTATTTCAGATAGTTTGGACTGTTCGTTCCTCCACCTCAACTCCCAAATTTTGTTTTGGTTTTTCTTCAATTGGTGCAGCCAGTCCTCTTTTGTGACTTCTTTTAGTGTTGTCACATTCTCTGATTCTCCCAGCCTAGCTATATTTTCTGCCTGATCGGCTGCCTCGTTCCCCTATATTCCTTTGTGAGATGGTACCCAAATGAATATTACTTTTTTTTTTCATCGACTCCAGTTCCCACCATATGTTTATTATCTCTCAAATAAGAGAGTTAAAGGGGTTCCGATTGCTGATCGCCGCTAAGATAAGCTATCGTAACTGAAGACAAGTCTTTTGCAGAGTTTGGTCCTTTCTCATGGTTCTCTTTGTCGCATTTGCAAAGAGTTTTGTATCTAAATCCATCAAAAATAAAAGCTGCTCAGGAACTAAAGCCCAGAAATCTTGAACATAGAAGAATGGGGGGGGGGGGGGGTCCGTCAGCTGTGTATTTAGCAACCCTAATAAAGTATTTCTTTAAGAAAATAAAAAAAAATATTTCAGAAAACGTTCGGGCTGAATCAGAGAATCAGATATTTAAGTATCATGATTTAAGACAAATTATAAAATCATATAATAATAGACTCTTGTATCCCAAATTTCAGAAAATAATGTAGGTTTGTTTTTTTATTTTTTTTCCTCATTTTTTTTTAACAACTGATCTATGTAGTTATTATAATTCCGCAAAATCAGTGAACAATTATTCAGAGAGAATACAGTGAAATATTTTATTATTACGGTTCTGGGACAAAATAGGTTAATTTGTGGATTTGATTTATAATTTATATCAACATTAATAATTAATAAATTGTTATTTTCATAGCAAGTAATAAAACAAATATGAATATATAATCGAACACGTGAAACGATTTCACCTGACGAACTCCTTCGACTCCTACAACTGTGACCGACAAGCATTTCATCATTTTCTATACGACTGCCCAATTTTCGACAGTAAAAGATGTAGTATAATAAGAAGTATCCTTCTAAAAGGAAAGGAGAAGGTCATATATAATAATTATAATAAGGAATTGAAAACATTTATAAGTGGAATTGATTTTGAACTTCTTCAAGGAGACCGAGAAAATTGAAAAGTCGGAGTTTTTGATGTTTTGTTTTTATTTTCATTTAGTTTACTTTATTGTTTAATTATTTTTATTATTCATTTTTATTTCAAAAGAACTTTTATCTTGTGTTACGTGTTATATCTAATGTTAGGAATATTATTTGTACTCCATATTTTGTATTATCTTGTTTTTGTTCTTCCCAAAATACCTAATCAATTCTGTACCTAATTATTTCACAAATCTGTATGACTTTAAATTTATAAAAGTGTAAAATCTAATATTGATACATGAATTATGCCTAGTGCATGGAGCATGTAAACCTCAATAAATATACAACTCTCAAACTGTAAGAAAAAAAAAAAAAAAAAAAAAAAAAAAAAAAAAAAAAAAAATATATATATATATATATATATATATATATATATATATATAATGGAATACTAGATGAATAAATATGAGTAAAATTTAATTAATAAGTTTAATTTATATTCACAGTTAATGGTATTTAAATTTAATTTGAAATTCTAAATGGGTAAATACTAAATTATTGCCGTCAGTTAGCAAGTCATTTTTTTTAATTTAACTTGGTATCAACATTTTGAACAGCGCATTAATACATAAAAAAAAAAAAACAAATGATGAAACAAGGGGGCGTCTTTTTAATAAATTATAGTTCCTGCTAATGTTTAAATTATTTAATGTCAATTAGTCTAAATCACGTGTAAGTTTGCATTAATGATAACATTCACCGACTGTGAATCAATGACCAACAACTACTCGTTGGTCGCAATTGTATTTACAATTGTTTCATATTATACGGTCTTGATTTTCCTGGTGGCAACAAACATTACCAGTAAATGGTTATCGTTGCATTATTTATAATAATTATTAAGTATCCTTTCTCAGTCATATCTTTTTTTTAACACAACTTACGTTTGTGTATTGGAGTTTAAATTGACTAAAATTATTTCAAGCGTATATTATGACAAAATAAAAGTTGCACCATATTGGACAAACATTTACCATCTATCTACAACAGTACTGATAACCTTATATCCCTTTTAAATCCAACAGAGAATACAGATATCAATGATTTATTTAATTACTACGATTGCATTAAAAATAAGATCATTCATTATTAATGAATAATTTTAAACAATATACTGTCTTTGTTTACTGAGAAATAAATTATAATTTAGTTGTGATGGGTATAGTTATTAAATATAATATTTAGCAATTAAATATAAATTGCAATTATAATAGCATATTACATAATGTACATATTTAAATTATAATATTAGCATAAATTGTAATATATATATTAAATAATATACGAATCATTATGTTAGTGAAATTATAGATTATTATTTTTTTTTTTAATTTCATTTTATAGTTATGAATTTATAGTAATGTAAGAAATTTCAGTTCCACCATACCCCTGTAAACTGTTTGTGTATACATATATGTACATATATATATGTGTGTGTGTGTACATATATACAGGGTGACATGCTAATCGTGAGACAAACCACCAGTAGATTCTACACCACAAAATGAATAAAAAAGTTCATATTGATCATGGTCCGATTCTCAACCATTTCGGAATAATTTCGCTTTTTATTGATTTTGAAAGATATCACGACCTGGCATCGGAAAACCGGTATATCTTTAAATCTGAAAATTTCTCCGAAAAGCTGATGCACCTTTGAAATCTACATTAATTGTTCCATAACCGAATGGTCATTTCAAATTTTTTGGGCCAATTTTTCGGGTTTTATTTCAGCCAGAACAACAAAATAAGTTAAACATTTTATAAATCGGAAAGTTTTTAACATAATCCAGAGTTTCTAATTTTAGTTTCAGAAGGCAGCAAATTTGAGGGAAAATACCTCAATTATTAACGCTTCTTACGCACTGTTCATTTTTAATTTGGTGTTTCTAAGACCAAGATATGGATGACAAAAAGAGAAAAATTATGGTTCAAGGAATGTTAATGTTTGATAATTTACATTTTAAATTTGAAAAAATCTGGTGCGTGCGCGCAACACACAACTTTCACTTACCAACTTACTAAGATAAGATATTGACGTGTTTTGTTAAATATCATTTCCCAAAGTCACAAATTTTTTTCTACATTCATATCTTATTTTTATTAATCGTTAGAGCCGTTTTTGAGTAAATAAAAAACCCCGTGAAAATGATTCAAAATTTATTAAGTAAAGTCCCCCCTTCGGTTGATCAATTTTGATGAAATGTTGGCTATCACATATTTGGCATATACATACATCAAATACCCAGTTTGGTCACAATCGTGAAAGCCGTTTTTGAGTAAATAAAAAACCCCGTGAAAATGATACAAAATTTATTAAGTAAAGTGCCCCCTGCGGTTGATCAATTTTGATGAAATTTTTACAGACATATCTCGGGCATATAAATAGATCAAATACTAAGTTTAATCAAAATCGTTAGAGCCGTTTTTGAGAAAATCAAAAAAACACGTGAAAAAGTTACAAAATTTATTAAGTAAAGTCCCCCCTCCGGTTAATCAATTTTGATGAAATTGTTACAGTCATATCTCGGGCATATAAATACATCAAATACCCAGTTTGATCAAAATCGTTAAAGCCGATTTAGAGTAAATAAAAAAAACACGTGAAAATGTTACAAAATTTATAAAGTGAAGTCCCCCCTCCGGTTAATCAATTTTGATGAAATTTTTACAGTCATATCTCGGGCATATAAATAGATGAAATACTCAGTTTAATCAAAATCGTTAGAGCCGTTTTTGAGAAAATCGAAAAAAACCTAAAAAGTTATTAATTAAGTACCCCCTCCCTTTGAGCAATTTTGATGAAATTTTTGCTGTCACATCGCGGGCATATACCTACACTAAATACCCAATTTCAGGTTCGCACGGTTTATAGTTCTTGAGCTAGTCTGTTCACACACACACACACACACACACACACACACACACACACACACACACAGACCATTTCGCGGGACTTGGTCATTTCGACTCAGGGGACCCCAAAACGTGTATTTCCGTTGAAAAGCGGAAGTCGGAATTTTTCACGATCGCAATACTTCCACTTACTATATATTACATATATAGGTATGTGAAAGTAATATATAATAATAATTGTTAAAGCCCTAGTGAATTTTAATTCTATTTTTTCCTCTTATTTCATTTTCCCCGTTTAAACCAGGCCCTTTTCTTAGTTATTAATTGATTTTTTTTGTATGTGATAAAATGGTTTTAGAATGTAATATAATGTTTATGTACTGAGTTTTAATGGAATGAAAAATGTTTTTAGATATGTACTAGAGAATGGACAAAGAAGTCCGAAACGTTGTACAAATGTAAGAAAAATAAAGACGATGTAATGTGTTGGATGTATAAAAAAAAAAAAAAAATTTTCCTGGAAAAATACACATAATAGAAAAAAAACCTAAAAAGTTATTAAGTAAAGTACCCCCACCCTTTAAATAATTTTGATGAAATTTATGCTGTCACATCGCGGGCATATACCTACACTAAATACCCAATTTCAGGATCGCACGGTTTATAGTTTTTGAGCTAGTCTGTTCACACACACACACACACACACACACACACACACACACACACACACACACACACACACACACACACACACACACACACACACACACACAGACCATTTCGCGGGACTTGGTCATTTCGACTCAGGGGACCCCAAAACGTGTATTTCCGTTGAAAACCGGAAGTCGAATTTTTTCACGATCGCAATACTTCCACTTACTATATATTTCATATATAGGTAAGTGAAAGTAAAAAAAAACTAATACAACTCACCAATATCTTTAAAATAAATTTATTTTTAATAATTTTATTTATGTTCAAATTGGAAGCCGTTCTCTGCAACACACAAACGTGCCCAATTTCTCATACTCCCAACTGTCACACCAACTCACAACTCACACGTCGAAGTTCTTCAGCAGCGGCAAGATCCTTGCTCGCAAATTTTCTATGTTTCTGCAAATTGTCACTTCAGTGCGATAGATTAGTTCCTTCAGATATCCACAGACGAAACATTACATGGTGTTGAGATCAAGAGAACTTGGTGGCCATAGAACTGTCCCATCACGGCCGATCCACGTTTCGAATGTTCTGTCAAGTACGCCTGAACTATTCTAGAGGAGTGAGGGTGAAAAATTATGCTGATTAATAAATTATAATTATGCTGAAAAATTATGTTTCTCCTCAATTGTAAAAGAAGGTCCTCCAGCAAGGTGGGCAGCGTGTTTCCGATAAAATTTAAATAAATTGGGCCAATTAATCTACCCGGAAAATCTAATTGTAAGTAGGGACCGATGAGTACATCTCCAATAACTTCCGCCTAAACACTGATTGAAAAATGCCTTAGGGAATACAGTTTTTCTCTTTTTGTCATCGATATCGTGGTCTTAGAAACACCAAATTAAAAAAAGAAGAGTGCGTTAAAAGCGCTATTAAATGAGATATTTTCCCTCAAATTTGCTGCCTTCTGAAACTAAAGTTAGAAACTCTGGACTACGTTAAATACTTTCCGATTTATAAAATTTTTCACTTATTTTGTTATTCTGGCTGAAATAAAAGACAAAAAATTGGCCCATAAATTTTTAAATGGCCATTTTATAATTGAAAAATTAATGTAGATTTCAACGGTGCTATCAGCTCTTCGGAAAAATTTTCAGATTTAAAGATATCACGGTTTTCCGATGCCAGGTTGTGATATCTTTCAAAATCGATAAAAAGCGAAATTATTCCGAAATGGTTGAGAATCGGACCATTGTCAATACGAAC
The DNA here is from genome assembly GCA_911387785.2 of Aelia acuminata. NCBI lineage: Eukaryota > Metazoa > Arthropoda > Insecta > Hemiptera > Pentatomidae > Aelia > Aelia acuminata. The sequence continues at coordinate 23,341,944 of OU426984.1, read as the reverse complement.
TTTTTTATTCATTTTGTGCTGGAAAATCTACTGGTGAAGTTTGTCGCACGAGTAGCATGTCAACCTGTATATATACATATACATATACTTGTTTTTTTAAACAAGTAACTTACAAAAAAAAAAATTATACAGTAATACAATAAATAAATATCAGTTTTATACATGGGTATAATATTATATCATAATTATACAGTCGATAATTTACCATTTCCTTACAATAGTTCATCTAATTTTGTTATGCGATGCTTAAATGACGATAAAAATAATTTTTATTTTCGCTTCTCGGACTCTTGGCTAATATCAAATGTAGTGTCGAAAGACAATATAAAACAGTTCATGTTCCAAAATGATTTAAAATATGTTTCAAAAATGAAAACGAAGCCAAAATAACCGAACACAAGAAGGAAATCTGTTTTCGCTCATCTTAACTTGAGCTGTCATTCAGCCTACTTGGAAACTTACTTACTCCAAACTCCACGGCTTCGACAGATCCTGGGCCTCAATTTCCTCCGGTATCCCCAAAGGAACAGCCAACTAACTTGTCTCCCCCGCCTTCACCTCAGCGGCTTACATCCCCCGACATCTCTTAGGCCTTTGGTTACGTATATTGCTTCTCCGTCCTATCTCCCAGACATCACATTCTTTTGTTTTTTAATTTATTTATTTTTTATTTAATCGTTCTATGTACCCTTATCATATACTTATGAAGGGGATTATTTTAGAGGTAAATGTCAGTTATACTTATCCGCCGGACGGGACAGGGGGACATTTTGCCAGGAGGGGACTGTTTTTATATATTTTATATATATTTTATATATATATTCATATTTTATATGGCAGGAGGGGACTGTCCCCCCAATGTAAAAAAACGATTTTATCCGAGTGTAGCAAATCAAATTTAATAAAAATATAAATTTAAAATATTAGTTAATTACAGCATAATCTATTGATTTATTTCTCCATCTGATTCTTTATTTTCACAAATTGGCGCCGTGTCGCTTTTTATAAGTTCATCGTCAGCCTTTTTTATATTAGATGAATTGTATCATTTTTATTTCTGCTTGAACTGAATTGTTTTATAAGTTCTTTAACAAAGTTGGATCTCCGGAATTTGTCTCCATTTCTGTTTCAAACCAAGCAGCTTGATCCTACTTTCAATCCTACCTTCGTTGAACCTTATTGGAGTTGATGGACTTCAATGATATTAGTAGGATCAGGATCAGGAGAACTTGGATAAAATTCAATCTAGATATCTCGGCCCGCATCCATGAAGCCTGATAACGCTTGATTTTTTTTTTTTTTAATTCCTTTAAGTAAGTTTGTTTTGTTTGAATATTGTATGAATGAATGTACGTATGTACATTGGATTGTGTATGGAATACATTTTTTTTTCCGGTTGGCGCAATAGGCCAAATGAGACCTTTGGCCGCGCAGTGTGCTCTACTTACAGACATTTGTGTTGCTTGCGGGAGCACAGACAGCCTAGAGGGGGTAGCCCAACCATCACGTTGCTGCAAGCCATGGTCACCATGGTGAAGCGGCAGACTGCCCTTAGCTCCATAACCAATCCCATTGGGGCCAATTTGGCAGTGTCCTTCCCACCGATGGCGTCAGCTCTCTCGAGTTCAAGGACAGTACCAAACTGGTCTATGTCCAAGCATTAAGCTCAGAGTCAGCGGGCCCTGAGGACCTATATTTCTTTCCCTGAAGCATACCGTCCTTGTACCAAACCTCCGGGCGGTTACTGATATCCTGGAAAACCACCCCACGATTCTCGATGAGATACACGGGGAAGGTACATCACTCCTACGCCCGGTCGTTGTGAGTCACCTCCAGTAGGCTGACGGGCCTGACGTTCCCGGGGGTGGGAGTAGGCTTGGACTGCGTGGCGTTCATTGGTGGGTGGTCACACGAATGGAGTAACTTATGCGGGGGTCAGACTTATTGTCCAAATCGCAGGATCTCAATGATAAAATATCCATATTTATATCCTTTGACTGAAACAGCATAAAACTGTTACTTCAAACTTATTTTAATCAGAGCTGAGGAGTATTTCCGAAGAACCGGATTAATGTTCCTGTTGGATATTTAATTTATGTTGTAGAGTTTTGTTGTTTTTTTCATTAATATATCTTCGTTTCTTTTTTTTCTTTTTTTTTATATGACTATTAAATGTCATTTTTCCGACTAAAAAGTAAAATCTAGATGTAAAAAATAATAACAAAATACAAAATTTCAAGAATTTAAAATATTTTAAATAGATGAATTATTTATTATACGCTTAAACAAAATTAGTGATTTAATAATCAGATTATATTACAATATTTCCTCATAGCTAATAAATTTTATCATATTGAAATTTCCTTGTTAATAATGAATAAGGATATAAAGGCAATTTGATAGCTGATTGGAAATTGGATTGAAAAACAAAATCAATCAAGCAATAAAAAGTTAATCTGCTAAATTAAATTAATTTAAAAAATAAATTATTATATGCATATATATCAAGTTTTAAACAAAAAAAAATTAATTTATTTTAATATTTTAATCTTATCTAAACTAAATGAAATCGGCAGTGGTTGAGGGGGGTTGAGGAAATTAAATAGACCAACCAGGAACCAGATTTATTTTAAATTTAAATAAATATTCCCCCACTTCTGAATTCAATATCTTTCTTTAATATATCCCACTGTATTTTTTCATTTAAAATTTGTTACGATATGAAACCAATATTTTTGGTCTACTATATTTTCTCATATTTTCTAAAGATTGGAATACATTGTTGGATATCGTACTGCAGCATGGAAGAATTAATCTTCTCTAAATGTAGTTTTTTAGTGAAAAAGTTTTTTTTTTTTTTAAATTTAATTTAGACCGTATTTCCTTTATGAATTTATATTTATGGAATTTATTTATACACTTCTCCAATCATGTCAAAAAATAATTACGTTTCGAAGAACCTCGTTGGGTTGTTGTGCAATAGTTTTAGATACTAGTGATTTAAGGCGTCACCACGAAACTTACCTCCCCAATTCCCATCAGACTTTTCTGCTGATTTATTTTTTGTGTGTTAGTTAATTTTTTTTTTTTTTGCGTTTAATTTTTGTTCTCCTTATTGAAATTTTAAGAAATTTCATTTTTGTTCATTCAGTATGTACGGGCGTGATACTAATTTAGCGGACTTCCATCGCACACTTTTCCTTTCAAACGGGTCTTAATTACGTTAAATCGATCTCAAATTTAAACTTAAACTCACTCAAAAAGGATAACCCAAATATTTCCAGTGAATTTTGGGACCAGACTAACGGTTGTTTTCAGGGGAGCCACACTAAATGGCTCGAATTTTAAGAAAAGGTTCAAATTTCTGTTTTCACAAATAAAACTTTCATAAATAAAAAAATTGCTATTTATTATAAATGAAATGTTCTTATTTACTCTTCGATTTCCATTAATAAGAAAAAACTAGTGCCTTATCAGTGGGCGTCAGGTTATAAAAATCAAGGTGGATCGCAGTCCATAGAGAGGCACTAAATCAATGTACCCGATTTTTTTTCTTTTTCTTTTTAACTCATTTACCAAGAACATATATGGTTAGATTGATTAAATATGTATTATGATTTTTTTCAAAATTTTAAAATAAATATAAAAAAAACCTAATTACATATTTATAACAATTGGTAATTACTTTCCGTTACGTTTAAATTGGTTTGATTGTTGAACAATTATTATTTACGCGTTATTTTACAACTTGCTTAAGCCCCCAAACCTCACAAAATATGGCGACAACCACAAAGAGAGCTCCGGTTAACCAAGGAATGGAAGCTCTAAGGAGATTTGCGGGGTCTCCTTGCCCATAATCCATCGACCCTAACTTAAACAGCCTCTCCGGTTTAATCGGATGGAAAAACCCAACATATAGCAAACTCTTCTGGCTTTATCGTCTGTATTACGTCTATAAATCCCTTACTTTTATATTTTTCCTAACGTATATAATAATAAAGTATATATACTTACTTTCTAAGATACAATACCATTTCTCTGAGTATTGATAACTTCCAAGTACCGAAAATCTATTTATATCGACTTTATCAATTGAAATCTCGAATTTCTATTAGAGAAATGTATGTGTACTACGATGTTTCGAATAAAATTTTCATACATATCAAAACAAAAGTTACATTTAAATATATGAATAATAAAAAGAAAATATAGCATTGCTCCGTTACAATACAAAAGATATTTCCTCCGGGATATGGGCTCTGCTCATTGTTTGTTTCACATCCGGCTTCTGATTTTTGCATATAACTCCAAAAAAATTCATCGCCGAGAAAATTGAATCAGTCGTTAAAAATCTATTTTCATTTTATTTTATTTACCCGATGAGATACCCGACAAGCTCAGTAGATCTATCTGCTTTTATAGATCCTTGAAATAATCTTTGTCAGGAAGAACTCGACAAATCCTTGACATTGAAAAATATCTTCCCTTAACCAAAGCAGTACGTTTTGGCGTAAAAATTTTGTTTGCCTGTCACTGTCAAAGAATCTATAGAAGATTTGAGTGAAGAGTTATATTGTTTGATATCGTTTCACAGGATAGAAGAATCAATCTTCTCTTATTGTAGTTTTTGATTGAAAATGATTCTTTTTTTTTTTTTTTTTTTTTTTTTTTTTAGAGTGGACTATATTTATTTGCTTTTCCTATCATGTCGAAAAATAATTATGTTTCAAAGTTTTGTAAATTAAATGTCTTAACTGTGAATATTGCTCATTTCAACCTTATATTGTATAATGTATAAGTAATCTATACCTCCAGTTTTTTTTCATTTATTACAAAATATATGTAGGCTTCTAAGTATTTTGTATAGTAATTACAAAAATACATGGTTTTTAACTATCTTTTGTCTTCCATAATCAGGAGAAACCCTACATTACAAAAAAATGTTTTAAAAAAAACAATTATTTTTTAGATTCATGGAATGAACATAAATTTAAAAAATCATGGAAAATGTATTATATGTAGGGGAGAAAATAATTTAAGTTAAGGAATTTTCTTTATACAAAAGTAAAAACGTATTTTTCACTTTTCCGACGTTTTTGGACAGTTAGACAATGATACCAAGAGGCAGTTCTCATTATACAAAATTTGTAATAATTATAAACATTTATTTAATTTTAAATATTAAATACATTGTTGACGAACACATTCAATGTGCTGAATAATTACCTGTAGGTAGCTGACCTCAATTTAACTTAAATGTATAAATTGCTAATAGTATAAGAGTTTATTGTAGATTGTACATTGAGATTAATAAGAGTATATATTAAGAATTTATGTATGAAAAGTTAGCTGCTTTAGATTAATTTATTATAAGATTTTTAGCTCTTGATGGTTCGCTGAAATATATATGAGTTGTTAAAGAAACTGTGTGTGATTTTTCTTTAACCATAATTAATTAATAAGTCCCCCCCCCCCAATTATCTTTGCGCTTATATATTTTTTTCATTTTAAGAATATTTTTTTAATGAATCTTACTTGGTTTTTTATACATTTGTTTGTTTAAAGTCAATTTATACCACTCTTTGACGGGTACTTGACATCGTACAGGCTCGGGACCTCCATTTTACGTCCTATCCGAGTGACGGCCAAGGATTTTCTACTCCCTCAGCGAAATCTAGGCAGATCGCACTAAATCCTAGGGCGATCTTTAGTATTGTAGGTTACCATGCTAACCACTATACCACAGGTTACCCCTTTTATACATTTAAAATTATTTTAAAATCATAATATAGGGTAAACCAGACAGTTATTGACACTCAGTACAGTAATTGACACCCCAAATTTAACTTAAAGAAATAAGTAAACCAGTCCTAATTTTTTTTCAAGATATACATGAATCTAATGTTTGAAGGGTCCTCTAAGTCATCTATGATTTAAGACTTTAACAAACTAACCATAGGGAAAATTTTACAATTAAGTCCACAGGGTGTTAAAAGTTTTTGCACTTTTAACAATAAATATTGTCATATGGTAAAACTATTGAATTTTTGATCCAAAAAAAACCTCTTGAGTCTTTATAAGGATAGATAAAGAGGAGCTAAAGGAAGTTTCAATTTGATCCCTTCATAAGAAGTATTTTTTTAAATTTCACCACAGAAATTTAGTCTTAGGATATCAGTAACTGTACGGTTTTCCCTAATTACTAATTACTGAACAAAAAAAAAAAAAAATAACCAGAAGAAAAGTATAATTAACGCGTTACAGGCGAGGTCAGTGACCGTCTACTCTTCGGAGATAGTAACGACCGAGCGACTAGCCCCATTGTTGCTTTATGCAAATCTCGAAATGGGGAAACATTTCCTCTTAGATTTTCCTCATGGCTTCCTCTAGTTGTTGAGCCCTATAACTCTCTGCTTTCATTTTTCATATTTTGAGGATTAATTGGCATCGTCGAATCTCAGATAGATAAGTATTTTATTTTTATTTCAAGAAAACTAATGTCTTGTAAAAATATTACTTTTACAAACAGAGCGAAAATTTTCACAATTGATTCTAATGTGATTTAAAAAATAACCTAAAGCAAGTATAATAATAAAATGAATTATTTCTCTAGTCAGGATAACATAAATTGTTGTTATTATTATTTTTAAACCTTTTTTGTAAGGAATGATAAGATTGGCCTTGCTCGGTATTCGAACCCGGATTTCCTAATCACTAGTAAAGCTGTCACTGGATCTACCACACACACATCTGGTCAAAGCCAAGGCCAATCTTTTGTATTCTAATAAAAAAAAATATTTAAAAATTATACTAACAACAGTCAGGTTATGATGACAAGAGAAACATTGAATTTATATTTTAAAAAAAATTCACAATAGTCAAGAAACCTTACTAAATGGACAAATTGTCCTCTCCCCCGAATAATTCGCAAAATTTGCGAGATCTGTGGGGAAGAAGTCAGTAAGAGAAAGGATTGACTTGAGCGGGATATGTGCCAGGTAGCTACAGTGACAAGAGCGCCTTACTAGTGGTAAGGAAATCCGGGTTCAGATCACGGTCAAGGCTAATCTTTTCTCTTCATACCAAAAATATTTAAAAATGATTAATAAGCATATCAATCGATTACAAGAATAATACGGAACCTTTATTATCAATAATAAATATATAAGTAATTTCAAACAATGATGGTTGATATATCACTGGTGTTTGGTCAAAAAGGGTTAAGTCATCGAATGTGAAGCTTAAACAAGATTTGCCAAGCTATTTAAAATCATTGAAAATTCTTTCTGATTGTATTTCTTTATTCCAGAATAATAAATAAGACTATATTCTTTCAACAGAAATTATGAATTTTAAGAAGAGGAGACAAAAAATGTTTTTATGACTTAACCCCTTCTGCCCAAACTTGAATGGTATAATATCTGCATTATAATTAATCTAAATAAAACTAGAATTTTAATCTATGTAAATAAAGATAAAATTATGTTTGTTTGTTTTTTCGTTTGTTTATAGAAATCCATACCGTTTGTCCTAAAAACTCCAAATTTCGTTCAATGGTTCTTTTATAACAGGTTCTTTCATATTCTTTATTGTTATAAAAACCGTTATGATCTCGCTTTACATAGGTTTTTTACGAAATCGACCGTTTCATTAGAAAAATGAAATTTCCCGGGTGAAACCGGGATATACAGCTAGTCTTGCATAAATAACAGAATAAATAAATACTTAGAATACAATACGGTAAATACAGATTTTGGTAATTGTGTTCAGAGCATCTGCAATATTGGTCTATCAGTCCGCCGGGAACTTAATGTGTTTGTATGTAAAATTTAATACAATTAAAATAACCCATATTCAAATATTAGCCCCTTCATTATAAGCCCCTTATGCTTCCAAATTCCTTGGCATCTGAAAAGAAGATATCGAAGAGACCTTTTAAGTTAGAAATCTTAGTTGAGTGCTATCAATGGGTAGTTTCTCTCTATGATTTTTCTTATGATCTTTGTTAAAATTACATTTAATGAATTTATTAAAAAAAAAAATTTAATAAATTTGTTTAACGTCACTTATACCACGACGGCTATTCGGACGATGCTACGGTGTGAGTCTTAAATTTTATAATTAGGATAGAGGTCTTTAACGAGTACCTGACATCGTACAGGCTCGGGACTTCCATTTTACGTATCCGATGGACGGCATAGCCAAGGATTTTTAACTCCCTTTATACAATCCTAGGGCCACCAGACCGGGTGCGAACCCGCAACCTCTAGGTGCCTTTACACTCTACGAACCCCACCCTCGAACAGGTTCTCCCTCGAACCTTGCCGTACCGGCGTTAAACGAACAGCGCATCGGCCTTGGTGTATACTTTAAGCGAACCAATATGGCTGACGCACCCAATGCTAGCTTATGATTAAGAAACAATATCCCTTATCAATATATTTTATATTATCTGAAAAATAAAAAAAAATAGAGACGAATTAGAACGGCGCACTAATACCACAAACAACTCCTGTCACTTGGGAAAAACCAAAATCAAAAGTGACACTAGTGCTACCCCCAAACACAGGCGAACAGATGAAGTATCTAGAACACCCGAACAATCGACGTGAAGGCTGCTCGAAGATGCTGTTCGAAGGTAAAGTTCGTACAGTGTAAAGGAACCTTCTAATGTTGTAGGCTGCTAAGCTAGCCACTACATCACATATATCTATAAATTTAAGGAAGATGTTAATTTAACCTATGTCTAATTTGTACTGAAATATTAAAAAACGTGCAAAAGATGTAGAATCAAAAGAAATTTATAACGAATATGTTACAAGCGAGTTAAAGTCACCCGAAATAAAAAAAAAAAAAAAAAAAAAAAAAATGAAGTATACTAAGGGCGGAAGGGCAACCCATTTTTACATAATTTAGGGATACAGAAGGACCCTTTCAAAGTGCCTCTTCTTTTTTTCATTATCCCCAAAGGGATTGAAAGGAGTAAATGTAAGGGGAAACATGCTTCCGAGGAAACGGCGAGTGAGAAACTGGCAAAAAAAAATACTTCACAATCACTTCATCAAAGCCTCACAGGAATCCCGTTTTCGATTTACCCTCTAGAATATTCCCTTTAGACCCGACGTCGATTCCTTCCCCCACCCCCTTTTCTATGCTATTTGTCAGTATTTGAACAACTTTTTTTTTTTTCAATATAGTTGATGACTGTTATGGTATATATTCTTATATAACTATGAACGTAAGCAAGTCGAAGGATGTTTACATAAAATAATCATGCATTTATGAAGGTTTAAAAGCAGTCAAAAGGTCACAATGTTCTATGAGATATATCACTGGCGTTTGGGCAAAAGGGCTTAAGTGTCATTTTTATGAAAATGTGGTTTTTGTGGCTTCTTGTCAAAAACATCTATCTGTTTTTAATGGTTCAATCGGCTTAAGTGAAATCAGCTTACTAAATGGTGTAATTAAGCTGTCTTAACGGCACAAGTCTTATTTGCTATTTGGCAATGACCCAAAGGGGTTAAGTGACACTTGATAAAACTTACATCCTTTATGCAAAGTGTGCAGATCAAAAGGACCTATGGAGTTATGGCAATTCTAAACCCTTTGGATTTGATCCACAAACATATGTCTGCTACCTAGTTCTTCTTAAGCAGCATGCATTAATTTTGATGGAAAAACAACCGATTTGGATCTAAGATAATTATGCATTTATTAAATCTTGTAATATTTATCTTCTAACACAATGGTTGCAGTACGACAATGACCTACGAAGTATTGGTTTTAAATGCAGCCTGAATAGTGAAGATCCCTTTGATTATGTTTCATTTAAAAGAAGAGGCCGATAGCCAAGCACGTTCACGTTGAAAAATACCTACAGCGAGCCAATCCCAATATCCCAAGGAAAAGAAAAAATATCTACTAGATCTTTTACAACTAATTCCCCCCTGCTTCCACGATTTTTACAGAAACCTTATGTGTAATAATGATGAAGATATTGACCCTGATTTATAGATCATTAACTTCATCAAGAGTTTCAATTTTAAACTAATAATGTACCTTTAGATTGATTTTTCATCATTTTTGTAATTTATTGTATATCTTTAGTCTTAACACGTTTTTATATACAATCATAATATCAATATAAAATAAAATATTTTTGATTTTTCCAAACTTTTTGACACCCCTAGGGCATGGTCCATTTCTCATATCCTTGGTAAAAAGGAATTAAGTTGATTATTGTTATGTACAAAACGCTAATGAGTTATGATCAGAAAGCCATAAGAGACAAAAATATAAGATACAAAGGCCTTAAATGCACTATATATAATAAATAAATAAATAAATAAATGAATAAATAAAATAAGAATAAATATAAAATAAGAATAAAAATAAATAAATAAGAAATATTTTGTTTAAATTCTTATTTCGCTATAATGGTTAGCCTCTTATGAGATAATATAGTGGTGATTCATGAATAAAGAAATCCTTAGACAGGATTTAAAATGATTTTTCAAAACTTTGAAAAATCGTTCTGTAAACTTCACATTCCAACACTTTTGCCTAAACCTATTTTTTTTGTGATATATAAAAATAAATAAAATAATAAATTTTAAATAAATTATACAATATATATAAAATTAAAAGATATAAAATTATAAATAAATAATACTAGCTGCATTATTCGCAAGCATTCGCACTCTAACCTACTTAAATCCCAGTGTACTTAATTAAACTACACCCCCTGTATTTAGTATCGTATAGAGCGTATTTAGTGCGTCATACACATAGGTGAAGGTTGCAGTCAAGAATAGTTATGTTTAAATTGTAGATTATTTATTTTTTGAAACATAAGTTTAAGGTATTTACGTAGTATTAACGGGTTTACAAGACCTCTTTGAACACTATGTTTGAATTAAGATATGATCATCTGTGATTCTTTGTTGATAGGTTTGTTTTACACAGGTATAGACTGATTGTATTGACTAAAATCGAATGTTTTTGCTTGTAACTTGCAAACGACGGCGACAATCGGAAGACGAAAAATGTTCGTCTCGACAAACTAAAAAAAAATGACACCTTCCAAAAAGTCCTGCGACCTTCTTGAGATTTTCGCTGAGAACTGAAATTTTTCGCTTACAACTCGCAATCGAATGGGTTAATCGAAGAAATGTATATGACCGAAAATTTAGAGACCTCTACGTTCTAAAATAATAAAAAGTGAATTTAAAAAATTTTTTTTAACGAATTTATCTACAAAATATTTGATATAATTATGGTATAAACCTATATTTTGTCATCATAATAAATTCAAATTTGCTGATTTGAGGATTGTTTTAATTTTTATTAATCGTATTTTCCGGATGACCTTTGAAAAATCCGAAGTTTTAGTGCATCATTTTTGCGGAACCATAAATTTGTGAGTACTTTGTCCAAATATTATAAGCACATGTATTTAGATTCTGTCTGATTTTTAATTTTAACGATTTAGAAAGCAACTAGTACAATATTTTCAGTCCTTTGTTTAGTCCCAGTCTTTTCATTTCCAGGTGATATAAAAAAAAAAAAATCAAAAAATCATTGAAGTGTTAATGATTACTTAGCAATTCAAATATTTGAGGATTTTATTTTTTCATTTAGCCCCAGTTAGTCTGGATAAACTGGATTGTACTGTACTTTGAAACATCAAAAAATGTGGGTATAAAAGTAAAACTCCGTTATATCATTATAATATGTAATATTATATCCGTATTTCCCTCCATAATATATATAAATATATATATATAATTTTTTTTTTTATTTGATTGTTTTACAAATTGATGACCTGACAATAGTGATTAAAATTTTAGGATACAATTTCTTTTTTATACATACACTTATGGTTGCTGTTATTTTAAAAATATCCTTGAAAACAAAATTGACAACCTAGAGTTTTAGGATAGCCACCGCTGTTGAAGTCCCAAAGCATTTCCGCGCAGGCCACTTTTTGTTTGATATGTCAAAGCAAACACTGCGAACAGCGGATTCGGTTTTAGCTCAAAGGAATAGTTAGTGTGTCTAACGTAGTCAATACAAACACGCTCTGAATTCCTCTGTTGATATAACTTCAATCAAGTATCAAAGTCCATGTATTTGGGATATCGGTTGTATCGGAACGGTTCGGTGGGCATTGTGCGTTGGTGACAGATGTAAATCATTCCATGATCTGTTACAGACTGCTATTGAACTAAACACTCACATTCGGGAGGTTTTAGTTCTTAGGACATACAAAGAGTGGAACATCGATAATCCGAAATTAATCTATATACTGACTTACAATAGTATATCCACATACAATATAAAGACACTTTATAAACGATTCCATACTCACACGATCATTTCAAACGACTGATTAGAGACACGGCAAAAGCTGATACGCCCATAAATAGGAGATTAAGAAGGTGCTGGGTGAGAGATCTTTAACCTTACGGCCTGTTAACCTTAATTAGTTTAGCGAAATCATTGGCTGATTGTCAAAGTTTGTTGACAGGCGCGAATTAAAATATGAGGCCAAAATAAAAAATATTATACTAAAAACATTGTAACACTTATGTTGATTAAACAATTTTTATTAAACGTAAATAATAATTTAAAAAGTATCAATTTGTAACGATATAGTAACACAAATGTAACCATTCTTGAGCTACATTGACTTGAGCTTCAGAACAACAAGATGGTACTTGACCAGTTAGCTCCAACTGGTAGTCCGCGCCAACAAGTCTAGAACTCTTTAAAATCATATTGTTTGTTTTGTTGCACGTTAAAATATTTAAAACCAAATTTAGATGTTACCAAGGAACCTGTAGGGTTGAGGCAACCAAATAATCTAATAAATAAATTGTATCACGGCTTTCTTTAGGAGATAGAACTAATACTCGGCGCTGAAAGTAATCTAAAATTAGATCGAGTATTAAGAGATTCATCAATCAAAGATATGCTGTATAGTGTAATGTACAGTGAAATAATGTATAGTGTAAAGTGAAACACAAACATATGATTTAAAAGAGTTCTAGACTTTTTGTTAGAACAGTTACCAACTGTTCTAGTACATGTTCGTGACTCTGAGAATCTTCTACGCTTGTCGGGAACCTTCCAGATTGTTCTAATTCAGACTAACTGTAAGGAGCGATGGATTGTAGTATTCGTCTTGCACTGAACATCGAACCATAAGGTTAATTTTGTGTTACTATGTGGTTATATGTTGATACTTTTAGTAACACTGTTAATTATTTTAATTGTTTTTAAATATAACACTTAATTGCTTGTCTAGCATAGTGTATTATTATTTTCATCTAGTAAAAATTGTTTAAACCCACTAAAGTGTTACAATATTGTATAGTTTTATGTATATTATTTCCGGATTATGAGAAAAAATTGAATATGAGAAACGGACTATAAGCGTGAGGTCCCGTCGAGTGCATTCTAGAATGTTCTGATTCAGACTAAATATAAGGAGAGACGGACTGGAGAGTTAGTCTTGCTCGGAGATCGTGTCATATGGTTATGTTTGTATTACAGTGTCGTTAGAAGTTGATACTTTTTTTTAACCTTATTAATAATTCGAGTTCGTACTGTTTGTTCGTCATTGTGTATTATTATTTTCGTCTAATAACAGTTATTTTAACCAACAATATTGTATAGTTTTATATACATTTTTGTTAATATATAGAGCAGAAGTTGTTTCCATGCAACATTTTTCCGGAATAACCTACATGACCCATAAATAATTAACCTAAACTACAGAAGAATACGACGGATTTAAATATTGAGTAAATCTTCAAAAACTGGCTGTATGGACTTATTCAATGCCAATAAAAGATTAAATAAATAAAAAAACATTTTTCCGGAATATGAGAAAAAAAATTTGGGATTCGCACATGTCTGAGCACTAATACACCGTTATTAGCGTGAGGTCCCATCGACTTTCCGTTTGCTGTCAAGAATAACTGTTCGAATTCCCTCTACGCTTGTCTGGAACGTTCTAGAATGTTCTGATTCAGACTAAATATAAGGAGAGACGGACTGCTATAAGGAGAGTTAGTCTTGCTCGAAGATAGAGTCATATGGTTATGTTTGTGTTACATTAGGTGGTAACACATTGTGTTAACACTTACGTTGGTTAAAAATAATGTATTCAAAGAAGAATTATGTTCAATGCCACACAGATTATGATAACACAAATATTGAAGCAGGTTACAAATATTATCAATTTGTAATTTATTTGTAATGCCAGCGTAGTGTATGTTACTCGAACATCGTAGTCACAAACATGTACTACGTTAGTTTGTTCCAACTGTTAGTTCGTTAAAACAAAAGGTCTAGAACTATTCCAAACTATACAATTTTTTGTTTTTGTTTAACGTTACACTACTGTAACTATATTTTATATAATATATATTTTTAATATATGTTATATACTGTTCTTAATATACCAAACAGGAGATGTTTTCATATAACATGTTTTCGGACTATGAAGAAGAACAAATTGGGATTTGCACATGTCAAAGCACTAATACATCGTTATTAGCGTGAGGCCCAATCGACTCGCCGCCGACTACCGTCAAGAATAAAGATTTTCTTGTCAATCCTTTTAAGAGCTATTATTTTCCAATGTATTTGATTATTGGAGTAGGAGAGATCCGGCAGAATAAGGGCAGGAGAATTAATGGAAAACCGATACCGGAGCAGGATTCTTCTCCCTTGGCTAATTCTTTACTGTCCTCGTTCCTTGTAAGAACCCTTTGAACAATTGTACCAAGTGATTTCTTTCAAGTATTCAATTACACTACTCCAACAAGCTTAATTTGTACAATTTTTTTGCTTTTCGTTTTTGTTTTTTTTTTCTTAAGAAGCCCTTTAATTAAAATTTTCGACACAAATAAAAGTAGGGTTCCACTGCAGTGAAGGAGGACTTAACGAGATAACTTAAAGGTTAAAGGTTAGTTTGTTAAATGTTAAGGGCTCGTTGAAGTACCACTAGGTACTTGATGACCAAAGACCTTGGAAGTGATATGGTCTATATTAATCCTCTACCTCTGGGATTACTCTTACTCAACTCTTATTAAAGTTAGCCGTGTTGGAGAAACTTAATGTGACCAAGAAGAGACTTATGTCTTTGGACTATATATAATTCAACTAGAAAAAAAATTGCATCTTTATATATATATATATATATATATATATATCTTTATATATTATATATATATATAAAACTTGGCTCATTGTGTGTAGTTTTGTCCAACTTGAAAGATAGGATAGTTCTTATGTCGATTATTGGCCTCAATATTTCTTTTATTGCAAATTAAATGCTTTTTATCAGACTCATTTCAAAAGCACCTTGGTGCGTGATATTAACAAACCTTACATACTGACTTCCATATTCCAACAGTCGACCAACACATCAAGGCTCTTTACAAACGTTTCCACACTAACCTACACGGATATATAAACTTACTAATCACAGATATGGCCACAGATCTCCTCCTTTAACCGACCTGAATAACTGAATCAAGCCAGACGAGAGGTACTGTTGGGTGCCATCCTTCCCAATGCCTAACATGTCATTATTTGCAATAGTATACCATCTGCTGATTGTCGGTATATTGTTGACAGGCGCGGATATACAAATGAAGGTAAAAAAAAAAAAAGATGCTTATTATAATATTTATTAGTGCTTATTTTCATATTTATTAATGCAAATTAAATACTTTTATTGCAAATTAAATGCTTATTATAGTATTTATTAATGCTTATTATAATTGAGTGTGATTATTTTTAAGTTCTATAAAAGTTGATTTATTGCCACTACACCTTATTATATTTAGGGTGGGTAAGCCATCCAGTAATCAAATTTATTTTTCTTGCTTGGAATAGGAAACTCCGTGTTGTCACGTGTGAGGAAAAAATCGAATCTATTTGCTTCAACAAAAGACATTTTGATAACCTGTTTCAGGTAGAACCTACCGATATCTAACCTCTAATGATATCTAAACTCATGTCTTATATTCTGAATTTAGTTATATGCATTATTATATTATTATAATTATATATTATTATTATTATTATTATTATATTATTATTATATATTATTACTAGCATTCCCCGTCGCGGCTTCGCCCGCGAGCCTTTAAAATCAATTCTGTGACCAGTATCTTGGTATTGATCTAATATAATATGTTAAATGATGTTAAGGAGATTTAGTAGAATTTGAGCTTCCGTTAGGTGGAATGTTGGAGGGGGAAGCTGCCGGCTAGGTAGAAGAGACGGAGACGCGCAATGGAGAGAGTTCACTAAAACAAAAAATGACTTACTCGTCGTGAACGCTTAATTTTTCGGCTGCAAAACATGGTTTTCGACGCCCAATAGGGCCTTTCGAGTTTAACTCGTCGTATCCAATTCTTTAAAATGAGTTCTAATTAGATATATTTTCTCGAAGTTCGAAAATAAATGTCCGTTAGAGTTAAACGACAATTTCGCCATTTACATTTTAGATATTCTTAGGGGTTACATTTTTGATATTCCTTTCTTAGTGGTTACCTACATCGCTTTTAAAATCTAAATTCCGAAGTTTCTAATCATAAGTAGTTTTTGGTCTGCGTTCATTCTTTTAGTCAGGACAAAGCCTCTTATACATATGGAGAAGTATACATATATATGGAGTAGTATATATACATGGAGAAATATATGGAGAAGAGATCGAAATAAACACGCACCATCCCCAATCATGGGAATCACAGTGTGCATAATTTGATTACCACTAATATTTAAATAATCAGTAGCCATATTTTATGTGAATGTCTATTTTAATAGTATTGTAACGTTAAATCGATATTCAAATAAAAAACATATGGTTTAAAATCTCAACAATAGATTTCCTTTAGAGTTAAACGACAATTTCGCCATTTAAGCCCCTTAGGGGTTACATTTTTGAAATTCCTTTCTTAGTGGTTACCTACGTCGCGTTTAAAGTCTAAATTCCGAACTTCAAGTTTCTATCATTAGTAGTTTTTGCTCTGCGTTGATTCTGTCAGTCAGGACAAAGCCTCTTATATTTATAGAGATTACATTATTATTATATATGCAAAAGATTAATTTGGTACATTTTCGCAGTCTATTTTTTTTGTTTGTGATACCGTGACCTTACAAGTTGATACCTTTTTTAACCCTATTAATTATTTGAGTTTATATTGTTGGGACTTGCACATGTCAGAGCACTAATACACCGTTATTAGCGTGAGGTCTCATCGTCTTGCCGTTCGCTGTCAAGAATAAACTGTTCGAGTACCTTCTATGCATGTCTGGAACATTCTAGAATGTTCTGATTGAGACTAAATATATGGAGCGACGGACTGGAGAGTTAGTCTAGCTCTGAAGATCGAATCATATGATTATTTTTTTGTTACAGCGTCGTTACAAGATGATACTTTCTGTACCCTTGTTAGTTATTTCAGTTTGTATTGTCTTCTGACAATGTGTATAATAATTTTCTTCAAATAAAAATTATTTAAACCCACAATATTAATATCTACATTCAAGTACATGAATTATAATATTTATTTTTTTTTATATTCGTACTTTTATTCACATCTATCAGCCATCAGCGACAATCAGTGAATGCGATGATGTACATGAATTATTTTAGATATGAGAAAGTAATGCCCCAGCAGCACCTCTTTCCGGACTTAATGATTCAAGAGAGGAGGTCATTCATCCAGCTTCTTTTCCAGGATATATCACCACCTCTCAAAGTTAATTAAAATAAAATTTGTATTCAAAAAAACAAGTTAGAACTTTAAAATACAATTTTTTTTTCAGTTAAAATTGAATGATCATTTCCAACCCACAATATTAATATCTACATTCAAGTACATGAATTATAATATATTCTTTTTATTTTCGTACTTTTATTCACATCTATCAGCCATCAGCGACAATCAGTGAATGCGATGATGTACATGAATTATTTTAGATATGAGAAAGTAATGTCCCAGCAGCACCTTTTTCCGGACTTAATGATTCAGGAGAGGAGGTCATTCATTCAGCTTCTTTTCCAGGATATATCACCACCTCTCAAGGTTATTTAAAATAAAATTTGTATTCAAAAAAACAAGTTAGAACTTTAAAATACAATTTTTTTTTCAGTTAAAATTGAATGATCATTTCCCTGAATTGTTTAATGCATGTTTGTTTAACTATTTTTTTTTTTTTTTTTACGAATGTTGTGACCCGGAAAACGTAAAGCGAACTGAAAGAGGAAACGTAGGAAAATACAAAAAGAAATTCCGGACCACACGATTCGAGGAAAGGGACATAAACCAGAGATCACGTAGGGGTTCCACATTTTTCCATTTGTTCGCGGGAAAAGTTATTCCAACGATGGGCAAGGCTTTGATTTAAAGTGATTACGCTTCCGTATGGAATGGCCGACCACAATCACAATAAATAAGAGGCCTCTACATGCCCCCCCAAACAACTCGTCCCCGAACCCCCCCCTCAAATTCCCCCCTCAGCCCAAAACAACATATTTCGACCAATCGGATTACCAATGAGGTCCCTCTGCTGCGTCAACGAGGAACTTTACTAGCCTCGTATCCAGGTTATGGCCAGCATAAAACGGGACATTTCGGCAATATTGTGCAGGTAGATGAAGATGGGATGTTTTGTAATAATCTCCGTTTAGTATAAAGCCAGTCGGACACATTTACACGCAGATACTTAGCAAACAAAACTGCTTTATATCTATTAATTATATATACCATTTGCATTTAGAAAAATAGATAGTATATATATATATATATATATATATATATATATATATATATATATATATCGGTTATTAATATTCTGTTTGTTTATGTTTAGATTACTAATCCCTCCTTTTCAATTTATTTTTGTTTTGATAATAGGAAAGGTACCAAAATTGGGGAAGTGAGTCCCTCCTCTCCCGTTTAAATAAAAAACCTTTTTTTGAACAGGATAGTAACTAGAGATGAAAAGAGATGACTTGGAGCCTTCGGATTATCACCTTTCCCGCAGTCTCCAAAACTCATTAAGTGGCAATGACATGAATTCAGTCGGTGAGGTGAAAAACGAGGTTCCTTTAATTCAAAACTGAAGGATTTTTTCAGAACAGGCATTCAAAATTTGGTTTCAAGATTGCAAACAGTTATACAACAAGATGGAAAGTACATTTTAGATTGAAAGTGTTTCATTTACTTTATCCTATACCTGATACGTGCAGATCTTCATACACACACAGTTGTATGCCATCTCACTGCGGCAACCTTACTTATTTACCACTTAAGGTGCCTTTACACCGGACTAGCCACACCCTCGAACAGATAACCCCCCGAACCTTGCAGTACCACGAACAGCTCTTTACACATAAACGTGAAGTCGAGCAAATAATAATGTCTGGCCGCATCTATACACCTTAATACAAAAATGTTGATTACTAAGACAACTGACTTGGAACTAGCAGCTGTTCTGACTATTGCTCTAACTTGTTATGGATAAAAGGAACCCCCGAAAAATGCTACGGGTCTAGAAGCTTATCTAAACTAACTCAGAAGCGACACTAGCGCAGTCCCCGAAAACACTGGCGAACAGATAAAGTACCTGTTCGAGTGGGTGCCTGTCTTATTTAGATTACCCGAACACTGTCCGGGACAAATATTTGTTGTCCTTGATTTGATTGTTACTTTTTAAAAATTATCACAATTCGTAAAAAAATTTTTTTCTGTAATCGTGGAATAATGGTAACATTACTAAACTGAAATGAGTGAAAAAAGTGAAACATTTTGCAATAGAGTGAAGAAAGTGATTACTTTCTTCACAAGTAAAGAAAGTGAATTGCCTTCTTATTTAGTAAAAAGTATAAATTAAAAAATAATTTGAAATTGGAAATTAAATGCTTTTAAATGTTTCTTAACATTGTAAGAATTTATTTTAACAAAATAAATTGAAATGAGAATGAATTATTGGTGGAAATAATCAATATATTTTAAAATTTAAATATAATAATAATTACCTTCCTTGTTTATAACCTGCACTTGTTTATAACTGCACTACTTGTAACCATATTTATAACCTACCAACAACATACCATAATCTTCACAACATCCTAATTTTGTTCATATTCTGGTTAGATCTGATCATGTATTACACGATTACAGAAAAATATTAATATTACACTCGTGAAAAAAGTAGAATTTACAACTCTCGTGAAATTACCACACTCGCTTTGCTCGTGTGGGTAACCGTTTCACTCGAGTTGTAAAATGATCTACTTTCGTCACTTGTATAATAAATAACTATTTCCTAACGGAATTTGGTTATTAATTTCTCGCCTCTATGCTTCTTTTTAACTACTTAATCTATTTTGGGCTAAATTCAACATAACCACTTATTCATTGAATGACAGATTTATGTAGTTCGATTTTACATACAGTTTTTTTTTACTTGCTTGGAACACCCTCTATGATGGATTTCATTATCAGATTCATCAGATCAGTGTTTAATAAAATTAAGTTTGCAATGTTACTATTTTATACGAAGTGGCGTTTTATGGTGATAAAAAAATATTTACAATGCAAACAAACCAGACAGATGTACTGCCTCGGAAAACATAAAAAAATATATGGCGAACATACAAATATTCGTACATACATCCACCTACCTGCTTGTCTATTTATTCATGCATTCCTACTCAATTTATTCTTCTCTTTTATATTCTACAGTATACCGTATCTTGTCAACGTTAATATTCACCATTTTTTTTTTCGTATTTTTTTTTTTTTTTTTTTTAAGTCTGTCTTATCTATCTTCTTATAAATTCTTAATATTTTTAGGATGAACTATGAACTGTTTTATAACAAAACATACTACAATATTTTATTTAAAAAGATATGGTGTGATGTGCAAAACAGAGTACTTTCACTTACCGAACGAAATAAGAAATCGACGTGTTTTTATAAATATGTTAAGGCCATTCAACAACTTCACACATTTTTTTAGTAAACTCCGCGATCCACCGATGACTTTTTTCGCTAATTTTAAATACACCGAATTCAGATCCGAAGAAATATTGTTAGTAGATGAAGGTGTAAATCCTGGGTAAAATACATAAGACAGAGCTTTATTCACTTCGTTGGATAAATAAATTATGTATAGATGTATTGATAAATTATGTATAGACTGTATAGCTAGATCATAAAAAATATAAATTATAATTTTCTGAGTTAGCACTAATCTGCGGCTTACCCCTTAATTCTAAAACAATAGAGCAAAAAAAATATTAAGAAACGCATCAAAGTATACATGAGCAGCTATTAAAAAAATCATAACCGAAAATTAAAAAAAAAAAAAAAAAAAAAAAAAAAAAAAAAAGAGAAGGAAAATGTATAGGATTTGGTTGAGATTTCTTTTCGTTAAAGATGAAATTTTATTCGCTTCAAACAAAAATTTACAAAATTTTTCATTCAATTTAAAATACGCTAAAGAAACAAAAAAATAAAATAAAAGAAAAACAGACTCTTTAAAAATAATAAAAAAACCTTTTCTACTTAAAATTGATGGTCCGTTGCAAGGAATTTAAAAAATTAAACCCCGAACCAGGTGCGTTAAAGGCCTGTTTAAAATTTCATGAAAATTCTTTTAAGGGAAGAACTCTAATTTTACATTCCCTGAGTTCTGTAAAACTTTACATTACATACATACAAAATTTCCTTCTCAGCCAATCCCCTCAAACCTTTCTTATCTAACCGCCCCTTATCAAGCCATGAAATCCCTTCATGATTCCAAACATCACTAAATAATCTAAATCATAAACAATATACCTTAAAATTTGGGCGACAATGACCTAAGTAATGATCTAAATTTTCTACTTGTCCTTAAACCGATGACGGATTGACTCTTTCTAGAAGTAAAAAAACTAAATGCAATTTCCTATCAGATTATGATAATCGTTTCATAATTCCGACACATATAAACAAATAAATTGATACTTGTTCATTTTATTTTTTTTTTTTTTTAATCTGCTTGTTATTCTATTATATATAATAATATTGTAACAAATTATATTTAAAAATTTTAGCCCCAAGAGCTCTAGATACATTCCAGGCTAGACACTCTAAACTGCAAGCGGTGTTGTAGATGCAAGGCGCCCCTGAGTAGATTTCAGTGTCAACCAAACTATTGTTGACTACACATTCGGAGTTCTGGTCGCCTTGAAAGGCTTTAACACGGAACGCGTTTTTGCTAGGGAAACCTTTTCAACGTAGCACTAAAATAAAAAATAAATATATAAAACAAAGCTACTCTGTGCACTTCCATTGTTCAGGTTTCAGGAAATGGACTGATGTGGTAACTGAAAATGTTTTGTGGCTTCCTCATCATTGCAGAAATGGCAAAAAGATTATGTCAAAGAGAGACTGCAACCTCTATTCCTTAATTCTAGTTTTGTATTACCTAGTTATTATCTGTGAATACAATTAGCAGTTCGAATGGTTTAATGTCACTTATATGCCGCTAAGGTTAATCGGACGATGCTACAGTGGGAGTCCTAAATTTTTCCTATCTAGGTATAATTAGGATAGAGATCTTTAATGAGTATCTTACATTGTAAAGGATCGGGACCTCCATTTTAAATCCTATCCGAGCGACTGCATAGCCAAATATTTTTTACTCCTTTTAAAAAATTCTAGGGCCACCACCAGTGTTTTAAGCTGCTATGCTAACAACTGAACCACAGATGTCGCCGATTGGTCTGTTGTTATGTCAACATCTGAATCTGGTGAACAATCAAGTCAACCATGCCAAATGAAAATAAAACAGAAATATCGTTTCAGCTAGCCCAAGTTGCGGGTCGAGTCCCATACAGTTTAATGTTGTAAATTAGTTTTCTACTATAACAATAAAGAATATACCCATAGATTGGCTGAAGTTATGCAATTTAAATATGGACAGGTGTTCGCACCTGGTATGAAAGAACCCTTGAGCGAAATTTAGAGGATTTAGGGCAACGGTATGGATTTCTATAAAGAACAACAAAAAAAGAATTTCATCTTTATTTTTAAAGATTTATTATATAATTTTTAATGGCCTTTGAGACTAGGCGGGTGGGATAAATGAAGAGAGAAGTTTGATGCGGCTGGGAATGGTCCCACAGTTAGCTCAATGGTAGGAGCTCAAACTTTTCTCTGCTATTAAATTGATTTAAAAATTACATAAAAATTATTTAAATATAAAATAAGACTAATTTTTAACAAATATCGGTTTGTCAATTAGATCCTATCGTTAGAACAATTGTTCAGCACCCGTGTTACTACCTGTAAAGACCTGGCCAGTGTGATCGGTTGGTTCAATGTTAAGAGCACTGCAACGGAGAGCAAATAATATTTTCTCTTTTATTAACATTATTTGAAATTCTCAATTTTTATATTGTTATTTAATGTCCTTTGTCTGTATTGTTTATACAGGGTGTTCTATATAAAAACCTAGCATTTTTCATCATATTTCCAACCAAAATAATCCAATAAATGTTGATGATATATTGTTTCACTGATATGGGTGTGAATAATTTTACTAACGTAAAATTATAAAACAAAAAGTGTCAAAGCTAACAGTAACATGTTATCAGGTCTATTACTATTCCAGGCGATTCTAGAACTTCGTATTACGTCAGAGAAAGAAACATCTGTTTACTTTTTAATCTTTATATTAAAATTATTGTGATTATTTGTATTGACATTTTTTTCCTCAATGGTTTAAATATTTGATTTGTATTATTTGTAACACATTTAATATAAAATTCTGTAACGTTTTGTATATGGCAAAAAGTGGTCGAACACATCTATATATAACTATGAATTATTATATGGTAAAGTGAAACAAAATCATATGTGGTCACCTGTGGTTTGCGCCCCGCGGTGGCCCTAGATTTTTTAAAGGGAGTAATCGGATAGGTCGTAAAATGGAGGTTCCAAGCCTATACGATGTCAGGTACTTGCTAAAGATCCCTATCCTAATTATACCTGGATAGGCAAAATTTAGGAGTAATACTGTAGCATCGTCCGATTAGCCGAGTAGCATAAAAGGACGTTAAACAAACAAAACAAAATCATATGTTTTAATCAGTTTCATTGAAAGAGAATTCTAGAACCGTTACTTTCTTGTATTAGAATGTGACCACGTAATTTTGAATGATCTAGACCTTTCTGGGATGTTCCATTTCGGTTTAAATACAACAGGCGATGGAAAAGGGGCTTCGTTTTGCCTTGAAGGTCGAAGCATATGGTTACTTTTGAGTAGCTTAACTGTTTGTCGCAGGTAGTTACTGTTTTGTAACGTTTTGTACTTTAATTTTAAGTCAATAAAAATTATTAAACCCAAATTGGTGTTAAAATAAAAATATTGAATTAAGATGACTTTATTTTAAAGAAAATTTAATGCCACATA
This sequence comes from Aelia acuminata, assembly GCA_911387785.2. Classification (NCBI taxonomy): domain Eukaryota; kingdom Metazoa; phylum Arthropoda; class Insecta; order Hemiptera; family Pentatomidae; genus Aelia; species Aelia acuminata. The sequence goes on along the minus strand of OU426984.1, from coordinate 23,317,449 downwards.
GTTACTTTAAACAACTGAACTGTATGCCAGAAAATTGAATAAATATGAAAGGAAAATAGATATTTGGAGGAAAATTTATTATTTCGGCAAGTTGCCGACAGCATAAAATGCTCGCCGATGACTATGGCTTTCAATGGAAGCGTTGATAAAAGGGAGATGAAACCGGTTGAGAGGGAGTCTATAGTGCGAAGGTACTAGGGCTTGGGGGTACCATTTCTAGAAGTTATTGAGGGGGGGTTCAAACCCTCCCCCCCCCCAGTGCACACTGCTGTCTGTGGTCTCGTTGTGGTTTTAGGGCTTTCTTCGCCTCCTATTTCTATAGTAGGGCCATTGTTTCGCTATGGCCTTCGATGGTGTAAACCCTTTCGATGAAGAAATTTATTTTTAGTAAAAAGAAATATTTATTTTACTTATTTACAATAAATTAATGTAACACAATTTAAAATTTGCAATCTGAAAAAAAAGAATAATAAAAATTTTATATTTCTTAAAAAAGAAATATGAAAATAATATCCTTTTAATTGATGATGTAAGTTCAGTTATTTGAAATAAATATACATTAGAAGTTATATGTTATATTTGAAACTAAATTAAAAATTAACCTATTTTTATAAAATGGATGTTCAATTTTTTCAACAAAAAAACCACTAGAGATCCCTTTTTACCGATTTTTTTTATGTGGACGTAGCAAAATTATTTGGACTAGAATTTACAAATGCAATGGCGATAGCAAAATCGATAAAATATGGCTTATGAATAAATTTTAATAGTTTTTATTTATAATAATCTGAATTATGCTGATAAAATATTCTTCTTCCAGAATATATTTTTTTTTTTTAATAAAGGTGTACGATTTTTTCTTTTATTCGTAGAACTTGGAAGACAAGAAGTCTACTTGACATTTTCAGTAAATGAAAGTTAAAGTTTGAAATAATTTATAATATAGTGTGCAACTAAAAACCTATGCATATTAGTTACTTTAGCATGGTGACGTCGATATGTGGCTTTGAAAAATTTATATTTTTATATTCCTTAATTTATTATTTATTTTATTTTTTGTTTTTTTTTATATTTATTTTAAATTCTAAAACGTCAATCAGATCTTTCTTTGAATTTCAACATCAGTTTTTTAGCATTTTTAGTTATAGGCATTTCGGTAATAAATATTAGAAATAAACCCATACCAAAAATAACTAGTGTTTTTTAACTCTATATGTAAAAGATCGAAAAATTATTTGGAATAGTTTACGAATGCAATGACGATGGCAAAATGGGTGAAAACTTGGCTATAAACTTAATTTTATTATTATAATATTAACCCAATTTTCCCCAGACTATTTTTCATCAAAAGATTTTTGTTTTTAATTAATTTTTGAGGTTCAAAATTATTTTTTATAATGTCGAGAAAAGTTCAATTTGTTTCAAAATATTTTCTTATATGAACTTGAAAACTTAACACTTGAGAGAAATTTGAAAATTCACACTAAATTTTTGGTGTTTAAAAAAAATCGTGTAAAAAATTATTGTTTAACAATTTTTAAAATGTTTTGTATGTCTAATCTTGATTAAAAAAATGGGTCCAACAGGCATTGTAAAAGCGACTGAAAATACTATAACCCTATTTTCAATTTCATCAAAATTGAAAATCTGACAGAACCTTAATTTACTAAAACCTATATGGACATACGGCTCACAAATTTATGGTTCATCAAAAAAGACACCACTTACAAAAACTACAAACCTTTCAATCCAAAATTTTACGAAAAATAACGAACGCACCTTTGTACGTTATTAACAAAACACTAGAAACCGACTTAAAATTACCAACTATCGACTATTTAATAACCCTCAGTTCTGGCTTTCATATCAAATTGCACGGACATAACAATTACAGTTATTAATGAAATTGCCACAACTGAACATGCCTCATGTGAGGCGGCTGAAAAGGAGTTGGATGAGAGAGCTCCTCTCCTAAAGCAAGTTCGGGATGATTTATAGTTTATACCTCATTTGCTGACTGCTGCTTAGTTGCAACAGATGCAAATAAATATATGAAAAAAAAATGTCAGTTTACATAACAACTTGAAAACATCAAACACGCAAAATTCCGTTGTAGTATAATTTTTAAAATTATTGGTGTTTTAAGTATATTGGCACGTGAATGTCAACAATATTCTTTAGAACAAATATTAAAGATATAAAATTTCAAACCTAGAAAATAGATACATATCAAGCTAGAGGCTAGAGGAAGATTCATGGAGCTATAAATACAGCAAATTGGGAACAAACGCAGTCTTGTTTCACCAGCTCCATCACAAATCAAGGACAGGATATTCTCCCCCCTCCTATCGGCTATCGGACATATTCCATACATTTCCAAAATTTATTGATACATATTTATGCCCTTATAAACTTCTATCTATGTCAACTACAATAACGCTTTATTATTATGTACGAGTATGTGGGTCGTGTTCAGTTTCACGACATGGTATTAACCCGTGATTTTTCTAGAAACAGTTTTAATGTAACCTTATACCTAATTTAAACTTTAAAAAATAATGTTTTATTAAATAATTTAAGAAGATAATTACAAATCAAAAAACTTTTTTCTTTGATAGTTGCTTGTGAAGTTTCAAACAAATTCTAAATTTTGGTATGTGCTTACAAACAGCAATTAGGGAAAATCGTCTATCATCACAAATATTCTACCATCAATTTCATTGGTTCAAACCTCTCATTGATAACACAGCTATACAGAAATAAAAATTTGTTTGGTGCCTAGAAACTTCTAGTTGATTTTAACTATGTTTGGGGCGCTGATTCCAATACTGCAATTACATTTTTTCTATCAGGTCTATTTTTTTAGCTGCAGCATATCATAACAGTAGTTTTATTTAAATTTAAATAAACAACACGTTAGTATGATTTTTCCCGCCGGCAAATCATTTTAATTACTTTTTGTTATGGTATACTTTTGAAATGCTCAACTGGATCATGGGATACCCACATGATGGCAGATAACTGCTGGAACCTAAAACGATTCTGTTTGAAGAAATATTCAAGAAAGTCACGTAAAAGAAGCTTCGGAAGTGTGAAATAGAGTCGCTTTGAAATGTAATTGGTTTAGTTACAAAGTGATTATGGAACTAATGTTAATGGATTATATGGTTTTAATTGATTTAAAATGTTTTATGTCAAAAAAATTGATATCTTTGTTTTTGTCTACCTGTTCTTAGCCTCCATATGTATTCGAGTAATCATGTTTTAAGAGGTAAGTCACGCCATTTATACATCTCATTAACTAGTGCTAATGGAGGAAAACTAATGGCAAATTATGATTCAGCACAGCAATTATACTCAGAATCAGGTATAAAACTCTCGGCACCAAGGCCACTGTAGACCTGTGTAATACTAAAGTAGCTAGCCCTCTTACTGCGTTAAAACGATGATCCCCTCCATAGAAAAATGTGATAAATTACGACTCATGCAAACGGAACTATTAATACTATTGTGACTATATTCTGCCATTGTTGATTTTGTCATTCTGATTCCAACGGTATTCATGATTCAAACTTGATATATTGATATATATAATTTTCTTGCCGACGCGCAAAATGAGCCTTTTATTTGACAAAACTCCAATCCTAAAAATCAGTGTTGCAGTTTTTGATTTATAAAACTATCTAACTAGATTTATTTCGTAAATGTCACATATATAACGTGTCTTCTAAAGTCCACATTTATAATTTATAGTTTATTAAAATAATTTGTAATTAAATTAATAATTAACCTTTGCCCTTCCATGCTATGCAACTACTATACTTTCCGGGAATAACTTTTTTTTTTTTTTTCAAAAAATTCATTAAACTCTAAACGTGAACTTTTATAAATTAAAAAAAAAAGGAACAAAAGAAAAAACCTTAATTAGAAATATTTCAAAACAGATAATATTCTATAAAATCAGCCAGGAAAAGAGTTTTTAAGAAGTAATTTAATTAAAGGACTTAATTCAAACTGGACCCTAAGCTCATTAAATTTTGTGGCTACCCAAGCAAGCAACTTCTTCCCCGTTTTACTTTAAGCTCGTCTTCCTGAAATTCTTTTCTATTTTAAGGGCCCAAATTATTTAACCCTCTCTCTCTCCCACGACGCCCCCCCCCCTCCCCGCAAACTCATAACCACGAGACCAAACCGATTCCAAGAAGCGATTCGATGTTACTCGGAACCAGAACTCTCACAATCGATTAAACTTTCGAGATCAAAGGCCTAAAACCCGCTTGTTAAGGAAGGATTAGATAGAACAAAGGAAGGGAGTTGTTTATTTATAAACAATTAAATAAACAACAAAATCAATGAAATTCCTTTCAACAACCGTGTAAGAGTTGACGTCAATATCACACCAAGAAATATTGACAAGTGAAACATAATATTTATTGGGTTGGCAAATAAGTTACTTTGATTTTTCTGTTTTCCTGTTGAATTAATCCCTAAAGTTGATTGTTTATCCTGTTTGTAATATCACTCCAAGAAGAATTAGTGGATGGCAAAGCAGCCTACAACACTAAAGGAGGTTGCTTTGGAGGGTTCGCGTCCCGTGGTGACCCTCAGATTTTTTAAAGGAAGTAAATATCGTTGGCTATGCCGTCTCGTGTGTAGGACGTAAAATTGTACAGTGTTGGACCTGTAGGATGTCAGGTACTCGTTAAAGATCCCTATCCTAATTATACCTTGATAGGCAAAATTTAGGACTACCACTGTTTACCCATTTTGAGTAACTAATGATTTTTTCCGTTTTGTTTTTCATTACTTAGTAGTGAGAGATTGAGCAGAAGGTGGCAAAAAAAGAAAAAAAATACTGATTTTTTATAATACACATTTTAGTTTCCTAAATTTTTATATTGAAAAATTCTTGATAAAAGTGTGATGACAATTTATTCAACTCTACACTGCTCATATATAACAAAATCGGACCAATAATTTAAAAAGGAAGGCAAAAAACTGGCAAATAGGAACGGCGTTGTATTCCACCAAGACAACGCTAGCCCCCACACATCTCATAGGTCACTCGCCATAAATTATTGAATTTTGGATAGGACCTTTTGTCTTAACCTCCCTATTCACTCCCTATTAGCTCCAAGCGACTGCCTCTTATTCCATTCTATGCAGAACTCCATGAATGGAAAGAAATTCCTAAAGCAAGAGAATATCATAAAACACTTAGGTCAATATTCTAACAATAAACCTTAGACGCTCTATGAATATGGCATTATCCAGTTGGTGGAAAGATGGGAAAATTTCATCTTAAATAATTGTCAATACATTGTAGATTAAAATAAATTTCATAAAGTAAATGAAGAATGGTGAAATACTTCTTCCAAATTTCTTTTATTAAAAATTTATAACATATACATTAATTTGCCGACGTTTCGGACTATTCGTCCCTCTTCAGGGCAAATTTCTTCTGCCAAGAACTATTAATCCTTACACCTGACAATTTTTGGTGGCTAGGTCCATCTATTTCTATATTACAGTTATATTCCATTACCTAAGTAAATTGGTCATTTTATATAAAAAAATATATATATATTCACATGACTACCACTTTTTACTACAATATTCTTATCACAATATGTAGTGTGATAAGAATATTGTAGTAAAAAGTGGTAGTCATGTGAATATATATATATTTTTTTATATAAAATGACCAATTTACTTAGGTAATGGAATATAACTGTAATATAGAAATAGATGGACCTAGCCACCAAAAATTGTCAGGTGTAAGGATTAATAGTTCTTGGCAGAAGAAATTTGCCCTGAAGAGGGACGAATAGTCCGAAACGTCGGCAAATTAATGTATATGTTATAAATTTTTAATAAAAGAAATTTGGAAGAAGTATTTCACCATTCTTCATTTACAATATTTAGATCTTCCAGCACATATAGTGTATTTAATATTACATAGTATAAATTTCATGTCAATAATACAGTGAGTTTTATTTCACTCTGAAAAACCGAAAGGACTTATTTGCCAACTCTGTATCATAGCTACCAAGTTTTAAGTAACCGATATAAAAAAATTTATTTTTCTCCGTTTTAGTTTTCCATTTTTAACGACTGTTTCACTGATATTAATGGACTGCGAATATTAATAAGAAGCCAGAAGAAAATTAAAGCTGAACACATCACTACCTTATAAATTGCAAATTTCAGAGGAAAGTGTGGGAAAACTTATGCGTTTCACGAAAGTTAATGGATATTATAATAGAGTACAAAAAAACAAAATAAACAAAAATAAAACATTGCCAATGACCCCGCCAATTCCATGATCCAAGTCCAATTCCAACAACAATAAACAACCAAATAAACATTTAAAATTGCTTATTATTGATTGCTGAAAATAATTCTTTATAGAAAATACTAGCTAAAACTGTTCACACTTTGCTGTGGCTTTATTCCGGTGAAATTTACCCCAAACATCAGGTGGGGTAAATTTTCTGAGGTGGGCGAACTTTTTTTATTTTTTCAAACTTTATGTGTCGTGGTCCTCTATTAATTTAAAAGTTCATTTTTAGTGCATAGTTAAGCTGTAAATTTTTATTAAATGTGTAAATACAATCCATTTTTGATTTATGGAGTTAAAAAAAAAATGACTAATGATAGCCCTTTTTATACAGAAATAGTAATAGTTAAATGGTGTCCTCACTTCTCGGAGGGGGGGGGCGCTCTATACAAGTATATAGTAAAAACTTAACTGACTCTGCAAAACAAAAACCTACACAGAAGGTTGTATTGAATTTACTAAATCAACGACTAAAATTTAACTGCTTTGAATTTTTTTTTTTTAATTGGCTTACTTAATTTGGGCTTGACTCAAGTTGGGAAATATTAAATAAATGGTCCATTATAAGTTTTATCAAGTCCCACTTAAGAAATAGAAGTTATGTAGTTTATTGTTCAGATCATAAATAATGACGTTGATTGAAGGGCCAAACCCGAGCAAAGTTAGTAAAGATTTTAAATTTTCCGAAGGATTCCAAAACAAAGTGACAAAATAATAATTTATTATTTATAGTAAATCCGGAATTGTTTTAATTTTTAATTAATGTGAACATAATTATTTTATATGATTAAATAATAATCAAATATCTAATTATTTAATTAATGTGAACATATCGTTTTATCGATAACATATCTATTTTTTTTTTCTAATATATCCATTGGAAAAATTTTATAAACAATATAAAAATATTTGTTCTGTCCATTATTGTGCAAAACGATAGTTTTCTTTCTTCGCTACAAAATGGAAAAAAACTCACGAGGATTGAAAATTATTAACAGAGTTACGGCTTATTTTATTTTTGATCACGTGTTTTTCTACCGTCATATCCGTTAATATCCCCAATGAAAAAATCTGGTGCGATGCGCGCAACACTCAACTTTCATACCGACTTATTTAGACTAGAAATTGAGGTGTTTTGGTAAGATGTAAACGCCATTCCTGAACTTTACACATTTTTTTATCTCTCCGTAAGTTACAGAGTATTTGTATTGCACAACTTGAAAGTTCTCATTACTTTTCGATTCATTATTGCTTATTTCTTTTTTTAAGTAACCTAATTTCATCAACTGCGGAGCTTTTTTTTTTCTGCTGGATTTTACTGCGTGTTGCTTTTAGTAAATATATCGCGAAGGTTAATCGATAGGTGTATTTACGGCTCTTGCTACGAAGGTAGCATAGTTGGTATATTATGCCTTTCTGGAAACTGAGAACGATTTCTGTTCCTCTAAAATCACTTTAAATTGCATTCAGAAATCTCTCATGGAACTAAAGTTTCCAAACTAAAATATAATTAATTAAAGATTATCTTACACCATATTTGTAAACGCTTTAAAATTATGTATTTACTCTCTAAAGTAAAATATTTTTTTTATTATTAAATAAAAGTTTTTATTTTCATCAGTGATAATACGGGATACGAAATTTTGGCTTATTGTACATTGCGGACATATACAAATACCCAGTTTGATCCGTTTTTGAGAAAAAAAAAATGTGAAAATGAGACAAAATTTATTAAGTAAAGTAGGCTACTTGTGTATTGTATTGTTGATGTTTTGTTGGGTACATTTCACAGGAATACATTTATTTACTTCCTAAGAGTTCAAATTACAGTGAGCCAAAGCAAAGCGTACCTGGGTTAGCCAGTTATTTAATATTAATAGCTTTTTTATTTATTTTTTGTATTCATTTTTATATTTTTATTTTTTCTATATTTTGTATACCTTTTATATATATATATATATATAAATACCGTATCCCGATGTTTGTCGGAGGTAAAATCAGAAACTACTCAACGGTTTTAATGAAATTTGGCTCATTTGGTAGTTTATCCAAATTAAAAGTTAGGATAGTTTTTATCTTGATTATTTACTTCAATATTTCTTTTATTGCAAATTAAGAGATTATTATACTACAATTGAATGTGATTATTTGTAAGTTCTATAAATTTCCAACAGATGGCGGTGTAAGTTGATTTATTGACACAACACTTCATTTTCTTTCGATATTTAGGATGGGTAATACACAGTAGCCAAATCTATTTTTTCTGGCTTGGACTAGAAAAATCCGTGTTTTTCCCAAGGTTTCATCGAATCTATTTGTTTTAGCAAAAGACATTTTGATAACCTTTTTCAGGTAGAACCTACCGATATAGTATCTAATCTCATACCATGAAGTGTTATAATCTGAATTTAATTAATATGCATAATGGCATAAGATGGGGGGCCGGGATGGCCGAGTGGACAAGGGCGCTTGCAATAGATAATCAAAGTTAAGCAACGTCCATCGTGGTCAGTACTTGGATGGGTGACCGCTCCATTCGGGTGACCGCCCACCAATGAACGCCACGCAGTCCAAGTCTACCCCCACCCCCGGATATGTGAGGCCCGTCAGCCTACTGGAGGCGACTCACACCGACCGGGCGTAGGAGTGATGAACCTTCCCCGTGTATCTCATCGAGAATCGTGGTGTGGTTTTCCAGGATGTCAGTAACCGCCCGGAGGTTTGGTTCAGGGACGGTATGCTTCAGGGAAAGAAATATAGCTCCTCGGGGCCTGCTGACTCTGAGCTACCATAATCCTTGGACCTAGACCAATTTGTCAGTGCCCTTGAACCCGAGAGATTATAGCTGACGCCATCGGTGGGAGGGACACTGCCAAATTGGCCCCAATGGGATTGGTTATGGAGCTATGGGCAGTCTGCCGCTGTACCATGGTGACCATGGCTTGCAGCAACGTGAGGTTTGGGCTACCCCCTCCAGGCTGTCTATACTCCCGCAAGCAAAACAAATGTCTGTAAGAAGACCACACTGCGCGGCCAAAGGTCTCATTAGGCCTAATGCGCCAACCGAAAAAAAAAAAAAAAAAAAAAAAAAAAAAAATGGCAAAAGATTAATTTGGTACATTTTTGTAAACTGTCTGTTTGTTTGTTTACGTCACTTAATACCACTAAGGCTAGTCGGACGATGCTTCTGTGGGAGTCCTAAATTTTGCCTATCCAGGTATAATTAGGATAGGGATCTCGCCTCAGCTGGAGTAATCCAGTAAGTGCTAAATGAATGGATCATTAATAGTCAAATATGAGATGTAAAAAATGTTGGTTTTTAGATTAGCTGAAACTTTTTTATTTTTATCAGTGAATTTGATTTGTCTGTAATAAAAAGAATAGGATATAATTAATTCGACGCACGATAGGTTACTGAGCCATAGCAACGCGAGGCCGGGACTGCTCGTATAGGTAGTACAAATTAAAATTTACAACTCTAACGATCATTGCCTTTATGTTTGACAGATTCTATTATTTATCATAAAAACTATTTATCAAAATTTATTCATCATTTCAGAAATTATACGACAAATATTATAAATATAATGTGATATAATCATCAGTAAGTACCAACATAAACGTACTCGTAGAGAAAAGTTGTTGTGAGATGATTTCACAAACCGTGTTAGTTTATCAAGACCGTTGCTTTTTCCCATCTCACGTCCCTATTTTCTTAACAAGCACCCAATGGTGAGATTCCTAGCCGAGCTTTTTACCTCGATTTCTAATTTACAACCTGCAAGCGCTCAAAACGTCAGCTAAAAAAACAAAAAACAAAGAGGTATGTTACCTCAAAAAATATTTTAGGAAAAAATAAAAAAAAATCTAGCGAGTATAACGATTTTTTTTAGAAAAAGAAAAAAAACTATTCTTTGTTAAACTTTATTGTTTCAATAAACTAAAGAAAAATATATAGCAAGCATGTATCATGCCTAAATAAAAAGGTGCTCTAAATGCCTGAAGGTTAGCGGGTTTTAAATACTCGTTTAAAATTTGTGTTCATAATTAGAAATACACGCTAATTATAACTAAAGGATATTCAAATAATGTCAAAATGATGGAACGTTTCAGAGGAAAACTTTGTGTTTCTAATTATCCAGATTTAAAGAAAAACTTCTATCGAGTTTTGATAACCAATTAAAACATTGGTTAACTGAAAATATCATTTTAGCAAACATTATATTATAATTCGTACAAGGCAAAATTTGTAATAATTATTAAATAAAATTATTAAAATTAAAACTACCGTCCGAAAATTAAGTTTAATAGTTTCCCGCCCATTATAGAATTGTGAAACATCCAGCAAAGAGAAAATGATCTTTACAAACTTGGCAATAGTTTAACATTAACTTCTGGTATCCTAATTTTTTTAGTTAAAATAATTGTCCATGACTTTTAACATCAACGGATCAAATAATATGAATTTTTGGCATTAATCTCTATATATTCCTATTGTAATTTATTTCGAAAATATATGATTGATAAAATCAAAAATTATTACTTGTCGAGAACCATATTATTCGCAAAAGCGCCCAAACGTCTTTAAAATGCCTTTTTTTCTTTTTCATAATGATTGCATTCCTTTAATCAAGTCACAAACATTTTAAAATTAGTTGATAATTGAAATTTTCAAAAATTTCATAATAATACAATAAAAAAATAATATTAATGATGCGTTAATAGCATCTTTGGGACAAAGTGGGTTAATACTGTCTATATTTTAAAATATTTTTGTTAATTCAAAATATAAAAAAATTAACATTTCTGCATAAATTTCCCACTAAAAAAAAATTTTTTGTTCTGAATTTACGCTGAACGCTTTTGCCCTAATTACTGGATACCATATTAATACAGTAAAGTGTGGTTTTATTTTTTATGTCTTTTTAAGTTTTTTATCTCTTTGTGTCCTTGACGTTAAACAAAAATTATATTTTTTGTTCCAATCACCCCGTAAATTGTATGTTAAAACTTGCAGAAATTTGAAAATTCATGCTAAATTATAGATATTTCGAAATTATCTATTAATTAAAATTAATTTTCAAAATGTTTTTGTCATGATTAAAGGGATATAATTATATTACATAAATTAAAAAAAATTGGAGCTAATTAATTTTTTCACTTGTGACCTCTTCCAGACGTCTGTTTCCGAAATATAAGGTTTCCGATGAGCAATAATGTTTAAATTTACCAATTACTTTATAATTTTGATATATATTAACATAGAAATAGAAATAAACACCAAAAATTCATTATATTTCTTTGAAATTATTTAATAAATAACCAATAAAAACAGAAAACATTGAAGTTAAAATTATTTCTAATTTCTAATTATAAAACTGAACATTGAAGTTAAAATTATTTCTAGTTTAAAACCTACCCTAATAATATTAAATTGTATTCACACATATAAAATTCACCCACATAATAATAAAATATTAAATGGGTTAAAGTAAAATACTAAAAAATACGTTCAATAATATCAATTGCAGTAAGATGATTGTTCACTCAAGTGTAGTTAAAAAGGTTTGATGCATGCAAAGTAGGGTTTATATTGCTTAGTGTTTAATACATATTTTAGGAGGATTTTTTAAAAATAAATAAAAGCATGTTACAAAACACTACAAAAAATTGCTAGATTAAAAGCGTGCAATTATAAGTGCTTCTTTAAAGTTATCACATTATGATGTAAGTTTAATTTAAGCATGTTTTTTTTTTCTTCTAGTTTCCCAACACTAACGAAGGTTATGTAAGAAATTGGTTTATAAATTTTGTAAATGGATATATGCATGTGAAAAATCAAGTTTATAAATAATATGCCCAATGTGATTATCGGAGATCAGAGTCCGTTCAATTTTAATATTTTCGCAAAATAGGGTTATCTTAGATTATAAAATAAAAATGAAAGGTTATCTCTGGGTGATAGTAGTAAAAAAAAAGAAAAAATATCGCAGTTATGGTTTAACTTTATATTGTAAAAACATACATCAACAATATTTATATACAGGACATACAAAATAATTTAATTTATCACTATATACACAGCTATAAACAAATCCACAATTGGATCTTTATACAGTAAAAGATAAAACTAATAAGAGGAGGAATTCATATATAATTTTTTTGGTTCATCTTTCATAGCTAAAGAGATCAAACAATTATATATCCATTTAGCATACTTATATATTATGTATAAGACTTTGGTATAAACTGTAGGTTTTCGAATTCAACAACAAATCATCTATTATTAATTATTTGACAATGAAAAATATATCATTCACCACGCAGGCATATATCATTCCCAAATATATATGTATATATTATTATTATATAAATATGTATATATTAAATCTATTAGTCAACTTCCTCTTTGGGAAAAATCTTTGGCAAAGCCTTTATTGTAAATTCTTATTTCGACACTATATACAATTTATCACTTTCTCGTCAATCTTTTCAAGTTATTAACACTTTATATACAACTCTGGGCAAACCTTTAATATAGACAATATGGTAACCAGTATAGTTACTCTGTATCAGTTTTTATAAAAATAAAAATCACAAGGGAACAGTACAGAGATGATAGCAAATAATATCATTAAGGAAGAAAATAAAATGGTAGGAAACAAAATCAACTAAGTGTAAGCTTAAAAAGGAACACTTACTTAGTCTATTAATTCGGCAAATCGAAGTATAAGTATGATGATAATACAAACAGAAAACGGGAAATACAGATTCGGTAAGAGGGTTATTTCTAGCTGAGAGGAGTTACACCATCGTCTTAGACATCAGTGCCACAGCCTTCCTGATAGCCTTCGTCCGGCGAGTTCCTGGTGAGTACCCTCTTGAGGGCGTTGACAGGCGGTAGGACAGGGACTCCTCGCTGCCACACCCGGAGGGTCTTAGCCGACGGGATCGGGGGGCCTCCTGGGATCGGCAAGCCGTAGTCGGGAGGATACTCCTCGACAATGGGAGTGCGGTCGCCAATGTATCCTTCCTCCCAGCCGTCCGAGTTCCTAACGTACTCGCCACTGCCAGGCCTCGGGTCCTCGCGGGTGTCGTTGATCAGGTCCGGGTTAGGAGCGTCCCCTGGGCTCTCCGCCTGGACCAGCTCTCGGGCCACCGGACCGACGGGCACCTCCTTCCGCTCCACGAACGTCGAGGACTCCACCGTCACTGGAGTAGCGGCCTTCTGGGACACAGTTCCGTTCGGCACCACCTCCACCGTCCCTCCTCCAGGCGTCTTCGACTCTGAAAAGGGCACTCGTCTCAGTCTTATCAGAAGGACTAAAATTATCAACAAAATGAAAAGTATGAGAGCGACAAGGGCAGCGCTGAGGCCTGCGATCTGCCCGCTGCCGAGGCTCGCCATCCCGGCCATCCTGTAGGAGACGTGCACCGTGTAGTTAGCCTCCGCATTGCCGGCCCTGTTCTCAGCGATGCAGTAGAAGTCTCCGGAATCTGACTCCTGCGCGTTTGTCACTATCAGGGTACTTCTCTTGTCGAAAGTACCGTTTTCCATGATGTAGACTCGTTGGTAAGAACTGAATGCTGAATTGTTGAGGAGCAGTCTCCCATTGAAAAACCAGCTAACACTCGCCTCTGGGATTGATTCTACTCTGCACACGATGGTAGCGTTATCGCCAGTTGTAGCCTCCACCTGCCTGCTGTCCAATCGAATTTCCGGCCGACAGGCGAAATCGTCCAATGAGAGTTCTGAAAAAGATTTACCCAGAATCCTATCTGGACCTCCATTACACCTAGGCGCAATGGGGTAAGGAATGTTATTGTGAGTTAGCCAGAGTTTGACAGCTCTCAAATGACAGTCACAGTACCAGGGGTTCTCGTGCAATTCGACACCGTGCAATCTCGATAATGCTTCTACAGTCCGAGGGCGAATTTCCTGCAGATCGTTTCCATTCAACTTCAGTGACTCAAGAAGCTGTACTCCTTCGAAGGCTTTTGGCGAAATGGTGTACAGTTTACAATTGGATAAGTCCAACTTGACAAGGCCGGGCAGGGTCATGAATGCGTGCGGTTCTATCTTTTGGATGGGATTGTTGGAGAGTATCAAATCCCTGAGATAGGGGACATCTTTGAAGGTGGCTGAGGGTATAGAAGTCAGCATGTTGTAGGACAAGTCGAGTTCTACTAGGTTGGTTAGACCTCGGAGGGCCCGGTCGTCGATTTGCCCGAGTTTGCAGCTGCGAAGGTAGAGGCGCTGCAGGTTCAGGAGGCCGTTCTTGACGAAGTTGTCGTTGGTGAGGACCTGGATGTTGTTGCCGGACATGTCGAGGACTTGGGTCTCCGGGTCTATGTCCTGCGGGAAGAGGATGAGGGACCGGTCCGTGCACTCCACCGTCTGCTTCCCACCCTTCCACTTGCAGACGCAGACCGGAGGGCAACTACCCGAAGCGGAGAACCCTTCTCCGAACAGTGCCAGAAGTAAGATGACGAAGATCTCCATCTCATATCACAGAAACACTCACTGCACTGTCTCGATTTTGATTAAACGAAAACTGCTATTGGTTCGAATAGGATATAAAATCACTCGGAGGTATCACTTTATCCACAGGGTTGGAGGAAACTGGATGGGTGTGTACACTGTTGCGGCATGGCGGTCGAATTGAACAAAACTCACGTAGTCTAAGACCGGACGAGGTTACTGACACGTACTTACTACTCGGGTGCCGGCGCTCGACTGGCGGATCGAGGCATCCCCACTCCGGCCCCCACCCGGCCCCCCACCCCTCCAATCTCACCCCTCTTTGTTCGATCCCTGTCAATTTTTCACGCACAAGTGAGACCGTCCCTGAGGATCAATGGGACTGTTCCCTATCTCCTCATCTCTCTCACTCTCTCACCCTCTTTCTCTCTCTCACTCTTTCTCTCTCTCTCACTCCCTCACTCTTTCTCCGTCTCTCAATCAGGCCGTCTTTCTCCGCCCAACTGTTTCCTTCGACCCTTAATTAGGAAATCGTTTCAGCTAATCATCGGAGTTATCGTCTTCTTAATGTTGTGCTGTTAACATCTTTTCTAAGCTGGATATTTTAGAAACATTAAAACTTATTAGAGAAAACATAAATATATTAAAATTAAAAAAAAAAAATCACGTTTTTATTATTTGATCAAATACCTAGTTGATGGTAAGAGAAGGCAAGAATTATACTAAAAAAATGTACGCTTATGCTGCATGTAAACCAAAAAGCAATTATGCAGGCAAAATAATAATTAATTTTTAAATTACTTATCTTTTGTTAATTGTCTATATTTTAACAAAAGATAACAGCATAATTATTGCGATATAAAAAACAAACCAGATTTATTTTATTTTAGTTTATTCTTACATAGAATTCTTTGCAATACATGCAAAAAATCAATCAACGAACAAGACTGAACAAATAAAATAAACAATTGTTTTGAAGGGATATTCAATAAATAAATAATAACAATAACATTTAAAGAAATGCTATTAATAAGAATTTTCTAAATTTATGATATTAAAACATTTTTTTAAATTTAATTCAAGAGGTCATATTTGCGTGAGAAACGCTAAAAAAAATACTATTGTAAAACTGAAAGCTACAAATATCACTCTACACATCATTAAAATAGAAAATATAAATATCTTTCTTTTTTTTTTTTTTAGTTTTGCTTACTCATAGTAAAATAAATAAATAAAAGAGCATATGAAAGGAAACAGAATACTTCGCCATATTTTTAATAACAATACTGAATGTTTCGCCTATTTTTAAAAATAAATATGCTCTTTTAAATTGATTGAAACAATTATACAGCTTGCATTATTACCATTAAAATTCCAATAAATCAAATCCCATAAATCAATAAATAAATATACAATTATTGGAGCATCTTATTTAATTAATCACGGTTTTGTGTAACTAATGTTTTTTTTCTCGTTTTGTTTTTCATTACTTAGTAGTGAGGGATTGAGCAGAAGGTGGCAAAAAAAAATACTGATTTTTTATAATATACATTTTAATTTCCTAAATTTGCTTAGAAAAACAATCTATATAGATCAAATATTAAGTAACATATGTTGATAAAAGTGTGATTATCCAAAAAAAAGTTATTTGAGTTAAGACCATCTTCTTGCCGAAGTGCGGTGTCATCATTCCAAATAACATAAATAAATATAGGACGTAAAATGGAGGTCCCGAGCCTGTGCCATGTCAGGTACTCGTTAAAGATCTCTATCCTAATTATACCTGGATAGGCAAAATTTAGGACTCCCACTGTAGCAACGTACTGATTTTTTTCACTTTTGACCTCTTAGCATTCTAGAGGTTGTTTTCCGAAAAAGAGAGATATAATTTTAAATTTATCTATCACATATCTTTGAAATATATAAATATGTAAACAGAAATAAATACTAAAAACTCATATTATTTCTAACCTGGGGTTGAATATACGTGTTGATGTAAAAATAAAATTATAAATAAAAGAAGTAATTAATTAATAACTTTCTGTCACTCTTCTTAAGGTGAGCCAAAAGTTTTGAAATAGCGAACTTAAGTTTCAATTTGAAGTAAATGAATTTAGATAAAATTCTGTCTTTCACTAACCTTCACAATAACCTTTAAGGTCAAAGCTACTTGAACCCTTTCTAATCTTCTAAACAGCTTTTTCCCTCTTTTATTTTTTTAATTCCAGCCTTTTACGAAAAAAAAATCATTATAATGCTCTCCTTTTACTCATTTAGATTAACCAATGAACAGTAAAGCAGAAATAATTAAAAAAAATCTATAAAAAAATAAATTAGGCAGCAGTTATAGGGCTTCAATGGAGGCCTTTAACCAAAAAAATTTTTTTTTTCAAAAATATCTTAATTAAACCGATTTGAATCTCTCACACTTACACATATTTTAGAAAGAATGATAATATTTTTTTACTAAAATTAAATGAACAGTATGAATGCAAGAAAACTTACACTAAATATGACAGTATTAAATTTATGTATTTAGCAGAAAAAACAATATGAACATAACTTATAAAAAATATTAATCAAAATATCTACACGTGTGTATATTTTACGTAAAACATTTCATTATACAACGAATCTGTGGATAATTAAACCTTGTTTTTAAAACAATAAAAAAAATAAAATATATTACCCGATAGTTTTATTTGTGAACTCACGTCTCATTTCTATTAATTATAATATATTTGCGTAAAACAGTATGTTCAACCAATACTATATTAAATTTTTTTTTTTTTGTATTTTATGATTTTTACCTTAATCAACATCACCGTTTATATTTTTTTTTTTCTCAAGGGATAAAAAGAGCGCTTTCATTTTTTCGACGTTTCAAATGATTGAACAACACTCATATTGTATTTCAAAATATGATAACGCAATACAATGACGTAAAAAAAAAAAAAGCTCGACACAAATCCCCGGTTAATCAAGGATATGGATAGTCAAGGTTTTGCTGAATTTATTTAAAACTAAATTTATTTAAAACATTCAATGTTATTAGTTATTTTAAATATTTTTAGGCAACTGCACCTTTTCATGATTGCTTGGACTGGCGGCGAAAGAAGTCACTTATTAAGAACAAGACCGTATGCCAAAATGGATAATAACACCTACAAAAGGCTGAAAAAAAGTTGGAGGAGGGATCAACTCTCCTAACTATACATAATAAAATCAAGGTTGATATTCCGCTGACCATTGTTATATCATGCTTCAGCCGACATTTCATAATTAAAAAAAAAAAAAAAAAAAAACCGATTAAAACATTTTTTTTTCGAAACTACTAGGTTGAAATTATATTTGTTACTGGACATACTAGGTAATAAAATCCATAAAACACGATAAATTATTAAATCTCTTATAAATTAAATAAACTTGGGATTCCTCCTAATGTAGCCGGAGCGTTAAGAGATTCATCGGAGGCAGTAGATGCTATGTTAGAACTGACGAAATGTATATAGGCGTTTACAATAACCTAAAAAAAAAAAAAAATAAATAAAAAAATAAAAAAAATTAAGAAAAGAAAAAATAAAATAAAAAATAAACAAAAAAAAAGAGTAAAAAAATATAAATAAATCAATAAAAATAGTCATTAAAAAACAGAAAAAAAGAAAGAATAATAACAAAAAAAGAAAGAAAAATAATAATAATAATTAAAAAAAAAAAAAAACGAGAAAATTTCATACATTTTATATTTAATTTACCACTCCATGTAAAATAATTATAAATATTTCACTTAATAGCAATATGAAAAACTATAAAAAAAAAGGAAGCCAAAGAGTGACAAGTATAAAAACACAAACATTAAAATGGTTTAAATTTAAAAATCAAAAGGACGTAATAACCGAGTAGTTGACCGTCCAAATAAAATCTCAATCAATCAATCAAACAATAAATTATTTTTATTTTACTAATTACAAAAAAAAATAATGAAAAAATATACATCATTTTCCCATATATTTCATCTTTCACTCAATTTTGTCACTATACCAACTGCGACGAAGGGACTTTAAGAAAAAAAAATCCTTTGCCAACTGCCCGGTATGTGGGAGTGCATTTACACTGTGCGAACCTCACCCTCGAACAGGAAATCCCCGAACCTTGCCGGCATACCACGAACAGCTTTTTAAACTGAAACGTGAAGTTGGTGAAGTCCCTTTTCTATCGTAGAAACACTCATGTAGCTTAGGTACATGAAGTTGTAAGCTTAGCGATGCCTGTTTATGTAGGATCGTCATGTTAATTTCACAAGCAAATGAATCGAATAATCATCATACCTCAGAAGACTAAAAGCATTCCCCCATGTTTCTTGTACTCCCAGACAAACTGTGGTTGTCTTTCGGTTGAATTATAAGACTACAGCTTCCACCCCCAGCCTCAATTCGTTCCGGGTTCCTCGATTGGAGGGGACGGGACCCCAAGGGGAGAACTAAGTGTTGGGGTGGGTATAGTGCACTTAGGGTCCTGCTCATCAGGGTCTTGGTTAGTGTGCACACCTGGGTTCGTCTTCTGCTCTTCATCACCACCCTCTTTCGAGGATAGTACACAATGCTTATTCCTTCTGTTGTTTTTGTTTTGTCGCTGCTTTTTTAATCTCATTTATAAATCCGCACTAATAAACACTTTATCGACAAAGATTTTGAGGTTTTTTTTTCTTTAACTTATCATACAATGACATTTAGGCACGGGGAAGATATTGGTGCCCAGCAATACCTCTTCCCTGGCTTGTTTCAGTTACACCTTCCTTTTAAAGACGAACTAAAAAAAAAAGTTGCATTTCGCATAAACTACATAAATTGAATATTGTTGGAGTGGATCAAGATAGCAACCTACCAATTTAGAGGTCACATGTGGTGTTGTGGTTAGAATAGCAACCTACAACACTAAAGGTCACGGGTTCGTGTCCCGAGGTGGTCCTAGGTCTATTTAATGGGAGTAAAAAATCCTTGGCTAAGCCGTCCCTCGGATAGGACGTAAAATGGAGGTCAGGAGCCTATACGATGTCAGGTACTCGTTAAAGATCCCTATCTTAATTATACCAGGATAGGCAAAATTTAGGACTCCCATTGTAGCATCGTCCGATTAGCCTTATACTTTAGTGGCATAAAGTGACGTTAAACAAACAACAACCTACCAATGTAAATAGATATGTCAATATTATGAGTCAGGTACTGTTATTTATTTAAAACAACTTTGGTTACACCTGCAGTACCAGTCAAAAGTTTAGACTCACTTGTATTTAATTCACAATCTTCAGTTTTGAAAAAAAAACATTAACTCAAGGGATAACATTTCAAAAATTATATGATTGTTTCGAATACAATCTATATAAATAAAAATGGAAATCTGTTTGTTTTTTTGTTTGTTCTTTATAGAAATCCATACCGTTTGTCCTAAATTCTCCAAATTCGGCTTAGTGGTTCTTTCATACCAGGTGCGAACACCTGTCCATATTAAAATTGCATAACTTCAGCCAATCTCTGGGTATATTCTTTATTGTTATAAAAATCGTTATGATCTCGCTTTACATTAGATTTTTAAGAAATCAACCGTTGGAGTCGAAAAAAATCTCATTTCTGTCCTGACGAACTTTTCTTGACCCACGGCTTATCTCATTTTTTTCGAAATACCCTGGGTGAAACCGGGATATACAGCTATTTATAAATAAATTAAAAATAAAATTACAGTTGTTATGTTGTACAATAAATAAAATGTTATTTATTTATTTTACAAAATCTAAGGGTGAGTCTACACTTTTGACTGGTACTGTATATATATAAATTGTAATTGTTATATACCATTTTAATACATTAATTATTCAACGATAATATTAATTATGGCTAAGGCCAAATCTTTGTATGACTTTTCCCCCGAAAACTACAATAATTCAATTAATAAAATAATAAATATTAAAAAATGAGTAATTGGCGTAATTTGTCGGGATAAGACCCAAATTATATAATTATAGACTTAAATATAGACTTTTTTGTACTTTCGGAAGTGAATTTCTTTGTATTCCTTCGGTGTGAAGATGTTTGACGAGGTATAAACTTCGGGATCAGGTTCGAACATTAAATTTCATCGGTATTATCGGACGGTAACATATTCTAGCTAATGCTTCTGCTCTGTTCCTGACAGGGAACGATTTTCCTCAATGTTCCAAGGCAATATCTCGCGGTCTGCAATACCCATCTCAGCATTAAAGAGACTGCACATAATTACATCATTAGCTTGTTTCTATTCAGTCAGCTTTTTTCATTCATGAGGAAAACCTGTTTCCTGTTCTTCTGGGATTGCCTCATTAAACTGTCATTGTTCTGTCAACTATTGAGTAAAAAGAACAAAAAAAAAAAAAAAAATGGTGTTAGGTCTTGGTTATTAAAGAGTATTGTCATTTTTATAAGTGTTTGCTACTCCCAAGTACCCAAGTAAAACAGTTGACCATTACATACCTCTTCGGTTCACCTGTAGTGTAGTGGTTAGCATAGCATTAGATGCATGCACTTTTGCATATGTATATA
This sequence comes from Aelia acuminata, assembly GCA_911387785.2. Classification (NCBI taxonomy): domain Eukaryota; kingdom Metazoa; phylum Arthropoda; class Insecta; order Hemiptera; family Pentatomidae; genus Aelia; species Aelia acuminata. The sequence goes on along the minus strand of OU426984.1, from coordinate 23,296,055 downwards.
CACTTTTGTATATTTATGCACTTTTGCAATATACGGGGTTATGTAACAATATTTCCTAGTGTTATGTCATATTATTCAGAAAGGAAGAATGGACAAGGATTCATAGATAAAGTCGAAGCTGGAAAAAAAAAAAAAAAAAAATGGAAACACGTAACGAATGCAGACGCTGGGGCGAGGCCGATTCGACGCGGAGTGACGTCATCTTTACGCTTGGCTTGGTCTCAATGGGACAACGCTACTGTCCCAAATGCACTCAATGGCAACGATAACTAATTTGGAACAAATCGTCTACGCTATGTCAAAACAAATTTATGCCTTCTGTTCTGGAGGGAAGGGGAAAAAAAAAAAAAAAAAAAAAAAAAAATTCATTAATAATTCGCGATTAGATATTGACGGCGCCAGAATAAACGTAAACAATAAATATAAAGTTAATACTTCAATTAAAAATTGTATGTGAGCCATTTTAATCACTGTGTTGTTACAAGATTTTATTTTTAACGATGTAAATATGATTCCGGAAAAAAATTATAAATACTAAGGTTAACGTCGGGTAAAGTGGGGTACCGATCTAATCTCAGTGTCGTTTGACTTATCAACTGAATGGTATATTTCTTTACTTCGGTTGTGGCGTTGGTTTAGCAAGGAGTTTAATAGTGAAATGTTGTTATGTTAGAATTTTAGAGTTAAATAAATATTTTAGTGCATTTTCTCTCATTTCAGTACTAACTTAAAAATGGTATAACTCGACCACATAGTCCTTGTTGGCTACGTTTATTATTTCATTGGGCTGGTCATTCTATTCATGTGTGTTCTGAGGGACCCCACTTTGGCCGACGATGACTTATTTAACCTAACTTTTACATTTTCTAAATCATTTACCTCATTGTTGTTACACTGTATGCTGAATAAATTCCCTATTTTATTTTTATAATTTCAGGGCACAAAAATAGAAACACTATAACCGCCTACAAGCTGATCCGTCATGCCATGTCTTTCAGTTCCAATAGCAAAACGCACGATCTCTTTCCTTTCTCACCATCCAGCATTCCATCAAATTTTCTAGTTTCACTTCTTGTCACATTGCTAGCATTGCTTATGCTGCTTCTTATTATCAAAGAAAATTAAATGATCAGCTTGCAAACATAATCTCGAAAAAAAAAAAACGAAACAAAAAAAAAGTTAAAGAAAGAAAATTTCCAGAAAAAATCAAGAAAAACAGCAAAAATCTTTAGCAAAGGTACAATGAAAAAAAAGACATTTCACGATGAGAAAACTGAAGAAGAAGAGCTAAGAAAATATTTTTTGCATAGTGTGCTTGTGTGCACTGTGCTTGTGTTGAAATGGAGAATTTCGCGACGTATTCTGAATTTTGCGAATTCAAACTTGACTGTTTTCTGTGCCAGTATGTTTTGAATTTTATTAAAATGAATAATTTTGCTCATAATGGTAATAATTATAGTTCAGACAATTATTAAGGACATTTTTCATTTCGCTTGTAATAAACGACTTAACAGTTTTTTATTAACCCTATCCTGAAGTATTGTTTTAATAGCAGGTCCTATGCAAATTTTCCAACATTCTAATACATAGGTCTAGGTATGCTTTATGTAATACTCATGGCAATAATAAAGCATATATATATGCAGATATTTTTTATTTTTATTAATTAAAACCGAACTGTTCCAATTTAATATAAAACACTGACGAAACATAAAGATAAGTAATAGAAGTTTAAAAATTAAGAACCATACTATTACACTTAGTACAATTCAGAAGTAAAAACAAAAAATGTCCCCACTTTACTCTACTCTCCCCCTCCCCCACCTACATAAGGAGAAATAAAGTATTTTTAGTTATATATAGTTTATTATATAGTTAAGTAATTATATTTATTAATTTTTGTTTTCGTAGTTCAATATAAAATGATGAAAGAAGCTTCATAAGACAAATGATGAAAGAGGGCGTTTCTTAATGACTGCCTATAGACCTTCGAGACTAGCTATGCAACCACAACCAACGGCAATTTATGATCTTCCGTCATTTCACCGCTATTTTTTTTTTTTTTTTCTGTAGGACGTTTAACAAAAACGGTAACATTTCTCATCTGCTCACCTTTCTCCGAAGAGAAAGTCACGGCTAATGACTCGCCTTTCGGATCAACGGGATCCGAGTTAGTTATGGGAAAGAGTTCTAAAGAGAATCGTTTCGAAATGGCAAAGAGCTGCTACCTAAGAGCTAAGTATATTTAGTCTGAGCTACGTATTTTTTTTTAAATGAAAAAAATGTATAGAATGAACTATTGAAGGAGTAAGCTTAAGAATATGATGTTAAAATCGAACAGATTATAGAGCAGAAAAAAAATATATTTTAAGGTGAAAAAAAAACTTATGTTTGAAAAGAGTTTTGTACTTTTTGTTAGAACAGTTGGAACAAACTGTTCTAGTACATGTTCGTGGATTTAGTTTGTAGACCCCTTAGTCTGAATCGTCATAGAGACGGTCTCGTTAGATCCAGGAAAATATACACGGATTAATAACATTGTATCGATCGCCCATTATTTTTTGCGAACTCTGCAAGCTTTAAATGTTGAAGTTATCACCAAGTTATTACACAATTTATCTATTTTCGATGTACCTTATAAAATATGAATATATCTCGCATGATAACACCGGCCCTAACTTATAATACCAAGGTTGCCCTTGTATGAATTTCACAACAGGTGAAACTTTAGGAGGCGGGTACCTGAATAACCCCGACCCGACGAGAGGAGTTCGTTGGCTGGTGGCGGGGGTCTTATCATTTGTCGAGAGGAAGTCGTAAAACAGGGCAGCCAAGTGGCGTAGTAAAAAATATAAGTTATCTCCCATCGGCAAGGGGCGACACCATTATACAGACTTCCCCATTCCCACCTCAACGATTCTTCCCTCCGATATCGATCCATCACCGAATCGAATATCGGGGTGAAACCTCCCCAGTATCGATCTTTTGGCTATTCCTCTATATCCTGGGGAATCTAATGACGAGGTAGTGATGTAAAACTATCGATAGTCTCCACTATCGATAGTATCGGACATAAAACTATCGATACTATCAATAGTATTTTTGATTTGAGTATTGATGAAGATGGGGGTGGAGATAATAGTTGATTTTTTTATTTTGAAACTGAGGAACTGTAATGCAGGTTTTTAATTGCACCTTTTCTTTCCTTCTTTATTAGATATTTTTTTTTTTTTTTTTTTTTTTTTTTTTTATTTAAAGAATTAATACATTCTGCCACAATCAAGGGCATTAATATTAGAGCTGTAAGGACACATTCACTCACTAAATATATACAAATGTACATAAAAAGAAAAAAGAAATAATCATAAATAAAACATGAACCTAGAAATGGAAAATTAAAAAAAAAAAAAAAAAAAAAAAAAAAAAAAAAAAAAAAAAAATAACAATCGGAAAAATTAAAGAACACACATTCATACCTATTTACAATATATACATTCAGCCCGGGAAACTCCGACTCGTGCTTTGCAGCCCACTTATGGAAGGCAAAGCAAAACTCTAGGAGATCCCAGTGCTTCTCTCCCAGCCGCGTCACTAGTTAAAAACCAGTGGAGGCTAGGTGAGAGCACTCAGCTTCAATCATGCCGGACATGAGTGGAGAAGCTGGCCATTGCCAGGACTCCAATAGTATTTTACAAGAGGTCTCTTGGCCACTGCCGTTTCAACCTCCTGGGAGGATTGTAGGGATGGTCGGGACATGATAGGGATTGAGCTGAAGGATTAGGATGATAGGAAAGGTTCTGGTGAAATTTTGAGAATCTGGATGGGATAATGTCTAGGACAAATGGAATGTTGAGGTCGTGATGTAAGGTTTTGTTTGTGACATAATATGGGGCATTGACAATGGTTCGAAGGACTTTGGACTGGAAGGACTGGATACGTCTGATGTTCGAAGGTTTTGCCGTTCCCCACAGTTCGATGCCGTAGGTCCAGATGGGTTTTAATATGGTCTTGTAAATTAATAATTTGTTGTCAGTTGAAAGTTGAGATGTTTTGTTTAGTAGTCTGTATAATTGTCCAAATCTTCGATTGAGTTCTTGTCTTTTAAGTCTAGTATTAGGGTTCCATGTTAGTCTTTTGTCTAAAATGAATCCCAGGTACCGGACTGTGTCTGAGACAGGAAGCTGTATTGAGTTGAAAAGGATTGGTGGACAGGATCTGCGTCGAAGGGTGAAGGTAATATGTTTACATTTTGATTCATTTATTTTGATGCGCCAGTTGCTGCACCAGTGCTCAATCAAGGAGAGGTGACTTTGGAGGTTCAGGGATGCTGTTTCAGGATTCGGATGGGATGAAAGGATGGCGGTATCATCGGCAAAGGTTGCAAGACAGGTGTTGGGGTTCGTAGGGATATCGGCGGTATAAAGGATGAAGAGAACTGGACCCAGGACGCTGCCTTGAGGGACACCGGCCTGGATTGGATGGTAATCGGAGAGTTCTGTACCGCAGCGGACTTGAAAGGAACGATTGGAGAGGTAGGATCGAAGGACTAGGTATAGGGTTTGGGGTAGATGGGTTTTGAGCTTGAAAAGCAAACCATCGTGCCACACCCGGTCGAAAGCTTGCGCTACGTCCAGAAAGGCACCAGTGCAATATTGTTTGCTTTCAAGTGCAAAGGATATATGATCGACGACACGAAGACCTTGTTGAACTGTGGAATGGCCAGAACGGAATCCAAACTGATGTGAGGGGATTTTCTGGGAATCTAGGATAGGTAGGATTCTTTTAAGAAGGATTTTCTCAAAAATTTTTGAAAGGATCGGGAGTAGGCTTATTGGTCTGTAAGACGAGGTGTTATTGATAGGTTTTCCAGTCTTAGGGAAGAGGATGATTATGGAATGTTTCCAGAGCAAAGGAAAGTGGGTTGTACGAAGAATACAGTTGAATAAGTATGTAAGGAATATAATGGCTTTTCTGGGTAGTTGACGAAGGATCTTGGAAGAAAGGAGATCATGTCCTGGGGATTTAGTGGATTTTAGTTTATTAATTAGGAATTTGACCTCAGAGGGGATAACGGCTTTAGGAGGTAGGGAGAGAGGTATGGGCGAAGTTAGGAATTCCTCAGTTTCAGCGGTGTGGGTAGGATTTTGTTCAGGATGGGGAGTAAACGTGTTACAAAGGTGCTTGGCAAATTCTTCTGCTCTATCCTCATCTGACAAAGCCCAGGAACCATTCTCACGTCGTAGGGGATGTGCTATGGAACGGTATTTTAGAATCTTTTTGGTAACATTCCAGAGGGAGTTGTCGGTGGTAGATAGAGAGGAGAGGTAGGAACTATAGGTTTGTGATCTGAAGGCAGCTAATTTCTTTTTTACAAGTTTGGTGAGGTGGTTGTATGATTTCCGATCGTCAGGATGCCTAGTGCTTTGCCAGTGAGTCCTCGAACGTCGCTTGGCTCGGATAAGGTTAATAAGATCCTGGGGTATGGAAAACTTTTTGCGGTATTTCGGTTGTGAAGGAGGTGAGGATGCTGACCAGATTGCTTGTTGGATTAGGGTGGTAAAGGAATTTACGGCATCGTCTAGGTCTTGAGGAGTTTTTAGGGACACTCTGAGGTCTATTTTGTCATTTAAGATTTCTCTGAAGAGGTTCCAGTTCGCTGGACCCCTAAGGAATGAGGGTGGGGATAGCTTTGGAATTGGTGATGTTGAAAGGGTAAGTAATAGGGGACTGTGGTCTGAGGAAAGGTCGTCGAGCCTTAAAATTGAATAATTTAGTGGCCCTAGACCTTTGTGGATGAAGAAATCAAGGAGATCGGGACTACGGTTGGGATCGGTTGGCCAATATGTGGGGGTGTCCGGGGAGAGGATGTTGCTATGATGGGAGTTAATAGCTGATAGTAAGGTTCGCCCTCGGGAATTGGTCGTTCTGGCTCCCCATTGCTGGTGCTTGGCGTTCAGGTCTCCTCCTAAAAGGAAATGGTTTCCTAAGGAATTTAGGAAGGAAGTGAGTTGGGATTCGGAAATGGATAATTTAGGCGGGGAATATGCTGCGGCAACAGTTAAAGGGAAGGATAAGGTTTTGATTAAGACTGCAGAAGTCTGTAGGAAATCGTGGATTGGTAGGGGGACAACATGGTGGGATAGGGATTGATGGATTAAGACAGCAGTGCCGGCATGTCCTGTTCCATCAGGGTGGTCAGTGCGGTAGATTTGGTAGTGAGGTACGTTGAACGTTTGTTTACTAGTTAGTCGGGTTTCTGTTATTAAGGCTATGTCAATATTTTTTTCATTTAGTAGTGCAGTAAGTTCGTTAGTGTGGTTTCGAACACCATTCGCGTTCCAGAGAAGAATGGATAGGAATGAGGACATTTAAGGATTCCTTGGCGGTGGGATAAGATTGGACACTACATTTGTAAGTAGGGTGATTAGAGGGGTGACAAGGGATCTGAATTCGGAGAGGAATGATGTCAGGAGGCTGGTGATATCATTGGAATTGCTAGGTGGAGGAATATAGGAAGTTGAGTGGTGAACGGACTTTTGAGGAAAGGGTGGTTGGGTTTGGGGGTGAAGAGGTTGTGGTTGTGGCAGGGCCTGAGATTTTGTGGAGTGCTCAGTCTCTCCCAGCATCTGTGCGTAGCTCACGTGGCTGTCCACATTCCTTGATGGTTGCCTGGGTGGTCTTGGTGGTCTAGATGTCTCTTCAAGCCTGGGTGCTGCCCGCAGTCTTGATTTTAGCACCTTGTAGGTTTGGCATCCCTTGTAGTTGGCAGGATGTCCTTGGTGGCACAGAGCGCATACTGCTGGGATTTCCCTCGGCTTTTTGCAGTCCTCGGTCCTGTGAGAGCCCCCGCACTTGACACACCTAGGTAGGTGGTGGCAGTAGTGCCTCGTGTGGCCGTAAGCTTGGCAGTTGTGACATTGAACGATATCACGTTTCGGATACGGCTTCTCGACACGAACTCTAGTGTAATAGATTCGTGTTATATTAAAGATCTCCTCTACTCCAGGTGTATGTTCTAAGTCCACGAAGAATAGAGGTAATGTAATTTTGTTTTTATCTCCAGATTCTTCTCTCTGTTCTTTGTAAACATTGACAATTTGACGAACTTGAAAACCCTTAGCCAGTAAATCTTCTTTGATTGTGTCTATAGGCGTCGAGGGGTGAAGTCCTCTAATAACAACTCTGATCGCCCTCTCCTGGCGTAATTGATATGTGTGAGAATCTGCCTTCGTATCGGTCAGATATTTCACTATTTTTTTTGTAAGTGTCGGGAGTATCAGGTATTAGCTTGGTGTCATTTGTTCTACTTTGACATAAGTAGTTTCCTGAACCCACAACTTTATTTAATTGCTGGCATAACAGCTGAAAATTTCTGATATTTCTTATGAATATAGGTGGGGGCTTGACTTCCCTGGGTGTGGGTGCTGCTTCCATATCTTCAGCTTGATTGTTTGATAAAGGTTGATATGGGTTGGGAGTGAAAAACGGTGATTCTTCACTCATATCTTGTCGTGATGTACCTGGCTGTGGTTGTAGTACCTCTCGATCAGCCATCGAACTCGCAGCTGAGGCTGGTGGTGTGGTTCTTTTAGATCTCCTTGGTTTTTGTTTGATAGGGGAACTCTTGGATGTGTCCAAGCTCCTTGATCTTTTGGCTGTTATTTTTCCTTTACTCGACATTACCATGTGGAAATATCGCATTTCACACCATCGATGAAAGGAGTTGTTTGATTTATTGCGATAAAATAAAAAAGTAACTCCTCGACGTACTTAGATAATCACGTAATTTAATGGAAAATTAAGTGACGTGGACCTGCTCCCGTCAGAAGCCTAACGGCTACTGAAGAGATTATGGCTGTCTTACCTACTCACTAGCCACTCGGTTGTTTATAGTGTTCACTTTTAACGTGATAAACAAGTGATTACTCACAGTGTTAGTGTTCCTCACCGTGCTTAGTAGTTAATAAAACTATGTTCACTGTTTTTTAAACTGAAACACCACTTTTTCTCTACTAAAATAGTAATTTTTAACAGAGCGATCTTACTTAAGTTTTAACTGTTTTATTAGATATTAGATATACATATCTGTAAATACAAATGTAGGAATTGATTTCATATTTCTAGTTTGGTCGTTACCCCCAAAAATTGACAACTTTATCAAAAAGTCAAGGAAACTGGAATTAGAGGAAATCCTATTCAAGTTAACCCATAGAACGTCCTACCTTTGAAATTGTAGCGACAGTTTATCAATATTTGACTGCGATTTTCGAAATCGATCGAGCAGCCAGTTATCGATCATTTGAATTGTGGCTCGAACGGACAGTTTTCAGGTTATCCCAAGATACCAATTACCATGGATGTTAATAATTGGTGAGGTATACTGGCTAACATTGTTCGTAAATACTAGTATTAGAAACAGACTGTTATCACTATTATCTTCATAGCTGTTTTTTAAAGAAGGTTATCATAACCCACCATAACCAAGAAATTATTTTTTGCTGCCCTAAATCGGACAACTTTCGTCAGTTATCCACGTATTACTATCCACGTGAGTTTATTTCCTTTTTCTTTTATTTGGCTGTCATCTAATTATGTAAATAAAGAAAGTATTTATTTTCCGAAAAAAAATTTTTATTTAATTTCTTTGTGAACACGCTTTAGTTTGTTAAGAGCCTTCTATTTTCTTATCAAAACATCTTAACAAAATTAAATCATTGTGTGAGGAAGACTCCGATCAGTTAATTTGAGTTTATATTTTTTAAGTGAAGTTAATGTTTTTTTATGGAATTGAAAAACTTTTTTTTTGTAAGAAAAAAATGAATGAAATTAAACTGTAACCTTTTTTTTTATTTTTCACTTAAATGAATTTTATATGACATAAGTGCTTTGAGACAGAGGCTATCACTTTTCAACTTTAAAACAAAGTTTTCGATGGTACTATCGAAAGTTAAAAAAAAATCTCTAAACTTCGATAGAACAAGTTTCCTTGTTAAACCACGGAACTATATTTATCTGTTGTACAATACGTTATCAGTCCCGTTTCGTTAAACAGCCTTTGAGGGTGCACTTAAGTTGTCAAATAAGGTATGCGCGCCCAACCAAGCCCCCTGCCATTTCTTTGTCTTTTTTCAAATGAAGTTGAAGTTGTATGGTATTTTATGTAATGTGACGCAAAAATGAGCAAACCTCAAATTTCTCGAAAGAAGAAGAGAGCCTTCTGCTCAGAATTGTAATTCAGCATAGTTTTGTAATATAAAACAAAAGAACCGACGCAATTACCAATGCCATGAAAGTAAAGGAGTCGTTTAAAATAAGTAAATTAAATAAAAGAATTTAATTTAATAAAAATAAATAATAGAATTAAATAAAGTAATGTTAATTATTTAATTCTCAAAATGTTAACAAAATAAAATATATTTTTTTTTTATTCTCTTAAAATATAAGTCATATAACACAAACAAATAATTTAAAGAACTTACAATTAGTAGGTAACAAAAAATGAATAATGTTTGGCACTATATGCACTACGGTCCAATAAATTACTAAACAGAAATAATATGTTTGGTTATAAGTTAACGTGCGTTTAAGCGGCCATTCATGGCTTTTCAACTTACAAATGCACCAATTGAAGAAAAACCAAAACAAAATTTGGGAGTTGAGGTGTAGGAACGAACAGTCCAAACTATCATAAATAAAACTAGAATACCAAAGTGGACCACAAGCTCGAGTATCTCGAGAAGAGAAGAAATCATAGTATGTCGTTTCGGAATTGGACATTGCCAGTTCACACACGAATATCTTCTCCGAGGACTTGAAGCAACCACATGCCAAGAATTTAATAATGTACCCTAAACGGGATCTAATTAACTTAGTCTAAGTCTATAATAAGTCTTCTAATAAACTGTGCATAATAAAAAAATTTCCGGAAAAAAACTGAAAATAGAAAAAACACTAAGCGAATTGTTAAAAGACGATGAGGAAAATATAGATACTTTGTTCAAATATTTAAAAGAAATCACACTTTTACAACAAAATATAATTGAACACACCGCCAATTACCCTAGGCAAAGATAAAGAAAAAAAAAAGAATATTTTATAAATCAAAATTGAAAATTTATATTGATTTGATTAAAAGCAATTATCAATCACACAATACAGTACCACATAAATGACAATGATACAATTTTTTAGTTTTGAAGACCCAGTGATAAAAAAAAAAAAATGAGAAGAATACTTACGGTTATTATTATAAGGTTTAAATTTTAAATCTACATTATTTTCTTCCTTCTAAAATAGTGTATAATCAAGAGTAGAAAATAATGAATTGAATTATTTCATTAAAAACAAAAAGTCTCATTATAAAGCTCTAGCAGCTGGAAAGAACGCCCTACGCGACCTATTGTCGTAATGACGTAGAAGATCCAGGTGAACAAGTAAATTAAAAGCGAAGGGTAATTTTTACCTTCAGCCCTTCGGCTTCCCTCCCTTCCAGCGCTACCGAAAAGTTAAAAGATAAAAAAGGTAAAAGCTAGCGAAAAAAGTAAAAAAAAAAAAAGAAAGGCTTTTTACAACTTTTCCTCTTAAGGAGCTGTTTTTTAATGCTGGACTATATTTCTTAACAGAAAACTTGGAAGGGTGGGTCACACCCCTGGAACACTAAGGAGAATTTCACTGTTTCCTCCCGGAAGTAGGGGGGGGGGATAATTTATTCACTAGGCGTCGGTAGCAGCTCTTGGGAAAGGGGGGGTAAAGGGGGGGGCGATATATTGGAACGAGGCGGGAGTGAGAAATCACAGCCACTAGCCAGACATATTACCCCTAATATTACCCCCTCTCCTCCACCCACCTATTTCCCACCCCCACCCCCCCCCTAGCCTAGGAAGGTCTCAAATATTACTCATTTCTGGGGCCCTCTTAACAAAATGATCCGATAACTTTTGATGACATCTTTGTTCTGCTATATATGTACTAAGAGTCAGCATTGAGTTCCATACCTGAAATTGTTGCGTAGTTAACTCGTAATTTTTGTTTTCTTAATCAAAGCAGATGGTTAAGCCTAGAAGTTGATGTATTGAAAATTGTTGGGGTTTAGATCGTAAGAAAACATTTCAGACCGATGTTCAGATCTTCATCAGGGCTAAGTATAAAATAAGATAAAGATCAAGGAAAACATATGAAAACAAATCTTCAGTAATTACAGATTAAAATAATGTTACTAAGCTATAAATGAATAGTAAGTCGTAAATATAAATACATTACGTATAGAAATGAGATTAATAGTTTTAATATTAAAGTTTAGTACTACCTGTATATACCGGTTTCACCCGGAGAATTTCATTTTTTAAATCTAGAAATTCTATAAAGTGAGGCTTTTATCGACTCAAACAGTCGATTTCGTAAAAACCAATGTAAAGCGAGATCAAAACGATTTTTATAAACAATAAAGAATATACCCAGAGATTGGCTGAAGTTATGCAATTTTAATATGGACAGGTGTTCGCACCTGGTATGAAAGAACCACTGAGCGAAATTCGGAGAATTTAGGACAAACGGTATGGATTTCTATAAAGAACAAACAAACGGCATTTCATCTTTATTTATATAGATTAAATATTTTATTTTTTTTTGGATTAATAATATGGATGACAATAATAAAAAAAAAAATGTAAAGTGATAACAAAATAGAATAGAATAAATATTTATTTGTTAAAGAAAACTTCTTTTACAACTTTTTTACAACCATTATTATAAAGAACATTAATAGTTATCATTAAGTCTGGTATTTTAGAAGAAATTAACGAAACTACAATGTTGGGAATGCTAATCTTCTTGAAAAGTAAATAAATATAAATTAAAATAAACTAAATATAATTATTATATATAAGTATAGCACGTTGCTGTTTAGTCTAATATCGGCCATGTGTTTGGTTGTTGTTAATATAAGGAATATTATTAACAGAATTTGTGTTCACAGCCTAGTTCATTTGTTATCTCATGTTTTTCTTCCGTTAATAACGCGAATGCAAAAAATGGATTGTTAAAAGGGATGCACAATGTTGGTTCATTAGGGAAGTGTACCTTTCTTTTTTATAAATAAACTTAAAATAATGTTAGTCCTACTCCTTTCTTTTTCCACAGTAAATGAAAGTAGGCTGTCAATTTTAGTGAAGTTATGGGCTGAATTTCACCTAAATAATTTCTATATTTTTTATTATTTTAAATATTATTATTGTGATTAATGTATAATTTTGCTTAAACGAACATATTTCATAGTAAGCCACAGGCTAACTCTACTAAACAGCTTTTTTAGCTAGTGTTAAATATAGAACTTAGCAATTCAATTTTTAAAAATACATATTATTTTATTTTATTTTAATGGATGATGGAAGGGGTCACCTGTGGTGGAGGGGTTAGCCTGGCAACCTACAATACTAAAGGTCGCAGGATCGCGCCCAGCGGTGGCCCTAGGATTTTTTAATGGGAGCAAAAATCCTTAGCAATGCCTCGGATAGGAAGTAAAATAAAGGTGTCGTTAAAGATCCCTATCCTGATTATACCTGGATAGGCAAAATTTAGGACTCCCACTGTAGCATCGTCCGATTAGCCTTATTGGCATAAAGTGACGTTAAAACAAAACAAATAAACAAATGGATGATGGAAGTGATGTTTTCCGACGTATGATGTTTATAATATATATAATAGAGGAAAAACAAATACCGTGTGTTTCATTGTGTTATAGCTAACAGCGACCATGTTTAATTCAAGACAAACGCCTATCTAAGAGGGTCTGGGAAATTCGCTCATTAAGTCGGGCCTGAATTGGACTTGAGATGCTTAGGACCCGGTAGGCCGTGAGGGGGCTTGAAAATAAGGCCCGGGGTCGAGGGTGGGAGGCCTTGGCCCCGACGAGGGGCGACCCTTAGGAAACGAGGATCGGAAGAAACTGGGCAAGAGGACGCTAGTAATTGCTACTTTGTTCCTCGACTTAACTGGAACTAAGTTGCTCCGGAATTAGGTTAGCTCGTAATTCAGCTGGCGCCTCTCTGCACAGGTATTCGTAGGAACTTGAATAATACGTTTTAGATTACGTGGAAAAAAAAATGTTTCTATTGTAGCTATTTGTGGGTTGAAATAATTTTTATTGAACGAAAATAAGATTTTACAAGGCCACACAAACTATGAAAACTGAAATAATTCAACAGGTTACAACAAGTATCACTTTGTAACTACACTCAAAAATACCAATATGAATTGAGCTGCAGAACAAGACTAACTCTGCTGTCAATCGCTCCTTATATTTATTCTGAAGGAGAACCGTCTGGAAGGTTCTAGGCAAGCAAAAATGTTACTTGAACATCTTAGTCACTAACATGTACTAGAACAGTTTGTTCCAACTGTTCCAACAATTCCAGAACTTTTTAAAATCATGTTTTGTTTCACGTTACACTATTCTAAGCCAGTTGATAGAATAAAAATATTGTTTCTAGTTTGTGTTGTTAGCTCAGATGTGCAGATTGTTCTAGACTGTTTTGTCTTAACGTCACTTTATGCCACTACGGCTAATCGGACGATGCTACAGTGGGAGTCCTAAATTTTGCATATCCAGGTATAATTAGGGTAGGGATCTTTAACGAGTACCTGATATCGTACAGGCACGGGGCCTCCATTAACGTCCTATCCGAGGTACGGCATAGACAAGAATTTTTTATTTCCATTAGAAAATCCTACGGCCACCTCGGGACGCGAACCCGCACCCTTTAGCATTGTAGATTTCTATGCCAACCACTACAACACAGGTGACCCCATTTCGTTCTAGACTGAATGTTTCATAAGGATATCTGAGCAAGCCATTGACGTTAATAAGATAATTTTAAATCTTAACTACAATATAAATCATATTAAATTGATTAGTGAAAATAGGTTATGAGGTACCTCCAACCTTTAAACACTAGTCCTGAAGAATTAAAAAAAAAAAATATATTGAGGCCAAAATTAGAGCAGAAATGCTATGCCGTGCTGAAATTAGTAAATTTAACACATCGTTTACAATACTCGATCATGCTAAACAACTTTGTAGACAAAGATCAAATAATCAATTCCTGGCCGGGGTCGAATCTTTTAATAAAATAATTTCTCTTCTAATAAAATTATTAAAAAATCATAAATTAATTATTTAAGATATTAAAAGTTATTGAATTTCAACATATATATTGAGTAACTGTGGCGGTTTGTCTATTGGATCCTGTTGTCTCGACAATGGTCCAGCCCCCCGTTTACTAAGCTACAATGTAGTGAGAAAAGTGGGTGGGATCACAGAAGACGGATTCGAAATCGGTTGGGAATTTGCCCCATGTTTAGCTCAATGGTACGAGTGCTGCAACGAAGTTACCAACAGAGGGCCTGGGATTGATAACCGACCATGGTCTAACTTTTCTCTTCTAATAAAACTGTTAACATAAAAACTAATAAACTAACATAAAAAATACATAAACTGGTAAAACATAAAATTAACAACATTGAAATTTTGATTTTATTATAATTCAATAAAAAATAAATAAATAAACAAGAAGGCTACTTCATTCTCGTAAGATTTCCCGAAGGAAAAGATTAATCTAGAGGATTTTCAGGAAAATTAATTTGCTATAGAGGTCCTCCAAGGGTTGAGCCCCATCAAAAGTTAGTAAAATAATCGAGTTATATATTAGGACTTTAAAGGGGATTAAGGCTTTTAATATCCTTTGTGACATATTTTCAGACTTGAAAAACACCGTCGATATAATTGGGACCATAATTCAATTCTTATCAAACTCTAAGTTATTCGTCCACTGAACTTTTCCCCATATATTACCAAGCCTTCTAACAAGGACTGATAATTTACTAGGGATTAAAGAAACTTCACTCTAATTCCTATTATTTTCATTTATTTCTTTGCTATGATTAGACTTTTGAAAAAAGAAAAAAAAAACGAAATAGCTTTTATTTTGAAAATATATATATGCTTGTTGGAAAAAATAAAATACAAAACTGCAATATAATTACTTATCCAGTAAAATAAATAGTGCGTTGTTTGATGAGAAAAATTTGTTGGCGCCTCTAGGAATAATATTGTACTACCTTCTCCCCCCCCCCCCCTGGCTTATGCGCACCTTCACTTTCCTTAACACTGGTCCACCACGATGTATTATTAACAGCATACATTCAGACGCATGTGCAATGTAATTTTACAATTTCCAATTAAAAAATGGAACATGGAACAAACTTGAAATTATTAGCAGAATGTGCTGAAATTGGCAATTCAAAATATAAAACATGAAAATAGCACTTAATAGGACAAAAATAATAATTAAATATCTTTTGTTTACTCAATTCATATGAAATATATAGTAAGGGAAAGTATTTCTATCGTAAAAAATTTCGACTTCCAAAATTTCAACGAAAAAACACGTTTTGGGGTACCCTGATTCCAAATAACAAAATGGTGTGTGTGTGTGAACATAATAGCTCAAAAACACTATAAACCGTACGAACCTGAAATTGGGTATTTGGTTTATGTAAATACCCGCGATGTGACGGTAAAATTTTATCGAAATTGGTCAAACGGAGGGGGCACTTAATTTAATAACTTTCTACGTTTTTTCGATTTTCTCAAAAACGGCTCTGACGATGTGACACCAAAAAATTCATCAAAATTGATAAATAGAAGAGGGCACTTTACTTCATAACTTTTTTTCCAATGTTTACGTTTTTTCGATTTTGATTTCGATTTTTATTTAATAATAAAAAAAATTAGTGTAATTTCGAGAGAAAATAAAAACAAAAAAGGTAAATGAATGTGGAAAAATGTTTGACACGTCAATTTCTAATCTATACAAGTAAGTTGTGTGTTGCGCGCATCGCACCAGGTTTTCTTGTGTATCTGTATTTGTAATTCCCTTATTTTATTTTTTTAGCTTAGAATACATCACTGAATTATCATCTAATGTGCAACGTCGGGAATTTCAAAATCGAAGAATCGTTCTAATGTGTCCTATTCTTCATTGTGAAATTTCCAGAAAATGCCACCCTATAAATAAATTAAGGATACCTGGAAGAATATTTTAACTTAAATACCCTGAAACTCACAGAAAGACTAAGGGGGCATGACTTCTAAAAAGCCCGAAAAGCTATCTTTCCTACCCGTGAGCGTAATTTGCAGAGAAAATATAGATGTAAAACCCTTTAAATTTAATAAAAGAAATAGCACAAGAGAATTGTTTTAAGGATAAATAGTTGAATTCGGAAAAATATTTAGAATAAAAAATTTCAAAAAAATATTATTTCAAATACCTATAAATGTATTATATATATATATATATATATATATATATATATATTTAAATTTCTCAAAATAATATTAACCTAAAATTATGAATTTATGCAGCAGGCATATAGTCCTAGTAGCAGTGATATAAATAGCTAATTGCCAATAATTAAATAATTACTATGATTTGAAAAGAGTATCTAGTATACTACTGAAAATAAATTACAGTAAAATGTTGGGGGGGGGGGGGGGGGAATAAATTTCACAAAATCCGGAACCCTTCCCTTCACAGACCATAATCGGGAGGCTCATACATAATTCAATGTTAGTGCTTCCTGCAAAAACGGTTTCTGGTGTCGCAAGGGGTTAGGGGAAATTCTTCAGGACGGAGTTAAAAAGAAAAAAAAATTGTATTGGATACCGGATATCTATTTCCAGATGGGTAGACTTATCTTAATTTTCTCCCAAACGTAATTTTAATTCTTTAAAGTAAGTATTTAAAGATTTTCGTAGAAGGTAGATCGTTTAATATATTTAGTAATAGTACAACCACCAGGACGATCTCATTAATTTATTTATTTGGATATTATAACATGGTGCTTTCGGCGTCCAGCGCCACATTCATCTAAAAATACATTGATAAGAAATATAGATTAGATGAAAATTTAGAAAGTTAACACTTTTATACAATACAGCTGTCATATAATATTGACAATCTCATGCTTACCTGTACATTCTCCTTAAAGTAGGATCGTTAGTACATGTGAAATTTAAATTGGGTTCCAATGAGATCGTCCTGGTTGTACTATTACTAAGTATTTAAAGATTAGAGCTGCTGATAATCTTTTGGTCATGAGTGATTAAATCCCGTACCCAACGTAAATTTCTCTGAAAATTTTAGAACATGCGAGGTAAAATAATCTTCCAGTTATCCTAAATTCCATTACAGGGTGGATTTTTTTCGAAATTTCACAATGATGTAATAGGACACTTTAGGAAGATCCTTAGATTTTGCCGTTTCCGGCGTTACACCGCCATGTCGTTTCATGATGTTTTTTCAAAATTACTAACGATTTTAGGTAATAATTAACTGACGTATTCTGAGTTATGAGCCATTTAGCAAAAAAAAAGAAAAAAAGACTTACAAACAACGCCAGTATCTCAAAAAGTACATTTAAAATTACTTACGGCTAACAATAAAAAATAATAAAATTAAGAATACAGAAAAACATAAAAAAGGTATGTTTGTTTGATTCTGATCTGGTTACAATTAATTGTTATTGTAATAATATTTCTGCAATTCCAAAATATTTTACAATAATTGCTAAGTAATTTTAATAGGAATTACGTTTTGCCTAACCTCTGTCTCAAGTCTGTGCCACGTTGAAATATTTAAATAAATCACCATTTAAGGTTAATTAATTATATTCACACAGGAACCTTTACATCGGCTCAATAACAGCTAAACGCTTTAATACTGAAATTCTCACATTAAGGTTGGGTGCCCTGCGGAAACCAATTAAGCGGTTGGTTGGTACTCTCCCAGTACTAGCTGTACAACAATGGCGACTCCGCTAAGAAACGTAAAGCTAAATGAGGCGGAGGTTCTCATGGCCTGTTTCAAATTGTTCGCAGTATAATAGTCACTTGCATAATATCCTCATCCGGTCCGGTTCCGGCCATTACCGGGTAACGCTTACTTTCTTGGTAACCGGTTATTGAATCCGACTACATTTAGATATTCATTAGGTATAATACTCACAACTTATAGCATATTGAATGACTGATTTCTTTAATTTACAAAAGTAAAATATATCAAAAAAAGTTTTAGCAGCCATATTTATTTTATCTAATATTTCTAATGCAATATATATTAAAAGGAATAGAACATTTTACGCAAGAACATATTGTTACGGGCTTCGGGTTCGATAAAATGAACAATTAACACTAGGACAATAATTTATTAATCAAATACTCACAAGGGTAATTACTGCCTTATTATTAGATACAAACCAGGCTGTGTATGTAGACTCTTATTACTTATAACAAACCGCACGGGTTAAAACAAGAGTCTTTTCTACGACATACACTATCACCACAATAACTTATCACAATAAGGCTTACCACTTATCACACTAAACTATCCCTGTTCACTACGAAGTCCACACCACGGGTGTTGCCAAGCAACTCCGCTGAGGCTTGTTAAAGCTGGTATTTATAAGCCTTAGGAAGATTCTAGAAGGTTCGGGGTTCATGTAGAACAAAGTCTTTGATCTTTGCCGGCAGCCCGTGCCGCACCGAACAATGGACGTATTGTTCACCATAGGCGCTTTGTCTGACCCCGCTGGCCGCAACAATATTGTTTTCTTCGCAACAAAATGAAAAAATAGTCACAAAAATTGGACATTTATTAACAGAGTTACGGCTTATTTTATTTTTGATAACATGTTTCTTCTGCAGTTTATATTTGTTTGTCTGTTTAACGTCCCTTTATGTTACTAAAGCTACAGTGGGAGCCCTAAGTTTTGGTATAATTAGGATAGCGGTCTTTAACGAGTATCTGATATCGTACAGGTTCGGGACCTCCATTTTATGTCCTATCCGAGGGACAGCATAGCCAAGAAATTTTTACTCCAATTAGTATTGTAGGTTGCAATGCTAAGCACTACACCATAGATGATCCCATCCACTTTGTGTTATCTTACATATAAAAATGCAAGGGACATATCATGGGTGTACTGCCAAAAGTGACCAAGTCAAAAATTGGTGAAAATGAGCTAATATGCCCAAGTCATTTATGACTGTCAACTATATTATAAAAAAAATTGCCCAAGTCAAGATGTAAATTAGAAATAGTGTTTTAACACACCATTAAAAATGACCAAGTCCTCAGAAGCTTGATCTGTACAGTTTAAAATGACTAAGTCATCTTGATCATTTTTGTATGATAACAGTCTAGTGGATTACCAAAGCAAAAAAAAAAAAAGACCTTATTAGACTGTGCTCTACGGGTGTTATTCCCGAAGAATTTCACGGATGGTACCTGTCACTTCCAGTGGAAAAGAAAAAGAAGAGCCGTACTCCAGAACCAGCTATTGACTCGGACGATTCAGATGTTAGTTGAATGGGACTTTATAATTAACAAATAATAATAATTCTTGATGTTATTGAGTGTATTTTTTTTTTTACATTAAAACATTGCATAGTCTAACAATAATTCATTCTTGTAATTTTGTAATTTTTTTTCAAAATAAATTTTTTAGTTAAATTTTTGTAGTTGTCTATTTAATACTTTTTATAGAAAAACGTTGCAAAATGGAAAATTTATTAAATCCTGATTTTACCTACTAATTAGAACTTTTAACTGCGGTTTTTCAAAATCTAAGTTTTTTGACTTGGTCACTTTTGGCAGTACACCCACGATATGTTTGTTACTATAAAAATCTGAAATATGGATAAATTTGAAACTATTACAGAACGTTACTGTGTAGTCGAATAGTAAATATTTCTACTTTTTACGTTATTATCACCGATCAACAACAAGGTATTAAGGTATCAACAAAAAGTACTAAAAAAATGTATAAAAATATTTTTTAAGTCCTTATCAATTATTTTTGTGCAAATAGATAGTTTTCTTTCTTCGCATTGGACAATTCTTTTTCAGGACAATAGAGTTACTTTTTTGTATTTTTAATCATCGCTCCTCTAGAAAATTTGGCGAATCGTACCTTCCTGTGTAGAAGAGGGATGTGACTATGTTTATATATAAAAACTATAAAAAGCTAATATATAAAAAACCCATATATTTTAAACTATAAAAAGTCAGTGAACACTGTATAATCTTGCCTATTCCAAAGCTATATAATGTTGATTTATTAATAAATAAATATAAGATTTTTATTCTTATTCTACTTTTTATTCTTATGCTACTTATTCTAGTATTTATAGATATTTTCACCATATTTTATATAGTTATTAAATTTCAATAAGTTGTCACCTAAACATACTATCAGCTTGATTTTGTTAATTCTTTCTTATTGTTATTATCTGTAATTAATCTCATCTAGCAATGGTACATTAAATGGAGCTCATATATTTGTCTTCATTTTATTTAGGAGCCTTATGATTTTATAGTTATAAACATTATTATTTAGTTGGACGGTGGGTGGGTTAACCTTCAGCCATAAATAGCCGGAAAAGCAGTGTATTTCCGAAAGAGGGCAGTAGGCGAATAAAGGCCCCTTTGAACCTTGGCTTAGGTTCCTTCGTCTGCATCAAGTAGCTGCCAATTCAAGGCAAATGTGTTTCAGATCAAATACCAGTGGCTCTCGGTTATAAATCTCTCTCTCTCTCTCTTTATTTATATATATAAATTCGCACTTAAACTCTGAAAACTAGCCCTCCAAAGGCACACTAATATTTTTTTTCATACATGCCACACTGGGGTCCTACAGATCCCAAAAGTTAATCCTTTATATAAATTATAGTTTTAAAATATTTTTAGAAGCTTTTATTTAGACAATTAACAAAAACGTACAAGATCGAGAAAACAATAAATTGGATTAAAAATATTTATTTTAATTTACGCTATATAAAAAAATACATGTAAAATGCACATTTTTCAAGTAGCTTTTACAGTTTGGAAAAAACGTTTGAACGTTTTAGAAATTTCAAATTTTATACCAATCAAGATAAATTATTTTTCTGTCGTTACTTAGAATATTCTATATATAAAAAATATATTTTACAAAATTTATTGCCGACTACTATTCTTACATGCAGCCGTCATGGACTGCATTCTACGCACAAGTGTGTGGCTGTGGCATTCCCTACAACCTAGTTTTGTTTTCCTATCTTTTTGTCTAGAACAATAAGAGCATCTTCCTTTTTAAACTTTCCTTGGGCCTTTCGACCAGGGCCATTGACTCCCTATTCCTTAATTAATATTTTTATTGACCTTCTCACTTTAGGCCAAACCCATTCTGAAAAAATTCACATTCATCAGAAAGTTAAGCAATAAATAAAAAAATAAAACATAACCCACAAAAAGAAATATAAACATCATAATAAAACATTTTGAAAGAAATATTTGTAACACTTACCTCACTTACAAAGCAAATAGTAATAAAGGTGTAATAACAAAAGGAAGAACTTAGATGCCACACTGGGGTCTAAAGGACCCCAACACAAGTTTTCAATTTTCTATAAAAACAACAGGATGAACTACAACTTTTCCTACATAGGCGCTAAGGCGGTAGGTGTACCAACTTCGAACACATAGAAGTCACAGTTTCTATCAATTTTAATTCAATCTAATTTTATCAATTAGATATTCGTACATAATATGTTCTTGGGGTCTGTCAGACCCCAGTGTGCCTTGCGAGGGCTAGAAAACCTGTGGTTTCTGCAACTGAAATATTTTCGGATAAGTGACGCAGTAATAAACAAAGTAAACTTCTTAGTACAGTAGGACCCCCATTATCCGGGGCTTTATTAACCGGGGTCCGAGGAACCATCTTTTTATTTTTTTTAATTATCTTATTTGATATGTATAATATTTATTTTAAAAAATGAATACGTAAATATTTTAACGATTACACAATGGTTAATTATTTATTGTTCTTAGAAATTATGAAATGAATTCCATTCAATGAAACATTAATTGGAAAAACACGGCAAGCTGGTATCGTATGATGAGATTTTTCCGGTAACTATTACTCCAATTCATATTCTAGAAACGGTTTAGTTTTAATGTTATGTTAGGAACGTTTCAATTCTTTTTAGGAAACTCCTATTCTGGCCTGTTTGACTACAAAAATAAATATTCTCAGTGGTGATTTAGTCTCCATTTAAATACGAACTAACAAAATGTAGCAAAAAAAAAAAAAAAAAAGATATCGTTTTAACGGTTTATCAGAAATTAACCATTACAAACCGAATAGAAAAGCGTGAAAGTGTTAAAACATTTCCCGCTGAATTAGGAATCGGCGAGCAAACTGTTCGTGATATTTTGAAGAAGAAATAGGACATTTCCGACTTCATATAGTCGTCGGCCCAAACATCATGTCCTCGGCAAACAATGAAAATCTATACATTACAAGACGTAGATAAAACTATCAGTGGTTCATGCTACAACGCGCTGAAGGATTCTCCGCTTCCCAAGGATGGCTCAACAAACCTATCACATTAAGTCAATAAATTATGCAATTCGATTATCAGTGGACCCCCCCGTATCCGTCATTTCCCAGAATAAAGGTAGTTCTACTATATTTGAGAAAAAATGAAAACAGGGTACAAACCATTAAACATTGTTAACAGTTTCTTTTGGTAAAACAATAATATATAATTAGAATAAAAATAACGACACTTAAATTATATTTCTAGCAAGGATTCCAGAAAGGGTTAGTGCATAACGAAAGGCTTGATTGCCATTGAAAGATTCCTTAGTTGTTTAGATAATTGATGTAAAACTATCGAAATTATAAGACTTTTTTCATTAGTGATTCCCTACGTCTATTGAAGGGACTAGCTACGTAAAAAAATGTAATTTTTTGTAATAATAATTTTGGTGGATGACGTAATAGTGATCTATTGTGTACGGACTCGCTAGTTTACGCCCGATAATTTCGGAAGTACCGATAATTTTACATCACTTGGCCTTGATCATCGAGACATTAATGGAATTCTTGCAACTTGTAATTAATGCGTAAAACATCGTATAATTAATGCTTGTAAAACATCGGCATAAACATCGTATTTTAGAGATATTTACGAGTAACAGAAAGCATGGTTAACGAAACGTTAATACTCTTCAATAATTTTGATATTTTTCCTAGACAATTACCAATTACCTGATTCATTTATTATTTCGAAGTTTTGTTATTTTTTTATAGAAATTATTCCTCGTAAATAAATTACAAACCAAGTTAAATAGCCTCAACAAAATAATATATGATTTTGAGGTATTAAACGTAAAAAAAAAAAAAAAAAATGATAAAATAAAAAAAAAATGAATCACGATAAAGTAAGTAAAAAACAGGATTCTCCAACAGTCACCGTATAAGTATGAAAGGTGCGTTCGTTACCGGTTCTTCTTTGAGTGAAACGCGTCACACTTTCAACTTTCTCATTCGGTATTGTTGTCCACGGTTGATCGCTTGGAATTCCAAACACCTATATGTTACTTGGGTCTCAAGAAAGTACGCCACAGGCCTTTTAAACAATTATTATAATACATATATAGAGATCCATATAAAAGAATCTTTAATGGAGAAAGACAGAGGCTTGGTGTTCCTTTGTATACATAATATCGTTTGGGAAGAATAGGCTCTGATATATTTCAAGGCATTAGAAGGGCAGGACACGTAGGAAGGTTGGATGGCGGGAGAGCAGCCAAGATATTGAGATACCTAAGGTGCCTTTACACTAGGCGAACCTCACTCTCGAACACCCTGTTCGGCTATTCTATATATGACACGAACTCAAAGAGGTACTATATATGTTCGCCTGTGTGTTCGGGGATAGCGCTCGGTTTTGAGTTAGTTAAGATGAACTTCTAGAACCTATTTTAGCATTTTCCCTATTTCTTGAAAGTAAAACTTAGGTCAGTGAAGACATAAGGGTGATGGGGATAACATTAAAATAAATTCCTAAACGAGATAATTGGGAAAAGGCAGGGATATTTTGCTTACTTTCGATATTTTGCTTCCGATTTATCGAAAGCATCGATCCTTTTCATTCGATGTATCGGAGGTATCCTTAGTTTTTCACCAATACTACTATAATTTATTTTTCGTTATCTGGCGTAAAAAAAGGTTTATTAGATTTTTTTTTTACTGAATTTAAGTCAAGTTAGTTGTAGTTTGAACATGTTTAGTTGTTTGTTTAACACCCCTTTATATTGCTAAGGCTAATCAGACGATGCTACGGTGGGAGTCCTAAATTTTGCCTATCAAGGTGTAATTAGGACAGGGATCTTTCACGAGTCCCTGACATAGTACAAGCTCTGGACCTCCATTTTATGTCCTATCCGAGGGACGGCTTAGCCAAGGATTTTTTACTCCCCTTAAAAAATCCTAGGGCCATAAACATTTTTTCAAACCATTTTGTCTTCAATGTCACCTTAGTAATTTGGCTTCGATTAATACTGCATACTGGTAAACCAGCAAACAAAGTTGGCATTTTAATTCGCTAAAATCTATACCACTGTTATCCAAATTGTAATAAAAATTAATGTTAAATTGGTCTAAAGGTCGCGGATTCGCGTCCCGTGGTGGCCCTAAGATTTTTTAAAGGAGTAAAAAATCCTTGGCTATGGCGTCCCTCGGATAGGACTTAAAACTGAGGTCTCGAGCCAGTATGATGCCAAGCACTCGTTATAGAACCCTATCCTAATTACACCTGGTTGGGCAAAATTTACTACTACCAATGTAGCTGAGGAAATGATAAGCTTCTAATATTTATTATAAACATATGTTTAAATTAAATATTATGATAACCTTCTAATATTTATTTAAACATGTGTTTGAATGTTCAAAAAATGGTTTACTATTTATACCCATGTAAAGTTCTTTGTTTATTAAAACCTTTTGATTTGGTAGTAATTTCTTTATGATTTACAACAGTAGCATCGTCCGATTAGCCTTAGTGGCATAAAGTGACGTTAAACAAACAAACAAAACCAATTTGTGTGGTCATCACATCAACTAATGAGCACTCCGCCAGGGTTTAAGTACTCCTTTTGAGCGAGCGAAGCGAGTGGAAGTCGAAACTGTGATTAATAAAAAGGGTAATTAAGGCCCTTCCAGCGTTCACTAACATCATAATTCACATAATTGGTCGAAATAGACCACGCCCGGAAGCTGGTGTTCCAAACTTGTTCCATATTTTTATTTTTCAACTCTTGAATAAAAATGATTTTCCTTTGCGTTTGCTTGGATTAATCTCCCATATAGATAGTTCTCTGGAATTCTCTCTGGTGCAAACTTACTACTAAGGGATTAATCATATCCTTTAGTTACTGGGTGTATAAATGGATATTGTACAACAGATTTTAATATTAATAATTTTAAAAATAATAATAATGTTATTTTGTAGTTAATGAGATCAGCTGATCTAATTAAATTCACTCAATATTTTTATATAATAATACAGATTATGTATAAATGTCTATTCGAAGGAATCAGTTACCTGATACCGCGTAAGCTATTGTAGTATTACAACAAACTACCGTATCAAATGTAAGTATTATTTTATATTTATGCAATACTTAAACTAGATTAGGTTTTCCACCAGTTGTGAGATATCATATCTCGGAAAATGGTTCTGTAATAGCATGACATTTTCCGCTTTTCAGAGGACAATGTGAATCTTGAAGAAGGCCGTTATAAGATACCGGAGGGCTTAACTAGCGTAACCGTCGCCCGTTACTTCCGCTCTGGGGGTTGGCGTTGAAGAAAAAAAAAATGAAAAATGAATATAAATTAAACCCAAATCGCGGGTTCGCATATCGGCAGGTGGCCTTAGGATATTTCAATGAATCTTTGGTTTCCATATTCTGTCTTTTGGAGGGGATGTAAAATGGAGGTGCCGAGCCTGTACCATGTCAGGTACTCTTCAAAGATTCTTATCCCAATAATAGCTGGATAGGCAATGTTGTCGCTAACATCTAATATTTTATACAAGTTTTAATTATATTTTAATTTAGCATATATTTAAATTCTATATGTATATAATTTGTTAGATGCCGTGTTTTTAAAGTAGGAATTAAGCACGCATCGTTATCTAATGCCAGAGTAGTACGGCATTGGCAGTTGTGGAGTGCGGTCGCATTGGGTCATTCATCAGGCGACATATCTCACACTGAATTTGTATATATGAACATTTCATATCATTGGTACAGGAGCAATTCCTGTAACGTTCCTCTAGCCTAACTGTTGTAGAATGCAGTCATTTATTCATTATTTGAAGATTGATACGAAATATTTTTATAAACATTCATTATTCAATATTCGTTTCATTGTTTATTCAAACAGAGGCAATATAAGCAGTAATAACTTTTTTTGTAATCGCAAATATTAATTTTTTTTTATATTATCTTCGTGACAATTTACAAGAGTTCACTTTATTTGAATTAATGTTAGGAGTTTTAAATCATTTCTTAAGAAGTTTAATTTTAATTTGATTTTTCATTTTTTTTTTCAATATTTCTTGTTTTTTTATAAATTATAAATTTATATATTAAAATGTATATTTATAAATTGTATAAAAAATATTTGTTTCTTTAATATTTCATTTACCTTAATTTTTTTTTTCTTTAACGTCCGTTTATGCCACGAGGGCTATTCGGGACGGGTTATCTACGGGTAACCAACCTCTTCCAGTTCTCCAGTGAGGCCGTCACCTTAGTTTATACGATAATATTATTTTATTTTTATTTTTATTGATGTTTTTTTCTACTTTATTACAACAATCCTTATTAATTACAATCAGTTGTAATAAGAATTTTATTTTATTTATTTCCTCGCCTAATAAACATTAAACAAACTGATTTTACTGGAGCTATGACAGACGAGCAGTCTTGGTAATTTCAATTTTGAAAACCCACTCCCGCCACAGGCCAAATTTAGGACTACCTCAGTGGTCCAATGTGCGAAATGTAGAGCAAAATTGAAGGGGTCGGTGCAAAATAGTGCGAAGCAGCATTTTTAACAAAAATAAACTGTAGCTGCAGTCTGATGTATATTACGTAGGAATATATGTCTATGATGGGAATGCCACCTAAATACAACTGTAGAGTGCTCTATATATGTTTAGGTGGCATTTCCATCATAGACATTAATCCTACGTAATATACAGCAGACTGCAGCTACATTATATTTTGGTTAAAAATGTTGCTTGGCACTATTTTGCCCCGACCCCTCCAATTGTAGTTTTCTTTCTTTGCTACAAGCGAAAAATTCCTGCTACTTTCTGCCCAGCAGAGGAGTCAAGCTATCTTTTAAAAAAAATAACAAAATTCAATGAACAATTTATAATCATCCTCTGCATCACAGCTATTTAATGTAGACCATTATGTCTAAAGATGTTTTTAGAGTAAATCTAGCCGTAACACATTTATTCACTTCCATAACATTTATTTTCCTTAAAAATCTGGACTTGGCCACATCGATGCGTGACTGGGTTAAGCTATCATATACATTAGAGGTGGGTGTGAGAACAACTAATGCGTAAATAGATCTCATACAGGAAGTCTTTTTTTAAAAATGTATGAAAGAGTGATAGTCAGTATGATCAGAATGGATTTCAATACATAAATATCAATTCCTTCCACTTGGAGAGCTAAGAGTTTAATTTAAAACCACAGTTTGACTAATGAAACATCTTGGTCGACAAAAAGATAGATAGAGAGACAGATAGAGAGAGAGGGAGATAGAGAGAGAGAAAGAGAGTGAGAGAGAGAGGGAGAGAGTTAATAACCCTTTGACAGAGCTAAAACAACAAGATGTCTGCTCTGATCCTTGAAATTAGCAAGTTTATGAACTGCTCTGCAAATGATGCAACTTCAAAGCGCGGCGGTAGTTTGTTTTCAGAAACAGTGTATACAAGATAAGTCATGTCTGCGCATTTCCTTTGTAAGATAACATTTGAATGATGCATATCGCCCGTCGGCAAGAAGGTGGGTGTAACTCAAAAATCTATTTTTTTGGACAACCACATATGACGGTACAACTGCATTTTCAATTTTACTACTTAACCACAAACAGCGACAAGGGAAAATATTCTTTGATCGAAAATAACTGATCGATCAAGAGCAGTCTTAACCCTCCAGTCCATCGCTCCTTATAGCGTAGAAGGTACTCGAACAATCACAAACATGTATGTACTGGAACAGTTTGTTTCAACTGTTCCAACAAGTCTAGATCTACTATACATCATGTTTTTGTATTACAATACAGAACTCATTTTGATGTCGAATTGACACATACAAGGAAAGGTCCATGAACTCTTAGTCTCAATGAACGTAGTATTAAATATTTTTTTTCGCGGCTCTGATATTGTTAAAAAAGCTCTGAGTTATAAAAAATCTAAGACGGAAACCATACGAGCCTTTTTATCCCTATTAGATACCTCGTACGGCTTCCCAACTTTCCGCATTCTCTCTCATATGTCATTGAAAAATAAAATAAAGCACGTGCTTAATCCAGATTTATACTAACACCGTAATCGATCTGACTTAATTCAATAGAATTAAATTATTTAAAATTATTAAGCGTCATGAATTTTCCACATTTAACATTTTGAAATCTCATATCTGAGATTCTTTTAATTTCTAAAAGAAAATTTTTATTAGAATTTGACCATTACAAAAAATGTTCCAGAAACACACAATAGGATAGACTGTAATTAAATCAATTTTAATAAAATATTCAGGAAAGAATAAACCATAACACAAAGACCACAAAGAAACAATGTTTGAAATGAAATGGTTCCACAACCAATGAAAAATTATTATAAAATTAATTAAGGAAGTGACGTATGTATTTCACATAAAACAATTATTATCATTTGCCTGTTGGTGGAGGATTAAAAATGATCAAAAGTTAGCATTAATAATCCAGTATAATGGTAGTAACCCGTATAACATCTGTACATTTGTATTTTATTTTTTTTGCGCATTAGGCCTAATAAGAACTTTGGCCACGGGGTAGCCCAAACCTCACGTTGCTGCAAGCCATGGTCACAATGGCCCATAGCTCCATAACCAATCCCATTGGGACTAATTTGGCAGTGTCCTTCCCACCGATGGCGTCAGCTCTCTCGGGTTCAAGGACATGGACAAACTGGTCTAGGTCCAAGGATTATGGTAGCTCAGAGTCAGCAGGCCCAGAGGACCTATATTTCTTTCCCTGAACAATACCGTCCTTGTACCAAATCTCCGGGCGGTTACTGACATCCTGGAAAACCACACCACGATTCTCGATGTGATACAGGGGGAAGGTTCATCACTACTACGCCCGGTCGGTGTGAGTCGCCTCCAGTTGGCTCACGAGTCTAACGTACCCGGGGGTGGGGATAGGTTTGGACTGCGTGGCGTTGATTGACGGGCGGTCACCCGAATGGAGCGGTCACACATCCAAGTACTAACCACGCTCGACGTTGCTTAACCCATTTTATCCCACTCCCCCAAAAATGGGGCAGTGATATAATCTTGCTATTAGTTTAAAGTAAGCGATTTTTTGCATTAAAAAAATATGTCAAAATATCATACATATTTAAACATCCCCAGGCGGTGTTTTTGAGTTGATTTTGCATGTACACTATTAATGGGCCAATATCATTGCGTACTAAGTTTAAACCTGAAATATTAATTTTTGAAAAGTCGGGATGAAACGGGTTAACTTTGATATTGACATTTTGCAAGCGCCATGTCCACTCGGCCATCCCGGCCCCCGCATACAACATTCATACGAGTAATATTTCTTAATGTTATGTGAATCAATACGCAATACCTTTTATAGTACTCCGTAGATTCCATTGGTTAATCATTTGTCACCGGTTATAATTTAATAACAAAATGTGGTAAGAAAATTTCCCCATACTCGTTTCAAAATTTAAACTCCCCGTAAATTCTCACATATCCCGCCGACGAAAATTTCATCATATTTCCCGTAATCCACGCACGCTTGAAACCCTGATGTGATTTTTATTTAAAAATTAAGAAAAGAAATATTATTATTTATATATAAAATATTTCAATAAAATTTAGTTTTTTCATTACTAAAATATTTTTTTTTAAAAAAAAAGAAATTGATGCTCATATAATTAATTAATTATTTGACTTAAAGGTTAATGTAAACATGGATGACTGTTTGACCTAGTTATATTGCGTAATGTAAGTTTTTTTTTTTTGTGATAGTGAATGAACATTAGGTCAAAAGTGTATGCCGCCCCTTCCGTCTAGTTATAAAACGTGATGATATGTGGTACATATATGATATGTATGATTTTGAAGTCCTTAATTTAATGATGAATAAAGTATAATTTAATTATTTAACTTTCGAATAATAAAGAATAGTAATTTCAATTAAAACAGGTTCATATGAAATGTATGATTTCTAAGTTCGAGGCTTATGAAAGGAAACATTTTAATTTCGTTGATTGCTTAGGTTCCAGCATTTCTCCATTGGTGAATGAAATCATGCATTTTTATTTTAATTTGTAATATTTTAATACCCAATATCTTCATACAGGAGGTAATTTGGATAATTGATTTTAATCGAAATAAAGTATGTAAATATTTATAATATTTTAAATTTGATTTAATTAAAATCCTTAGCAAAAAGAAAAAAATATAAATAAAAATTTACCTTAAATATATTTTCTATAATTTTTATTTTTTTATTCTTAAATATATTTTCTTGATTAAGATAAAACCCTTTTCAAGTTCTCATGCTGACCTTTCAGGCTGTTCACTTATCCTTAATATCCTCACGACATTAACTAAAAGGAAATATTTTTTATATTAATTAATTATCTCTGTTCTCATTTACATAAAATATAATCTCATTTCACATATTTATTTTATTTTATTAACATTTTAATTAAGTTGTTGTTTAAATCAGTGGTCGAAAAAAGTGTCGATCTGTATTTTTATAACTTTAAATATAAAGTTATACTTAATTTTTTTTTACCTTACTATTTGAGGTTTTTTAATTTATTCTCTCAATTAATGCTACTATGGCTGATCGGATATTGCTACAGTAGTTGGCCACCGCTAACCACTTCATCACCTTTAGGCTTACATGAGGTTTATTATTAAAACTTTTTTTAAAAAAATTATTTGGGTAATATAACTTTATATTTTACCCAAATAATTTTTTTCCATAAAAGTTCACTAAAAATAATTATTCTGAAAGTTATCCGTGTTTGATAAGAGTGAAATAACATGATATGGAAGTGAAAAATCCTTCCTATAAATAATTTGCTATAATAGGATTATTAATAAAAAATATTGATTCAAAATAAATAGAAAAATAGTTGTATAAATAAATATTATATACCTCTTTTCCATTTATAAGAACTTTTATATTAACCAACCAAGTTCAAAACGTTGTTGTTAAACTCACTCTTCAATTTTAGTATTCAAAAATTCTAGTGGTTCCAACTTTTGAAAAAAAAACATACTATTATGAAGGTATTAGAATAACTGTTAAATAATAATAACAATAATTATAATAAATATTAATAAGGATAACAATTACTTACCATTATAATTTTGTTAAGTACTTACAAAATATAACTTTCAAAAAAGTTGATCAGTTTCTCAAAGCCTTTTTTTGAATTATAAAAACTTCCATTTTTTTTTTTGCTATTATGTAAAATTGTTAACTTTATTTTATAATTCAATGTAAAATTTAAACATGGGTAATAAGTGGTAGACTATCGGTGACCTATGTCCAGTAATAAATTAATTCCAAATTTTAAATATTTTATTAATTAATAAGAATTATATATTTATCATAAAACACAAGATAATTTACTAAGGAATCCTTCATTCTGCTTCCCTCCTTTTGTTTAAAAATTGACATGACAACCTTTAATGGTATGTATTTAAATATTTTTTTTTGTTTTAAAAATTAAAAATCTGGTGCGAAACGCACAACACACAACTTTCACTTACCAACTTACTTTTATTAGAAATTTACGTGTTTTATTAAATATCATTTCTCAAAGTCACACTATTTGTTTTTATTGGCTCTTTAAATTACCCATTATTAAATAAAAGTTTTTACTTGTGATAATTCGGCAATGCAAGCATAATACTCTAAGTCGTCTGATTTTATAATTCTCTATGTAGTTGTTGAAAACTTCATAGTATCATGGAACAAAAGATTTTCATTAAATGAACAGAAAACCTTTAATTATAAACAATGGTCTGTCATTAAAGGCGTGATGCGCATGCGTGGGCTCAACGTGTTTTATGAGTTGACGGAATATTTTCGCTTTTTTCTGGTGTATATGTTTACTTGATTTTTTTCATATTTCATATTAAGCCATTTCTTATTTTTAGGTGAAGCGAGAGACAGATGATTTATCCATGTATGCAAAAACTTAATACTTAAGTACTTTATAGGAAAACAAAAAAGGCCCCCTTTCCCATTTAAGCCCCCTCAGAACATTTTAATAATGAAAAAGCTTACCTTATTTTAAAGAATACTTGATTCTCATCAAACATTACGAGTTTAATCAAAATCTTTAATGTTATTTTTGAGAAAATCGAAAAAATCCTAAAAATGGGAAACAAGTTATGGAATAAAGTCCCGCATTCGTTTGATCAATTTTGATGAAATTTTTACTGTCACAT
Organism: Aelia acuminata; assembly: GCA_911387785.2. Lineage (NCBI taxonomy): Eukaryota > Metazoa > Arthropoda > Insecta > Hemiptera > Pentatomidae > Aelia > Aelia acuminata. The sequence continues at coordinate 23,263,389 of OU426984.1, read as the reverse complement.
CGCGGGCATATTCATATACCAAATACCCAATTTCAGGTTCCTGCGGTTTATAGTTTTGGAGCTTGTCTGTTCACACACACATAGCACTCCGGGTACCCCAAAACGTGTATTTCCGGTAAAAACCGGAAAATGAAAAAAAATTTCATGATCGCAATACTTTCCCTTAATATATATTTCATATATAGGAAAGTAAAAGGATATTTTTTTTTTTTTTAACTTTATTTCTATATTCACGCCTGTCTTAACGGAAAGACAATCAGTGTACTTGCTTTAATCAGGAGATAATTTTGGCATGGGGAAGATTTGTGTCTAGCGGCACCTCTTCCTTTCGTCAGCACTCAGGCAGGGAAAACCAGCTCCCTTTTAGTCTTCTATGGGTGTTATCTTGCCTATCCTCCTAAGTGGGTATGCCAGTAGGTACATAACAGTGGGCAGTACTGTACATTGGGCGTACTACAGTACAGTAACAGTACATTGGGCGACCTGCGATAATTGCTGAAGGAGGCTTAAGAGAGGCTGAACAAGGTTGTTCAAGCTACTAACCAAGTTGGTAAGTTGATCCGATAATGTGTTATTTTCAGTGAGCAGTGCCGGCTGATCGTTTCGCTTTCTGTTTTCAAAAGATTCATGTTTTTGTTGTAAAAATAAACTCATGAAATCGGCAAAGCATCAAAACGCACGAAGCTCTGAAAGAATTCATTATATCAAATTGTAATCCAATATGTTCAGGGTATTTTTCCCCCTTCGAACATTGCATTTCATCTGATACAGGCTATATCCGGGTGATGATGTGATGGTATCAGAGAGGCAATTAAAGAGGGGCAAGATGCAGCTTGCATGAAGCGCAATTAAAGAGAAAATCAGGTGAATAGTTTGATTTGTGATGCTGTTGGTGGGGGGGGGGGGGTGAAGTGAAAAACTGTCCAAACTCAGCGTTTATCTGGTCCTCGCAACTCCACTACAAACCTTTTACAGTTTAATCGCCGTGTATTTTATCATCAAACAGGACGCTCTTTGACTAAACACACTCTTAATAATTTTAAAAGTTGTTTAATATGGTTTTTGTTGTTGACTTGTCATTATTAGGTAAGTTAATCTTATCGATAGGGCCATTCCACGTCAAATCAATACAAAAATATATCATTTTGAACCTCCCCATCTCAGATTTTCTTGATATTTGGTATGTGTGTACTACTGCATCTATTAGAACAATTGTGAAATATTACTGAGATATGTAAACCTGTTTTTGAATTATTAGTCTCTAAAGCCCTCCAATAATAGGTCCAGAAACACAAAAAATCATGATTAAAAATATCAGTAGATGTTTTCCAAATTTGACTAGGACTATGAGATTGGTGTCGTTTAACAGCGCATTCCATGCCATTTCACATGATATACATCAATGTATAGGTTGGTATTAAAGAAATTTTCTTAAAACTAAATGTAAAATTTAATTTCAATTTTCTCAAAAAGGGCATATTTTAAAAAAAATATATATTTTTATATTTTTATAAAATTGCCTATTTATATAATAGGCAGTAGTATATCTATTCATACAAGTGGGGTAAAAATTTCTTCATTACTAAAAATATTGAAAACTAGCGATAAAATTCCATAAATCCATTTTAATCATGATTTTTTGTGTTTCTGGACCTAGTTTTAAGGGCTTCAGAGACCAATAATTCAAATACGGGTAGACATACCAGGTATATGCATAAGTTTTTGCCGGTTTTTGGGGTAATGAAAACACATAATTTTCAAGGGAAAATAATTTTTTATTTATTCAAAATATTGGCCATCGGATTCTACTCACTTCGACCATCTTTTAGGTAAATTATGAATTCCTTGCCAGAAATTGTCTTTTGCGGCAAATCATTCCTTGAGCCAATTTCCAACTTCTTCGAAATTGCTGAAGTGCTGCGCTGCGAGCGAGTGTCCCATTGCTGCGAAGAGGTGATAGTCAGATGGCGCCAGGTCGAGGGAGTACGGCGGGTGCGGAAGGACCTCCCATCCAAGCGATTTCAAGGTGTCTTTCACTGGTTTTGCTGTGTGGGACGGTGCATTGTCGTGTAACAAAATCACTTTGCCATGTCTTGTCGCCCATTTACCGAGTTTGTGGATCTTCCCATTGACCGTAATCGTCTGCTTATTGTTTCTTGGGACACATTTAATGCAATTGCCAATTGCTGTTGAGTTTGAGTTGGTTCATCATCCAGTAACGCCTGCAATTCCTCGTCTTCACACTTTTGTGGCCTACCAGAGAGTGCACTGTCTTTCACATTAAAATCTCCTTGCTTAAATTGTCGAAACCATGTCTCACATGTTCTAATCGACGGAGCGTGTTCACCATATGTTTCCACCCGCAAGCGATGACATTCCACAGCCTTTTTCTTTTGATTAAATAAGAAAAGCAGGGCGTGCCGTAAATGTTCTTTTCCAGGCACAAATGACGAAATGATTACTGAACTATACAAAACAGACGCTATTGTTAGGCGAACTCAGGTCGTGTAGGATTATAGGATAAGGTCTGATAAAGAAACTGGCGTAGTATCAAATTCATCCACAGCGGACTGTTCGGTGGCGCCATCTTTTAGTGAAACCGGAAAGAACTTATGCATACACCTGGTATCTCAATAATATTTCACAATTGTTCTGGTAGATTCAATTAGTACACATATACCAAATATCAAGAAAATCTGAGATGGTGAGGCTCAAGCCTGCGTTGAATTGACATGGAATGAACCTATATTTTTATAATTATTTATGCTTATTTGTTTTCAATTAAAAAATAATCTTTATAGGAATGACTGAATTGTTATTTCTTTCTTTTTTTCTTTTTTATTGTTTTGAAAATGCTTTTATACGATAAGCGAAACTTCAACTAACATTTAAGTAATGATTTTGACTGGATAATAAGTCAATAAAAAGAATTTTAGAGAGAGACCGCTTTTCAACTTTATTTAGTCTTAAGACTTCTTCCCTTTTTCGAATATTAAAATTCAAGAAATCATCACAGCATTCATTTATGATATTAAAATATATTTGAAAGGTTTATTAAAAAGGGAAACTAATCATTTAGATACGTGGAAAATAAACTTAGATACTATTAGTATTCAGCTTTTTCAGTAGTAAAAGTAAAAAGACAAGATGCTTCTAGAAATGAATCGAATGGCAATTAATTAATACTGTTAATGTTAAACATATTATTGATAGTTCAATTGATAGTAATAAATAATACCGTAATTATAATAACTTTATAAAATCAGTTTCTGGCACCCTAACCCGCCTTAGAAAGCAAATAATCAGAAATGTAGTTATCAATAATTGGTTTTTTTCTTAGGTGAGTGCCTTTCTCTACCATTAAGATGGAAACTTGGAAGGTATGATAAGTGGTTTGAAAATCACAGATAACATAATAATTTTTCGTAGAGAATAGCATAGGATGACTTTTTTCATTTTTTTTTTTTTTAATCCAATTGTGTTTTATTTAATTGTAAAATTATGTTACATTTGAAATTGATTCAGAGACAACTGAACTATAATTATTTTATTGAATATAGGTACGCACATAAAGAAAAAAAAAGTGAAATTTTTTCCAGTTTATCCAGTTCAGGTTTATGATTAACTAGCCGTATATACCGGTTTCACCCGGAGAATTCATTTTTTAAATCTATAAAATCTATAAACTGAGACTTTTATCGACTCAAACGGTGGATTTTGTAAAAACCAATGTAAAGCCAGATCAAAACGATTATTATAACAATAAAGAATATACCCAGAGATCGGCTGAAGTTATGCAATTTTAATATGGACAGGTGTTCACACCTGGTCTGAAAGAACCACTGATTGGATTTGGAGAATTTCGGACAAACGGTATGGATTTCTATAAAGAAAAACAGAATTTCATCTTTAGATACATAGATTATAGCTGCATATCCCTGTTTCACACGGGGAATTTCATTTTTCTAAAGAAACGGTCGCTTTCGTAAAAAAAAAAAAAAACATTGTAAAGTGAGATCATTATGATTTTTGTAACACTTAAAGAATATCAGCTGAAGATCGGCTGAAGTTATGCAATTTCAATATTGACAGGTGTTCGCACCTGGTCTGAAAGAACCACTGAGCGAAATTTGGAGAATAAAGAATATCAGCTGAAGATCGGCTGAAGTTATGCAATTTTAATATGGACAGGTGTTCGCACCTGGTCTGAAAGAACCACTGAGCGAAATTTAGAGAATAAAGAATATCCGCTGAAGATCGGCTGAAGTTATGCAATTTTAATATGGACAGGTGTTCGCACCTGGTATCAAAGAACCACTGAGCGAAATTTGGAGAATTTAGGACAAACGGTATGGATTTCTATAAAGAACAAACAAACAAACAGAATTTCAACTTTATTTATATAGATTAATGATATCTTCTGAATCCACCAAATATGGAACAATCTCTTCATTCTGGCTTATTCCCATATTCACTGAAAAACTTAATAAATAAATAAAACATTATTAGAATTATTTATTTTTTAAAAATATATTAGCAGTTTCTCGCCAAGAAGAAAACTGACAATAAATAAATATCTAAGACACAGCATAAATAACTCATGATTGCTTAGATTCAATCATTTCAGTGGTAAAAGGAGCTTATCATGTGGAATACCATCAGGCATAAATATGTTTAGTATTGTCTCAGCTCATCTATTCTTTTCCATAAAGATTAAAATGGATATAAAACTCTATTAATTTTGTCCACAGACTGAAAATCATAATCAATGACCTCGAAATGTTTTTTTAAATTATTTAATTTACTTTGTTAACCAGTTGAAATAAATAATTATCTGAAGAAAATGGAAGGTGGCCGAGGATGCTAATTGTTCTTAGTCTCTCGGGGTGTCGGGCGTTGGAAGTGGTGGGGGTAAGGTGGCGAGAGGAGGGGATGAGAGTGTTGAGTGGGGGATTGGGGTGGGGGAAGCAGATGGGCAGTTTCATTAAGAAGCAATTGTAAAATGAAATCCCAGGAGAGCTCGAAGACAATCCATTAAGAGGAATCGAACAAGATTCCAGCCAGCCTTTACTCCTCCTCAAATGTTTTATTGCATCATAAAAGTTGGGGAATAAACAAGGATTAGTGTAGTATGGTAGGCTCCTTTCTTTCCCGAGGAGTTCCCGCACTTAGCTCTTTTATCTTATCACTCTATTCCTCAGCCCGCAGGATCAGATGGCCTTTTCAATGCCTATCGTCTGGCTGTTAGAGTATTGAATTTGTTTTTCTTTCATTCCTTGGAAATGAATGATCTAAATGGTAAAGGTTTGAACTAAAATTGATAAATAGCTTTTGGTATGGTTTATTTTTTCTTTTAGGAGTAAATCCAGTAAAATTGTTCGTTGGGGCCCACATACCTCCAAATATTTCAGAAATACAACAGCCTCTACAAACCCATTAATACAAGAAATAGGAAACTATAAAAAAAATTCGCTCAAACGCTACACTCACATACGAACCAAACATATATTATTAAACTAATCATTTCTGATGTCTTTATTTCTTCCTTGTTTATGTATTTATTTATTACTTTATGAAGTTAATTGTGTTCATTTTAATTATGTTAACTCTTTTTATTTTTAGTTTATTTTTATTTTGTGTAGGGTTTTTCGTATTTTTTCCTACTATCTAATAATTTTTACCTTTGTTTGCATTATAAATAATCATCAAATAAATATAAATTGCTGATTTTAAGGATGATATATCTGAAATCATGTATAAACTTGTATATATGTACTTTGTAAAATTTATAATAAATAAAAACTTTTCTCTCTCTTTCTCTCTCTCTAGATCATTTTTTTTCATCATCTAAGTTTCCTCTCGAAAATGTTGATTGTTCAAAAATATAAAGTCTATTGGCCTGCGCTTGAAATTTGAGAGCCATCCACTACTCTCATTGAAGTTGTTTTAGTATCTAATTTTATTTTAAGGGTATAATTATACCATACAGTAGAAAATTCCGTCTTACATACTTTTATTGAGAGACCCGCTCGCCAAGAATTTTATTAAAACTGTTCACCTAACGATGTTAACATACAGCTACTTACAAGTCGAAATCTGAACTCTTAAAAAAAATTCTGATTTTTAAATTAAACTCTTCCAGTTCTATCAAGGCAATTTTTATTTTCATATTTTTCTCGTTAGCAAAAACTTAATCATTTCGGAAATAAAGATGTTCTGTTGCTGAAAGTTGATAACAGTGTTCATTAACTACTACTCTATACTAAAAATATAGCATGGAGGAATTAAAAATAATTTATATATCTGATTTTAAAAACTTGCTCGAAAATGATATTTTTTTTATTAAAAAATAATGATCAGGATATGATTTTTTTCACATATGTCAAAAATAAAAATAAATTTATTCTTAAAGATATGATTAGTTATCAAATAATTTTTTATTTCAATTATCGCTTTCAAACCCTGAACTGAATATATTGATGAATGTAAGTGAATATAGTTTGTACATTAATAACAAAAAAAAAAAAAAATGAAATAATAAAATGCAAAACTATGAAGAAAGGTCGAAGTAAATAAATAATATTTCCATACCAAATCACGCAGTATTTTTAATATTTCTGTTCCAAGAAATTTTCATTTGACTCTGTATTTTTACCAGTATTTGAAATTTATATTAAATTTGCTTTAGGTATTGTAATTGATGAAAAAGGTTTACCCCCATATTGGAATTGTTAGATTTGTATCTTTCCCCACCCATATATATATATATATATATATATATATATATATATATATATATACGATTTTTACTTAATTTAATAAAAAAAAAGGCCTTCCTTATACATAGACGCATATAGTAAAATATAATCTGGATTTTCTTAATAAGTAATGACCTCGCCTGCTTTATTATTAATGAGAAAAACTGATCTGGATTAAAAAACGAAAAAAATGGGAGGGATATTTTACCTTCCTCATATTATTAATTTATGAAAAAACATAAGAAGTTACTTCTATTCTAAAAAAACTTACTACTTGTATAATACTAATATAATGATTGTTATATATTATTTATTAGTAAAAATAAATGTATAAATCAAAATAGATATACTGCTTATATTAAATAATACAAAATATTATAAAAGCGGTGTAAGTAATGCATTTCTTTTTTCGAGACATGTAATGAAATGGATTTAAATAAATTTAAAAAAAAATATATTAAACAACATTTTAATTTAGTATTTTATTTGTCTTGATCAATGAAAATTTACTATGAATATGAAATTTTTTGAAATCGATTTCCTACGAAAATGTTGTTTTTAAAGATCCATGTAACGTTTTGACCATCTTGAAAATTAACCGAATGTCATATGAATTGCATGAAGCAATAAAGTTACGAGTTTCATTAGAAACATTACCCTTAAAGAAACAATTTATGAGCATTGTTAGTCATTTATCCACAATTAATTAGTTCAGAGAAGCCTCACAAAAGTAATTCACTATGAAACTAGTGAATAGAAATAAATGAATTCCATGTACTTTTCCAAGTATGTTTCCGTTATTGTTTTATTATGTTAGTTTACTTTTAAGTAATATGGTGTGAAATAACTAATAAACTCATTTTTTCTATCTTTAAATCTTTCTTTTTAAATACTCTATAACTTATGGTGAACAAAAAGAAAACGGAGTAAGTATATGTGTGAAAAAGGTATTTTTATGAAGTTGCTAAATGACGTTTAGCATCTATCAAAACAAGATATCTACGCTAAATAGGTTGCTAAGTGAAACTTGTGTGTTGCGCACCTGATTTTTCAATACCTGAAGTGCTGGAATTTTTATGTTGGTCCCATGTGCGACTGTACTGAGTTAATGTTTTTTGAAATGGAAAGAAAAACTTTGAATAGCTTTTAGTTCGGTAAATTATGAAATGTTTTTGATTTCCGTAGCTAATCATGCTAAACCAAAGAAATAGAAATGAATAAATATAAGATTATAAGTAATTCATTACATATAATCATAATTAGTTGCATTGAATTTTCCGGCATTTTGAATTTTTGTATTTAAGGTCACTAGTTTATTAATTATTATTTCTTACTAATAATTAATATTTCTTATATAAGTAAAAACATTATTAATAACCTCAATTTTATGCAAATAATGTGAATTCTTCATAAACATAATACCCTCCACCTGCAAAAATACTCAAATTTTGCATTATAATGAAAAATGAATAATTGATGCTGTTATTGAAATGAATATCTTTAAAATCTTTATTAATAAAGTATTAGGTAATCATTTAAACAATCACGAGGACAGTCAAAAAGTAAGGAACGAAATACGAATACAAAACATGTATATGTTTTTTCAATAAAAACATACTTGATACTTATACATTTATCGATTTTTCTAAACCCTCAAGTAATAAGTTTAATTTTCTTATTCAAAAGGTGTGACAGTTGCCTCTTTGAGTTGTTTTCTTTATAAAATCAGCTTCAGCTTAGGTCATTTTTGAGGTTCAGTACCAGAAAGATGCCACCAGGGGCTAGATGGTTTGGGGTGGACGGCTGTTCATATCGAAGCCAAGGTGTATAGCATGGAAATCACTTGACGAGTGAAGCAGCACAATTCTTCGACTCAGATTCACCCACCTCTTCTCAAAAGACTGATTTTATAAGACGAGTTAAAACGTTACTATAACATTTCCCGTGATTGCTACCCCTTGTCAATTTAAACAGTCACCAGGAATGTTTTTGAATGAAAATGGATGATATAGGAACCTCAGAGCGACAAAAAAGCTTTGCAGGAATAAATTCCCACTTTACTTTGAGCAGATGAGAGTTTTCTGTCACTGACTTTTGATATAGAGTACTTGACAGTCTCGATAATCCGGAAAAGTAGATCTCATGACCTGTTCGGAATGTCAAGATGTTCGGATTATCAAAAGTTAAATTTAAATTGATAGGAAAATTGCAAGAATTAAAATATATATGTTATTAGTTAAATATTAACAGATTCCAAAAACGACGCAACCCCATTGACTAAACATTTATCTCCTCATATCCGGATTACCAGGGGTTCCGAATTACTTATCTTTAATTAATTATCGAGACCGTTTTGTATTTAGCACGGTAGCTTCTGACAGATCAAACATCTTCGCTATATGCTACATCTTTAGGCCATCACAAAGAACCAAGTCCTCATACAGCTGAAGATATCTCCGAAAGTGCGAAAGTCCCGCGAAATATCTGTTTTAGGAAAGGGGTACAATGTTGTTTGTTTTTTTTCGTCTCCACTGCACATGATCGAGGTCATTTCCCACATATCTGACTGCTAAGTCCAAGAATCAGTGCTAGCCTTCCTCACCTTCTGTATCAGCGTTTGCGACTTCATAAAGCAACAACGAAAAATTTGTTTGATGCAGGTGCTAAAATATTCTGTAATGATAAATATACTAGTTCAACATCTAATAGTAAAATTCTTGTAAATCTAAGAAAAAATTAAACTAATGAATTCTGAGAGACGGTATATCTTGAGAGAAATCTCAAGATATACCAAAGATAATAGGTACAAAAGCTATGGTTAGAAAAATAAAAATATACTTATTCTCTATATAAAATATAGCATAAAGTATACTATACTTAGTGAATTACTCCATCATTTACCAGCTATCCATTTTTTATTTTATTGAGTCTTGCATTTCATATCCCGACCTGTACGTCATCCTTGTGCTTTAGTCCATGAAGAGCTACTTATCATTACACTCTGGATTGATCTGAAACTATCGATACTACAGAAAAGTTTAAACTATAGATATTTGTAAGATAGTTGTTAGTTGATACAGAAGTAGATAGTTGTAACAGCTATCGGAGCCTCGAAAATCCCCTCCCCATCAATCCTTGGTCCATTGTGAGCCGATTTCTATGCAAATGTATACTATCGGTAGTTTTACATCACTAACACTCGGTGTGATCTTTCTAAAATGTCTAATGATGTTGGCGGGTACAAAGATATCCTCGGGGAGCTTCTCAAACTCAGGTTTAGTTTTAACATAACTAAATGCAAAATCGACAATACGATTGCAACAACATAGTGGTAACTAGTAGAGATGGTTCCTAAAAACTACTAAATATAATAATAAAAAAAAGAAAGGTGAGTCAGGTTGTTATTTTTGTGAAATAGTGAAAAAATGAAATAAAAAAAGTCAATAAATCAAAAAAAATAAATAAATTATCTTCTAGCCTAATAATCCTATGAGTCAAAGTAACACAGACTGCCAATAAGCTAACTGTTATATATAAATATTAAAGCATCATTCATAATTATTGCTTGCTTGCTTAAAAGATCGGAGATGGTTGTACAAAAAATACAATCTTGTAAGTAAAACTTTCGATCTTATATGGTAGTGCTCAAGATATTGGTGCACATGTTAATCTGTAATTATGATTTAGTTTACGTAGATATTCTGTGTTACTGTAACTTGAAAGTAACCATGATGTTGATGTAAGTTGATCATGTTTAAAATAAGTCAATATTCGATATCTTTCTTATGCATTGTCTGGTAAGATACAGAATCACATACGAAAAGGTTACAAAAAAGTGCTGATTCGGGTCAGTTTTATGTAAGAGTTAAATGTTTCATTTCACATTAAAAAAAAAACATGCATTTCTTTTCAGAACTTATAATCAGAAATATGATCTCTTAAAATATAAGTCTCACAAGGGGAGGGCACAGCTATTGGGTCGTCGATCGGGCCCATTTTTTTTCTGGTGATTCTACATCGAAAAATAGTCGACACGTGTCCGAGCGTTCCGTCCAATGGGCCTTAGGTTTTGAGAAATAAAATAAAATACCTTGAAAATCCTTTATTTTTTATCTTGAGTTTGGAAAATGATATAGCCATGATTCTTTCACTAATTCATTTATTTTAGAGAGTAGATTAAAGGAAAAATACAATCGTTAAAGAATTATTCATATTTCTTCAATTTAATTTAAAAAAAGGTTCAAGTTTTCAAGTAAACTAGGTTTATAAATTTTTTCACATAAAAAACAATAGCAGAATTGAGTTCAGCACCTCAAGAAACCCTGATGTCTTAAATATCATCCAAAACAAAAAATAAATTGTTTTTCCTGTCAGGAGCAGCTTAAAAATGTTTCAGCAAAATTGTACGTGTAGTTTCAAAAGTCTGCATCTCGTGTTGAGCTGATCCGATTTTTACGTTCTTGAGCTCGTTGCATAGAAGAAAGCTCCCTTTTTCTAACCATATAAATAACTATTGTATTATCTCGGGAAGCTCTTGTAAAAAATGGTCCTCAAAATAAAAATTAAATTCAAACTTTTCTTTATATTATGTTGATTCCTGAACACGTAAAAATATCTTGATTAGGTAAAAATGTGTAACTCTAGAGCCTCTATTTACCCTGTAAATTTGATGATAATCGGTAGAATTTTCTCCGAAATATGGTCGGATTTTTGGATGTTTAACGAAATTGTAAGGCCTTAGCGAAACTTTTAATGTAATTTTTAATTTTTTTTTTTTTTTAATCTTCCCAAAATTTACTTATAGGTTTTTTTGTTTGTCCTCAAAACGAATCTGAAAACTGTTATGAAACAAATGAGCCGAGTAACAACCAAAAACAATACTAATAATTTAAAAAAAAAATCCAAGAATGAATGAAAATAAAAAGTTAGTCGATCACTTTGAGAGAGAGGTTTGTAAGAGTTTTCAATAACAAATAACAATTAGGAATGATTCACATCGTATCAGTTTTAAAATCCCCCACCTACCCTCACCAGTAAGTAAACAAAGAGTATATGCGGACGAGTACAAAGTACGTTTTTCTATTTTAGTTCGCACTTGTTTCATTATACCACCTTCACATTGGAAGTATATCCATAAGAAAAAAGTACTACTTTTTGATGGCGAGGCCATAGAAAAAACACATTGCAGATAGATCATTGAGAAAAAGTAGTTTTAAATTTTAGTTCGTTTGAAGTTCAAAAACATTTTTTGTAAGGCGAACGTGAAACTATCGGGATGAACCCATTTTCTCCTAGCCGACCAAGAAAAACAAAATAGGCTCCGTAAAATGAATTTACTAGTGATAAAAACATCGTGAAAAGGATGGAAATAATTACTTTTTAGAGTTATGTTGATGGTATATTCTGGCAAAATACTGACATTAAAAAATCATTTTGTGCAAAACTGTTTTTGTTTCATAACAGTTTTCAGATCCGTTTTGAGGACAAACAAAAAAACCTATAAGTAAATTTTGGGAAGATTAAAAAAAAAAAAAAATTAAAAATTACATTAAAAGTTTCGCTAAGGCCTTACAATTTCGTTAAACATCCAAAAATCCGACCATATTTCGGAGAAAATTCTACCGATTATCATCAAATTTACAGGGTAAATAGAGGCTCTAGAGTTACACATTTTTACCTAATCAAGATATTTTTACGTGTTCAGGAATCAACATAATATAAAGAAAAGTTTGAATTTAATTTTTATTTTGAGGACCATTTTTTACAAGAGCTTCCCGAGATAATACAATAGTTATTTATATGGTTAGAAAAAGGGAGCTTTCTTCTATGCAACGAGCTCAAGAACGTAAAAATCGGATCAGCTCAACACGAGATGCAGACTTTTGAAACTACACGTACAATTTTGCTGAAACATTTTTAAGCTGCTCCTGACAGGAAAAACAATTTATTTTTTGTTTTGGATGATATTTAAGACATCAGGGTTTCTTGAGGTGCTGAACTCAATTCTGCTATTGTTTTTTATGTGAAAAAATTTATAAACCTAGTTTACTTGAAAACTTGAACCTTTTTTTAAATTAAATTGAAGAAATATGAATAATTCTTTAACGATTGTATTTTTCCTTTAATCTACTCTCTAAAATAAATGAATTAGTGAAAGAATCATGGCTATATCATTTTCCAAACTCAAGATAAAAAATAAAGGATTTTCAAGGTATTTTATTTTATTTCTCAAAACCTAAGGCCCATTGGACGGAACGCTCGGACACGTGTCGACTATTTTTCGATGTAGAATCACCAGGAAAAAAATGGGCCCGATCGACGACCCAATAGCTGTGCCCTCCCCTTGTCAGTATGATAAAGATCCGAAACAAAATCAATTGTTTCATACTTTTATAATATGCTAATACAATTAAATTCTAAAAAAAAATATAATCTTTCACTTGAAACAAAGTCGACCTGATACAAATAAAATATATCTACTCGATACGGTACATCTACGGTACTGAACACAATGATTAAATTTATAAAAAATTCATATTTTTATTTGCAATAGCCTAAATAAAATATGTAAAAACTATAATTAAAGGTCACAGATATCTGAAGGAATATTTTTATTTAAATAAAATAAAAAACGTGAATGTTATTGAATTCGTTGCACTCTGCACAGGCGCATAAAAATTCATGGTTGTGTGGAGGTATAAAGCATTGGCCAACAGGGAAATTCCTAACAGTTGTATATACACTTGATCTGAAAACACATCGGTAAGAAACTATAACTCCTCTGTATTGTGATGCTCTATATTATAGAATATATTTTGTGATGGATAGATAAAGTATATATTATTATGAAAGCGCTATATGATATATGATAAGAAATGATATATTATTGATTGATAATTATATCTCAATACAATATAAGTAACATTTTTATGATTAGATTGTAAGATATACATAATATGTTGAATACCTGAGCCAACATTGTACCGTAAAGCCTGTTTATTTTTTTTTCTTGTTTTTTTTTGGTTTTAAGATTTTATCCAAATCCTATTTAGCCAGAAATCTATGAATTTTGATTTAGCTTGGGTTAGAAATAATCTAAGTTTCATCAAAGTGGTATTTTTTTGTTTTTTTTTTTAAATAAATTTTATTAGCTGGTTTATAACCTTTGCGATTTTGCTCCTTCGTAATATTCGGGATAGGGACAGCTGACCACTTGATATATTTTCTCCTCTGATCACTTAATAGCCTGCAGGACATCACCAAGTGCAAAGGATCCTTGAATTCATTGCAAGACTCGCAATTCGGCGACTCCCTTATTTTTATTAAATTAAAAAATTCGTTTGTTTGTCCATGATTGTTTCTCAATCTAGACATATAGCGATAGTGCCGAACCATGGTTTCGAAGTAAGTTTAGGTTTGATTAAATAATGATCCTTCACCTTACTTTAGGATTCCCAAATCGTAAAAGTTTTGCCATCTAAAATCGTTGCCCTCAATGAGCGGAAAGTATCTATTTTGGGGATTTTAGCGTTAAGTTTCAATGGTTTGTAATAAATAACCGTAAAGCCTTCGTATAACCCCTAATACTTAGCCCTAGCAAAACATTCTGTAAGAAACTTTAGCCAGAGTTTGCCTAGATCAGTCCTGCTTCAATCGGCTACATTCGGCCAACTCACCCCGTATCTATCAGGCCTGTAGAAGTAACTTTTAATATAGCATTTGGCCTTACTTATTCTTCTTAATGCATATAAATATATGTACATACATAAGGAAGAAGTGCAAACAGCATTAAATCAGAAATCTGTTTTGTTTCAAAAATAGGTGAGCATGAGAAGTTGGACAATACTTTTACTAGTTGCGGTGGCGCTGGTTGGTCTCAGTCAGGGACATGATAGTGATTCTGAACAACATGAACCACAAGTAAGTCAGAGCAGCACCAGCAATAGTTTTTGTCAGCTGACTTTATTTATTTTACGCAAAAAAAAAAAAAAAAAAAAAAGAAATAGAATTTTGTATTAAGGAAACGATAAAACTGAATGCGTTTATGCATACTTTTTTCTCTGAACAATGTATCAGTTACGGGTAATTTGGTTCTCAATTTGGGGACGGAACTGCCCCACATTTTAGTTTTACAACATTCGATAATTTTCAAGAAAAAAAAATATATCCATTAGAAGCTTAAAAAGCGGTATTGAAGTATTATTACTGAGAAAAGCATTAATTATGAGAAAGGCTCGCAGAGAATGCGTAAAAAATAACGTTATGCTCAAAATGTTTAGTGCTAGTTAATCTAGAATGGTTTTGGTTTCGTTTACATACTTTATTTCGATAATAGTTCTTTTGAATGAAACATCAAGCGGTTCTAGCGGAACAGTAGTTGTTAGAAAATTAGATTACTAATAACTGTATGTTTTTCAATAATCATTGTGCTCCATACATTATAGTAAAAACCAAAGATAAGAAATGAATACTTGTGGAAAAAGCTGTTTTCTGTGAAATTGTTATATAGCAATTAAATAAACCTCCAACATATGTCGATTTAATGAGTTTATCAGCTAAATTAATATGTACAAATATAAATTGATATAAATAAAATGGCTAATCTTCTTCTTCTTATCTGGCATCACGACCCACTTGATGAGTCATAGCCTGCTCCAATAAGGATTGCCAGTCCTCTCTATCGCATGCCACTGCCTTCCAATTTCTTAGACCAAGCAGCTTTCTGGAGTCGGTAGCCACACAATACCCCCAGCGAAGCTTGGGAAATCCTACTCGCCTTGTTTCATATACTTGCTCCGACATAATTTTTATAGGGATCTCGCCCTGGTTCATCCATATGACGTGCCCAGCCCTGTACGTCATATGGACATATGCCCTGATATGCCCATAAGACGTACACTTGATGTACGTGACGGCATTGAGATCTTTATAAGTACCTACCACTTTACCACTTAATTCTGCATTTGTTCTTCTCCTCCAGGATCCCTGCTCAAACACCCTGAAAAATCTGAAACTTTCTCGTTTTCTCCATTAAAATGCGCAGGGTGTATATCTGGTCGACAGCCGATTTTCCTTTGCGAAATCCACACTGATATTTCCCTGATTCATGATCAGCGTATGGAAGGAGTCTTCTAAATAGGATAAGAGATAGAATTTTGTATCCACATGGGAGGAGAGATATGCCCCAATAGTTACTGCACGTTAATAAGTCACTTTTCTTGTGCTTGGGACAGACTATAGTTTTTTCCACTCGCTAGGTAGTTCCTCTTCCCTCCATATCTCCATTATAAGTTCCTGCAGAAACATTGTCATTTCATGCCCGCTATTCTCAAACAGCTCTGCTGGAAATGACTAATACCCAGTCAAATTAACTATCTACTTTACTACTTATATAAGGTTATTAAGACCTCAATGTATGAAACCTGGGACGTGATTACATACACCTAATTTCCAAAAAAAGATTTAATTTGAAAAAAGTTCAAATTCCGATTGGTTATTAATTATCGGTATCTAAATAATAAACATACAGCTCAATATTAGAATTATAAACAACAAATATAAAATGAACTACAAAATAAAAGTTTTCATTTTTTTCTAGAATAATAACACGTTAACAATTATTGCAGGAATCATCTGAAACTGGAGAAGAATTAATGGTCTCTGGTGTACATAGAACAAAGCGTCAAATCGTACAAGAAGTAAGCCCATTTTGACAAATTATTTTATTTATTTATTATTTTCATGATTGAATCAAATGTTATTAATTTTATTTTATGCTGTTAAAGCATTTGTAATTCAACTTTATAAATTATATATATTACACTTACAATAAAATGATCATAAACGAAATAATTTATAGTAAAAATTTTAGAATCAATAATGTTTTCTTAATTAACAAAAAAAAATAATATTTTAAATTATTTAAATTAATAATATTTTCTAAATTATGTAAAAGAATAATTTTGATACATTATTGAAATAATAACATTTCCGAAATTATTTAAAATAATAGGGTCATTAAAAATTATGGTTTACTAAAAGCATGAACACAATTTGCAGGATATTTTGGAAAATATCGATTTTTGAAAAATTTTAACAGTTAAAACCAAACTTCTAACTTATATTTAAGTACAAAAAGAAGTATGTGTTAAAGATGTATATATTCAAAGATCTATTTAAAAAAGGAAAAACAATAAATAAAAAAAAAACTACACTAATTTTTAATAATATAAAAATAATGATGATGTGCTACGTAAACCAAATAGGAGAAATAATTACCAAGTTGATTTTGACCTTCCTTACATTGTTCTTCAGAGCTCCCTGTGTGAGGAATTTATTGTGTGTACATATTAACCCTTACAACAAGAGTTCTAGAATCTCATATCACTCCCTAGAAAATTGATTTTGTCCATTATTTGTAGGGAATAAGGTTGTAGGGAGTGAGGTTTTGAACGTTTTCATGTTTTGCGTTGGGGAAGCTACAGATTTTCTCACCTTGAAATTATCACACACAATGTTCACCTTGATGTCCTCATCAACTATTATCATTAATGGATTAAAGGCTTTACTTGATTAACAAAAGTATCGTAGGGAATGAGAAGGTATAAAAATACCCTTTCAAGATATTTCAACAAAAACTATTTTCTTCAATGAACAATTGTCTGATGGAAGCTAAATTAAATTAGTCTGGCAGCCATGTTGTAGCAGTGTTACCTCAACTTTATTTTAAAAGTGTAGTACATCTTCTCCTGGTTTTGAAAGGCTAATTAAGAAATTTTTTAAGGTGTGAGAATAAACTAATCTAAAAGATTTTATTCATGTCACACCTATTAGATCATATTTTTAATCTATCAACTTTTTTAAATGCTCTAAATTATATTCCTATCGTGATTGTACTCTCTGACAAATTTTTTATAGTTAGGTTTTTCGATTATTAACTACTAGCTATATTTTCTGCTCATAATTTACTTACTGAAAAAAAAAAACTCTGATCTTGCTTTAAACATTAATTTTTATTGAGGAAAGATATACTATTTTTTCTAATGTATTCTTTCAGGAAGAGGAAGAGAAGTGTGGCCGTCGGTGTTACGGTGTGACTGACAATGAGGTAAATTGTGAATAATAAACGAATTTTGTTAAAAGAAGTCAGGAATATTATATCTGCAATTTGAGACAGAACTGGGCATTATTTCAAATAAAAGTATTTTCGAAAAAAAAGGACACTGGTCTGCTCTGTGTTCCTCGACGTTGAGAAAGCTTTTGACAGAGTATGGCACAAGGGCTTGCTTTGGAAAATCAAACCGCACATTCCTTCTACTTACTTCCTCATTCTTCAATCTTTCTTTCTTAACCGGTATTTCTGTATATCTGTGTTTCTGTCTCTGTTGACTCTTCCTCAGCTTGCGGGTGTACCACAAGGTAGTGTTTCAAGTCCTCTACTCTATTCTGTCAACACATCAGATATCCCTGATCACCCTCGCACCACCTGCTGATGACATGGCTATCCTTTCATCACATCTAAATCCTACTATCGGATCCTTCGCCCTTCAAATCCATCTATTTGAAATAGAAAAATGGTTCGAAAAATGGAGGATCAAAATTAATTCCACCAAGTCAAGTCACGTAAGTTTTTCTCTAGGGAAATCTACTTGCCCACCTGTGACAATTACCAATGTCCCAGTCCCTTCAAAGACTTTCGTACGATACCTCGGACTGTACTTAGACAAACGACTAACTTGGAACGTATATACCAAATTTAAAAACTGGAACTCAACAGTCGGTACAAGCAGCTTTCACATCTCCTGGACTATAGATCAACACTCGCCTTAAGAAACAAGCGACTAATTTACACTACTATTTTAAGACCTGTTTTGATCATAACTCTTGGGTTCCGTGAAACACATCCACATTAATTCTCAGAAAAATTACAAATGCACCTTGGTTTATTTCGAATCATACACTGCACAATGACATGAACATACCGACAGTAAAATCTTTCATACACGACAAATATCAAACATTTCACTCTTCAACGCTACATCACCCTAACTCACTTATCCATTCTCTTTCCTCCTCCCTGTTACCTGGTGAGCATCGACGTCGACTGAAACGACGGTGGCTAAGAGACCTCTTATTATAGTAAATTATAATGCCTCAAGAAAGTCAAATTCAAAACCAACAGTGACCAAATTTGCTTGATACGCCTCAGCGCAGGTGCAAATCTACATGGGAATACATTTCTAATGAATTTATTTCACATAAATGTTGTACATAGGTTTTGGGGTGGAGGGTTACATATTAACTTTTTAACGCAATATCCGATTTCCATGAAATGTGAAACAATGATTGTTCATAGGTCAGATAGAAGTATAACAAGGCCGATTCCTTTAATTTTTAAATAAATAAGTTTTTTATGGGGGGGGGGAGTAAATAATTGATTTTTACCTGTTTATTCGAAAGTAACAAAATCAAAAATTAAGTTAGACCATAACATAAGGCATAAACAGGAACCAAATTCGGAGGGAATAGCAAAAAACTTAGTAAAAAGGGTATGACAGAAACATTCAGTAAAGTTAGAATCGGTCAGTATTTTCCGAGAGGTTTACGTACGTTCGAAATTGAAGAGAAAATTCAGGATAGATTAGCAATAAGAAATGCTAGGCATTAACGAAATTACCTAGCTCACGCTTTCTTCCCTAAAATTAAAAATTCGAGTTTATAGAATATTATTCCTTCTGCGGTTCTTATTAATGAAAAACTTGCCCGCTAACATTTAGTGATAAACAAGTTAGGTGACTGCATAAAAAGTTTGTATTTCAGAAAAATTTGAAGTATTCAAAGATAACCGTTCTGCCATAGGAAAAACAACAATACAATGTATTCTAAATACATTATAAAGCAATATTAAAATAATATTTGGGTTCCTCAAAAATATTACCGAACTTTTTTTATTTGCTATGATAGATCTAAATCTGAAAACCTATTTCGGTCTTCTCTTACAATCCACTATTCATCCCATAAATGCTCTTCTCTCTCTAACTCTTTCAGGCCGACTCAGTTCTCCACCACTTCTCGATATGGGTATTTATTTGGAGATTCATTGTGGGCATTAAAAGATATAAAATTCATTTACCCGAAACACCCGGAATGTATTAGTTTCTTTCGAAGTTATAGGAGCTGTTTTAGCCTATCTAGTTTAAAGAGGTTCCGAATCAAATTGGATCTGTAGAAAAGTAAATTTATTTAATAATTCAAAAAAATAAAAGCGAAGTTGATCTGGGAATCAGTTATATTACACCAAGAAAATACAACGAAAAAAAAAGTTAAATAAAAACTGACGATTTATTTATCAATTGCAATGCACTAGCTAATAGGTTTCAAGTATTTTGTGTTTTAATTTTAATTTCTTTTTTTCATTTAAAATACAAAATACTTTTTTTTATTTTGTATTTAAAATACTTTTTTTATTTTGTATTTAAAATACTTTTATCAAAAAGTATTTTAAATAATTTGATGTTAAAATGCATTTTATTTTTTAAAAAATACTTGTTATTTAAAATAATGTATTTTAAAATAATTTATTTTTTATTTTTACCAGGATGTGGTTCGGGACGACTTTGGTACTAAATCTGTATGGGAATGAAAAGGTGGGGGAATATTTAGCAATCACAAATAATGTATAATCATTAGTGTGTCTAGCATTCCTGGCTTTTGAAATTCCCCTATAATACAGAATCGTTTCTTCAATCCCATTCGTTTAGGGGGGAAAAAAAAAAAGATTAGCTTTAATGTGCTCAGATGTTCCAAAACATCGATTTTTTCTTCTGATGTATAAGTACCATAAGTGTTCACTCAATATGAATGAATGAACGAATGAATATCTTTATTACTTCTAATAATTTTTATAGCAAGAACTTTGCCAATATTAATATTTACATGTCACATATTTACAACGTAATTATTTCCAAATTTAGTTATGTAAAATGAACATAATCCTGTACTAAAAATAACAGCGAGAAAAATAATAATAATTACACAGTACTTACTAAATTATTAAATAAAGATAATATAATTATAGCAACAGTAATAAAGTATATACAAATAATATTTTTTTCATTTTATAAATGCTACCAGCCATATTTTTTTTTTTTTTTATATTTAATTTGTGTAGAATTATGTTAGCCTAAGATTATTTTCCTCATCCTTAAGCCTTGTATGGTAGATAGGAATAATCTTTTGATTTTTTCTTCTTTAATTGCATCTGCTATTGAAAGGGAGTTCGCTAGGTTTTCAGAGACGGAGAGATTTTCTGTGAAGATTTTGTTAAGATATTTTTTCCTGAAGTCTTGAATTATTTGGGAATTGAAGAAGAATGTGCGTATTTATTTAAAATACTTAAACATTCATACATATACATCCAATATTAACTTAATGTAATTACATTAAACATAGATGCAAACAATTGTAATTTATCGATTAATAGTATTAACCATTTAAACAATAACTTCAGGAAATCTGAATCTGAGTGATTTAACTAGTAATTTTTCTTTTTCAGGTAAAATAATATGGCATTTACACAGCATCAATATATCAATATAATCAACCAGCGAGTAATATGGGGAAAAGGTGAAGGAATAAACAAAGAATAAAAAATAAAAAATGATATATAAATAAAGTGATGCAGATAAAACGCATTATTTTTTCATAACACCTAATTTTCACCAAAACGGTATCTGTTCCGCAGAGGATGATGTTTTTTATTGAATAAAAAAAAATTCTCAAAAATTATTTAGTATTAGCGAAACTTACGTATACCATCGTAAATTAGACAAACTTTTTCCCGGGAAATCATTTTTCTACTTTACAAAGGTGATTGATAAATATGATTATTAATGTTTCAGAATAATTAAAATATTAAACTGGATACGGCCGCGCAAAAAATAATTCAATTACTTTTGAAAATAGATAAAAAAAGAATATTTCATGTAATGGAAAGCTGTAGGCATAATATCCTACATTTAACGGAGCAGATAAAAATCTTTTTGCGCCCGGTTAGGGTGTGTTGAACTCACCTTAATTTAAAATTTTAACAAATTATAAAAAAAAAAAAAAGAAAAAAAAAAGAATTGCAATAGTAATATTAATAATTATTGTATTGTATCATTTATCAGATTATCAAATGTAAGTATATTTAATATATATAAAGACTAGAGGAAATCTCAGCCTTTATAACAGACCGCAAATGCAAAAGGACTCTTTCCTCAAAGCACCCAGCTATACTATCATAGACATCCTATAATCAAGTTTTCTATTTATTTATTTATAAAGGAAAGTTTATAATATATTCATAACTTTACGTTAACTTCACGTTAAAATGCACGTTCATGAAGATAAAATACTTGCATACTACATTTATACAAAAGTAATATTTCGTAATATGTGAATCAATACGCAATACCTTTCATAATACTCCATAAACTCCATTGATTTATCATTTATCACAAGTTATAATTTAATAAGGAAATGATATTTGGTATATATATGATATCTGGTAATGATTTATCAAATAAAGATTTATATGGGGCTAGTGCATAGTCAAGATTAACATTACTACAATATCCAAGACCAATTATTGCAGATTGAATCTATTATTACATTAAATGCAATTTCATTTCGAAGCTAAGTGCATGTCGTGTAATCGACATGAAAGGAATTTTCTTTTCAACGTTGGCATTCATCAGGAATGGGAAAATAATTTGATTTTATCTCGCAACGTCAATAGTTAGCACGGAATAGTTCCATCAATTTCCTTAGCAAACTAGGAAATTAGACCGGAGTGACATTTTGCGAATTTTTAAATAAAATTAAAAGGTTATTAATTAATAAATAAAAATTAAGTTATTTTATTTTCTTATATTGAAATCATAACTCCGATTCTGGTTTGAACTATTTTTTATATTAATTTGACAGAATGTCAACAAAAAACGAGATCCCAAAGTAACATCAACGTGAAGTAACAGTTACATTTAACAGTGACTAGAAAGTAAGTAACTGTATTATTTCCGTGGTTGAAGCTAGACTGACTCGCTACTTTATTACTTCCATATATTGGGTTGTAAAAAAAGTTCGTAGCGTTTTTTAAGAATATATTTATTTAAAAATTTCAGATACATGTAAATATTTTTAATCAATGATATATGACCCATTTTGATCTATAACTTTCTTACACCTTTCAGGTAATTTTGTAATTCCGTCCTCCCAGAACTGTTCAGTTTTCTGCGCGATGAACTCGTCAATGTGCTTTTTACAGTCCTCGAGCGAGTTATATTGTTTCCCGTTGAGGGAGTTTTGGAGAGACCGGAATAAGAGGTAATCTGTTGGGGCAAGATCTGGTGAATAGGGTGGGTGGGTTATCACATCCCAGCCAAACTCCAACAATAAATTCTTTTCCGTCAAAATGTGAGGAACCCATACATCGCTTCGAGAAACATATCCCGCAGCTCCCAAATGATTTAAAACACTTGTATGTGATATGCCAAGTGTTTTTGCGATATCCTGGGTCGTATAGTGAGGGTTATCGGTCACTAATTGTTGAATTTGTTCGTCATCAACAGTTGAAGGACGACCAGAGCGCTTGGCGTCTTCCAACTCAAAATTTCCGGTTCTGAACTGAGCAAACCACTTACGGACGGTGCTTTCCCCTACGGCGTCATCTCCATACACGCTGCAAATTTTGTTGACCGTCTGTGCAGCGGATTTTCCTTTTCGGAAATAAAATAGCATTATATGGCAAAAATGAATTTCTTCCTCCTGCATTTTGGACTAACTCAATAAACTTGAACAATAGAAGATCCCGGTTGAAACTGATGCATAAAAGAACGTTATCTAATCCCTTTTTAGGATATGTAAACATTATTGACCATGTAAACAGGATTAACAAACACAGAAAACATTAAATTAAAATAATGAAAAACGCTACGAACATTTTTTACAACCCAATATTTAGACTGGAATCGGACCTTCTGGTGCCTTTGATAACGTTCCATAACATATGGTCATTTGATATAATTATAACCTTTATAGACGTTTTATTGACTTTTCATAAAGCTATAAAAATGTAATATTCATTTTATTAAAGATTACAACTCCATTAATGATAAAGAAATCAAGTGAAAATAATAGAGTAAAATTAATATCATATAGAGAAACTAAACCTCCGAGCAAAAGTGGGACATCTAGAAGAAACTGTTTTGAGAAAAAGAAAACAAATGAAAAACAGCATTGATGCTCAAAATCTTTTAATCGTTGCCCTCATATAGCCTTTTTACAACAAGAAGAGAAAAGGTTGGCCTGGCCTGGGAATCGAACCCGGATTTCCTTATCACTAGTAAGGCGCTCTTGCTACTTGAGCTACCAGGCACATATTCCAGTCTAGTCAATCCTTTCTCTTCACCTCTTATAGCTATAAAAAGCAACCAATATTATTCCATGCTATTTCATTTAAGTATGTTTGCTGAATAAATACTCTTGACGACCCCTTCAATTGATTCATTAGTTCTATTTAAAATTCTGGAAATGTCACAGCATTCCATTATCTGCTCCAAAACGATTTTGGACCTGCTATTCTTTGCTCTTTTCTTGTAAATGGGGTAGGGAATCTTTAATTTTATCTCAATCCTCGAAGATGATCAAATATTAAAACGAGTTCTGTTGTTCCAACAAAAAACACAATTTAGAAAAAATACAAAGAAAATTTTTCATAGACATTTTTTTAGAAGATTTGTTATTTTAAACTACTTTTATAATTTTTTTTCTACTCACTGATGGATTATATTAAAGTCAATTTATTTTTTTCGTCAAAATGTTCTTGGTATTGTCACGAGAAACAAAACAACATATGATTTTGGCCTGTTTCATTGAAAAGAGCTAAAAGATGCATTTACCTAACCGAGAATCGACTACTCTCTTCTAGAACCTTCTAGAACGTTCTACTTCAGACTAAATATAAGAAACAAAGTAATATAGGCTTAGTCTGGCACGGAAGATCAAATCATATGGTTACTTTTGTAGCACTGAAGTGTTATAAGTAGGTACTTGTTTGTTTAACGACCCATTATGCTACTAAGGCTAATCGGAAGATAATATAGTGGCTATCTTAAATTTTGCATATCCTGGTATAATTAGGATAGTGATCTTTGACGAATACCTGACATCGTACAGGTTTACGTCCTATCCGAGGGATGGCATAGCCAAGGATTTTTTACTCTCATTAAAAATCCTAGGGCCACCGCGGGACGCGAACCCTCGACCTTTAGTATTGTAGGTTGCCATGCTAAGCATTACACCACAGGTAGTTATTTTTTCTAACGTTGTTGATCATTTGAAGTTTTTATTGTTTGCCTGGCGTTGTAAATTATTTCTTTTATTTCAAAAAAAATATTTAAACCTAAGTTAGTGTTACAGTATATAATAAAACCTATTTAACTTACTACTTCTGTTAATAAAAAAAAAAAACATTTAAATACTCTATTCATTCGCAAATGTAGGTTGTAAATGACAAAATAGAAAGTTTTAAGTAATTACTCACGTTACAACCAACTTAATGTTAGAAGTAATTTTATCAGTTCGCTATATATCCCAATGTTCGTATCAAAACCACAACACCGATCTGGAACTAATTACAACCTAGAAAGGAATTAAGACAAGAAAATAAAAGAAAAGAAAGAAAGAGGAAAGCAATGAAGGAATGGTCGGTAGAGCGACGGGACGGAGGAGAACAGTGACCCGGAGGACGAGTTGATTAGTGCCACGACGTGACCAAACCCCCGAGAACTAAATTACTTTATATCGATCCTCGGCTGTTATTGCTCCCTCCCAATAATATATCGCCGCTATTGACAATTCATTCGTCTCGGGGAAAGAGGCTGCTCCCATCTAAACCCTTTCCAGGGCTCTGAAGGCTCAAGTCAAATGAAGACCGAGTGCCCCCCAGCCCGGCGGAGATACGCCCTTTTTCGGCCGGAGGGGATTTCCTTTAAGTTCGGCGATCCATCCAGGTCTAAGTCCTAGATTGAAACTGGCAGAGATACAAGGCACCGGTCCTTGTTAAATGTTTTACACAAGTCAAATATTTTACTTTTTTTTTTTTTAAATCAGTATTTTTAATTTTATATAATAATCTTGAATAGAAGACGATCAGTTCAGTAGCTGAAAATAGTAAAATTATTTGCGTGAAATGCAAGAAGAGTACCTAATGCAGAGAGATCGCTGACCAGCACAATCAATCTAATAAGGTCATTCAGGCCTCTCACCAAATTCAAAGTTGAATTTAGGATGGTCTGGATACATGTTATCTAGGCATTTTAATGAGCTTAAAGAGTCTGTAATAATTGAAATATTGTGTTGATTTATGGTCATGCAAAAGCGTAGAGCTGCTGTTATTGTGGTAAGTTCGGCGGTATATATACTGCATAATTTATCTAGTTTGATCTTCAAAGTGGAATTATTTGTGACAAAGGATGATGCAGTTGATTGTATTGATTTCGATCCGTCTGTATAAACAGTGAAGGTTTCCGGAATCTTATGAATAATGCGTGCGAAATGAGCTTGGAATTCAGCTGGATCTGTACTATTTTTTAGTATTTACTGAGTTCTAACATAATAAAGGGATATTGGTTGGTCAAGGTGGTTTGGTATTTTCGGATTGACATAGTTTTACTTCCGAGGAGATTCTTTCTGATAACGGAAGAGTTGAATTGGGTTTTGTTGAAAATGTATTCTCTGTCTGTTGATACTATTTTGATGCATATTTAACCGCTAATTTTAATCTTCTAAACTGAAGGGGAGGCAGACCGGATTTAGAGCACAGACTAAGAATGGGGCTTGTTTGAAACGATCCCTTTTCGAATCCCAGCGTGGTGCACCGCATCTAGCTTTCTCAGTACTTAGGTCGGGCAAAGCCCTGGACGAAGGAACGTAGTCTATTTTTGAACCTATCAGCGCTTGGTAGATTTTAAGTAAGCTGACACTATCCGCGACCTGACTTAAAAAACGGATCGCGCTTAGCTTTGTGGTAGTGGCTGTTTTTAAACTAGAAGTACAGTCGTGGTCATAGAAATTGCATCACCTACGATTATTATCTTTTCAATCCTATATGAGTATACAAGTAAGGGATTTCATTTGTTTACCTAATAGCATTAGAGATGGATGTAATCAGTGACTTATAGTGTAGTTGCTTCCAGCGTGGCTAATATTAAACACGTTATTTCCTATTATTATGTCCGATAGAAGGAGTTTCAAACAAATGTCCAAGGAGGAAAAAGTTAAAATAGTGGCATTTTCTGAAGCTGGACTTTCTTCGCGGGAGATAAAAAAGAGAGTGAGGTGCAACCGGTCCACTGTGGTGAGAATAATAAAAAAAAAAATCCTTCTCAGGGATCAACCGAGCGAAAGAAAGGGACTGGAAGGAAAAGGAAGAAGACAGGTGAGCGTTTAGATCGCATGATGATGAGGTTATCATTAGGAAATCGCTTCAAAACTGCAAAGGAAATATCTAGAGATCTATCAGATAGCAATTTAGCAGAATTAAGTCGAGAAACAGGCTATTGTCTGGCCATGGCAGCATGGAGATCCCGTTTTCTGTTAAAAACTGCTTTACCTATCCAAAAAAACCAATGGCAAAGGTAATAAAAAAATATGCATCTTACAGCTAAGACATTTTTTTAAATAAATAAATAATTAGCTTACCGATTTGGCTTTATGGCACGGAGCAAAATCATCTTGAAAAATGAAGTATCCGCAGTGTGTAAGGTAGGAATTCATTTAGGGAAATAAACTCATTTCCAAATTTTTTAAATATTTTTTTGCATTAACCGTCCTATCTATAAAGTTTATATGGCCAATTCCAAAGTAAGAAAAACATCCCCAGACCATCACACTTGCCGGATGTTTCACTGTTTCTAGCATGCAAGATTCGTCAAATCTTTGATTTGACCGACGTCTTACGTATGGATCACTGTCAGAACTGAACGTGATGAAATTACTTTCATCCAAAAACATCACTTTCCCCCAATCATTAGTCGTCCAGTTTTCAAAATTCCGCGCCCAATTTAGGCGAGATTTTTTTATTTTTTTGTTAAGAAATAACTTATTGGCTGGTTTTCTTGCCCATAAACCTTTTTCTCTTAATCTCCTGCCTACTGTTTCTCGACTTAATTCTGCTAAATTGCTATCTGATAGATCTCTAGATATTTCCTTTGCAGTTCTGAAGCAATTTAGCAATTTTCTAATGATAATCTCTACATCATGCGATCTAAACGCTCACCTGACTTCCTTTTCCTTCCAGTCCCTTTCTTTCGCTCGGTTGATCCCTGAGAAGGATTTTTTTTTTATTATTCTCACCACAGTGGACCGGTTGCACCTCACTCTCTTTTTTATCTCCCGCGAAGATAGTCCAGCTTCAGAAAATGCCACTATTTTAACTTTTTCCTCCTTGGACATTTGTTTGAAACTCCTTCTATCGGACATAATAATAGGAAATAAAGTGTTTAATATTAGCCACGCTGGAAGCAACTACACTATAAGTCACTGATTACATCCATCTCTAATGCTAGTAGGTAAATAAATGAAATCCCTTACTTTTATACCCATATAGCATTGAAAAGGTAATAATCATAGGTGATGCAATTTCTATGACCACGACTGTATAATGATTCCAGGATAGTTTGTTGTCGAAGGTTAAGCCTAAAACCTGTGGTTTTTTTAATATGGAACTGGAGAGTTTCCTTAGAATAGATCTATGTATACTGTATGTCATGTAGTCTGTTGGTGAGAGGGTGCAACATTTGAAGGAAATGTTCTTAGACTTTTTTTTTAATTTCCTCCCTTTCGTCACCGTTTAGGCTATTCGGGGTTTTCCGGCCCCGGGTGGGGGAAGCATGGCGAATATTATTTAATGTCCCCTGGCTTTTTAACTGTTAATTTTTGTTAAGGTTTCGGTTCCCAATCATATTTTGTCACCTGATAGTGGAAGATGCTTTTGATATCGCGTTCCAAGTTCTGAAAGACCTGAAAGAGGTTTCTACTTTTGTAGAAGAGGCAGAAAATAGTGTGATTTGGAATGATCATATGGATGTCTTTACAGTATTTTAGTCGTCTTCTCTTCTGCTGTTACTGCTACGTAAGATTCCCTGCAAAGAGTCGGATGTATATATCTCTGTCGGATGCTATACCAGTGGCACTGCTCTCCCGTTGCATATATCCTGCTTTTTATAATTAGAACCATACCTTCATTTATTTGCATATTTTTTTGCCTTCGGTGTCTCCGGAGCGTCAACGTGAAGTATGTATTTTCCTTTTTCTTCTTTTTAACACATTGTTTTTTACTCATTACTGAACGAATGGGCACCCAAGGGAGGAACAAAAAGCTGAATATAATATATGCCAGAAATCCTTCCATCAGAAGTATATGCCCTTTTCAGAGCCCTCCTATTCAGTGGATAAAATAAGGTCCTAATTAAAGTTTAAGCTTAACGAGATTAAATTTACTCGAGTAAGTGTTTATCCTCCGTGAAAGTGGCAGCCCTCCCCAAGTTCCCTCCTTCCCCACTCCTTTCCACCCGCTTGTCGCCTTCCTTATATATAATACATTAAACATATTAAATCCATTAAGGGGTAAAAGTTTCCATATAATTATAACTTCGCTACTAACATTCGAAAAGGATGCGTACAAGGAAAAGGAGTGTTTTTATTTAATTAATAAAACCAAAAAACATTATGATATAGACAAATGAAGAAATTTTATGATTTTGTGAGTTGTTTTTCCGACTCTTTCTCTTTCTCTCTCTCTCTCTCTCTCCCTCTCTCGATATATTCGACCAAGGCCGCGAATCGAACCCATTTCCTCTGCATCTACGTTGCAATGCTTTTACCACGGAACAAACCGTGCCGATTGGCGAATCCAGCGGGGGGGGGGGCTGTGGGGGCTGCAGCTCCTCCCTTTGTAAAATTTTTCGTCATTTAAAGATAGAATTTTACTTTTCTTAATGTAAGGAAACAAGTTAAAGAACAAATAGTGAGCAGAACAAGTAGAATTTTAGTTGTGGGAAAGAAACATAAAGGTAAAAAAGCGTATTAGCAGATCCAAATTAAGGGCTGTGGGGCTGCAGCCCCCCCTTTACAATCGGTTGGATCCGCCCATGGTGCCGTCCCAACCGTGATCGAATCTTTCTCTTCTGTGATCCCACCCACGAGGTCTTGCCACATTGTAGCGAATCACCCGGGGTCTGAACAATTGTCCAGACAGACGGGATCTAGTTGACATACGTCAAAGATATACATTGTATTTTATTAAATAGTCATTAGTTATGGTTAGATAATTAAGTTATAATTTTTAAACAATTTAATTAGAAGATAAAAGATTGGGACGGCCCCACTGTTAGCACAGTGGTAAGAGCGCTGCAACGTTGATGCAGAGGACCCGACCGTGGTCGAATCTTTTATCTTCTAAGTAAATAGTTTAAAAATTATAACGTAAATATCTAACGATAACTAATGACTACATAATAAATTAATTGATATTACACCTATTATACACCTCGAAAGGAGGTGGAGAAAAATGGTTCAGAGAGCTATCGCCTACAAGTTTGATATCTGTATTTTATTGGAAAGAAAATGTATGGTTTAAGTAGTTCCATGATAAAAGAAGTTACCGATTTCAAGTTTGGCCACTACGAAATAAGTAGCGGTCCAGTGCAGATACTAGGATATCACCCACTTATCCCTAATGCTCCTCGCTCGACCTTCACCGATCGAGAACCTATCTCGAATTACCCCGCGGGGCCTAATCCTGAGCCACCTGTGATTCCCAAAATTAATTCAACTACATAACTTCGGCACTTACTGAAGAGCTTAATTAGGTCTTTCCCGAAATAGAAAGGCTTGTATCATCTATGATATTCTAAGATATAATAAACTTGGAACAATGTACATTCTGATAACGTGTTTTTATCCTTAATATTTTTTCATTCTCATGCTTTCTCGATAACAATTCTACAGTTTTCACTTTTAAAAACATGTATTGCTTCATAGATCAAGGAACGGAGTTTGTTCCTTGTATTTCTGTCAGTCCTGGAAGGAATCGATAAGTAACAGGCATAATTGCTACAACTTTTAATTGTTTGTATTGTCTGGAAACTAATAAACTTACAAGGGGAGGCTACGGACGTAGGGTCACCGATTACAATGAAACTTTTTTTCGAGTTTCTATATCCAAAAATATTAGATACATGTCCGAGGGTTCTTGCCAATGGGCCTTCTGAGCCGTGAAAAAAAATTTCTTATGTACGAAAATAGCCAAAAATTGCATCAACAAAGTTGCCGCTGCTCAAAGCTCCTTCAACCAATTTCAATGAAATTTTCAGGCATGTCAGAGTATTGAAAAATATCAGACACGTGTATAGGGGATTGGCGAAATTAGCCTTTGGAAGCCCAGAATAAATCATTCAATATTGTGGTATATTCGTACTCTCCGGGTAACGTTAAAAATCAATTCCATTACTTTGTAAATTGAATAATTTACGTTTTTCAGCTTTTTACGTCAAAAACTAAATATTATTAAATATTTAACAGGAAATATTTTTCATGAAAAAGCATTTTTTGCTTTGACTGAAGAAAAATTTTCAACCAAAAAAAAAAAATACTAGGTATTTAAAATATGTTCCAGTTTTTATGTAAAAAGCACAATTTCATAGTTACTTAAAAAAAATTTTAAGATAATTTTGCGAAAAATTGAATTCGAAAGTTTGAATTTTGAAT
The DNA here is from genome assembly GCA_911387785.2 of Aelia acuminata. Taxonomy (NCBI): domain Eukaryota; kingdom Metazoa; phylum Arthropoda; class Insecta; order Hemiptera; family Pentatomidae; genus Aelia; species Aelia acuminata. The sequence goes on along the minus strand of OU426984.1, from coordinate 23,231,818 downwards.
CTGAAAGTATTTCCATTGTTGTTTTCCCTTGCCCAAAGAATTATTTTATGATTGAAAACGTTTGTTAAAAATTAAGAATAATAAATCTTTGGAAGACGACAACTGTTTTTATTGAATTAAGGGATTGAAGTTATAAACACATATACGGGAGAAAAAAAGAAAAATATGCCGTCAACTCATAAAACACGTTGAGCCCAAGCATGCGGAGTACGCCTTCAATGACAGGCCATTGTTTACTATTAAAGCCGTTTTGTTCATTTAATGGAAATTTTTTTCATAGTAACTAAATGAAATTTTCAATAATTACATAGAGAATTATAAAATCACACGACTTGGAGTATTATGCTTGCATTGCCGAATTATCTCAAGTAAAAACTTTCATTTAATAATAAAAGAAATTAGTTTTTAAATAATTTATTTTTTGAAGAGAAAAGATTTGGCTCCGCCGGGAGTCGAACCCGGGTCTCCTGCGTTACATGCGAGGATGCTAACCGCTACACCACAGAGCTCTGTCACAAAACTTGTGAGATAGGGGGAATAGGTATCAGTGAAGAGGAAGGATTTGCTATGCCTTGAGCCGAGCTCTGTGGTGTAGCGGTTAGCATCCTCGCATGTAACGCAGGAGACCCGGGTTCGACTCCCGGCGGAGCCAAATCTTTTCTCTTCAAAAAATAAATTATTTAAAAATAATTTAAAATGGTGGTCAGCCACAAACTAAGATTAGATTAATTAAAATAATTTAAAAAATTGACTTATGTCAATAAATATCATAAATTGGACAAAATTTGTCCACCTCCCGCTACTACTCACAAAACTTGTGAGATAGGGGGAGTAGGTATCAGTGAAGAGGAAGGATTTGCTCTGCCTTGAGCCGAGCTCTGTGGTGTAGCGGTTAGCATCCTCGCATGTAACGCAGGAGACCCGGGTTCGACTCCCGGCGGAGCCAAATCTTTTCTCTTCAAAAAATAAATTATTTAAAAATAATTTAAAATGGTGGTCAGCCACAAACTAAGATTAGATTTATTAAAAGAAATTAGTGTTTGTTATAGAGCAAATTAAAACATAAATAAAAATTGAATGTGGAACATTGAGAAGTGGCATTAACACAATTTCTAATATAAGTATGTTGGTAAGTGAAAGTTGTGTGTTGCGCGCACGCACCAGATTTTTTTAAATCTCTTTTTCTGTAATCTTATTGTAACACAAATGAAAAAATTAGAACTCGAATAAGTAACAACGTTACAAACAGTAGCAACAAGAGACGGAATAGTGACTCAAAAGTAAGTATATGCTTCGATGTTCAGTGCAACACTGATTTTCAGCTTGGCACCGTAATAATTATTTTAAGTCTCAGGTTAAACTGGCCCAATTTCAATAATAACTTTATAATTACATAGTGAGACCTTTAGAATCAAAAGTGCGAAATCCAGTTTTAAAAGTTTTGCCAATAACAATATTAATAATGACTTAACCAATAATTTTGATATATTTCCTTCAGTGGAATATTTATTAAAAATTTATCAATTTTGATGGTTTTGATACGCAAACATTCTTTTTTTTTTACCAAACAGTCTGGAAAATGTATAACTATAAAAATAAATAAGAATACACACTTAATCAGCCCCTTACAGTAAAGTAATGCAATTGATTAATTTTATTTAATTTTATGAATAATTTAAATGTTTGATATGAAAAAAAAAATTCTGATTAAAATTAAATTCTAATAATTTTCCCGTGTTGAATGATTTTCATGTTTATTCGGTACGTATCTATGACCCCATGGATTAACGATATATAAAATAAAATAATTAATTTTAGTATAAAAATATTTGTCGAATCACTTTATAGTACTTTTCCTAATCAATATTTTCCTTCTATATTATCGTTGAAACCGTTCGAGGAAGAAGGAAAGATAATTGCTGAAAATTGTTGGAGAAGTTAGTTTATGCAGTGTAAATTAACTATCAGTTAGTATCTCGGCGAAGTAGGGGGAAACTACTTTGAATTATTAAAACAAATATTGAATATTGTTCAGTTTAACCTTAGCGGGGCAAGTTGACAGTTGTAATGAGCTGCACAAACGACCCTGGCAAATAAACTTTTCGATTTCCCTTCGTTTGTTTTGTACTTGTTTGCCTTGATTATCATTGATTAAAGGAATATAATCAATTCGTTAATTCGTTTGATTAATTAGTTCTATTTATTGCATTAGACCATTTTTTCGTAAATTACTATAACACTTATGAGGGTTTAAATAAGTAAAAAACTAACACTAGGGTACTAAAACTATAATTAATAAGAACCTAGACCTACTACTTAGCGTGTTGATTATTTTTTTTTTAACTTGTGAGAACATTTCCAGTTGTAATGGTAATGTCACCCTAATAAAAAATAAAATAAATAAAATTAAATGGTTTAATACAAGGTTTTGGTGGGAAAATGAAAACTTATGAATAATTGCCTGTAATTTCTTTTTCAATAACCATGAAATTCATGTTTAAAAATGAAACAATAATTTTATTATAGAAAAATAATAATAAGGTTTTATTCTGAAGGACAGAGTGCCACTCTCATCATCATTGAATATAAGATCTCATTTTTTTTCAATGGAACCTTTAACACCAGCGCAAAGAATGCCCAAATTACAACCCTCGCCATCTAAAAAATTTACATAGATTTAATCCTAATAATTTGCAAAGCAAAACTGAAAGACTACTGCCATGCATTAACATCCGCCGAGTTTGTAAATTTAGGATAAGTATTCACATTTCGAAATTTCTTTAAACACAAAAGAAATGACAAATCGCTGACAGAAATTAAGGTTGCCCACATGAGAGCACACCCGTGATCCCCAACACCTTATAAACTTTTTCTTCACCTTCATACCGATTCAACTGTTATATTTGTGTGTATTTTTACACACACTTTCACTTACCTATATATGAAATATATAGTAAGGGAAAGTATTGTGATCGTGAAAAATTTCGACTTCCGGTTTTCAACGGAAATGCACGTTTTCTAGCTCAAAAACTATAAACCGTAAGAACCTGAAATTGGTTATTTGGTGTATGTATATGCCTGCGATGTGACTGCAAAAATTTCGATCGAAACACATCACTTTCTAATGTAAGTAAGTTTAAGTTCTAATTAAGTTAAGTTCGTTAGTGAAAGTAGTGTTTTGCGCGCATCGCACCAGATTCTTTAATATTATGGGTGCCTATAATACAACATTTGGATCTACAATTATTGTTAAGTATTATTTAGGTAAAAATCTTCTTAGTAACAATAGCTAAGTCTGCAGTCGGCTGCCATAAGTCAGGGACAATCCTAACTCAGGACAGTTGAAAGGTGGGGCGAGCCCGGGGCGGGATCGACAAAATAGCCGTAAAATAGCTCGGGAAAGTAAAGAGGATTCACAAAGGGGACAATGGCATTTGTGAGCGGTTTGTGTGTCCCTGAGATAATTGAGAGAGGGAGGAAGTGCATGTTTAGTGGGATTTGTGAGTGTTTGTTAGGAGTGAATGGGACCTTTATGGAGGGGGGGGGGGCAGTTTGGGGGGGGGATTCTTCTTCAGGAATTCCTTTCCATTGATGACCCCTCCCCAGCTACCTGCCTTCATTGAGGTCCAGGGGACAATTTGTCCCAACTGCTCCCATTGCCACATCTCTTCACTGATAATGTTCCATAATATTGTTTAAATGGATTCCTATCCTCTCTATATGCCTCGTGTGATATATTACATAAACAATTTTTAAAATTTAATAATCAAGTATTTCAAGTTGATTTATAGTCAGGATTTTCAGTTCAACCTTTTTTTAATTTTGAAAAGTGTGTTTTGATCCCTAAATGTGTATCTTCATCAAGGCTTCCCAGTCCTCAGACTTGGATTTCCAAAAAAAAAATAAAAACCGGAAGTCTAAATTTTTCACGATCGCAATACTTTCCCTTACTATATATTTCATATATAGGTAAGTGAAAGTAAAATTAATCATTCTATCGTCAAGTAAAACAGTTGACAATTACACACCTCAACGATTTGGTTATGAGGTTTTAGGAATGAATGGGTTAAATAAGGGTCTCAGAAGGCCTGATGAAGATCAAGGATCGAAACGTCGGCTTTCGAAAAAAGAAAAGAAAAATAAACTGAAAATCCTGACTATTAAACAACCTATCGTAAAGAAAAATAGTTGAATATTACTCACCTCTAAAATCTAAGTATATATAGTAGAGCGTCGTAAATCCGGATCGATGAGGAACCGGACCAATCCGGATTACTAACTGTCCGGATAATCAAATTCGAAGAAAAATAGTATTTACTGAAGGATTCGAAAAATACAGTATGTAAAATATTTTAATAAAATATGAATATAGAATAAGAACATATAGAGGTAATGGAGGTATTGTGAGCACTCTTAATATTTAATAAATACACTCAAACATAATAGTAGAAACCTCTTTATATTGAAGTAAGAGTTTATAATAAAGCCTATAGGAGCTCTCTGGAGTCGACCGTCTTATGTTTAAGCCGGTACGAAAACTTTGAAATGTAAGCATTTAAATCATTTGAGGAGGGTATTAACGCAAGATGCTATTCATAATGTTTTGTTTTGGACATTATTAGGATTTAATCTACGTAATCTGTAAACTATTTGTAGTGAAATTTTTATCAGGAGTTGGCCTTTTTTTTTTAACAACATGGCGATGGTGGTAATTTGAGCATTCTTTGTACCAGTACTGTATTCCACCTTTTTAGGAGATTTTATATCAGATCTTGAATTCAGTGTTGTTTGTTTGGTTTAACCTCACTTTATGCCACTAAAGCTAATCGGACGATGCTACAGTGGGAATCCTAAACTTTACCTATCCAGGTATAATTAGGATATGGATCTATTACCTTTGGATCTTTAACCTGACATCGTACAGGCTCGGGACCTCCATTTTACGTCCTATCCGAAGGACGGCATAGACATGGATTTTTTACTCCTATTAAAATATCCTAGGGTCATTTTTCCATCCAATTCATTCAATATAATTCAATTCAAATTCATGCTTGAAAATGATAAAATACTCACTCAATGTTGATGTAACTGGAATCTCTGTCGTTCAGAATATGGCGTGAGGGTGAAAAGTTGTGCTATCAATTATTATTTTTACATCAGAAAATTATTTTATCATTTTCAAACATGAATTTCATTGTTATTAAAAAAAAGAATCGTAGGCGTAAATTTATCCCAAGTTTTCATTTTTCAACAAAAACCTTGTTCTATACCATAAAATTGTATTTGTTTTTGTTTTTATAAAAAAAAAAAAGAAATCGCGCCCCTATTGCTAGAACAATTGGAAATTTCTCAAAAGGTAAATAATAGAAAAAAACATTTTTAAAAGGTTATGTTGTAGGTCTAGGCTGTTATTATTAACATTATATGTCCATATGACATGTCAGGATATGTTTTGAGTATATCTATCTATTAGATTTATTGAAGAGTTATTCAACTTTTTATAGTAAAAAAATGGGTGCCCTTATACCACCCTTACCACTATATTAGGTAATTTAGATCAACCCCTAATCTAGAGTGATTCAAAGTTCGGATTTTAAGCCTTTGCACTGTGCGAACCTCAGCTTCGATCAGTTGGCTTGGAACAGTTCGGATAATCTAAATATAACACGATCTTGAATAGGTATTTTATCTGTTCGCCTTTGTGTTCGGGGATATCTCTAGTGTCGCTTTTGAGTTAGCTAAGATAACCTTTTAGACCTTCTTCTTGCATTTTCCTGACATTTCTTTTAGTTAGGATTGTCCCTGACTTATGTCAGCCGACTGCCGACGACTTAGGTATTGTTAACGTGCCTGTACCCTCTCCGAACTTCACCTTCGAACCTCACCCTCTTCGGAATAGTGTTCGGAAAATCTAAATAAGAGACGAACTCTTTATCAACTTTATTTAAGCCTTTTTCTGACGTTGCTTTTATCCAGAATAAGTTATAGCAAATCAGAAGAGCTGCTAGAGCCAAGTCAGCCGTCTTTGTAATGAACATTATTGTATTTAGATGCATGGATGCGGTTAGACATCATCGTTCGCTCTACTTCACGCTCTACACCTATGCACCTTAATAATAATTTAATTTTCATTACAAAAACGGCTGACTTGGAACTTTGGAGAAGGTCTAGAAGCTTATCTTAACTAACTCAAAAGCGGCACAAGCGCTATTCCCGAACACACAAGCGAACAGATAAAGTACCTATTTGAGCTCGCGACTTATTTAGATCGTGTCTTATTTAGTGTTTAGGAGAGCACTGTTCCGAACAGGCTGTTCCAGTATGTAAAGGCACCTTCAAACATATCATCCAATGACTCCAAATGATCAAGGTAATTAATGTTATCCCAGCCATGCTCGATTAATTTTCTTTTCAGTTGACTGAAATTCTAAGCTTTGATGACCTCTTTATTGATTGATTAATTAAATAATTCATCCTAAACATTAGTCACTAAATGGAAAGGGAATAAAATAGAAACAACTGGGCTGGTAAGATAACGATTTAATTTAAAATTCTCCCCTTTAACTGCTGAATCAGTTTAAACGGATGCTGACTAAGTTGGGGCGATCAGCGAGGTATAAATTTTTTAGTAGCTACGAGGAGAGCTGTGTAACGCCCCCACCCCCCCACCCTCGCCCATCCCCTCCACTCCCACCACTGACTTTGTATGCAGATGTAGAGCCTCCATCCCGTGCATCCTTTATAAATATTTATGCCGTCCGTATTCATAATTCCCTACCTGTGTTCCTTACTTCTTGTTACATTTTTTTTTTTTTTTTTTTAACCCAGGCTTTTCAATTTATTCATCCAGGTCTAATTTTTTTTTTTTTAGTTTTTGAGGTCCGTTTCCGTTAAATATATATATCTTTTTAAACCGCACAGACTTATGTCTACAATCGAAAAAAATCTCTAAATAGAGGGGGAGACAAAAGCAAAGAGGTACCCCCCCTCCGTTTTCCCTTCCAAACCCCCAACTAAGGAGCTTAGGTAAAATTGGGCTTTATTTATGTAGGGGTGAGAGATCCTGTTTGCTTAGCCTCCAATAAGAGAGGCATCTGGTCCCAGGTGCCGATACGTCGTTAAGGGAAACTTGTCACACAGGACTGCTGTTCGTACAGGTAATGCCCCCAAATATCCCTTTTCTGTCTTCCTTACCTATGTCTATAGGTACCTTTAGATTGTGCTAACCTTACCTTCGAACATCCTAACGACTAATTCGACTACTCAGATAAAAAAACATCGGCAAGCCTGTTTGTTCGGGGGTAGTGCTAGTTGCGCTTTTGACTTAGTTAAGATAAGCTCCTAGACCTTCTTTTAACATTTATCTGACGTTGCTTTTATCCATAATAAGTGAAAGAAAAAGCCAGAACAGCCACTAGTTTCAAGTCTTTAATGAAAATTATTGTATTAGGTGCAAGTGTTCATTAACCAATAATATAGAATGATAATTATTGTTCTGCCAAGTAGCAATGCGCACGCATTCTAGGTATGCGTTGCCTCTTAATTTTTCATAAATTATGAAAAAAATGTGTAATTTCAATTTTGGTGATGGCGCTGTGCACATCACAGTATTTTTTTTAATAAGCAGTTCAAATGTAAATGGAGTTTAAACAGGAATTGGTTGGTCAAAATAATAAGCACAAATATGTGATGTTTACATATTTTATGTACTTTTATTCAGGCTACAATAAAATATGTAAATATCACATATTTGTATAATATCTACGGTCAACTATCTTCCACCATCGTAAATCGAGTTTAATTTAAAAATTCTTCAGACATTCGCTATGCAAAAAAAAAAAAAAAAAATGCTTCCTTTTATCTTCTCCTGGTTGGAAGAATCTTAAAAAACTTTTCTAGCACCAAGTTTCTCCTATGTTTCAATTTTCTCTCCCATTAAATTTTGAATAAAATTCATGGTTAGTATTTCTTTTAAAATTTCAACATTAAATTTCAAGATTTCAGAGGAAGCTACCATGAGTTGAAGTGTTACATAGACCCTATAACGTTATTATTTTGTAGCATAAACTAATATTATCGACTTCGGTTGAAACAATCTATAAACATATTTTTTCTTCAGATTTTTCACCGAAAATTCACAGCCCATCCTGTAAATTCTGCGGTCTGAACCAATTTCTACACTCTAGGAAATAAGAATTTATTTATAAAAATTCCTTTCTAATAAAAAGCTTGGTTCACTCGTTTCTGCTATCTGATGTGACAATAATCGGAACTTTTTTATTTTACTACTATCTGTTACTAACAGTGATTTTTTAGGAGCAGTTTTACCTTGTTTAACCTTTTGAAAATTTCGTTTAAATAAATCACATGACTCATAAGTAGCATCCACAGTAAGTAATATTTCCTTTGTTGTAATCTTGAATCTTTCATTCTGGGAAGAATATTTCTTTGTTGATTACGAAATTTAATAGTGAGGGGGAAAATTATTGTCTTTATTTAGTTGGAAAATATAGCTTTGTTTTGAAACAAGTTGAATCCATTTTTTTTAAGGTTAGATTAGTTAAAACTTCCAGTTACAATCACTGCTATTAGTAACATGCAGATGTAAAACCGACAAGACCTCAAAAATCTTTCGAATGTCTGAGCGTTGCAGGTAAGGAGAATATATAAATAATTATAGACTGCCGGCAAAAACAATGAAAGAAAATAGTTGAAAAAAAAATTGAAAAAGAACTAAATGAAAGAATAACAGAAACGCAGGAAGGGAAGCAGAATAAACAAAAAGAGAATAATAAAAAGGAAAAGCCTTATCATTTTTTACCTCATCCTCAGATAATTTTCTAAATTTATTATTTAACTAATTTTCTTCTTAATACGTTCAAGGTATAACCTATATTCAGTCTTTAATGTCACTCTTTTTGGATTTTTTTAATATGACTTTAATATATATTTCGGTTGCAGCATAGCAATACACTGGTGCCTGAAAAGGGATATTTATGTGAGGGTTAAAAGGGTATACGATATTATACGGAATATGATATTATATAAAAATATATCTTGAAATTAGATCATTTTTATTTTTAATATTAAGTAATATTTATTTTCAAATAATTAATTTATAATTGAATCAATAATTTATTTGATAAAATCAAAAACAACTACAATTTGAAAAATAGTAAATCACCCGATTAATCAAGAAGAGAGGGTAATGGACTATTCCTTTAAAAGAACTTTTTAGAAAAAAAAATTTGATGAAGAATAACGTAAATAAATTCTATACTCGCTCATTCTATACTCCGTTTTCTTCTTTCTTTTTTTTTTTTACGAATTTGCTTCTCTTTTGAATAGCTAGAACTAGAAAGATTGCTATGTTTTTATATTTAACCTTAATAAGAGCTTCAAATAATAAAAAAAAAACTCCAACTTGAAAAATCAGAAAAGATATGATAGAAAAAAAAAGATCGCCATAGTATGGTCTATTTATATTTTATAAGGATATTTTCGGTAGAAAATTCGATGTGAATTTCTAGTATTTTCTTGACTGTTCTTATCAGGTTTACAATGTTTATTTACAGGTATATATTTTTATATTATAAATTATAACTTGTTTAGTCAATTTTTTATGTTAATATTGGGGTCACCTGTGTTGAAGTGAATAGTCTAAAACACCAAAGGTCGCAGGTTCACATACAACCGTAACCTTAGGATCTTTTAAAGGGAGTAAAAAAATCATTGCTATGCTGTCCCTCGGATAAGACGTAAAATAGAGGTCCCGACCCTGTAAAAGTGCTTTTACACTATACGAACTTTACCCTCGAACGGCCTTCCTGAACACTGTTCAGGTATCCTAGGTACTTCATCTGTTCGCTTGTGTTCGGGGGCAGCGCTAGTGTCACTTAAGATTAGGTTTTTCCCAAGTGACAGGAGTTGTTTGTGATACTAGTTCGTCGTTTGTAATTCGTCTCCTATGTTTTTATTTTTCAGATAAAATAAAATATATTGATAATGGAGATTTTTCTTCATAAGCCAATCTTGGGTGCGCCAGCCACATTTGTTCGCTCTACGTCACGTTGAGTGTATGCCATGTACAAATGGCTGTTCATGGAATGCAAGGTTCGTGGAAGCACCTGTTCGAGGGCGAGGTTCGTAGAGTGTAAAAGCACCTTAAGATGTCAGGTCCTCGTGAAAGATCCCTATCCTAATTATACCTGAATAGGCAAAAATTAGGACTCCCACTGTAGCATTGACTCTGATTGACATTAGCGTCGTTAAATAAACAAACCTAAATAACTTATTTACAATATTTTTTATTTACCTATCAATCAAGTGATATATTTATATGATTTTAGCATGTGCTATTAGTAAGTGGGAAATTAATTGGAAGGCAGTTATTACAAAGCGAGAAGCCTTATCTCGAAGAGGCGGAGGGGTGGGGGGAACCGTTGAGGGAGGGGGAAGTCGGGAGATAACAAGACATAATTACTTGGAAGCAACAACCATCCTTCCGCCGGATATGCTGATAACGACAACAAGAGAGCTCTCGAATATTAACATGGCGAATTACACACACACACACTCGAAACTTGGAAATTCTTTGTTAACTTACCGCCGCCGTCGGATCTAAACACACAGGCTGGCTACAAACCATATTATCCCAAGGGGTTATGTACTCAATTGCCACTTATCCCTCTCACAAAGGGGGCCTTATCATAAAATTAAAATAATTTACATCTCTACATAATTTTATCAGAAAAAATTAACATTAGTCGGTTTTTGTTTTCAATTTACATTGTAACAATTATGCGGTTAAACAATTTTAACTTAATTCAATTCCAAACGAATTATGAGAACACAAATAATTGGAGAAGTTACATAAATTATCACTTCTTAGCACAGAAATAACCACATGAACTTGAGCTTCAGAACAAGCCTCTCCAGTCAAACGCTCCTTATATAACAGTAAGGAGGACAATCCAGAACCTTCGAGGCCAGAGTAGATGGTACTCGAACATCGTAGTCACAAACATGTAGTAAGAGAGTTTTTTTCCCAAATGTCAGTTCGTTCTGCCTGCTCCCTAGCAACGGAAGGTCTCTCCCCTAATCCGCTGCGCCTGACCTTCATCGCGGTTCCCCGCATATGGCGCCAAGCGATTATAATAAACGATTATAGGCTTTCCCTTGGAATATTTGAAAACCCTGTAGATCACATCGTTGATGCGCTTCTTTATCACGCTGGGTCCCTCCCAGTTCTTCTGCAAATTTGGGTGGAAACCCCGTTATCCTCGGGGGTTGCAGAGCCAAAGAAGTTCTCTTTCTTATCCAACCTGATTGGCTCTGCTTCCCTTTGGTCTCCTCATCCGATCGCTGTTGAGGCGTCTCTTATCGATATCGGTAGGGTGATATCGACTCCACATCGCGGTATAGACTCCCTTCTCGAGGCAGTAACGGATTAAAACCATCCAACACACTCTTCTGCTTCTTGGATTTCCGCTCGTTCTTCGTAGTCGCCGAGGTATCGGCGCTGAAGTTCCAGTCTAAGACCTTGAAGGAAGTTCCACTTTCTTGCTCATATTGCCAATACCTCACATTTCACCGCTCAACTCACAACCCCTCAAACCCACTGGTTTCTTCTTCACAGTTACCCATCTAACGAACATAAAAAAAAATTAAATTAAAAGCACGATAAATTAGCAAGTTCTAAAGGCTTATTTTTATTTAAGCGGTTAAACTTATGAAACGAAGTTTTGAACCAAAAGCGGATTAGGATGGACCAAATAGTCCAGTTTACGCGATTAAGTGTTTTGATTAAACTTGGAATGATCATTAAACGGAGATGATTATGATTAATATTAATAAATAGTAATTCAAGTACGCCATTTTTATCCCAGGATTGATAAATAAATTTAACCATGTAAGCAGGTTGAATTCGTCAATTGCAATCGCCATAGCAAAACGTTTTGTTCCAATTCCTAAAACTTGAATATTGCATCTTTTTTTGTTATTTTCGGAAATTTATCATACTAAGCTTAAATCTCTCTCTTCTTCTACCCTCTCTTTTATTGCAAAAAATTACGGACATGACATAGTGCAAAAAAAAATGTTCACTGTAAGCGAAATAACTGATATGAAGTGAAAAATAAACAAGTCCCGTCTCCTAGCAATTCAATCGAATTTCACAACTGTCACATTCAAAAATTGAAAAACGAATGGGATTGATAACTAATTGATTCATGGAACACTATGAAGTGTATAAACAGGATTATTTATTCTATAGTATTCCTATACCAAACAAAAGCTGGATTCCTGGAAGTAAGAAAAAACACACAAAACAGCTACACATTTGTCGTTGTATTTCATGGAAAAAAAAATCCTAACAAACAACGGATAAATCGGAAGGCAACAACGGATTATCCGATGAAAAATAAATTGTAAAAGACCACTTGGTTCCGTCTATTAATTTTTTAACGGAAAATCGGAAAGAGGGATTATCCGACGACGGATTTAGTAGCGACTAACAACCACTCCACATACAAAAAAAAAAAACCTTTCACAACATTTCATTTAGAAGTGAATTGTCAACGCCCTACGCCTTATCTTACTCCCTTCCTACTTTAAAAAAAAAAAGAGAGAGAAATCTAAATAAAATTGCCTACATACCAGATCAAAACTGTCTACAATCGAGATAGACTAAGACCAGTTAAAAAGGGTTTTACTGGAATAGTATTATTTATTTATTTTTATTTTTATTTATTTATTTTTATCGACATTGTATTCTTCACTCACGGAGCTCAAATATCACACTCTAATTTTGGATCTAGTAATGTAATTTTCCTATAAAATTAAATATTAGAAAATTCAAATTAAAAGAAACCGTACAGTTATTGACACCCTTAAGACTACATTTCTGTGGTGAAATTTAAAAAAATACTTTTTATGAAGGGATCAAATTGAAACTTCCTACAGCTCGTCTTTATTGATCCCTATAAAGACTCAAGAGGTTTTATTGGGCCAAAAGTTCAATAGTTTTACCATATGGCAATATTTATTGTTAAAAGTGCAAAAACTTGATTGACACCCAGTGGATTTAATTGTGAAATCTTCCCTATGGTTAGTTTGTTAAAGTCTTACTTCAATCATGACTTAGAGGACCCTTCAGACATTAGATTCAGGTATGTATTGAAATAAAATTAGGATAAAATTGTATACTTATTTCTTCAAGTTGAAGTTGGGTTGCCAATAACTGTACTGAGTGCCAACAACTGAATGGTTTACCCTATTGTACTATCTTTAATACAAATACCAGTTTTGTAAAGTATCTATGTAATGTAAATATACCTTGTTGATATTAAAATTACATGATACTAATAACTGTACAGAGTGTCAATAACTGTATGGTTTACCCTATACGGAAAATATATCGTTTGCAGTATTAGATTTAATAATGTCTAAAAAATAAGCCTTTTATTTTATTTTTTATTCGATTTACGATTTACACATGTAGTAAAGGAGTATTGCAATGCTTGGATATTCCCGAAAAAAACAAGAAACTAAAAATGTCTTAGCTTTTATTATAAGTTACTCACCTTATTTTTATATATTATTATATATAACCACGTAGGATAGGATGCCTATATGTGCACAATAGGAGGCCTAAAAAATCCTTTATGGATAAGCTAAAGAATCAGAAAAAGACATTTATTTTATTTTAATATCTTACCTATTTACTTAGTTCCCTCAAATCCCCTCTTACCATCCACAATGCATAGTTTAACAGTAATTTTTAAATCCAGTAAACAAAAAATCCATTTTTTGTTCAATCCCTTTCGTGTTAGAGAAATATACTGATTTTGTTTCCCCGCTGGAAGGTTTTTTCATATTATGTCCTATTTCGTCCCTGACATAGATAAAAAGAAAATATTGCCTTCGTCCCTCTTATATAGAACTGATTTTTCCGAGGCGCGAAATAACAGAAGGGCAGAAAATAAAATAAAATTAGGACAGGATCAAATCAAAGAAAGATTGCCTGTAAACGATGTAAGAAGCTGTGAACGGTTTGCTAAGCTCTGGGACAAATAGTTTATATCATATAATTGGATTGAATTGCATGGACCAATCGCTATACTCGAATAAATCCTTGGAAGGTGCTAGCAATCACCATCGATTCAAGTTCTGCTTGTTTCAAGTCGTTTATCTTTCGATTGGAAATGTCAAATTATTATTGTTTGGAAATAATTTATATCATTCAGAGAAAAAGAGCGTGATTTTGAATAAATTTTAGTTTTTTTTTTTTTCATATTAACTTTCGGGCTTTATTTCATCCTTCAGAATGAATGAAACCCTTTTCCAGTTAAAAATGGGCTAGAATAACTTTATTAGATCTCAGCATTAGACGACTACCGCTCGCTACGCTCGCTCAAAGGGATAACGATTCACTCACGGATCCTTTTTAGTGGAAATCGGTGCCACAGTAATGATTTCTTTTCCAGCGGAAAATTTATCAAGCGAATTATATAAAAAATAATGAAATTAACCAACCTTACGGGCGCGCGCGCGGCAGTTTACCATCATATATAAAAAATCTGATGTGGGTTTTATCAGGCAAGTCAGAGGTGGCCTGGAGGGGCATGTATTCTCTAATTGAATCTTATCACTCACCGCAGAGACAAGAATCAACATCTTCTGAGAAGTGTCTTTTCTCTTTTAGTGTTTTAACTCCGAAAGTGGCGGGTGTCGGTGGTTAACAAACTTAAACTGGTTGTTCCTACATAATATGTGTAAGATACAGAAGAAAACTGATAATTTATTCATTTAATTATTTTTCTCCTATTTTATTTCCTTTCGAAGTTTGGGATTTTTTGTTCCTAGTTTTTGTGATGCTAAATTTTCTCTTCCTAAAAATATGTCTAATTGATAATTTCTTTCTCAGTTAATTTTTATGACGAAGTTTAAATGTGTTATGATAGCAAGTTAAATTTTTATTTTATACAGTAATTTCTAACTTATAATTTTTTTGTTGCTTATTTTTGTTCTTGTCAATGTCATAAATATACAGTTTTGTTGCAAATAATATTTGCAGTTTGCATGTTTCATTAATATTTATAAAACATGTAAGAAAACGGAGTTTGAATTTTATTCAAGTCTTTTCTTCTTTAAATTACATTACTTTATAGGTCAATGTGTTTTTAAAAAATGAATATACAGAAATTTGAATATTTTTTTTGGCAAAGAGTTGAGGAAAAAAGGCGTAAAATTGGTGATACGGTAAATTACCGTCATGTGCGTACGTTAGGAGGTGCGCCCGGATGAAGGTTAATTTAGATAGGTTGATTGATAGTCAGGATTTTCAGTTTGATCATTTTTGATTTTCAGATTGATCATCAAAAA
The DNA here is from genome assembly GCA_911387785.2 of Aelia acuminata. NCBI lineage: Eukaryota > Metazoa > Arthropoda > Insecta > Hemiptera > Pentatomidae > Aelia > Aelia acuminata. Next base: position 23,216,434 of record OU426984.1, on the reverse strand, counting down.
TATCAGAAATATTTAAATATTCATATATAATTTTAATTATCTTTTATATAAATACCAGTTTTGTAAAGTATTTATGTGATGTAAACATACCATAAGTTGGATTTGTTTTCCATTTTCTGTTCTTCTTCTTCTTCTTCTTCTACGTGGCGCTACAACCCTTGGTGGGTCTTGGCCTCCTCAATGAACCGCCGCCATTCGGCCCGATTTTGTGCTGCCGCTCTCCAGTTTCTGATCCTGAAAAGGCTTCGTGCGTCAGCTGCCACTCCGTCAACCCATCTAAGCCTTGGCCTACCAGTTCGATGCGTGCTGTGAAGGGCGGTGTCCAATACTTTCCTGGGGATATAGTCTTCTTCCATTCGTGCAACGTGGCCGGCCCAACTTACTCTCCCTAGCTTGATGAACCTCACCACATCTATGTCCCCGTAGAGGTCATAAAGCTCTCTGTTCCTTCTAATCCTCCATCCATCTCCATCTCTCACTGGACCAACTATCCGTCGTAAAATTTTCCTTTCGGAAATGTGTAGGTCATTTTCATTCGTTTTCGACATAGTCCAGGTTTGGGATGCATATGTAAGAACAGGACGTATTAGAGTTTTGTATAAGAGCAATTTAGTTCCCCTAGTAATGGATCTGCTGCGTAAAATTTTAAGCAGGGCAAAATATGTCTTATTTGCCGCCACTAGTCTCTTTCTTATCTCAGCAGAGACATTATTTGCTTGGATTACTTGGGATCCTAGTTAAGTAAATTCATTGACCCTCTCAAATCTGTAAGGACCAAAAACCAGTTCTTCTTCACTGCCATTTCCGGTAAACATATATTTAGTTTTCTCTTGGTTTATGGTCAGTCCCAAGGCTGAGGCAGCGTCCATGAGTTTCCCAAAGGCTTCCAACAATGCCGATCGGGATCTCGCCACAATATCCAGATCATCAGGAAATCCTAACAACTGCACAGAGCGCGTGAAGATAGTGTGGCTTGTCTGGATCCCGGAATTCCGAACAACCTTCTCCAGTGCAAGGTTGAAGAGGAGACAAGCCAGTCCGTCCCCCTGTCTTAGTCCTTTGTCAGAGGGAAATTCATCGGAGCAGTCAGATTGGATCCGCACCTGACACCTAACATTCTTCATTGTCAGCTTCACATGACGTATCAGTTTGCTTGGAATGCCCATTTCTCTCAAAGCCTCATACAACATAGGACGATTGATGCTGTCATATGCGCTTTTAAAGTCGACGAAAAGGTGATGCGTCGGGATCCTGTACTCGTGGCCCCGCTGCAGAATTGTCCTGAGGGAGAAAACTTGGTCTACAGTGGATCTGCCTCTCCGAAAACCAGCTTGATATTTCCCGATTTCCCGTTCCGCGAATGGTGTGAGCCTGTCAAAAAGGATATTAGACAGGACCTTATAGGCACGAGACAATAGGGATATGCCACGGTAATTCGTGCACTCTAATTTATCTCCTTTCTTATGGAGAGGGCATATTATGGCATTAGCCCATTGTCGTGGCAGTATTTCCTGATCCCAGATTAATAACACTAAATCGTGCAGTGCCCTATGCAACTCATCTCCACCATACTTAAAGAGTTCAGCTCGCAATCCATCTGGTCCTGGCGCCTTGTTGTTCTTCAGGCGAAGGATTGCATCCATTACTTCCTTTAAGTCCGGGGGTTCAATATCTCCAATATCGTTCGCCACAGCCTCTCCAGCAATGGGATCCTCTTCCTCTACATCTTCAAAAGGCGGTTCCTCATTTAAGAGCGATTGGAAGTGTCGGGCCCATCGATCTAAAATGTCAGGCTTATTGGAAAGCAACGTCCCATCTTCTTTCTTACATGCTTGCGTCTTAGGCCTGAATGCTGTACGTCCACTATTTACTTTCTGAAAGAATCTTCGACATTCGTTTGAATTCCTAAGAGCTTCTATATCTTCCAGCTCTTTCCTCTCCAATGCTCTTCTCTTCGTTCTAAGGAGCTTCTTCTCCTGCCTTCTTTTATCTCTATATTCCTCCGTGGCCCTCGTAGTGAAGCGTTTACTGACCATTTTCCTGTAGGCTTCATTCTTGGCATCATTGGCAAGCTTACACTCCTCATCAAACCATTTACCTCGTCTTTCAGGAGCCTGCTTCCCAAGGATTTGATCTGCTGAGACTTCCAAAGCCCTCTCCAATTGGTCCCAGACATCCTGAATGCTTTTAAGGTCAGCTGCTCTGTGACCTTCTCTCACCAATTCGCCCGTTTTCTATTGAAATGCTTGGCAACTTTCTTGGTCTTTCAGTTTTTCGATATTCCATCTTTTGGACCTTTCTGCCCTATGGCTCCTGACTGCGGCAATCCCGGCTCTTATCCTTGATATCACAAGGTAATGGTCTGAGTCAACATTCGCCCCTCTGTAAGTCCTACTGCTAAGAAGGTTGGATTTGTGTCTTGCACTGATCAAGATATGGTCAATTTGGTTTGAGGTGTTACCATTGGGGGATCCCCAAGTAGCCTTGTGAATCTGTCGCCCTCGGAACAGAGTACTTCCGACAACTAGATTTCTTGATGTTGCGAAATCGATTACCCTCTTTCCATTGTCGTTACTATCCTCATGCAAACTGAATGAGCCTATCGTGGGCTTATATGCCTCTTCCCTTCCAATCTTTGCATTAAAATCACCAACTAGTATTTTAATGTCAGATCTGGACATGAATCATGTGCTCTTTCAAGGGAGTCATAAAAGGCATCTTTCTCCTCGTCGCTTGATGTTTCTGTGGGTGCATGACATCTGAAGAGGCTGTAATTGTAAAATGCCCCCTTTATGCGGATGGTGCATAGCCGATCATTAATAGGATTGAATCCAATTACCCGGTGTCTCATCCACCCTCTCACAACAAACCCAGTGCCAAATGTGTGGTTTTTGCTGTGGCCGCTGTAATATATTGTGTGGAATTTCTTCTCTAGTAGCCCATTACCGGTCCATCGGATCTCCTGAATAGCGGTAATGTCAAGTCTGTATCTGTCCAATTCTGAAAGGAGGACTTGAAGCCCACCTGGTCTATGTAAAGTTAAAATGTTCCAGTGTCCTAATCTGAAGTCCATTTGACGGTTTCCGTCTCTCTCACCATATGATCTGACGGCTATATCTCGTTGAGGTCTCGGGATGAAGAAGATTCGGAGGTGAGGGTTATCAGCCCTCGCCCTCCTAGTCAGGTGGAGGGGCAGCCTCCTTAGAGCCTCCTGACAGGCTCATAGCGAGTTGCCAGGCTCTAGCCTATCTAATCAGTCCCGAGCCGACCGAAGAGGCGTTTCCCGCCTGCGACGCGAGGAGCCACCTGAAGAACTCTTGTTGTCACCTTCGTTTCCTCTCCCTATGGGGCTGGCCATCATCGGGTGATTCCACTACTTACCAGAGAAGGGGTCTCTGGCTAGTTCCAACCATCAGCAGGCCCATTTTCTGTTACTCCTTGTTTATATTAATAATTACATGATATACATTTAATTGTCATCTTCTAGCATAGATACTCATATATTTCTTATAGGCCTTCTTTTTAGCCCTGATGAAGATCCACATGTAGGCATCGAAACGTTTGCTTACCAAAATAAAAAATAAAAACTATCTATCAACCTATCGTATAGAAAAATAGTTGAATATAACACACTTCGATATTAATATAGGTGTTTTGTTCATAAGACCTTAGTCTAATAAGTTATTCAATGTTATCACTATAATATTCAAATGTATACAACAGCGTAGGTGTTATCAGTGACTGGTTATAAACACCGACTTTCTGGCCTGATAAGTTCCGAGTACCTACCACTTCATGTTACTGAAGCATTTGTAGGATACTTATATTTTGTTAACATTGTTGTGAGCCCTGCATAATTAGCGGTCTATGTTTCATTGCTTACAGGTATGTCATACGAAAACATAAGTAAATGAAACATAAAACGGCAACAAACAACAAAAGGAAGACCTTCTATACATTTATTCGATAAATCACACTTACATACTATGACAAAATTAAAACTTCGCATTACAAAACTGACACAATTTTTAACTGAACATAAACAAATCAAATCTTACCTAAATCGATTTCACCTGTCTCTGTGACGGGCAAACGTCAAAAAAATTTCATCAGTTTCTATAAGACTGCCCAATTTTTGACAGTAAAAGATACATCATCTACTATTATAAGAAGCATCCCTCTAAAAGGAAAGAGAGCTGGCCATAAAGGAAAAGAACATTTATTAGAATTTCAATAAGGAATTGAAAAAAATTAATAATAAAATTGATTTTCAACTCCTTTAAGAAGACCGAGAAAATTGAAAAGTCGGACATTTTGATGATTCGTCTTTACTTTCATTTAGTTTATATTATTATTTATTTTAATTTATTTATTTTCCTATCATTTAGTTCAAATTATTATTATTTTATTTATTTTTTCTGATTAATTTTTATATTTCATAAGAATTTTTTTTTTGTGTTATATCTGTTGATAGGAATTTCATTTGTACTCCATATTTTGTATAATCTTTCCTTAAAGGCCTACTTAATTAATTCTATACATAGTTATTTCACAGATCTGTATAAATTTAAATTTATAAAATTGTAAAATTTAATGTATTGAAAAATGTATGATGCCTAGTTCATGGAGCTTGTATTAATTAACAAATATACAGTTCTCCTACAATGTTGCAGTATGTTGCAGAAAGAAAGAAAAAAAAAAGGTATGTCATATGTTTTTTAATTATTCCTTATTAAATTTTTAGATAATGAATAAATCAGAGACGAAAATGGTGCTGTAATTGAAAATTAAATTAGTTATAATATTATTTTGTCCTTTTCGGAGGAGAGAGGGAGAACGATGGAAAGTGGAGGGGGAAGGTAAATTCGAGGTTGGCCAGGACAGGCCAATCGCCGATGAGTATTTATTGCGAGATAAGGCTCTCCTTAATTCTGCCAACCTCAGTCTTATCTAAAGGAAAAAGCCCAGTTCTTGAGTTGGATCTTCTTTCATTATAAATCTTTCAAATTTATTGTCCATTCTCGTTTTCTCAACCGATAGGACATTTAGGGAATGGGTATTTTCCTAATGGATCCTTACAAGGCTATTAATTATCTTAGTCTATCATTGTTAAAATTACTTCCTTTAATTCTCATTAATAATTAGTGACAGCAATTAAAGTGGAGCTGGCAACACCTTGGATTATTTATGCTAACCATGACTTGATGAGGATATCCATGTACTTCGCCGTCATATGAGTACTTCCAAGATGCTGAGAGTACCGTTTAAGAAAAAAATCAAGATGTATTCAAAGACGAAACATTAGTTATTCACGAGGCATCAAGAAATTTGAAAACTTTATATCATGGAGATAAGATTCCAGAAAAAATTCTTGGTTAGACCAGATTAAAACCTAATATTTTTATTTTTTTAAATTAATAATACAATGAACATAATCAATGTGTGGCTTCAAGCTTTGCGCTTATGTCCACATTTCGTATGATTTCAAAGAAAATCATGAAGTTAGAGTTAACAATAATTATTTTACATAAATGAGGAAAAAAAAGAAAACAAAAAAAAAACCTCATACATAGCATAAAAAAATAAATAAATTAATTAAAGAAAGACAAAACGTATAAAAAAAAGATATCTGTACATTAAGCTATTATCTGATTTATAGCACTATATGTTTTAATCTTTTGTGTTTGTACCTCTTATAAGGCAAATCTGATTTGGTGTAGTTGACAATTTCCCTTATATGAACGTGAGGACTAGCCTCACATGAATTAAAAAAATCTATTGATAATTTATAAATATAAGTGGAGATGCTGGGCACATCTAAACTGTAGCGAATCAAGTCTATCGGGGTCCATTTAGGGAAGTTGCCAACTAACCGCAAACATTTATTTTGTAATATTTGCAATTTTCTGTAGTTAGTTGTACATGTATTAGACCATACAGGGCAACCATAACATACTATAGGCCGTATGTAAGAATAATACAATATTTTTTTATTTATAATATTTAAACGGGAATATTTTGAACGCAATGGAAATAATTTATGTAAGACGCCTATGGCTTTATTTATTTGAGTGGTAATGTGATAGGAATATGTTAGTCGCGAATCTATATTAAGTCCCAAGTAAGTAATATTTTTGGACCAAGGTAAGGCATTTTCATCTATAACTACGAAACTGTCAATTTTAGGCCTGCGCTTAGTGAAAATAATGGCTTTTGTTTTATTTTGATTAGGTCAGATTTTCCATTTATTAAAATATTTAAAACATTTTGATAATGCTAAATGGTTAGACAAGATTCAAAAGAATCGTAGGATAAGAGAAGAGGGAACAGCTAATGGACAATATTATAGAAACAATTTATGTATTCCGGCCATTTATAAAGTCTGTTGATCTTCCCAAGAGTGTATGGGGAGCTACAACGAAAGGAGTGAGACATCGAAAATGACTAAGATATAGGTTGGAGGATTTTATATCGGAAACGAATGGAAATGGACATAGGACTCATGATATAAATCTCGTCCTTCCCACAATGGATAGAATAGCTAGGTTACCCCTGTAGTGTAAGGTACTGAATAAAAAATTAAAAAATCTAGTGCGATGCGCGCAACACAAAACTTTCACTTACCAACTTATTATTAGAAATAGACGTGTTTTTTTAAAGTCCATTTCTCAAAGTAACACCATTTTCCACATTCATTTACTAATTTTTGTTTGTATATGCTCTTTAAAGTACACTATTTTTTTTTATTATTAAATAAAAGTTTTTACTCGTTATAATTCAACAATGCAAGCTGTTTCGGCTTCCCGAAAGGTCATAGAAATTGCAGAAGCAGGGGTGGGCAAATCACATGGCGGGACCGCCAAGATTTGAATGCCCCATCGGCGAACTCTGCTGGGGGCAGAGGCTAAGAAGGAACTTGGTGAGACATAGATTCCTACAAGAGCCCAGGCCTGGCCCATTTCTTTTTTTTTCTCTTCAATCGAACTTACTGAAGACATGAGTGAGTAAAGAGAGGAGCCGGTTCCCCGGCCGGAGGCGATGTAGAGTAGAGAGGGAGCTTCTGGAAGAATTACAGAGCCAATATGGAGAAGATAGGGCATGTTAGAAAACTAATTAGTGAGTCAGCATGGCCATGTCATTTAAATATATTAAATACATACTAACACACAATATTTTTTTCTTTCTTTCTCAATAAATCTATGTGACATGTTAACTTTATTTCATTTTTAACATCTCTAACCTTCAAATACAGTCCACTTAATTCATAAAATTGGTCTTGTGCCTTTCCATTAAGTTGAAGGTATAAACCATACACAAGCATAATACTCCAAGTCGTCTGATTTTATAATTCTCTATGTAGTTGTTGAAAGCTTCATATAGTCCCCATGAAACAAATAATTTCCTTTTAATTTAAAGAACATCTTTAACTACTAGGTTGTTACAAAAGTCCTTGTTCACAAAATTAATTTTATTCAAATGTGAGTACAAAATTTACAAATCAAATTTATTCTTCAAAATACAGGCCATCATTTTCAACTACTTTAGCCCATCTTTCTGCCAAAAGTTGTATTTGATGTTGATACCGCAGTTTTCGAGGCAAAAAACTCCTCGCATCTAGATTTGACATCATCGAAGTTTTCGAAGCGCCGGCCTTTCAAAAAATGCGCCATTGACCTGAAAAGTCCATAGTCAGACGGTGCGACGTCTGGGCTGTAAGGAGGGTGGGGCAAGACGCTAATCCCGTTCATTTCTGAAAAATTTTCTTTAACTAATCGTGAGCGATGAGCAGGGGCGTTGTCTTGCTGAAATAACACTTGCTTCCTATTAATCAAAGCGGGGTATTTCACTTTTAAAACTTCATATACCCTATCGAGCTGTTCACAGTATAGCTCAGCTTTGATAGCCCTGCCCTCTTGAACCAGCTCGAAGTGATCTAGGACGACCTGATCTAGGTTCATCTTCAAGGCTTGTATTCCCAGAATTAAACCGCCTGAACCAAAATGCGGCCGTGTTTCGATGCACCACACTTTCCCCTTCCACTGCACAAATTTCCTCGGCTGAGGCCTTTGCACTAAAACCTTTTTTCCAATAATGCCTAAGAAGGCCGCGGATGACAAATTTTTCTTCCGACATTTCTAGTGAAATTTAATAAACTGAATGAAAGGCAGGGACAGTTGGCGTACATAGATAATTAGAGGATTAGTTAATGCAAACATTGGCATAAGAATTGTATTCGTCAGAGATTAAATAAGGATTAAATTAGAGACCTCAATGTAAACAACTTGATATGCACAAGGACTTTTGTAACAACCTAGTATATAGAATGGTCTGCAATTAAAGGTGTATGCTCAACGGGTTTAATGAGTTGACGGAATATTTTTCTTTTTACTGCTGTATATGTTTACTTGATTTTTTTCATATTTCATATTTGGCCATTTCTTATTTATAGGCGAAAAGAAAGACAGATAATTGCTCCATATAAACAAAAACCAATGTACTTTGTAGGAAAACAAAAAAGGCCCCTTCCCCATTTATGCCTCCTCCGAACATTTTAATAAAGATAAAGCTTATCCGATATTGAAGGATATTTGATTCTCATTAAACATGACGAGTTTAATCAAAATCACTTGAGCTTTTTTTTGAGAAAATGGAAAAAAAACAACGTAAAAATGGGAAAACAAGTTTTGAAATAAAGTGCCCCCTCCGGTCGATCAATTTTGATGAAATCTTCGCTGCCATATCTAGGGCATATAAATACATCAAATATCCAGTTTTATCAAAATCGTTTGAGCCGTTTTTGAGAAATTTTTTGACCATTTGGACCCCTCCATTTGACCAATTTTGATGAAAGTTTTGCTGTCAAATCACGGGCATATACATATACCAAATATCCAATTTCAGGTTCGTACGGTTTATAGTTTTTGAGCTAGTCTGTACACACACACACACACACACACACACACACACACACACACACACACACACACACACACACACACACACACACACACACACACACACACACACACACACACACACACACACGCACAGACCATTTCGCGAGACTTGGTTATTTGGACTCAGGGGACCCCAAAACGTTCAATTCAGTTGAAAACCGGAAGTCAAAATTTTTCGCGATCGCAATACTTTCCCTTACTATATATTTCATACATAGGTAAGTGGAATTAAAAAACGACTTCAGAAACCAGTACAAAATGCAGTTAAAATCTGTATAAAAAAATCAATTCGAATTTTTTTTTAGAAACCAGCGATTGAATTTCTACAAATTATCTCCCGCCACTAAAAACTAGGGGAATATAATTTTTAAATTTTATAACTACCAGCGTAGAATCCTCGAATCAGTCATAGTTGCATGACGTTAAATAATCAGACAAACAATATAGCATAGTTTGATATTTTTTTCTCATGATATGTACACATGCTGGGAACTAGAAATACATTTTTATATATTTTAGGTAAGAATTAGGCTTATCCCCGAGAGGAACTTGGTTCAATCCAGAGTTAGAAACATTGCATATCAGCAATGTTTGATTATTTTTATTTTATTTTCAAACCAATGCGAAAAGAATTATTCCATTCAAAGTACAGTATCACAGTTAAATCTATGCAATATCCCCAAATTTGTATTGAATTTAATTAATTTTTGCTTTCAGAGCAATTTATAAATACTGCACAATGCAAAGTTGTTTAAATAATTTATGTAAAACAGTCAATTATTTCCCTACATTTTATTAATCATTTCCATTAGAGACTTGTTAAAGCGGGAACAGTGGAATTAGTCCGGCTGTGGTTACACAGTGACAATAGTAATGAGAACTGAGTTTGGATGTTCCTCACTCCCTCTCTCTCGCTCTCTCTCTCCCTCTCTCCCTCTCTCGGGGGAATATTATTCCCCTTTTATTTTTAAATTATATATCTACCTACATTAGTTCGAACAATTTCTGTACGATTACAATGAATTTAAAAAAAAAAATATTGTGTTGGTTTTCTCCATTTCCATGATATGAGTCCACAACTAAGCAATTTGCACTTAGCTTAAAATTTTTAGAATATTTTGATTCTTATTACGATGGTTAACGTCGAAAAATATTGGGTAAACAGACATTGAGGAAATGAAAAGGAAAACACTAAATAAACGACTATACTTTCCTCTACCCAATTTTTACTTTAGACTCAAAACCAAAACTTAGACAAAACCTAAATACTTACACATATTTATTTAAACCTATATGGATATTCTGTTATAACGGCATTGTCAAAAAAATACATTTACAACAACAGTCGAAATTTCAGTCAAAATTATTTCGAATAATTTCAAACCTGAATACGTGACTAATATAACCTTACATTCAAAAATAAAGACTCTTTACAAACATTTCTATACTAACTTACACATGGATATATATTCACCTCCTTTTACATGGCTGCAGATGACCTGCCCATAAATATTAGGAGGAGATTAAGAAGGCGTTGGATGAGAGATCTCCTTCTTTAACAGACCTGAATAACTGAAACAAGCCAGACAAGAGTTACTGTTGGGTGCCATCCTTCCCAATGCCTGACCTGCCATTGTAAGTCTAGTAGAAGCCATCAAATCTGTTGATTGTCTTGTGTTGTTGACAGGCGCAGATTCCCAAATCAAAATATAAGTATATACATATATATTTATAATTAAATCCATTTATTATATTCATTTATAATATACAACAAATATTAAACGTTTAACTAATAGCCGTGATATTATTGGACAGATGTAACTGGAGTGGGGCGATTTCATTAGTGAATTGCTAAAGCTGCTGGATCAGGGGATGCATCAGTAATTAACGGATAATCCACCCCAACCTTGTTCTCCGACATCTCCAATCTCAGCTCTCAAACGGATATCTTAACTTTATTTTAAATACATAATTTACAATATTTATATTATATTTATATACAATCCTAGGTAATTTCCTTTATCGGTAATTAATTTTATCAGTATAAAAAAAAATAATTGACTTATTATTATAGTGATTTGGAGAAAATAATCACTATAAAATCACTATTTATTTCTACTATATACAATTTTTTTTTACTGTAATATTTTATTTAAATTTTCATTTACTAGTTTCGAATTACAAAAAAAAAAAAGGTACAATTTAAAATGGTGGAATAAATATATGAAAGTTATTTTTAAATTAAATGAAAAGTTATAGTATTTGTAAAATATGGATGATCAGCCATTCAACATGCAGAGGTTGGTCCTCCATATTTATATAAATATAAAATTTATACCTCTCAAATGACGATGGTAATGTGGAAGTCTTAATTTTTGCCTATTGATTATTCAACTAAAGGAAGAGCTTGATGTCGGTTAATTCCTTTTGACGACCATTGATATTCAATAATTTATACGTTCAAGGCATTCCAGTAGTGCCTGGTTTATTTTTTTAACCATATTCAAAAAAAAAAACTTAAAATTTATTTTCCATAACTGAAATGCCGTTATGGAATTTCCCGTATGACGGTGGATACATAAGATAAATATATTTTGAAAAAGTATTCGTTCAGCTCGCGGTTAGAAATCCAGTCAGAAACAAGTCCATTCCGTCACACTGTTATTAGATTTCTCCTGCTGTCAGTCTCGACAATTTTCTTGATTTCCCTTTACTGTGGGAGGGGGGAGGAGGGGGTAGGGAGTCCCCAGGGGGTGGAAGAGGAATTGAACTTCTTTTCATTTTAGTAAAACGGAAACAGGAAGCAGGAAATTGATGGCCGGGACAGGGGTAGTTCTTGGGATGAAATTTCCCGGATAGTGAAAGGGGGAAGAAAAGTAGAAGAAAAAAATTACCTCACTCACATGTCCCGTTAGAAGCACATCATTACAGTATTTTCTCTCTTTCTGAGGATAAAAGAAAACAAAAACATGGATTGCAGAAAATTGCGAAAATCTCTATCATGTGAGAATTCTCCTAGTTGACGTCCCTATTAGGAAGAGAAGATAACATCGATATTCGCTTTAATTGTATCAACTTCTAGTATTTTCTGGAATGTGAGAAAAGTTTGTGATAAAAATAAAAATATATTCTAAAATTGTAAATATTTGTGCATATATGTATATATTATTAAATGTGTAAAACTAGTTTCTTTTCACTTACACTTGAATATTTAACTTTTACTGATTTTTTATTATTTTATACTAGAGGTTCCGAAGGCGTGCGGAATTGGTGGATTAAAATATAAATTTTTCTTTGATCGCCCACTGCCGCCACATGCTCTATACAGGCTAAAATAAGCCAAGTAGTTGAAGAGTCCATTTTGTTACAAATAAATAAATATAATGTTCAGTCTGATGCCAACGTCGTTGAATACCTTAGAATTAATTTTACTTAAAATTAAAATTAATACCTATTTGATTTTATGTTAGAATAATGTTGGAAGAAGACCCTTAAAAGGAGAGAGTTGGTGACTAGCCATACGGCGAACGGAATGCTGAAAGAGTATAGCGCTTGGGAAGTGGGGAACGCTGGGCAAGGTATCGGCTTACACCTTTCGATGGGACGGTACCTAAGGGTTATACATATCAGTTCAGTCTTCAACCTTAACTTCTCCTTGTTCATATAACCAAACATTTATACGAAGAATATTTATAATATTTGTTTGGGATTGTAATTTTATGTAAATAAAATTATTTAAACTCCTATCAGTATTACAATATTGTGGGATTAAATAATTTTTATCAAAAGAAAATAATAATTAAAAATCTGGTGCGTGCGCGCAACACACAACTTTCACCAACTTACTTAGATAAGACATTGACGTGTTTTGTTAAATATAATTTCCCAAAGTCACACATTTTTCTACATCCATATCTTATTTTTGTTAATCGTTAATGCCGATTTAGAGTAAATAAAAAAAACACGTGAAAATGTTACAAAATTTATTAAGTAAAGTCCCCCCTCCGGTTAATCAATTTTGATAAAATTTTTATAGTCATATCTCGGGCATATAAATAGATGAAATACTCGGTTTAATCAAAATCGTTAGAGCCGTTTTTGAGAAAATCGAAAAAAACCTAAAAAGTTATTAAGTAAAGTACCCCCTCCCTTTAAGTACTTTTGATGAAATTTATGCTGTCACATCGCGGGCATATACCTACACTAAATACCCAATTTCATGATCGCAACGGTTTATAGTTTTTGAGCTAGTCTGTTCACACACAGACCATTTCGCGGGACTTGGTCATTTCGACTCAGGGGACCCCAAAACGTGTATTTCCGTTGAAAACCGGAAGTCGAATTTTTTCACGATCGCAATACTTCCACTTACTATATATTTCATATATAGGTAAGTGAAAGTAAAAATGTCAGACAATCAACACAAACTTAAATAATTAACAAGGTTACAAAAAGTATCAACATTTTACGCCTCTAAACAACAAACAAACAAACAAAAGTATCAACTTGTTACGATACTGTAACACAAAAATGACCATATGAATCGAGCTTCAGAGCAAGACTAACTCTCCAGTCCATCGCTCCTTATATTTAGTCTGAATTAGGTAGAACCTTCCCGACGAGCATAGAAGATTCTAGAACAGGTCATACACCAGTTTGTAACTGCTCCAACAAACAGCCTAGAACTCTTTTCTATCACATGTTTTGTTTCATTTTACAATAGGTTTCCCGAAGAGCAATAATTTTTTTTATTTATCAATAATTTATTTTGAACATATATTTGCGTAGAAATAGAAAGAAACGGAAAGTTTCATATTATTTATATACTTGCAACAGGTTGTTTAAGCAGTTCTACTTAAATGCTATTCGTGCCAGCAGCACGTTCTTCAATAGTTCGTACAGAATAATTTATAACTCTTCCATAAAAATGTCCAGAACTCTTTTCGATCATACGTTTTGAGTGTTACGTTACAATATATTAAATTTATTATTTAGTTATTTGATTGTTTGTTCGTTTAACTTAACTTTATGCCACTAAGGCTAATCGGACGATGCTACAGTGGTGCTAATAAATTTTGACGCGGTAATAAATTTGTTGGAATTGAATTTTTGTATAATTAGGATAGGGATCATTAACGAGTACCTGAAATCGTACAGACTCGGGACCTTCATTTTACGCCCTATCCGAGGGACGGCATAAGACAAGGATGTTTTATTCCCATTAAAAACTCCTAGGGCCACTTGCGGGACGCGAACCCGCGACCTTTAGTATTATAGGTTGCTATGCTAACGACTACACCATAGGTGACCTCTTTAGTAATTAATATTGAAATTTAATTATAATTCTTATTACTTATAAATAATAGTCAGACAAATGTCATTAAAAAAAAGTTCTACTTCTGAATCTTCTGTCATCTTTCCTCCAGCCTTTTTTTATGGATTTTGCCATAAAATGTACAAATTTTTCTTTTACTTTTGTAATGTAATTACTATATAGTTTATTAACATTTTTTCTTTTATTTTTTTTGTCGATATGAATAATTTTTTTCATCTTTGGCATTAAAAATAAATAATGTTTTAATTTTATTTTTTATAGAGTTTTAATTTTTTTTTTTTTTTTTTTTGGTTTCATAACTTTAATTTGCGCCTGTCAATAAACATCAACAATCAGCAAATGTGAGGTGTGCTAATTTGAATAAGGGCATGTTAGGCATGGGGAAGGATAGCACCCAGCGGTACCTCTTCCCTGGCTTGTTTCAGGTAACCTGGATTTTTAACGAAGAGATCTCTCATCCAGCGCCTTTTTAATCTCCTAGGTATGGTCATATCAGCTGTTGCCATGCCTCTAATCAGTTGATTGAAATGACCGTGTAAGTGTGTATGGAAACGTTTGTAGAGTGTCTTTATATGTTGGTCTACTGTTTGCATTTGTAAGTCAGTATGTATTGTAATGTTGTTCACGTACCATGGTGCTTTAACTATGAGTCTTAATATTTTTGATTGAAAGGTCTGAATTCTTTGTAAGTGGGTCTTTTTGGCTGTACCGTATATCTGTGAAGAGTAAGTCCATATTGGTTTCAGTAAGTATAAATATGTATTTATTTTTTGTCGTAGTCCTAGTTTTGAGGTTTTAGAAAAAAGGGAGTAAAGTAGGGCGAGTCGTTTGTTAAGTGTTTTTCGTTTCATCTTAACATGCGGGCCCCAGGTCATCCTTCTGTCAAGAGTAAGACCAAGGTAATGTACGGTGTCAGTTTGAGAAATTTGGACATTGTCGATATAAATTGGAGGGCAGGTATTTTTTCGAAGAGTGAACTTTATGTGTTTAGATTTTTCATGATTTAGCCGAATTTTCCATAATTTACACCAGTCGTTTACTTTATGTAGATGTTGTTGTAAAGTTAGTGAGGCATGAATAGGATCTTGATGTTTAGTGAGAATTGTAGTATTGTCAGCATAAGTAGCGGTCAGTGTATCATTGCTTACGGGTATGTCGTGTGTGTATATAATGTAGAGAAGAGGAGCCACTATTGAACCCTGAGGTACTCCCGCTAGAACTGGACGAATTGATGAAGCTCCTGACCCCTGCCGAACGGAGAAAAATCTGTCGAAAAGATAGGATTGAAGAATGAGGTAGTACGTGTGCGGTAATATGGTCTTGAGTTTAAAGAGAAGGCCCTGGTGCCAGACTTTGTCGAATGCCTGAGCTACATCCAAAAATACACCAGATGCATATAGTTTTTGCTCTAGTGCTTCAGCAATGAAGTCAGTAACTCTGTGTAATTGATGTGTAGTTGAATAGAATGTGCGAAAACCGAATTGATGATCAGGTATTAAGTTTTGTTCTGTCAAAATGTCAACAAGTCTTCTGTACATCAATTTTTCAAATAGTTTTGAGCATATAGAAAGAAGGCTGATTGGTCTGTAGGACGATGGATTGTATATGTCTTTATTTGGTTTGTGGATCATTTTAACACGTTAGCTGCGAAGCAAATAAACTGGGATTTTCGTTAACTGCGACGAGGGGTCAAATGACCCCATGCTACCACACCGCTAAACTGCGTCAAGGGGCTGATTGACCCCTTGTCCCTTAGACATTAAAATTAACTCTCTGTAAACATTGATGAATGTTTTAAAGTGAAATCCATTTTTTTTACAAATACCTGACGTACTAGAATTCGTATCAGAAGCAGGGTTGAATTCTGTTGCTTCTGAATATATTTTTTTATTACTTATTTTTTCCACAACATCTGTGTTATACTAACAGTAATTTTTTTCTTTCCTTTTACGTTCAATCATAAAATGTTTACTATATGGTTTTAATTTACTTAATTGTCACCATATATAATTCATGAAAGGAAGAATTCAGATATCAAAAATAAAACCAAACCTATGTTTTTATTATAAATAAATGAACATAGGTGTAGCTTTTGTGTATTTAAAAAAATAAACCTAATTATTACAAATTAAATTATTAAAAAAAATAACACATGAAAACTACATTTTATAATGTTTATCATTGAAGCACTGCAAGCAAAGAGACGGTTGTCGGCACAGTCGTCATAGTATGTCCGGACCTTCTTCACCTTTTTTTGGGCTTCTGCACTGCTCATAGCTGTTCTTAGCTTTTCATAACAGCCCGAACATTTCTTCCTAATATGAATCATAACTATCTTCAAAACTTGAACTAGTTCCTTCATCTTTGCTTGAAGTTGAATTCCGCTATGAAAGGACTAAATCGGCAAGTTTCTTACCACGTGAATACGTATCGAAATTATTTACTGAATCGAGACAAATAAATGAGAGCTCAGGTGTCAAAAATACTAAGTAGAATCAGTCGAAGAACAAGAAAGGAAGGTGAATCTGTGATTCACCCTTAGATAAATGTGATTCACGGAAAATTACTGTCGCTTTCACCGCTTTCAAACATATTCTGAAATAGAAAAAATATTTTTTATTTACATATTCATTAATATTTGATATAATATGCTAAAACAATAGTAAGATGAAGTGTAATGAGCATTAAAAGACCAAGGGGTCATTTGACCCCTTGCCGCATTAAGGAAAACATTTAAACTATAATGCGACAAGGGGTCAAGTGACCCCTTACATTTTTTTTCGATATATAAGTAGTCCCAGAAAAGGAGGGCGACCCTGATAAATCCATACCTGCGGTTAGTGATAAAAATGCTCACTTGAAGAAGAAGACGATGGCCGATGTTGTCAAAACCTTGCCCCAAAAACCGTCAGACGCTGCTAGGCCGACATATGTTACTATAGCAGCTGAAGGGAAGAGTGCAGTTGATATCATCACCGCCCTCCCATCTCCGACTGAACTTGGGGTTAAGGCTAGAGTTGTCCGCGCAACTAAAGCAGGATCAGTTTTAGTTTGCGTTGAGGAAGATGGACATGTAAAGAGAATCCTTGAATCACAGAGATTAAAAGACAATGGAATGGAGGCCAAACTTGCATTAAGAAGGAAGCCAAAGGTGGAGATTAGGGGAGTCCCCCTTTCCTGGACTGCTGAAAACTTACAACGGATACTGTGGGACAAGCTAGCAGCAAAATCCGTCCCCATACCTGAAAACAAATCTAGCTATATAAAGCCGCTGTTCCACTCAATGGCCCGAAACCGGATAACTAATAATTGGGTGCTAGAAGTGCACCCTGTTGCTAGATATAATTTACTGAAGGAGGTTATTGATGGGGGTTGGTGGTCTCTTACATTTGTTGATTATCCTGACGCTTCCCCTTGCCTTCGCTGTCAGGGATACGGGCACACAAGGGCGACCTGTGAAGCGAATGGAGTAGTTTGCAGATGGTGTGCAGAAATTGGACACATCGCTAAAAACTGTCCTGTAAAAGAAAAGATGACCGCCCCCACCTGTATTAACTGCGTGAGGGAAGGAGTCCTTGCTACAAAGGCTAAGCACCAGGCGGGGAGTCGGGACTGCCCTGTGCATATAGCAAAGACCCAAGACATAGTTCGAAGGACATATTATGACTAGAATTAATATCCTTCAACTGAACATGGGCCGCCGGCGCATTGTTGCCGACGAACTTCGGGCTATGATGCGGCGTTATGATATAATGGCGATTCAAGAGCCCAGTTGTCGTGGGAACAAGGTAATGGGGTTTGGCCTCACGTCGAGGGTTATAGCCCTAGGCAGTGGAGAGAGGAGGCCCAGGGCTGCTATTGTGATTAATAATCCAAACCTCGACGTGATGGATCTGAGTCAGTACACCACGGCGGATTATGCTTCATGCTATATCAAGTGGGGCAATATCGCCTTCACAATAATATCAGCGTACCTACCCCCAGGGGGTGATCTAGATGAAAGCATTTCCGCCATGGAAGGCGTAATTAGGAACATGAGGAACGTGATGGTGTGCTCAGACACAAACTCCTGGAACACGGTGTGGGGGTCCAATAGAACTGATAGGCGAGGCGCAAAATTGGGCGATTTCATAGCAAGAAATCATTTGGTCGTTATAAACGAATCCTCTGCCACCCCTACGTTCTCTGGGGTCATGGGGCAGAGTTGGATCGATGTTACGATCGCTACGCCGGTTCTTGCAAGGTACATTTCTGATTGGACCCTCAGGTCTGATACGAGTTCCGACCACTCTTCAATACTAATTGGCCTGGTAGATGAGGTAGGATGTTCCCACGACTTTGACAATGGTTTTGTCACCCGGATAAACGACTGGAGTGTTTTTAAGTCCTATTTGGAGGATCGCATAGCTGATGAAGAATGGGAAGAGGCTGATATGGACGGATTTGAGATTCTAGACTACAAAGTGGCGAGGATTACTAACATAATCCGTGACGCAGCCGAAAACTCCCTGAAACATCGTCAGGCAAGAACAAGACCAGTCCCATGGTGGACGCCGGCCTTAACTGCCCTAAAGAGAGACCTCTACAAGGCTCGGCGGTCATATCAGAGGTGCAGGTGTGACGAGAGGCGCGCTGCTCTCCGAGGTGAGTACAAGTCTAAGGCCAGGGTATACCGAAACGAGGTTCGCTCACAAAAACGGAGGTCCTGGGACAACTTTATTGTTGTGGAGTCTTCGAAGAATCCCTGGGGTATTCCTTATAGGGTGGCAATGGGCAAATTGACTCCTCTGCAAACTATTGCAGCCTTAAAGTATCAAGATGCACATGCCACTACCCTTGAAGAAACGGCAAATATGTTCCTTTCAGCGATTTACCCCAGGGATGATCCAATCCAGGACAATGAAAACGACAGTTTTGTGAGATGAACCACGGTATACCCGCCAGGAACGGACTTGTGCCCACCATGGGACATTCATGATCTTCGTATTGCCGTGGATAGGCAGAAACCTAACCGTTCTCCAGGCCTTGATGCTATTGATGCGGCGATTTTAAGGAATAGTCTCCCCTACATTGAAAATGCTTTGTTAGAGATTTTTAACAAATGCCTAGACACGGGATACTTTCCAAAAAGATGGAAGATCGCCGATCTGAGACTGCTCTACAAGGGAGGAAATAGAGATAAGGAACTTCCTAACTCCTACCGGCCCATATCTCTCCTCCCTGTGATGAGCAAGGTCCTGGAGACCCTCATGATGAATAGTTTACGCCCTGTGCTTAATAGGGCAAGCCACCCACGGCAATACGGTTCGACAAGGGGCAGAGGTACCGCTGATGCTTTACTCAGAGTGCGCACAGACGTTGAGGAGCGGGCGGAGCGCTATGTGATGCTACTGCTATTCGATATCTCCTCCGCTTTCGACAGCGTCTGGTGGCCCAGCGTGCTCCAACAGCTGCAGAGATTCGATGCTCCCAGCAACTTATATTCTCTTGTAAAAAGTTACCTACAGGACAGAATAGTAAGGATTAGAGGAAACTACTATGAGGTGGAAGCTTCCATAGAGCGAGGATGTCCCCAAGGATCCGTACTCGGTCCGGCCCTATGGAAACTTGTATTTGATGAGTTGCTGGGAGTATTAGAGGCTCAGCGGATCTCTGCCACCGCCTATGTAGATGACCTTGCTGCTGTTGTGGCGTCCGATAGCAGAGCCGGAGTCAAGAGAGAAGCTGAAAGATGTGCCAGCCTAGTAGCCAGATGGTGTGAGGGTAAGAAAATGAAGATGGCCGCCGCCAAAACCAAGGCTATACTGCTTAAGGGCAAGACAGATAGGGCTCACCCAATAACCATGGACATGGAAGGCCAGAGGATACGTCCAAGGGAGGTGGTAACCTACCTAGGCGTTAGGTTAGGCGTAGGCTTGAATGTGACGCCTCACTTGGAATACTTGTCTGATAGGGTGGCCCAAACCGTAAATAATCTTAGTCGCATAGGAGGTGCTTTCTGGGGCCTTAGGTTCCCGGCTACCATTACTATCTATAAAGGAGTCGTAGAGGGTATTCTCCGGTACGCCTCCCAGTTTTGGTATCGGGACCTCAACCAGAGACAGAGGAATAGGCTGGCATCAATTCAGAGGACGGCTCTGCTTCGCGCCACCAGAGCTTATAGGTCAACTTCGCATGAAGCAGTGCAGGTTCTAGCGGGGGTGGTTCCTCTCGACCTCCTCCTGCGAGAAGAAGTGACTAAATACGCTTATAGACATGAAGGCTCAGCAGGACTTTCGGACGCTCTAAGGACGAGGATTGTTGCAAACCCTAACAAATGGAAGCAGCTAATTCGGGAGGATACGATTGAGGAGTGGAGCCGACGGTGGGCAACCTCCCAGAAAGGGAGCACCCTCAGGAAATACTTTCCTACAGTTAAATCCCGGCTGTTGGCTAAATGGGTCCTCCCGGACTATTGGGTTTCACAATTCCTCACGGGGCATGGGGGTTTTAGAGCCCATCTCCATCGGCTTGGCCAGAACATAGACCCCCACTGCTCCACCTGTGGTGTCCCAGAGACTGTTGAGCACGTGGTCACGACCTGCACTGCATTCGATGGAATAAGGGCCAGGATGCTGAGAGCCACGGGACTTTTCGTCCTCACTGAGGAAGAGTTTCCCCAGCTGGTGAGTGAAGAGAATTTCCCGCGGTTCAAGGAATTCATCTCAGGATGGAAAACGGCGTTGGGTCCGGCCCACTTCAACATAGGAGCCCGGAGAAGAGGACCTGGGCCAAGAAGACAGCCTTAGAAACAGAAGAGACCTTTCGGCTCCTAGGGACAGCAGTAGAAGTCGAAACTCAAAATAAATGGTTCACTAGCAGTAGTGGGTTGTTGCGCGGTCATGCGTAACTCCCCACTACTGCTATACCCGTATTGCCTGTGAGGCATGGAAGGGAGTAAATAAATAAATAAATAAATAAATAAATAAGATATATAAGTAGTATTAAGTAGTGCATTATAAAAAAAAAATAAAAAATCTGAAAAATATTAAAACAGAATGCGTGACAAGCATCGCAGTTAACGACAAATACACGTTTAATGGCTCGCAGCAAAGGAAGCCACCGCAAGGGGTCAAATGACCCCTCGTCGCAGTTAACGTGTTAATGATTGAGTATTTCCATTGTAACGGGAATTTCGATGTTCTCAGTTTGCAGTTGTAAATTGTTGTTAGAAACACTAGAGCTTTTCTGGGCATTTGCTGGAGAGCCTGGGCTGTAATTAAGTCATAGCCAGGGGCCTTTCTTTTAGGTAATTGTTTTATTTGTAGTGCAACCTGAGAAGGTGTGAATGAAGGTGGTGGAAGTGTTAGTTGGAGTGGAATGTCTAGGGTGTTAAGTACTAGTTTCTCATGATCTGTGTGTGTGAAGTCAGTAAATGGTTGAAATACAGAAGAAAGATGATTGGCGAAGAGTTCGGATTTTTCCTCGTCCGACACGGCCCAAGAACCATCATCTCTTCGAAGGGGTGCTGAAACCTCTCGATGCTTTAACAACTTTTTGGTATGCTTCCACAAGCTTCCATCGTCCGTCGAGAGGCCAGTAATGTACGAGTCGTAGTTTGTTCTGTTGAATTTTCTGATTTCTCTTTTGAGCTGATTGTTCAGTCTGTTAAAAATCTGTCTGTCTGAGGGGCGCCTGTCAGTCTGCCATATTTTACGCGCTCTTCTCTTTGCCCTGATTAAATCCCTTATGTATTGAGGATATTTTGGAAAAGGTCGGAAAACATCGAAGATGTCAGCACGTATCTTGGCGGGCAGTACACAGAGGCCAGTGTCATTGCATGGTGTATCAAGTATAATGTTATGCCTGTGCACTGTATTTCAGGTGTACTAGGTAAGTGTAAATAACTGTGTGATAGTGTTGATCTAATAAGAATTGCAGTACCTCCGTGTGCTGTGTTTTCAGGGTGATCAGTCCTGTAAGTCATGTAACCAGAAATAACAAATTTAGATCGTGGAGTAAGGTGTGTTTCCGTTATTAGTGCGACGTCAACTCGTTTATCGTGAAGGTATGAGTCTATTTCAGTCTTGTGCTGTGTCAGTCCGTTTGCGTTCCATAGAAGGATGGACAAAGAGCCCGCAGTCAGCCGATTAGGGGCCATTGGATGGGCACATGACTTGAGTCACCTGTGCGAGCTGTTGGAGGAGGCTAAAAAGGGGCTGGATGAGGGAATTGAGACCATTGATTAGCTGAAACAAGTGTTGGGGGCTGTAAGTATCAGCTGAAGGTGGCAGCTGTGTGCTTTCCTGCCTCATGCCTGAACATGAAGGTCTGATTTCGGACGGGTTGCCCATTCTCCTCTGTTGCGGCTGTCGCTGCTGCTGTGCTGGCACCGGTATTGGATTCTTCTCTGATGTTCTTTGAGTCTTCGATGGCTGCGGGAGAGCGGGGAAATCTTCGGGACCCTGCGGTGGAGGAGGAGGAGGAGATTGCTCAAGGCGGGTGGATTGCCTTTTGTTTTTTTGAGTCCTCAGGAGCTTCAGAACTTGGCAGCCACGGTAGTTGGCTGGGTGGCTACCCCTACAGTTGGCGCAGGTCGCAGCTGTTTCTCTTGTCTTCCCGCAGGTTGCACTCTCGTGGCCTTGGCCACATCTAACGCAAAGAGGGGGGTGGTTACAATAAGACTTTGTGTGGCCATATTGTTGGCACCTTATACACTGAGGTATCAGTCTTTTTTTCCGAGGCTCTTCTATAATGACACGAGTGTAGTAAATTGACTGTATATCGTAAATTTTCTCGTTGAAAGTTGATTTGGAAATGTCAATAAAAAACATGGGCCAATTTGATGGCCAGTTTTAATTTAAATTTAAGGGGAATATATACCTTATAAGATATAGGACTGTTCAACTTTTAACCATCCAAACCCACTTGTTTCTTCTCTTTCTTCCTCTCAGTTACCCGTCCAACGAAGTTTAAAAAGACAATGTCCAAGGGATAAGCTCGAACACATCATTTAAATCAAGCAAACCGAAGATAAACTTTGCACTCTCCACAAATTTGCTTGATGCGCTCCGGCACAGGTTACGTAAAATAAAAAAAAAAAAAAAAAGGAGGAATAAGATATTTTTTAAAACATGTATGATATCTTATATATTTTTTTAAATGATATCCTAAGAAAGTAGGCCGAAAACCAGGGGATAAGTTTGTACTGGCCTACTCCCGTATTACATCTAATGGCTCCCGAGAGCCACATATCTTTCCTTCTAAGCCAGTATTTTGCATCAATGAATAACTGCCTCTACTTCGATTATTACTTGTATATAAACTATTTTGCCTTCAGAATATAATTGATTATGATTTTAACAGTTTACTTATTGTTTTTCTTAATTATCTTACAATATTATAAAATCCCGATGATGAAATATATTTCATACTAGGTGGACCCGTGCGAAGCACTTCGCACGAAGATTTGCATCACATTTTACTTCTAGGTTTAACATAACTATGAAATGAACTTTTTTTTTTTTGCCTGTTCGTACCCTCCCTCTCCCCCAACCAGTCGGGCCTTAAAGTGAAATTTTTTTTCTACAGCAAGGAAGAATAAATTATTTTTCTGTTTAATAGTTAAGGAAAACTTCATTTTCTGACGTTTTTCTCTACAAAATTTTCCTGTAATCTTCCTGGAATATATGAAATCACTAAGAATGTTGCATAGTCTTGGAAATTAATCTTCCTACATTCTGATTTTAACTTCCCTACTGATTTTATTTTTTCAAAAACAGTTCATAAGATGATTTTTACGCTTATTTTTCTGACAATGTAGAGGAAGATTGTCTTCTAAGTGGTAAGAACGACGTCAAATAGGTTTCTATCCATGGAGAGGCAACAAAACAATAAGTAGCCTCGTGAAGCTGAGGGGCCTAACCCACCAAAACCAAAGTTTTAGAGGTGTAAAACGCCTGGCCCAAAAACGTGGAACGTGTATGTGTCATAAAGCCCGCGTAGAAACCATTGAAATTCATTTTTCTTATTTCGATACTTTAGTTTTCTGAAATTCCCGTTATAAAAAAGATAAGTTGATAAAACCAAAGTTCTAATGAATCACTATGTTACTATGAATCACCATAAATAGATTTTATTTATTTTATATATATTTTGGATTACAGTTATGGGCGGATCCAGCCGATTGTAAAGAGGGGGCTCATCCTAATGGGGGGAGGCTGCAGCCCCACAGCCCTTCATTTGGATCTGCCGATCAGCTTTTTCACCTTCCCACAACTGAAATTCTACCTGTTCTGCGCATTTTTGTTCTTTAACTTGCTTCTTTACTTTAAGGAAAATCAAATTCTATCTTTAAATGACGAAACTTTTTGCAAAGGGAGGGGCTCCAGCCCCCATAGCACCCCCCTCCCCTCAGATCCGCCAATGACTAAAGTAGACTCCTGCTTATCCCTCCTCGTCGGAACGGATACATTGCCGTTTAAGTGAATGAGCCGGTCAATCCGGAAAAATGTATAAAAAACCAGCAAAATATATTATTATAACTTCTATATTTCGATAAAACCCAAATGCAACACACAACCTATTTTACAAAGGCTATATAGTTATTAATTAAAGAAACCTTTTTTGGGCCAATTTTATTTAACAATCTAAGAAAATTTACACTATCAATCTATTCAGTTTTCACAAATCGTTTATTTTTTTTCGTTTATACGCACCTTAAAGTCAACTGACAAAATTTCTTGTCAAAATATAGGAAGCTATTTCTTTTTTAATGAAATGAATGGAGGGTACGGATTTTGTTTCAAGATCAATTATACTTCGAAGAGATTTGTTTTACTGGAGTTCGGTAAACAATAAAAAAATCTGGTGCGTGCGCCCAACACACAACTTTCACTTACCAACTTACTCAGAATAGAAATTAATGCGTTTTTTCAATGCCACTTCTCAAAGTTATACAAGTTAAAATCGTTGAAGCCGTTTTTGTGTAAATAAAAAAAACACGTGAAAATGATACAAAATTTATTAAGTAAAGTCCCCCCCTCCGTTTGACCAATTTTGATGAAATGTTGGCTATCACATCTCTGTCATATATATACATCAAATACCCAGTTTGATTAAAATCGTTGAAGACGTTTTTGAGTAAATAAAAAAAACAGGTGAAAATGATACAAAATTTATTAAGTAAAGTCCCCCCTCCGGTTGATCAATTTTGATGAAATTTTTAGTCATATCTCGGGCATATCAATACATCAAATACTCAGTTTAATTAAAATTGTTGGATCCGTTTTTGAGAAAATCGAAACGGAAAAGAAACGTAAAAAGGTTTTAAATAAAGTATCCCCTACCTCTGGGCAATATTGATGAAATTTTTGCTGTCACATCGCGGGCATATACATATAATAAATACCTAATTTCAGGTTCGCACGGTTTGTAGTTTTTGAGCTAGTCTGTTCACACACACACGCACACGCACGCGGACGCGCACGCGCACGCACACACACACACACACACACACACACATTCCATTTCGCGGGACTTGTTTATTTGGACTCGGGGGACCCCAAAACGTGTATTTCCGTTGAAATCCGGAAGTGGAAATTTTTCACGATCGCAAAACTTCCCCTTACTATATATTTCATATGTAGGTAAGTGAAAGTATAAATCAAAAGACTTTTTGCCTACATTTTAATTTATTTAAGATCTATCGAAGCGCAACATAATACAAATTTTAACAAAAATTTTTATTGAGAATATGACAAAATTATAAATGATTTTAAGGATTTTAAAAAGAATTTTTATCTTTTACAGCGTCCAACGGTTTATCCGAAGAGTCGGTTAAACGGGAACCGGTAAAGTGGGAGTATACTGTAATTGCTAAATGTGAGAGTGCAATTTTCCAACGCTACAATTAAGTCTAAATCAGACGAAGCAGAATTTTTAGAACCTAAACACGACAGGTCCTAGCATTTGCTGTAACGTAATACAATAAGTAGTTGACCACGTGCGGCGGAGGAGCCTAACCCAGGCGTTATCTCAGAAATGATAGGTTTTAGGGCTTTAAAACGCAAACCCCCGCTTTAAAAAGCATTCAGACCCAGTTTAGTTCTTTAGAACTAAACTGGGTCTGAATGCTCGTATCGCAATCCATAAAACCCAATTTTATTCGTTTCGATCCGTTGAGTCAGTACGTTTAGGTCGATATTTTATTTTGGACCGAAAAATGGACACTGAGAATGCAATTCGCAGAAGCTCCGTGAAATTCTGAATCCAACGATACCACATTCGTGGCATTTGAGCACGGTAGGACCTTATAATTGAAGAAAAACCGATTTTTACGCTTTGTGAAATAATATATGTGGGATAAAGGTAAGCAAAAGTTAGAAAAATTGGGGTTTTTTTTATTTTTTCCAGATTTTCCTCCTTAACGTCCTAGAGTTGAAAAATGGTGTAACACTATTTTGGGTTTAAATAATTTTTATTAACGAATAAATTATAATTCAAATTGTCAGACAAACATTAAAAACCCGAATAATTAACAAGGTTACAAAAGATATCAACTTGTGATGATACTGTAACACAAAAATAAATATATGATTCGAGCTTCACCACAAGACTCTCCAGTCCATCGCTCCTTATATTTAGTCTGAATTAGAACAGTCTAGAAAGTTCTCGAAAGCGTAAAAGTACGTGTACTAGAACAGTTTGTAACTGTTCCAACAAAAAGTCTAGAACTACTTTCGATAATATTTTGTGTTTCATGTTACAATAGGTTTACCGAAGAGCAATATATTTACTTTCACTTACCTATATATGAAATATATAGTAAGGGAAAGAATTGCGATCGTGAAAAATTTCGACTTCCCGTTTTCAACGAAAATACACGTTTAGGGGTTCCCAAATAAGCCGGGGTTAGCCGAGCGTGTTGTAGCGCGACCCGTTGTAGCATGCTCGAGCCGAAAGGTGGCGGTTCGAATCCACCTGGGAGGGTTGACTTTTATTTCGTGGAGGCCCCACGGAATAAATCTCGACCGTCCCACCATGGTTAGTATAGGTGGGTTATACCTCTAGAGTAACCCCCCGTATGCCACAAATGGCCATGGTGTGTGTGTGTGTGTGAACAGACTAGCTCAAAAACTATAAACCATATGAATCCGAAACTGGGTATTTGGTGTACGTACATGCCCGCGATGTTACAGTAAAAATTTCATCAAATTTGGTTAAACGGAGGGGGTACATTATTTAAACAATTTTGTCTAATTTTTGAGTTTTTTTTTTTATTTAGTCAAAAACGGCTTTAACGATTTTGATCAAACTGGGTATTTTATGTATGCACATGTCTGCGATGCATGTTACAGCCAAAATTTTATCAAAATTGCTCAAACAGAGTGGGCACTTTACTTAATGAATTATGTCTCATTTTCACGTTTTGTTTTATTTTTTCAAAAACGGCTGTAACTATTTTAACAAAGTGGATATTTGATGTATGTCTATGCCCGCGATGTGAACCATAATTTCATATCCCGTACATATACTATATACTACTGATGAATGTGGTCCCTTGAAAAGAAATGAGCAATAATGAATTAAAAAGTACTGAGAACTATCAAGTTTTGCAATACAAATACTCCATAACTTATGGAGTTATACAGATGTAAGCATATAAATGTGGAAAAATGTGTGAAGTTGAGGAACAGCGTTTACATATTATCGAAACAAGTGGATTTGTAAGCTAAGTAAGTTCGTAAGTGAAAGTTGTGTGTTGCGCGCATCGCACCAGATTTTTTTTATTTACCAATATTTATTTTTGACATATATTAACAAAATAACTTATAAAATAAAATATCATATTATTTGCACAATTGGGACGAAATTGTGTAAGTAATAAAAAGCCTTGTTATTCTTTAATAATGCAATAATACCACCGATTTTTCGTGGTCATAACATCTCAGTTTTTTTATCAGCTATATACTAACTATATTAGGAGAGGAACTTATTTTAATCGAAAGTTGAATAGCGAATAGTAGGCTATTTCTACATCAGTCCGACAGATCAACTTTACGTAATCCCCCCACCTTCGTCTCGGGACCACCTCAGATTATTAAACCACTTAAAACATTAAAATTATTCATGCTAATGTCTGCTTGTACAATTAGGCAGTAATGATTTTTAAAGCAACTGATTCTTTGACACTGTACACTGGGTTCCCAATCAATAAAGTTGCATCGACAATGTTGACATTGCAGGCGGCTGCTTGGTGCTTGCAGAAATGCAGCAGTCCTACGCTCGCTATGTTTGGATATTTGCTATTCTGCTTGTCTCTTTCCAACGGCTCGCTGCGGCTCTTAATTACAGCTATATGACAAGCAAACATTGTCCGCCATTTGTTTACATTTTCCATAGCCGCAACCACTGTCATTTCCAGGATAAATATTTACGACAATCCCTGCATCGCTCGCACGCGAATTTAAACAGTAAAAAACATGATATAGGGTATTACATGAAATATCATTCGGTCACAAGAACTTTGTTAAATATAACCGAGAGGTCAATTGACAAACAGTCTTATGTGACTGTATTCAAGCTTTAATCTACCAATGAAGTTTAATTCATTAAAATAAAGAATCTTGGAGGTAGTAAAAGTTATAAAAATAATTCTTTATTTATGTGTTCCGGGACGTTTTCCTTAAGAAAAAAATTAAATAATATAAAAACTGGGGTTTAGAGCCTTGGAGTATTTAAATGAAACGAATAACCATAAAAATTAATAATAATTAAAAAAATCTCGTGCGTGCGCGCAACACACAACTTTCAATTACGAACTTAGATTAGAAATTACACTTTTGCCCACTGGGCCATCCCGCCACCCTATACATTCTCAGATTTATTTAGTTTTAAGTCTGGAAAGAGGTGCTGCTTGGCAATTTCGTAACTCATCCCCAAAATGCATGACAGACTGATTGCTTCTTCCCATCACATTGTTTCTATTTGCTGAAAAAAATAAAATAAAGATGAAAATGGTGAAAAGAAAACGAGATATAATCACAAATGCAAGACTTTGGGGCCGGGAAAGCCGAGCGTGTTGGAGCGCGACCCACTGTTGCACGCACGAGCCGAACGGCGGCGCACAGTGGTTGAAAGGCGGAAAAAACCTATTTTTTGAAAGTATTGGAATATTCTTTTTCTTTTCACTATTAATTAATAGAATAGTTATCTGACACATTCCATAAATTTATTCGGAGATATTTTGATTTTTAAACTTGTTAGGACCCTTTGAAAATCGATCATTGAAAAAGTTTATTTTTCAACGGAAAATTTATAACACTATAATAATTTTTACAACTCGCATTTTTGTTTCTTAGGGCAATTTTCCTTCATAATCATGAAAAGCGATCTCCCATATTATACTAGCATAAAAATGATGCTATTTGGTCCATGTTTTAACCCAGAAATAAAATCCCGAATAAATGCTATGAGAATTAGAAAAAATTTTTTTTTGGTAATCCATATTTTTCAAGCGCAGCCGAGCGCAGTTTTAAAATCCATTTTTTTAAGAAGAAGACACATTAAGGAAATATTAAAACACATTCTAGCTGCGTCCACCTGCGTCTGTACATTTGGGATTTTTTTAATTGTAATAACTATGCTATTTCGTGCAGTTTATTCGCTATGGAGCTTGTGCTTCGAATTAGGTTATTACTAATCGTTAAGTAAAACATCATGCCTTACTTACCAGGTCTGTAGCATCATTTATAAAGTCAGTCTTAATTGTTATTAGGTCGATGATAAATCAACTTTTTCACCTACCGTGATTTTAGAATGAATTTGGAAATTATTAATAATAAGTTAATTAACATGACCTCAGATAACTTGGTAAAAATTTAACTGATTTCTCATGAAAACTTTCTTGCCTTGTTTTAACAGACAGTGGCAGGAAGCTCATAGAAATAAAAATAAAATTATTTAAAAAATGAAGAGTGGCTTGCACAGAACCAAACTGATGACTCGGTATCACTTCACTGTTTTCAAGTCAAGGCTTCGGTTCAAGAAAAGTTTTTCAAATACTTTCCCCGTCATAGATAGAGTGTGTTAGGACGGTAAGATGAAGGATTAATTGTGATTTTAGAATCATTTTGAGTGAGGAGAATTTCCATAGAAGAGGATAATAGTTTGAGTGTAAGAAACAAAACAGCTTTTCGAGGTAGGTGAAGAAGAATAAAGGGAGCGATAAGATTATATAAGATCGAATAAGGGAGTGATAGCTCGGTGCTTTTCTGTTCGGATATCTCTTGATTGCTTTGCGATTTTTTTTTGGGTTAAACACCGGAAGTGGATCATAAGATAAAGGTAGTCGAGTTGTCAAGTTGTCAAGTTCGGTGAGTGTGTCGTATAGTACAGATTTCGTTCCAAAAGCTGGTTCTAGATATTTTGTGAATCCATTTGTTTTTAGAAGATTGGTATTGAAATAAGTTCAGCTATTATTTAGCATAAATTAGGGAACTGAATTTTCACAGATAAGAGTTGCATTGTTAAACCTATATTGAACAGTCTATCCCACAATCTCCTATCAAAATTATATTAAAGTCGGATGATCCTAATCTTATATTTTAATATGATATACATTTAATAGTTAAAAATTAAAACATAACGAAAAAAATAATTGATAGCTCCTATGTATGATATTTTTTTTTTGTTTTACCTAACTTGAGTGTTTTCATGAAATAAAATGATACTGCAAGTACTATCAAGGATATTAATAGCACGAAACAGCAAAAGTGCTTAAACTGGCCGATCTCGAGTCGAAAATTGATGTATGATTTGTTTTTCTATTTTCCTAACACCGCCGGTTAATCCGAATAGCCGGTTAAGCGGGGCTCTAACCTATACATTTTATGGGAAATTCAATCGTGGTTGGTTTGACAAGTTTTTTTCCGGAAATAGTCGAATTTCAACCACTGAGCGGCGGTTCGAATCCGCACTTTTATTTCGTGGAGGTCCCACGGAATAAATCTCGCCCTTCCTAGCATGCTTAGAATAGGTTGGTTACACCTATAGAGTATTCCCCCATATGTCACATAAGGCCAGGTAGGGGTGCGAACAAAAAAAAAAAATGCATGACTTTTTTGTCCTACCCTTTCTCGCCGTTTAGGCTATACAAAGTTTCCCGGTTTAGGGAAGTGGGTGGGGGATTGATCCAGAGTAATATTAAGTCTACCCTGGCTCCGGTTTTTAAACTGGCTATCTTCGGGTTCCCAATCATAGGTTTTCTGAGGCAAAACGTATTTCCTAATGCGTTTGCCAACTCGGCCATCCCGCTATTCAAGAAGGAAGCATTTCGAAACGAAACACCTACTACCTCTATCATAATATGATACATAATAGTTACATCACCCACATAGGGAACGACACATTCGCGAGACATGGCAGATGACAAGGCTGGACTTGCATCGCTACGGTAAGTGCCGTTCCGGAGAGCTCACTTTCTTCAGAAGAGGAAACAGCCGTTGACACGGGATCGGTTCTGGTTCATTGTTACACTACTTTTTTTTCCCGCTACCTTTTACCTCCTCGGTCTCTTAGTTAGCACACACCGTTACTAGGTACCTGTAAGCTACCTTTCACCATGTGACCTGGATTGTGTAACATCTCCGGTCTAATTAATCATTGTAGATCATTATACAAGCACTTATGAGTACTCAATTAGATATTCCTGGAATCTATTCAATGAAATATGTAAAGAAAAAATACCTTGTGAAAAAATGGGTCTAAGAGCTAATTTTTACATTTTGAGTAATTCTTCCAATTCTCTGATTATTTATGCCCTCTTTTTTTATTTATAATATAAAAATAAAAGAGAAATGGTTAGAATAATTGAATTAGTGGTTTGAGAAACCCGACATCGAACCCAAAATCTAGTTTCATTTCATTTTTTTTTTTTTTACTACTTATATGCTGAGGCAACTAATTCAAGAGATACCCGAAAAGCTCAGCTGATCTATCGGATTTTACATGACATTCAAATAATCGTTGTTGAGAGAAACTCGACAAATCGAGGACATTGAAAAATATCTTCGTGTAACCAAAACATTAAGTACGTTCAGGCGTAAAACTTTTCTTTTCTATCACCGCCGAAGAAACTATAGAAAGAAGATTTGATTGAAGAACCATAAATTTGAATCTTTCCCATTTCAACCTTATATATTTAGACTTTCATTTATTAGACAATATATGTAAGCTTTTAAGTGTTTTGTATACTAATTATCCAAAATACAGTTAGTAAAAAAAGTCTGTGTATACCACACTAAAAGTTTCTGAGTTTGCCCAGGACATCAAAGAAAATGAAGAAAACAGTTTTTATATTATTTTCTTTTAAACTGTAACTTTGAAAGAATCACAATTCGCTACCAAAAGAAAAATAAATATAACATTAAAGATAAGGTAAAGATAATTGCTCAGACCTGGCATTATTTTAAATAAAAGTATTTTCATTTGTATTTTAAATAATAAAATAAAATAAATCTTAAGTAGGTTGTTTGAAGTTAAACAATTTTCGTAATAGTATAGTGTGGTCTTTTGCACCAGAGCTCTCACTCCTAAATATTGAGCAAGTACATTTATTTCAGTTTGTGTTGCTGTTTTTTTTTGTTTTTTTATGGGGGGAGCGCAATTATTAACTTTGCACCGCTTCATCCGGGGCGGAGGGTGAAATATTAACTTTTTACCGCCATATTTAATTGTCACGAAATATGAAACAAAGATTGTTCATAAGTCAAATAACAAAGCCAATTCCTCATAATTTTTACAATAAATAGGTTTTTTATGGGGGGGGGGGCTAATTATAGACTTTTTACCAGTATATTCGATAGTAAAAAATCAAAAACTATGTCAGAGCCATACACGAAGGCATAAACAGGATCCCAATCTGGAGACAACACCAAAAGAGTTAGTAAACTTAGTAGAAATGTGTATGACTGATACATTCAATAAAGTTATAATCGGTCGTTGCGTTAGGGCTGATTTGCCGAAATTCCTATTGGACGGAGGTCTTTGGATGGTGTATGGGTAGCGAATAGTCTAATGGGTAGCCCAATTATTTTAAATAGGTTCCGAATCAGATTGGATCTGTAGAAAAAGAAATTTAATTTAATAATTTCGACAAAACGAAAGCGAAGATGATCTGAGTACCAGATACTCGTACATTACACCAAGCAAAGACAACCGAAAAAAATTTAAATAAAAACTGTCGATTTATCAATCAATTGTAGTATTTAAAAAAATATTTATTTATTAATCAATCTCAATGCACTAGCTAATATGTTTTAAAAGTATTTTGTATTTTCATTTTAATTTTTTTTATTTAAAATACAAAATACTTTTTTTATTTTGCATTTAAAATAATTTTATCGAAAAGTATTTTAAATGATTTGAGGTTAAAATGCATTTTATTCAAATTTATTTTAAATACTTGCTATTTAAAATAAAGTATTTTAAAATAAAAATTAAAATACTTTTTGCCTAGGCGTGTAATTGCTAATAGAACTCCTGAACCATTGCAAAATAAGTCTGTGTACATTTATTATAAGCTCCTTAAAACACTGTACAATAATAATCAAACGTTTTCAATATAAACAAAAAACTTTATTTTAGTCAGTTAAGTCTTTATAGTGGCCGTGATTATCGAGTTTTTCTGTTGCGTTGCTAAAAATGGAAATTTGTGTAGAAATTAAACGATTGATTATTAATTTAAGAAATGAGGGAAAATCTTTGAGAGCAATCGCAGAAATAATTAAGAAACGTCACTCTACAGTTAAAAGAATAATTAAGCATTACCAAGAAACCTTCAAAGTTAACCTAGTTCTGGGAGGCCCAACTAATTTTGAGAAATCACAGGCCTGCAATTTTGCGATCTGTGAAGATAATCCTACAATGAGTGCACCACTGCGCTGCAACAAGATTACCAGCTAATAGTAACACCACAATAACAATGTGTTATGTGTCGAAAATGTGTTACCAAAAAAAAAAAATATTTTTTGAAATAATTAGTGTATACAGACTTTTTTTATTTTGTATAAATATTTTTTATAAATGTCTTGAAACGTTGGTTATGAAATTGAAAATGTTTAAAAATGATCAAGTATTAAGGTTTAATTTCTAAAGAAAAAAAATTAAAGAATAGTCTGTTATTTCTCCTTTTTTTCCTTGGCTAAAATTTGATTTTTGGCATGGTGTACATAGACTTTTTTTGCTAAATGTATATGGTAAGACCAATATATGGAAGGGAAAAATAAAATAAAAATTTCGATAACCTGGGCGCCTGGCTGTTCAAAAATTAAAAGATTTAGTATAATAAAAAAATTGTCTGTAAGAAACATGACATGATTACTGGTCAAAATAATTCTAAGCCTCCGGCTAATTCAGGTGAGTAGGGCTGGTACACCAAGCAGTAACTCTCTCTCGTGTATTTTAGTACTTTATTATTAGAATATATATACATATAACATTTACACAAGAAACATCTGTAATACATAAAAAAAAAAAAAAAAACTATTTTCATGATAGAAAAAAAAATAGAAGTTAACAAAAAAAAAAAAGTAAATTAAAGTAAAATTTTAAACGAAAGAAAACAAAAACTTCTTCTAAATAAATTTTGCACTGAACCGAACCACATCATTTTCGTTAGGTCCCACGTCACACTCTGGAAGGTAACCCACGGTTTTCCACTTCCAGTGTTGCCACTTGGTTACAATAGTTTGTCGGCAATCAGGAAAAACACTACATGTCCAAAAAACATTTATTTTTCAGATAGAATTGTACAAACAGAACTATGTAAATTATTCGATGATGAGATTTTCCCGAGGTTGTGTACTTTAATAATAGCAAGTATACATTCAACTCATACAGTTTAAAAAAAAATAATAGAAAAACTCTATGAATCTAAAACACATAAATCTAAAAAGAAAAAAATGTACGTAATAAAATAAAACGTGACCAGGCAAGATAGGAAGAACGATTTAAATCTTCGCAAATAGATCGGGCTTTAGTCGTAGTGTATACTCAGTTGTAAGTCTCTCACTGATAACTATTCGAAGCCATGTTCGCCTGATTCCAAAATAAATAACTAAAACATTATTCATTTTATTTTATTATTATTCATTCGTGTGTGATTGATATAATATTTATTGTTCAAATAGATTTGGTTAGCAATACTGATACTGTTATCGTCCAACATGGTGACACTTTTCCAACATCAATCAGAAAATAAAACTATTTTCATGGGATCGAACATCTGCCACACCCAATGTATTGTCGAGACCTGATTTGAATGGATTTTATTCCTGGGTACACACATATCATTTCTTCGACAAAAATAAAATTTGTATTCAGTTTCTGTCTGATTTTCAATTTAAAAGATTTAAAAAAAAAAGAGAGAGTTACGTATTTTGAAACGTATATTCAGTGTATTTTTTTTTTTTTTTTTTCATTTTGACTGCTTATATAACTATATAACTAATCATAACTATTTATATATGTAACTAATTGTATGTGAAAAAAAGAAGACTAATATGATGATATACAATATAATAAGCATAAAGATGATAATTGTCTTCAAAATAGTTATTTATTATACAAGTGACGAAAGTAGATCATTTTACAACTCGAGTGAAACGTTTACCCACACGAGTGAAGCGAGTGTGGTAATTTCACGAGAGTTGTAAATTCTACTTTTTTCACGAGTGTAATATTAATTTTTTTCTGTAATCGTTTAATACATGATCAGATCTAACCAGAATATGAACAAAATTAGGATGTTGTGAAGATTATGATATGTTGTTGGTAGGTTATAAGCATGGTTGTGAAAGGTTATAAGCATAGTTATAAAACAACTAGTATTAATAATAATAATATTTAATAATAATATTTAATCAAACAGTGTTTTTTGAAGTTTTTTAGTAATATCAAAGATGTCTGTTTAAATTAAAATGATCGTGAAGTAGTGCAGTTATAAACAAGTGCAGGTTATAAACAAGGAAGGTAATTATTATAATATTTAAATTTTAAAATATATTGATTATTTCCACCAATAATTCATTCACATTTCAATTTATTTTGTTAAAATAAATTCTTACAATGTTAAGAAACATTTAAAAGCATTTAATTTCCAACTTCAAATTATTTTTTAATTTATACTTATTACTAATTAAGAAGGCAATTCACTTCCTTCACTTGTGAAGAAAGTAATCACTTTCTTCACTCTATTGCAAAATGTTTCACTTCCTTCACTCATTTCAGTTTAGTAATGTTACCATTATTCAACGATTACAGAAAAAATAAATTATTTAAAAATAATTTAAAAAAGGTGGTCACCCAGAAATTAAGATTAGATTAATATAACATAAAGATGCTACTTTAACGTGAAAAAAAAAATTATTGAAAAGAGTTCTAGACTTGTTGGAACAAACTTCTCCAGTGCATGATCATGTATCTGGAACCTTCCAGACGGTTCTAATTCAGACTAATAAGGAGCGATGGACTGGAGATTTAGTCTGGATCTAAAGATCGAATCATATGGTTGGTTACTTTTATGTTACTGTGTTGTTACAAGTTGTTACTTTTTGTAACCTTGTTGATTATTTGAGATTTTGTTGTTTGCCTGGAATTGAAAATTATTATTTTACTCAAATAAAATTATTTAAACCCACAATAGTGTTAAAATACCATTTGTTTGAATTTAGGTGGAATTTTGAACTTTTTTTTTTGTTACGTGTTAATTAATCTGTAAAGTTGGGGGGAATGGTTGTGCAATGAATGAAAGCAGAACCCGGTGAGAATGCTTTGACCGAAATTGTATGGGCTGTTAGTTGAGTCATCGGTTGCTAATTGTCAAGCCTCGATTGGCTACTTCACTTCACTTGCTCCCAAAGCGTTCTCGACTAATTGAATAATTTCAAAGCCACGATGATTAAGTTAAACATGAACTTGGGGCTCGTGGCAGGCCGTTCGGGTCCTCGACGGATAATCCCGTACCCTTAACGATCATCGATTTCATTTTTTCTTTTTGTATTTGGTCCAGCAAAAAAGTATAATGGCCTCCATCCGAGAGAGAGGCAGTAATCGCGGAATGAGTGGTACGTCCGTCGTCGAGAGTATAACGAACATCTGGACCAGGAAGGGGGGGGGAATGAGGGAAGGGGGGGAGGTTAAAGGGGGGCGTCGTTAGGCCCCCCCAGGAAATGGGAGTATGGCTCGTGCCTATTGTGTTATTCATAGCCCAGTACAGAAAAAAAAATCATTTTGCCGGACAGTTACGCATTGCCTTGGGGACGAATTGAGGTCGTTTGATGTTTTTACATCGCTTTGGAATTGATATGTAAATATAAATTTTATTTTTACTACCGATAGCAGGGATGAACGAATGTCTATTACAGCAAGTTACTTAACTTTGCGTTGTCATCTAATGATTAAATATGGATGAATATAATAAGGGAACAATATGCTGTAGGATCCCCATTATCCGGGGTCCCAATTAACCCCGATTAACCCTGGTTCTGAGGAGGCAATTTTTTTTTTAATAAACTTTTTTTAATTTTTATGCCATTTATTTTGGATGAATAGTATTTATTTAAATATTTTGACGATTACACAATGGTTAATTATCTATCGTTCTTGGAAATTATGAAATAAAATAATAAATGGAAGAACAGGGCAAGCTGGTATCATAAAATGAGATGTTTCTGGTAACGATTACTCCAATTTATATTCATATTTATAGGCAAGGTATTGTTTTCAAATCTTTCTAGGAAACTCCTACTCTGGCCTGTTTGACTACAAAACATTGTGATTTAGTCTCTATTTAGTTAGGAACTAAAAAAATGTCGCAAAAAAGAAAACCTGTCCTTTTAACGCTTGAATAGGAATTAACCATTATGCGCTTAGTATAAAAAGGTGAAAGCATTGTCCGCTGAATTAGGAATCGGCGAGCAAACTGTTCGTGATATTCCGAAAAATGTCTTCGTATCGTATTGGCATAGTAAAAACGAATATGGTTCAAAATAAACAGATATAATCGCAAGAACTTTGCAGTTCTAGAATTCCTTGAAGTTGAGCCAATGAGAGACTGAGGCTTCGCGTGCAGGCTTTGGCCCACCCCAAAGTTTACGACATGCGTGTTCCTCAACACTCCTTCTTGTATCTTCATCCCTCAAACTTCAACCGTTCCATCAGTCACAGTCAATTCTCAAAGGGTCTATTAACTGTTTATGTAAGTTTCTTCAGGAATTGGAACAGATGTTGTGGCATATAACATGGTTTGGAAATACGGGTACCATAAGAAAACTTCGCTTTCTGTACAAAGAGGAAAATTGACTATTGCTGCTATGATTATAACACATTCATATTTATAGCAATAGCTTGTGTTTAGATTATATATTGTAACACTTATGTGGGTAACAAATATTTATTTAACAGAAATATACAGTTATCAATGCCAACGAATTGTTACAACTTAAATATTTGAGCAGGTTACGAAATTGATAATGTTATAACACACAATCATATGACTTGAACTTCACTGTCAAGACACAGACTTCAACTAACTCGTTCAGTCACTGCTCCTTATATACGATATAATCGTAAATAGTCAGGCCTGGAATGTGGACAGTTCTACGCCAGCGTGGACTGGGCACGAAAGATCTAGACCCAAACAGTTCGTTCCAACCGCTTATTTTGTTCCACCAAACGGTCTGGGAGTTTACGACATTTTTTTTTTTTTTTTTTTTATTTGCTTATCGATTTAACGTTACAATATTTATAGCCGCGATTCGATACGAAAAAAGCTGCATATATAAGAAATGCTGACTATTCTCTAAAACCAAAACTTTATTGTATCCAAAGGTTGTTAAACGATCCACAGATTCATACAAAACAGATAAGACCAAAAAAACAACGGTGCAATAAACTTTTTATTTTTTTATTTTTATTGAAAGGATCAATACATTCTGCCAGTATCAAATGCATTAATATTGTAGCTGTAAGGACTCACTCACACAATAACTATATAATATCTAAAATGTAAACCTCGAAGAAGAAAAAAGAAACAAATAAATAAAATAACAATAAAAAAAATGAAATGAAATTACAGTCTCACATTGATAGCTAAGCAACAAACTAAACGAACCCAAACTAAAAAGTCTTAATAATCTATCGGTATTCATTAATTAGTTTATTAACAAACTACGTTAATAACCTAACCCTCTTGGTCTGTTACTTATTCGATATCTGTTATTGTTTAAAGCCTTTTTTTAATTTTTTTTTTCTTCACTTTGATCACCTTAAATCAGCCATGACCAGGTTTAAGCGGATTGAACAGACAAGCATATATTATGAACCGGAAATCTGGCTGTAGGCTGAGGTTGGCGGCTCTGATAGGCAGTTGTTGAACAATTAGTCCTAGTCAAACTGTTCTCTTGGCTCCACTGGCCGTTAATGGGAAGCGAGCTTCGTTAACGAGGGTTTGAACTGAACGATGGGGGACTTACGGTCCAATAGCTGTCCATTATCGAGACCATCAGACAAAAATTCTTATTATCCTGATTTTCCAAGAGGAATTTATAGCATTGTAACAGCAATGCGCGTTTTAATAATTTTATTGACATGAAATAATTACACAAAAATGTTAATCAAACAGTTAGAACTTAAATTAGTGACAACGTTGGAAAACAGCGTATGGCGTATGGAGATTAAGAAAAAATGCCGAGATCATGAGCTTGTATAATAAGCCTGATGTCGTTAACTTAATAAAGATTGGTCACTTGAGATGGGCTGGGCACATTGCTCGACTAAGCAATAATGAGGTCCCAAAAATGCTCTTGGTGGAAAAAATCTTTGGACGAAGAAAGGTTGGTAGACCACGACTGCGCTAGGGAGATTGTGTGGCGGTAGATGTCCAAAAATGCTAGGAATTAGCAATTGGAGAGCAGCTGCACAAAACAGAGAAGATAGGCGGTTCCGATTGTGGGAGGCCCTGACTCTTCATGAGTTGTAGTGCCATCGAAGAAGAGGAAGAAGTTGGAGTAGTAAACACCATTGTCCCAAAATTAACTGTGTGCGTCGTTGTTCAATGGAAGATAGACACTATTCGATCGACTTTTATATGCTGTTTGTATATACTGTTTATATACTGTTTACCATCCAGAAGGCATAGAACAATCCAAACATTTGATCACGTTAAAGACTGCGACAGTTTTAGGCATTTATATAAAATGTTTAATGTAACAAAAATAAATATCTGTTTTGATTAGGATTATTGATAATCAAGATTTTCATTCAAAGATTGAAATTTTCTTTATTTAGAGAGCCTACTTTTCGATCAAAACATGGGGATCTTCGTCAGGGCTAAAATGAAGATAAATATACGAACAAAATGTAAAGTATCTATGCTAGAAAAAGAGATTAATTACAGATAGTAACAATAAGCATTAATAAAAGAATGGAAACAGAATCCAACTGATGATATGTTTAGATGTATGGGTACTTATTTTATTTTATTTTTTTTTTTTTTTTTGGGACTTTAAGGCTTCCACTTGAAGCCCTATACTGCCCATACTAACACCCATGGCACTGGGTGATACTTCTCCTACGAAAGAAAAGCACCACCCAGGGCGGGACTCGAACCCGCAGGTCCGGCATGGGAGTACGGCGCTTTACCGCACAGCCACACCGGGCCCCATGGGTACTTATTACATCTAATAATTACATAAAAGATAGTAAAAATCTATATGAATACTCGAATAAATAATTTGACAGATATCATATTATTCCGTACATTTGCATGCATTGTTGTATAATATTTAAATGCTGATGTTTTAGAGACGTCTAATGGTCAACAGGAAACTGGTGACCATTAGACACCTCTAAAACATCTATTTTGGTTTCATGTCACACTATTTGGGTTTAAAAAAATATAAACATATTTTTAAATTTATAAAATATTTATAAAATTTTTAACAATGAAAATATAAAACATAAGGAAAAATCCTTACTTACAGACAGGCACTGAATATCTACAGATACATTTCGATTCCCACATTGCTTAAACAAAAAGAAAAAACAACTTTAAAAGCTTTATTGTCAACCAAAATCGACTGACTTCAGCGATGGAAAATTAGACTGAATTATGATCATTTTATGTTTCGAATTCACTCTAAAAAAATATGATAAAAAAAGATTGATAATAACAATGCCCCTTGGAGGGCACAAAAGGATAACTTCGACCAGAGAAAATAAAACAATTACGCTTTAACAAATATTTTGTCACTTTCCTTACGATAATAATAAAAAACAAATATATCGCTATATTTATTAATTTCAAAGATTTATATTATCTAAGTACTAGTTAGTAATAATCTAAGCAATAGAAACAAAATTACAATTTAATGATCAATTGTATTAAAATTCAATTATAATTAACTGAGCTTAATATTGAGTAATAAATCTACTTACTCTTTTACAAAGAAGACCCTACTATTAACAGTTTATCTTTAATAAAAATAAAAAAAAAATTTTTTTTTTTTTTGCTTTAAACATAAATTATTAATGAAGGGGGCACCTTACAATAATGAATGAACCCTCAGAGGAAGTCTAAAAAGTCCAAACTAAAAAGTCTTAATAATCTATCGGTATTCATTAATTAGTTTATTAACAAACTACGTTAATAACCTAACCCTCTTGGTCTGTTACTTATTCGATATCTGTTATTGTTTAAAGCCTTTTTTTAATTTTTTTTTTCTTCACTTTGATCACCTTAAATCAGCCATGACCAGGTTTAAGCGGATTGAACAGACAAGCATATATTATGAACCGGAAATCTGGCTGTAGGCTGAGGTTGGCGGCTCTGATAGGCAGTTGTTGAACAATTAGTCCTAGTCAAACTGTTCTCTTGGCTCCACTGGCCGTTAATGGGAAGCGAGCTTCGTTAACGAGGGTTTGAACTGAACGATGGGGGACTTACGGTCCAATAGCTGTCCATTATCGAGACCATCAGACAAAAATTCTTATTATCCTGATTTTCCAAGAGGAATTTATAGCATTGTAACAGCAATGCGCGTTTTAATAATTTTATTGACATGAAATAATTACACAAAAATGTTAATCAAACAGTTAGAACTTAAATTAGTGACAACGTTGGAAAACAGCGTATGGCGTATGGAGATTAAGAAAAAATGCCGAGATCATGAGCTTGTATAATAAGCCTGATGTCGTTAACTTAATAAAGATTGGTCACTTGAGATGGGCTGGGCACATTGCTCGACTAAGCAATAATGAGGTCCCAAAAATGCTCTTGGTGGAAAAAATCTTTGGACGAAGAAAGGTTGGTAGACCACGACTGCGCTAGGGAGATTGTGTGGCGGTAGATGTCCAAAAATGCTAGGAATTAGCAATTGGAGAGCAGCTGCACAAAACAGAGAAGATAGGCGGTTCCGATTGTGGGAGGCCCTGACTCTTCATGAGTTGTAGTGCCATCGAAGAAGAGGAAGAAGTTGGAGTAGTAAACACCATTGTCCCAAAATTAACTGTGTGCGTCGTTGTTCAATGGAAGATAGACACTATTCGATCGACTTTTATATGCTGTTTGTATATACTGTTTATATACTGTTTACCATCCAGAAGGCATAGAACAATCCAAACATTTGATCACGTTAAAGACTGCGACAGTTTTAGGCATTTATATAAAATGTTTAATGTAACAAAAATAAATATCTGTTTTGATTAGGATTATTGATAATCAAGATTTTCATTCAAAGATTGAAATTTTCTTTATTTAGAGAGCCTACTTTTCGATCAAAACATGGGGATCTTCGTCAGGGCTAAAATGAAGATAAATATACGAACAAAATGTAAAGTATCTATGCTAGAAAAAGAGATTAATTACAGATAGTAACAATAAGCATTAATAAAAGAATGGAAACAGAATCCAACTGATGATATGTTTAGATGTATGGGTACTTATTTTATTTTTTTTTTTTTTTTTTTTTTGGGACTTTAAGGCTTCCACTTGAAGCCCTATACTGCCCATACTAACACCCATGGCACTGGGTGATACTTCTCCTACGAAAGAAAAGCACCACCCAGGGCGGGACTCGAACCCGCAGGTCCGGCATGGGAGTACGGCGCTTTACCGCACAGCCACACCGGGCCCCATGGGTACTTATTACATCTAATAATTACATAAAAGATAGTAAAAATCTATATGAATACTCGAATAAATAATTTGCCAGATTTCATATTCCGTACATTTGCATGCATTGTTGTATAATATTTAAATGCTGATGTTTTAGAGACGTCTAATGGTCAACAGGAAACTGGTGACCATTAGACACCTCTAAAACATCTATTTTGGTTTCATGTCACACTATTTGGGTTTAAAAAAATACAAACATATTTTCAAATTTATAAAATATTTATAAAATGTTTAACAAGGAAAATATAAAACATAAGGAAAAATCCTTACTTACAGACAGGCACTCGATATCTACAGATACATTTCGATTCCCACATTGCTTAAACAAAAAGAAAAAACAACTTTAAAAACTTTATTGTTAATCAAAATCGACTGACTTCAGCGATGGAAAATTAGACTGAATTATGATCATTTTATGTTTCGAATTCACTCTAAAAAAATATGATAAAAAAAGATTGATAATAACAATGCCCCTTGGAGGGCACAAAAGGATAACTTCGACCAGAGAAAATAAAACAATTACGCTTTAACAAATATTTTGTCACTTTCCTTACGATAATAATAAAAAACAAATATATCGCTATATTTATTAATTTCAAAGATTTATATTATCTAAGTACTAGTTAGTAATAATCTAAGCAATAGAAACAAAATTACAATTTAATGATCAATTGTATTAAAATTCAATTATAATTAACTGAGCTTAATATTGAGTAATAAATCTACTTACTCTTTTACAAAGAAGACCCTACTATTAACAGTTTATCTTTAATAAAAATAAAAAAAAATTTTTTTTTTTTTTGCTTTAAACATAAATTATTAATGAAGGGGGCACCTTACAATAATGAATGAACCCTCAGAGGAAGTC
This sequence comes from Aelia acuminata, assembly GCA_911387785.2. Classification (NCBI taxonomy): domain Eukaryota; kingdom Metazoa; phylum Arthropoda; class Insecta; order Hemiptera; family Pentatomidae; genus Aelia; species Aelia acuminata. Next base: position 23,172,059 of record OU426984.1, on the reverse strand, counting down.
TAAAAAGTCCAAACTAAAAAGTCTTAATAATCTATCGGTATTCATTAATTAGTTTATTAACAAACTACGTTAATAACCTAACCCTCTTGGTCTGTTACTTATTCGATATCTGTTATTGTTTAAAGCCTTTTTTTAATTTTTTTTTTCTTCACTTTGATCACCTTAAATCAGCCATGACCAGGTTTAAGCGGATTGAACAGACAAGCATATATTATGAACCGGAAATCTGGCTGTAGGCTGAGGTTGGCGGCTCTGATAGGCAGTTGTTGAACAATTAGTCCTAGTCAAACTGTTCTCTTGGCTCCACTGGCCGTTAATGGGAAGCGAGCTTCGTTAACGAGGGTTTGAACTGAACGATGGGGGACTTACGGTCCAATAGCTGTCCATTATCGAGACCATCAGACAAAAATTCTTATTATCCTGATTTTCCAAGAGGAATTTATAGCATTGTAACAGCAATGCGCGTTTTAATAATTTTATTGACATGAAATAATTACACAAAAATGTTAATCAAACAGTTAGAACTTAAATTAGTGACAACGTTGGAAAACAGCGTATGGCGTATGGAGATTAAGAAAAAATGCCGAGATCATGAGCTTGTATAATAAGCCTGATGTCGTTAACTTAATAAAGATTGGTCACTTGAGATGGGCTGGGCACATTGCTCGACTAAGCAATAATGAGGTCCCAAAAATGCTCTTGGTGGAAAAAATCTTTGGACGAAGAAAGGTTGGTAGACCACGACTGCGCTAGGGAGATTGTGTGGCGGTAGATGTCCAAAAATGCTAGGAATTAGCAATTGGAGAGCAGCTGCACAAAACAGAGAAGATAGGCGGTTCCGATTGTGGGAGGCCCTGACTCTTCATGAGTTGTAGTGCCATCGAAGAAGAGGAAGAAGTTGGAGTAGTAAACACCATTGTCCCAAAATTAACTGTGTGCGTCGTTGTTCAATGGAAGATAGACACTATTCGATCGACTTTTATATGCTGTTTGTATATACTGTTTATATACTGTTTACCATCCAGAAGGCATAGAACAATCCAAACATTTGATCACGTTAAAGACTGCGACAGTTTTAGGCATTTATATAAAATGTTTAATGTAACAAAAATAAATATCTGTTTTGATTAGGATTATTGATAATCAAGATTTTCATTCAAAGATTGAAATTTTCTTTATTTAGAGAGCCTACTTTTCGATCAAAACATGGGGATCTTCGTCAGGGCTAAAATGAAGATAAATATACGAACAAAATGTAAAGTATCTATGCTAGAAAAAGAGATTAATTACAGATAGTAACAATAAGCATTAATAAAAGAATGGAAACAGAATCCAACTGATGATATGTTTAGATGTATGGGTACTTATTTTATTTTATTTTTTTTTTTTTTTTGGGACTTTAAGGCTTCCACTTGAAGCCCTATACTGCCCATACTAACACCCATGGCACTGGGTGATACTTCTCCTACGAAAGAAAAGCACCACCCAGGGCGGGACTCGAACCCGCAGGTCCGGCATGGGAGTACGGCGCTTTACCGCACAGCCACACCGGGCCCCATGGGTACTTATTACATCTAATAATTACATAAAAGATAGTAAAAATCTATATGAATACTCGAATAAATAATTTGACAGATATCATATTATTCCGTACATTTGCATGCATTGTTGTATAATATTTAAATGCTGATGTTTTAGAGACGTCTAATGGTCAACAGGAAACTGGTGACCATTAGACACCTCTAAAACATCTATTTTGGTTTCATGTCACACTATTTGGGTTTAAAAAAATATAAACATATTTTTAAATTTATAAAATATTTATAAAATTTTTAACAATGAAAATATAAAACATAAGGAAAAATCCTTACTTACAGACAGGCACTGAATATCTACAGATACATTTCGATTCCCACATTGCTTAAACAAAAAGAAAAAACAACTTTAAAAGCTTTATTGTCAACCAAAATCGACTGACTTCAGCGATGGAAAATTAGACTGAATTATGATCATTTTATGTTTCGAATTCACTCTAAAAAAATATGATAAAAAAAGATTGATAATAACAATGCCCCTTGGAGGGCACAAAAGGATAACTTCGACCAGAGAAAATAAAACAATTACGCTTTAACAAATATTTTGTCACTTTCCTTACGATAATAATAAAAAACAAATATATCGCTATATTTATTAATTTCAAAGATTTATATTATCTAAGTACTAGTTAGTAATAATCTAAGCAATAGAAACAAAATTACAATTTAATGATCAATTGTATTAAAATTCAATTATAATTAACTGAGCTTAATATTGAGTAATAAATCTACTTACTCTTTTACAAAGAAGACCCTACTATTAACAGTTTATCTTTAATAAAAATAAAAAAAAATTTTTTTTTTTTTTGCTTTAAACATAAATTATTAATGAAGGGGGCACCTTACAATAATGAATGAACCCTCAGAGGAAGTCTAAAAAGTCCAAACTAAAAAGTCTTAATAATCTATCGGTATTCATTAATTAGTTTATTAACAAACTACGTTAATAACCTAACCCTCTTGGTCTGTTACTTATTCGATATCTGTTATTGTTTAAAGCCTTTTTTTAATTTTTTTTTTCTTCACTTTGATCACCTTAAATCAGCCATGACCAGGTTTAAGCGGATTGAACAGACAAGCATATATTATGAACCGGAAATCTGGCTGTAGGCTGAGGTTGGCGGCTCTGATAGGCAGTTGTTGAACAATTAGTCCTAGTCAAACTGTTCTCTTGGCTCCACTGGCCGTTAATGGGAAGCGAGCTTCGTTAACGAGGGTTTGAACTGAACGATGGGGGACTTACGGTCCAATAGCTGTCCATTATCGAGACCATCAGACAAAAATTCTTATTATCCTGATTTTCCAAGAGGAATTTATAGCATTGTAACAGCAATGCGCGTTTTAATAATTTTATTGACATGAAATAATTACACAAAAATGTTAATCAAACAGTTAGAACTTAAATTAGTGACAACGTTGGAAAACAGCGTATGGCGTATGGAGATTAAGAAAAAATGCCGAGATCATGAGCTTGTATAATAAGCCTGATGTCGTTAACTTAATAAAGATTGGTCACTTGAGATGGGCTGGGCACATTGCTCGACTAAGCAATAATGAGGTCCCAAAAATGCTCTTGGTGGAAAAAATCTTTGGACGAAGAAAGGTTGGTAGACCACGACTGCGCTAGGGAGATTGTGTGGCGGTAGATGTCCAAAAATGCTAGGAATTAGCAATTGGAGAGCAGCTGCACAAAACAGAGAAGATAGGCGGTTCCGATTGTGGGAGGCCCTGACTCTTCATGAGTTGTAGTGCCATCGAAGAAGAGGAAGAAGTTGGAGTAGTAAACACCATTGTCCCAAAATTAACTGTGTGCGTCGTTGTTCAATGGAAGATAGACACTATTCGATCGACTTTTATATGCTGTTTGTATATACTGTTTATATACTGTTTACCATCCAGAAGGCATAGAACAATCCAAACATTTGATCACGTTAAAGACTGCGACAGTTTTAGGCATTTATATAAAATGTTTAATGTAACAAAAATAAATATCTGTTTTGATTAGGATTATTGATAATCAAGATTTTCATTCAAAGATTGAAATTTTCTTTATTTAGAGAGCCTACTTTTCGATCAAAACATGGGGATCTTCGTCAGGGCTAAAATGAAGATAAATATACGAACAAAATGTAAAGTATCTATGCTAGAAAAAGAGATTAATTACAGATAGTAACAATAAGCATTAATAAAAGAATGGAAACAGAATCCAACTGATGATATGTTTAGATGTATGGGTACTTATTTTATTTTATTTTTTTTTTTTTTTTGGGACTTTAAGGCTTCCACTTGAAGCCCTATACTGCCCATACTAACACCCATGGCACTGGGTGATACTTCTCCTACGAAAGAAAAGCACCACCCAGGGCGGGACTCGAACCCGCAGGTCCGGCATGGGAGTACGGCGCTTTACCGCACAGCCACACCGGGCCCCATGGGTACTTATTACATCTAATAATTACATAAAAGATAGTAAAAATCTATATGAATACTCGAATAAATAATTTGACAGATATCATATTATTCCGTACATTTGCATGCATTGTTGTATAATATTTAAATGCTGATGTTTTAGAGACGTCTAATGGTCAACAGGAAACTGGTGACCATTAGACACCTCTAAAACATCTATTTTGGTTTCATGTCACACTATTTGGGTTTAAAAAAATATAAACATATTTTTAAATTTATAAAATATTTATAAAATTTTTAACAATGAAAATATAAAACATAAGGAAAAATCCTTACTTACAGACAGGCACTGAATATCTACAGATACATTTCGATTCCCACATTGCTTAAACAAAAAGAAAAAACAACTTTAAAAGCTTTATTGTCAACCAAAATCGACTGACTTCAGCGATGGAAAATTAGACTCAATTATGATCATTCGAAACATAAAATTCACTCTAAAAAAGTATGGTAAAAAAAAAAAAAAGATTTAACAAATAGTTTTGTCACTTTCCTTACGATAACAATAAAAAACAAATATATCGCAATATATATATATATATATATATATATATATATATATATATATTATAGTACTAGTAAGTAATAATCTAAGCAATAGAAACAAAATTACAATTTAATGATCAATTGTATTAAAATTCAATTATAATTAACTGAGATTAAGATTGAGTAATAAATCTACTTACTCTTTTACAAAGAAGACCCTACTATAACAGTTTATCTTTAATAAAAATAAAAATAAAATATATTTTTGCTCTAAACATAAATTATTAATGAAGGGTGCACCTTACAATAATGAATGAACCCTCAGAGGAAGTCTGAAGTACATGTTGTAACGCCGTACACGTTGTAGAATAGATTATACATGCATGACTGCACTGCTTTGCACTACTGTAATACTGCAGACCTGACAAACTAAGGGGCACGTCGCGTTATGACTTGTATTGAATATGTCTGCAGCTTAGATATGACATTTTAACAATTTTATTTTACTATAAAAAAAACATTAGCCTCTACTGACATAAATATATATTAAATGTATACCTCTGGCAAACGTGCATAAACCTTTTTTTAAAGAAATACATAGGTACGTACAGCTAATAATAAGTAGGCAAATCAAGTAATAAAATATGATAAAATAAAATATTATGTTTTTCATCCTGACGATACATATTTAAGACATATAATCAAAATATCTAGATATATAGCAAGAATATTTAGTAAAAAGAGCAAGAAAAAAACGGCAATAATACCACTAAGTAAATAATATCAATAAATAGAAGACATAAAGTGATTATATTATTTAAATGAAATTTCTTAACGTTTTATAAAAATTTTCATAGCAAGAAAAAAATTGAACCAATTAATGCATAAAAAGTATATAAAAAAGTATGCATATGAAATATTGATTCAATTTTTTACTCTACATATAACTATTTCTATTTCTTGAAATGTGATTCTAGTCAAGACATCAGACTGTGACAAGCCTGAAAAAATAGACTTCTCCTTCTATTTGAAAAGATATAGTACGTAATTGAAAAATGAAATAAGATGTTCAATTACATGAGACCAAAAGAACAGGCAATTCAAATTATTTAAAAAAGTATTTATTTTAAAAGTCTGGTATCAATAAATAATTTTAACTCAATTCTCAAATTCAAATGATAATAATAATAAATTCAAGGATACAATAAATTAATTTATTATAGAACTAAAGAATTTTCTTAACGCGGAAAAGAAGAGAATATCATGTTTTTCACAGTATAAAATAAACGTTAAAATATTTAAAATTCTATTGAAAATTTGTTTCTAGTTTTCGAGGATCAAGTCTAATTCCTCTAATCCGAAGTATTCTACGGTAGGATCAATTCATAGAAAAACGTATTGATATTTCTTCCATAATTCATAGTTATGACCAAATCCGCTTTTAACTGAAAACTTATTCATTGGCTTTCCATTGAAGCAATGGAAAATGGCAGCACTTAAGTTTTTGGCAACCTTTCCTCCTGGAAAATGATTCAATCGGATCTTTTGATTGGACATCATTCAAGTATTTTATATCTAAACCTCATTCAACGAGTTTCGAAAATAAAGAGTCCCTAAGTCTCCACCAGACTCTCTTTCAGAATTGAGGTTTGTTTTCGTTGTGTTATATAATTTGGAAATGTCCATCAAAGGCTCATTGAACGCCCTAGGTATCTCATTATGTCCATGTCAAATTAAATGTGATCCCCAATAAATAAAGATGAGGAAACTTTGCAAATTCAAAGCAATGATTCATAATTTATTAGTTATTCATGTTGTAAATTATTGTTTCAATTAACCCTAGGATAGCCAAGGGGTATATGACTTCTTAGTTTTCGAAGGGGAGGGGGCTCTACCAACCCATAGCTTTCTTTTATTATTATTTAATTCTAATTTTTTTTTTTTTAAATTTATACCATGAGATTACAATATTTACATATTTATAAAACTGTTTATGTTCGTAATTTAATGAAAATAAAAAAAGGGGAAAAAATACAATTAATCTGATTAATATCACCAACGTAAAAAACGGGACAAAAAAATTATTTCGTTCTGGTGAGCTCGGAAAAGCAGTTAAAACAATTAAATGAACTGTAAAATAAAAAAATGAAATAAGTCTTTAATGGATCTTACCAAGCTTACGCTGAACGCTGATTCGGAATTTCGGGCAAGGGCGAAATGAGGATAATCGGGTAAAAGACATTGAAGGAATGTTTTAGGATGAAGGAAATTTTCCCCTGTTGCTCGTCCTTCTTGAATTTTGCGGCCAGCGGCATACAATGATGTTTGAAGAGAAAACTTCAAAATAATTATAAATTTCATACCCAGGAGGTAGAAAATTGTAAGAATTTGACACCCAAGAGGTACAAACCAAACCATCGGCGGACTCTAATTGGAGATCACAAACACGATGATGCTTACTGTTCAACATCAAGAAAGCAAGTGCGATTTGATACCCAGGAGGTACAAAAAAAACCATCGGTGGACTCCCACTTGGGATCACAGACACGATGGTGCTTACTGTTCAACATGAATGAAGCAAGTGTGCAAAAAAAAAAAAAAAAATGGCTGACCCCGGAATTCTAAACCCTTCCAACCAAGATGATGCAATTGATAACTCAATTGTTGGCCCAGCGATTGCTATCTCCGGTGACAGTTAAGGTGACAAATTCAAATTGAAATGTAAATTTAAAAGCCAAATCAAAATACCGAACAGTTTATGTAAAAAAAAAAAAAAATAAAGAAGAAATGAAAGTCATTATTCTAGATACATAATTAGAAATGTCATTTCCATGTTTTCTGAAATTCATCATTCATAATATATAAGAAATTTAATTTAATTTACACTTTCGAAAATTGTAGTTTAGGATATATTAAAGAAAAAAAACATTAATGGTTTGACATTTAATATCAATGCATTTATAAAAATATAGTTTAATAATTTTAAATTATATCCGTCCACAAGCAGTTTTTTTTTATATCACTCAACTGTATAAACTTTTACAGAAAAATTTCAATTTACGTTTACACTAATGCTGAATATTTTTCTGACAACTATTATTTTTTCAGATTTTTTATTTATTACTAGCTGTATATCCCGGTTTCACCCGGAGAATTTCATTTTTTAAATCTATAAACTGAGACTTTTATCGACTCAATGTAAGGTATATGTAAGGACAATGTAAAGCGAGATCAAAACGATTTTTATAACAATAAAGAATATCAGCTGAAGATCGGCTGAAGTTATGCAATTTCAATATGAACAGGTGTTCACACCTGGTCTGAAAGAACCACTGAGCGAAATTTGGAGAATAAAGAATATCAGCTGAAGATCGGCTGAAGTTATTCAATTTTAATATGAACAGGTGTTCGCACCTGGTATAAAAGAACCGCTGAGCGAAATTTGGAGAATTTAGGACAAACAGTATGGATTTCTTTAAAGAACAAACAGAATTTCAGCTTTATATACATAGATTATTTATAGCTGTATATCCCGGTTTCACACGGGGAATTTCATTTTTCTAAAGAAACGGTCAATTTTGTAAAAAAAAACATTGTAAAGTGAGATCATTATGGTTTTTATAACAATAAAGAATATCAGCTGAAGATCGGCTGAAGTTATGTAATTTTAATATGATCAGGTGTTCGCACCTGGTCTGAAAGAACCACTGAGCGAAATTTGGAGAGTAAAAAATATCAGCTGATGATCGGCTGAAGTTATGCAATTTTAATATGGACAGGTGTTCGCACTTGGTATGAAAGAACCACTGAGCGAAATTTGGAGAATTTAGGACAAACGGTATGGATTTCTATAAAGAACAAATAAACAAACAAACAAACAGAATTTCATCTTTATTTATATAGATTATAAGAAAAATATAAATGGACTTCGAGAGCCCTGCCCCCCCCCCCCCCCCCCCCCGTTGGTAATCCTAGGATTAAGATATTGAAATAAATTTGGAGGCGTCATAATAAGGTAACTATGTTACGTTGCACATCATTTTTGGCCCATTTCTAATGCTACCTAAATTAACCGTTGAAAAAACAAATCGATCTAATAGATTTAAAAGTCGCAGTGGAACTTTGGAAAGACGTTAAAAGGTTAATTTGAAAGCACGCCACGAAGGGAGGAAATCAGATATCAAAGTTCTATAAACCATCGCGAACAACAAACAGTGGCACTATCTCGAAACCAGTTCTGGAAAAAAAAAAAAAAAAAGGGAGAAAAAAATATAAATAAAAAATAAAAAGTGGGAGATACACACATAGCAAGCGACCCGGTGGCTGCTAACCTTTCATTAGTCGCTTTATCGGTTTCAAGGATCTCTCCCGAGCCATTTCCCGGCTTATCACGCACGTAAACGAAGTCCCTTTTAGTTTCCACACTGGGCCTTAGCGGATCGAACTCTTGCTGGACCCGTAGGGAAAGACTTATTGTATCTATGTAAGACGTATTTATTTGTTTAAATATATATAAAGAAAATAATAAGGTTTTTCAGGTATATATATATATATATATATATATATATATATATATATATATATATATATATATATATTGTAAAGATAAAGAAAAAACATCAATTCTACAAGAGATTTCTCACAAAAAAGGTCCGCTGAAAGCATTGCCTATTTTCCACTAGTCTCGATCAATCGCGGTTCATGGTGATTTTTCAACTCGTAGTTTGTATTTTATTAAGATCTAATAAAAAGTTGAAGTAAGAAAAAAAAAAAGAGATAGACAATTTTTTTTGTACTATTCAAAAGAGCACTAAATTTTCATTGGGACTGGTTATAGAGTTTGTAAAGGGGTTATATCAAGCGACCAATAATAATTACCCTAATTTAATACTTTCAGCAATCTCAAATATTAAATTGGAAATTTATTTTTAAATTACTTAGGGTAACTGTACCAATAGTTGACAGGTTAAGAAAAAACAAACTATATTATTGGCACTGTTTACCAAGTGACAATCCCTCTAGAAAACTGGGGATACAATATTCTATGGTTTTCATTGATTGTTTTTATAAAAAATAATTTCTTGTAATTTCTAAAATGAACCAATAGTTGACAAATCAAAATGCAAGGGTATGGAAAGTTTGACATTTATGATTTTAAAGTTGGCACATGCAAACTTTTTTTTTTTTTTTTTAATTTCCTTCTTCTTCTTCTTCTTGATCATCCCTCTTCTACCTCAGCGCAGTGTGAGGTGCCTTTCGATACAGCCTGATCCAATTTCCTATCATTTTTAATAGGTGATAAGGACTAAAATAAAATTTAATAATTTTTGTATTTATGAACTAGTAAATTCACAATGGAAATAAAAGAAAATTTCCAAACTTTATCATTTTATACTCAAATAGCTTAATTGAGACAAAAAAAATAAAAACATATTCGGTGTCACCTGTGGTGTTGTGGTTAGCATAGAAATCTACAATATGTATTAAAGGTCGCGAGTTCGCATCCCGAGGTGGCCCTAGGATTTTTTTTAATGGGAATATGGAGGTCCTGACCCTGTACGATGTCAAAGATCCCTATCCTAATTATCCCTGGCTAGGCAAAATTTAGGACTCTCACTGTAGCATCGTCTGATTAGCCTTAGTAGCATAAATGAGCGTTAAACAAACAACTCATCTAGAAAAATTTAATAACAATCCAATTACGAACAGATATAATATAAGGTGATAAAATAATAAATAAATAATAAAATGATAAGTTTGTTTGTCCACTATTTTCGACCCTCCCATGATGAACGTCAATACCAGTGCTCTTTCAGACAATTAAAGAAAAAAAATTGTTACCGACATAAAGAGAGTTACAGGCGTTACGCACTTTATGTTGGTAAATAAAGATTGGCCTAACTAAATTCATAACAATGAAAATCCTAACATCACTTGGTAAACAGAGCCAACAATATAGTTCTTTTCTTAACTGTCAACTATTGGTAGAATTACCCCAAGTAATTTAAAAATAAAATTTTAAATTTAATATTTGACATTGCAGAAACAATTGAATAAAAATCCTATTTTTAAACCATTGCCTTTTCCTAATATTAAGTTATGTGAATTTTTATGTATGAAATCAAAATGTAAAGCAGGCTAAATTATTTTTTTATTACAATATATATTTTTATACAATGCATACCGCATAATTGCCTTGTTATCCGTTCGGGACAGCGTAGGAGGAGGATCTGGGGGCTGTCACGGGAGGTGATGGATTGGTATCAGGTAAATAAGTGGCCTAAGCCTCAATTAAGTCAATATTGATTCATGGTCCGCAGCTTTTAATTACATGGCTGACCCACAACCGCTACAACCCCCTCCCATGAATCTCAAACAGGCATCGCTGTCATTTCGTTTTGATGTCTTTATCCCGCGGATCACTGCTATAACAGTCGCTATTTATAAGGGCCAATGCCACAGCCCTACCGGCCGGAAAATTTATCAACCCATTCCCCCATGAAATACTGTCCCTTTTCTAGAATTGTTAGGCCCTTTTTGAGGGAAAAGAATGGTGGTTCGAGAGTACACAAACACACGCAACTTAGCAAACACTGATTATTATTACATTCACCCACCTATACATGAAATATATAGTAAGGGAGACTATTGCGATAACCAAGTCCCGCGAAATGGTCTATGTGTGTATGTGTGTGTGTGAGTACTCTCCAGCTCAAAAACTATTGACCATACAAAGCTGAAATTGGATATCTAGTGTATTTATATGCCACCGATGTGACAGCGAAAATTTCATCAAAAATGGTCAAACGGAGGGGGTACTTTATTTAATAAATTTTGTCTCATTTTTAGGGTTTTTTTTATTTACTCAAAAAATGACTTAAATGTGTGAAAAAAATATGGTATAAGGTAATCTTTAATTAATTATATTTTAGTTTAGAAACTTTAGTACCCTAATAGATTTCTGAATGCAATATAAAGACGACCATTCTGTAAAATAAAAAAAAAATACTAAGAAATTTGAAAAAATGGATGTGTCAAATAGCAATATCCAGAACTAGACAATGGTTCAAAGATTTATGACAAGTGTAGGAAAGAAATTAGTTTGATAAAATAGGCTACAGTTTGTGAAGCTTATAGGTTTTTTCCATCCACAAGAAAAACACATTTTCAATTATTATTTTAAGCATGAACCCATTGCTGTTCCATCATAATTTGTATAAAACTTATTAATGACAACCTTTTCAAATTTGAAATTTTGAAAAACAAAGTTCCTCTTAACCCCTATTGAATTGCATATCATAATAAAGGCCTTAGATTCAGCTTTAATATGACATCAATTTCAACACTCTAACTTGACTAGAAGCTTTCAATTTTAATTTACAGATGAGGCAACAGTTCAAAATTACGCGTTTTTTAATGAGTTTACATAAGTACATTTTGAAAACTGTTTGAGATATTGAGCTGAAATTTAATATTTTTTTAGTCTACAAGAAGGAATTGGTCCTATGTACCAAATTTCTTTAAAATTTAAGATGGTGAGGGAAAAAAGTATGTTGATGTGAGATCTAATTGTTTGTTTACCATAATTTACGTATTGTTTTATCATAAAATAATTTAAAATAACATTGTTGTTACAATATATTTACTTTTCATTATTTAGCTCTGCTCTGTACTGGCGACCTGACTGACTAAAAGAAAGAAAATAAAGGGAAAAAAAACCTATAAGAAGTTGACATTGATGATGAGATTATGGAGAGTGGAGGGGATAGAGGAGCTAAGCGATAGCGGATGGCGATTGGCATTATTGGCCCCAACTGATGAGGGGGACTTAAACGGATTAAGCCCCGGGGTCCGGCTTGAATGAAGCATCGCTAAAGTTGTTATCCCCGTCGGAAAGGTCCCGGTCGGCCTGCCCCACCGAAATGGGATGGGGCTTTTATTAAGTCTTTGGTCTGCGGGTCGCTGGTCTAGGGGAGAATATTACACTGGTCCTGCATGACTACAAGGTCTATATTAAAACCCAAGGGGTCTTTGTGATCTGTGTCTATACGTATACAGTATAAATAAGCAAGCAGTCTTTATATAATTATTTATTTATATAATTTTATTTTTTCCTTATTTAAGGGCAAGTCGAAAAATTAGATCGTTTCTTAAAAAAAAAAAAAAACTGAAATAAATACTTTGAGAATCTTCTCACTGCTTAGGGTAATAACACCAGTGACGGACATAGCTAAGAAAATTTTCGCCTTTTTTGCTGCCTAACGCCATTGTAGTTATCAGCGTCTCCCTTAGATGTTCCATGCTTTAAAATTTACAAAATATTCAGTTTTGCAACTTTAATCTCTATTTTACAAAAACTACTATGTTGCACTTGTAACGGACACCCCAATATATCTATGCATTAGTGATGAACAGGGGGTTGATACCAGTTATGGATATACCTCAGAAAAGTTTAAAATCTTTATTATACTATAAAACAATTAACAATACTTTTTATTTTTTTTTTTAAAGCGTATAAGATAGGAAAAACATTAGGAGGCCGCTAAAGACACTGATTTTGAGGAACAATAGAGTAAACTATACAGTTATCGACACCCTTAAGACTAAATATCAATGGTAACATTAAAAAAAATACTGCTTATGAAGGGATCTAATTGAAACTTCCTATAACTCCTCTTTATCTATCCTTATAAAGACTCAAGAGGTTTTTTTGGGTCAAAAGTTCAATAGTTTTACAGTATGGCAATATGTATTGTTAAAAGTGCCAAATCTAGTTATTGGCACCCTGTGGATTTAATTGCGAAATCTTCCCTATGGTTAGTTTGTTAAAGTCTTACTTCATATATGACTTAGAGGGCCCTTCAAACATTAGACTCATGTATATCTTGTAATAAAATTAGGACTTGATTACATATTTCTTTAAGTTAAAGTTGGGGTGCCAATAACTGTATGGGTTACCCTACTAAGAAACATTATTAAACCAGCTTTAGTTTCTTTCATTCATACAGTTGTCAACAGTAATCATTGTTCCACAGCCCTGAAAAACCATGAATCTGTAAACACATAAGGAGGCTTATTGTTTGTATTTAAGCCCAAGTTGTCCATAACTGGCGCGCTTACCCTATTTAACATAAAAGAAAAACTCTGGTGTCACCTGTAGTGTGGTGGTTAGCATAACCAAAACTACACAGGTCGTGGGTTCTTATCCCGCCAAGTAGCCCTAGGATTTTGTAATGCCGTTCTTCGGATTAGTTGGAAAATGAGGTCCCGAAACTGTAGGATGTCGGCTACTCGTTAATATACCTACCCTTGTTATATCTGGATAGGAAAAAATTATGACTCCCACGGTAGCATCGTCCGATTGCCGAGCTAAAGCAGCATGATCTTACAAACAAGCAAACACAAACTTACTTTACTTGTAGAATCTGGAATCTTACGTTTCTTCTGTTCATTCCTACTAGGTTGTTACAAAAGTCCTTGTTCACAAAATTAATTTTATTCAAATGTGAGTACAAAATTTACAAATCAAATTTATTCTTCAAAATACAGGCCATCATTTTCAACTACTTTAACCCATCTTTCAGCCAAAAGTTGTATTTGATGTTGATACCACTCTGCAGTTTTCGAGGCAAAGAACTCCACTCATCCAGATTTGACATCATCGAAGTTTTCGAAGCGCCGACCTTTCAAAAAATGCGCCATTGACCTGAAAAGTCCAGTCAGACGGTGCGACGTCTGGGCTGTAAGGAGGGTGGGGCAAGACGCTAATCCGGTTCATTTCTGAAAATTTTTCTTTAACTAATCGTGAGCGATGAGCAGGGGCGTTGTCTTGCTGAAATAACGCTTGCTTCCTATTAATCAAAGCGGGGTATTTCACTTTTAAAACTTCATATACCCTATCGAGCTGTTCACAGTATAGCTCAGCGTTGATAGCCCTGCCCTCTGGAACCAGCTCGAAGTGATCTAGGACGACCTGATCTAGGTTCATCTTCAAGGCTTGTATTCCCAGAATTAAACCGCCTGAACCAAAATGCGGCCGTGTTTCGATGCACCACACTTTCCCCTTCCACTGCACAAATTTCCTCGGCTGAGGCCTTTGCACTAAAACATTTTTTCCAATAATGCCTAAGAAGGCCGCGGATGACAAATTTTTCTTCCGACATTTCTAGTGAAATTTAATAAACTGAATAAAAGGCAGGGACAGTTGGCGTACATAGATAATTAGAGGATTAGTTAATGTAAACATTGACATAAGAATTTTATTCGTCAGAGATTAAATAAGGATTAAATTAGAGACCTCAATGTAAACAACTTGATATGCACAAGGACTGTTGTAACAACCTAGTATTTAGAATGGTGTCTAATCGAACAAAATTACATTTTAATGACATCCACATTATTGATGACGATTAAATTGTAATGAATGAAAGCCCATTGAGATGGAAAAACGGGAAAAGCCCAATATTGCTTACCCGATGACTAAATTTTCTTATCTGAAAGTTAGGCGCCTTCAGGTCCGAAACTTCCACCTTTTACCAGAAAATATTTAAATTCAACTTAAATTTGATCTTTAACAATGAATTATTAATATCATTAAAAAAAAAAAAAAAAGAGAACAATGTATTGAAAAGATTCTCTTCATATTATACACTTGAATGAATATTTCTGCTAATTTCTCCATCGATTTTTATAATCTTTATGTATATAAAAATCTCGTGTCCCGATGTTTGTCGGAGGTAAAAAAAGAAACTGCTCAACCGATCTTTAAAAAAAATGGCTCATTGTGAGTACTTTTGTCCAACTTAAAAGATAGGATAGTTTTTATCTCGATTATTGGTCTCAATATTTCTTTTTTTGCGAATTAAATGCTTATAATACTACAATTGAGTGTGATTATTTGTAAGTTAAATAAATTTACAACAGTTGGCGGTGTCAGGTGATTTATTGATACAACACTTTATTTTATTTCTTAGGGAGGGTAAGCAAAATATATTTTTTCCGGCTAGGGCAAGGAAAATCCGAGAGTTTCCCTAGGCAGCTGCAAAAGCACTTGATGGGCTTTATGAAGTTTTTGAAACCTACTCACTACGCTCGCTCTAAAGTGATAAATAAACTCTCAAAGAGCTCCTTTTAAGTTGAGATCATGGCAATGCTTGAAAGCGCTATATGGGCTAAGATCAGAAGAAACATAGCGAAAGTACTGTACCAAACATACTACCCAGTAAATATAAAACTCAATATCTCGTTGAGAAATTCCATTAACTTATTTCAGCACGGTCGCCGTGGGTAGGCCACCCTTAGATTAGGGAGTAAAGCTAATGTATCGGGGGTTATCTGTGGTGTAATGGTTAGTATAGCAGCCGACAATACTAAAGGTCGCGGATTCGCGTCCCGCGGTGGCCCCAGAATTTTTTAATGGGAATAAATAATCCTTGGCTATGCCGTCCTTCGGATAGGACATAAAATTAAGGTACAATGACAGGTACTCGTTAAAGATCCCTTTTCTAATTATACCTGGATAAGCAAAATTTAGGACTCTAGCATCGTCCGATTAGCTTTTGTGGCATAAAAGTGACGTTAAACAAACAGCTAGTTTGCTTAAAAAAACATACTTGATTTTTTGCATGACAATCACTTCCCATATTCACTACCCATATAATATGGGTAAGGAAATACTCCTAGGAGAGCAGTTGTCAATACCATTATTATGATAATTTTCCGTCGTTTAGCGAAATAAACGATGTAAGCAATTTATGTGGAGAAGATTCAGTTAATTTGCGGAATTACAGCTACATTCACAGAAATTATTTCCACTAGCAGTTCATTATTTCCATCAGGAACAATACCGCTGCATTTCAATTAAAACTGGTTCGTGGTGCATTTCTAAGCATATTCTGTATTTAAATAGATTTTTTTATACAAAAATGTCACTTAAAACTATTGTATCATTTTCTCCTTACAATGAAACAGATGAAAAAAACAACAACATATATATACATATATATATACATAATTAACAAAAACCTCGGTTTTTCGTTCTTTTGCTTTAGGATAGCCACTAAATTTTTCATGAAAGAGGAATGCTTGACGTTTCGCTCTCAATTTCGCACCAAACTGTAAGAAATTGAAAAAAGCCGACAGCTTATTGCACAATGAAAAACACGTGCGGAACGATGAAACACTCCGAACGTCCTTGTTTCAAGGAACCCCATACGAGCCATTTTGAAGTCTTTAACTTCCTACGATGAACGTGAAGAGGTCGGAAAGCCAAATTCAGGCAAAATTTTAAGAGATCCATGCATTATTAAAAAGTTGTAAGAGCAGATTGAATAAAATATTCAATGTTTAATAATAATGTTTTTTGTTTTGTTTTGTTTTTCAATATTATGGATCAGTGTTTTCTCTTTTGTGTTTACTTATACCTTAATTCTTAATATTTTTGCTTTTCTTTTAAACTAACTAGACAAATGGCTCTGGATTTGACCATGCTCTGTTATTCTTAGGGGAATAGATGTCCCAGAATAAAAATTATTATCTTTCTTTAAAAAAAATAAAAAAACTCATACCTAGAGACGAAAATCCGTTCGACGAAAAATTTTAGTTTTGCCACCCGAAGCACATATCAGCACGTGGAGTCTGTCATATTTTATTTGTCAAAAGGGGGACAATATGCTGTCTTTGTTTGGAGTCACCCTTACCGCTCGCTGTCTGAATTTGGCTGCACTAGACCTTTTGGTTCGCCCAGTGCACAGGGTGTTTCATTATGCCCCACCCTCCCCTATATACACTCGCTAATACTTCACTAAAGATTTTCTAAAATGGACATTTACATCAAAGGAATGTAGTTTCATAGGAATGGTTAAGTATGACGTCAGATCGGGTGAGATTATAAAATTGAACTTAATGTACTTAAAAAAAAAAAAAAAACTACGAAGGACAATTAAGTTAATAGGGAACGTAGGAAAAAAGAAAGAGGGAAGATGAAGGGAGGAACAGAAGCAATAGTATTTCTCTTTTCTCTTTATTCGAAGATAAATAAAGAAAGAAAATGGGGAAAAGAATTATTAGGTTATGCTCTATCATTTTTTTATTTCTCTATATTACTTCTTTATTTATTTTATATTGTTTTATGTACTTAAAAAGTTTGTTAGAAAATTTATATTTGTTTGTCTATTGAAGCAAGAAATAAAAAATAAATTATCATATAATATATTATTTCTCAAAGCGTTTTTTTTTTTGTCGGAAAGCCAAAACTTCCTTAATACTTCATCAAATTTCATGAATGAGGCATAATTTTCACGCCTCATGAAGGTGTCATTTTTTTTCAGATTGTCAAGACGAACATTTTTGGTTTTATACACTTTTCCGATTTTCACCGTCATTTGCAAGTTACAAGCAAAAACAGGCGATTTCAGTGAATAGAATCAGCCCACTCGCTTTCTGCGATACCGATATGTTTATTTCAGTATTCCGTCTATATACGATTAAATATATGGTATTTAATTTAATTAAGTAGAATTTAAGTAGATTAGGGTGCGAATGCTTCGCAGGGGTCAGCTAGTATTATTTAAATTAAATTATAAATATGTAAATTATCTATTATTCATGCAAACATTTTTTATTGATAACCGTAACCAACCAGACCCTAGTAATTGTTATAAAACAAGATACAGTGTTTTATCTATCTATCTCTCTATCTATCTATCTAACTCTCTCTCTCTCTCTCTCTCTCTCTCTCTCTCTCTCTCTCTCTCTCTCTCTCTCTCTCTCTCTCTCTCTCTCTCTCTCTCTCTCTCTCTCTCTCTTCTCTCTCTCTCTCTCTCTCTATATATATATATATATATATATATATATATATACATATATATTATTATTATTTTTATTTTTTAAGTATTACTCCAAAGCTGTGTGAGAGTTAGGTAGGAGCTGCATAGAAGGCGGCCTGCTCAGTATTCAACCTTGGCGTGCTCCCCAGCACGGTTAGTCGATAGAGCTTTCCTCCGCACGACTGCTTGTATTTAGCAGTTGCTAATTGCAGCCATCCACCAAGTGCCAACTGCTCAATCAATTCATAGCCATTTCTTATAATTTGTTTGCAATTCAATGTAAATGAAATACGAATTAAAAAAAAAACGAAAATATCCAGCCCTTTTTATAATTTAACACTTTCATTCAACTTTGTCAAGGTTTATGTATAATTTTTTTTCCTATACGTATAAGTGAAAAACTACAGCATTTCGAATAAAACAAGTAAAAAAAAATTCAGCAGTGATAAAATATTCATCTAGAAGTATCTCTAGAAATATGCTCTAGCCGATTCTATAACTCTCATTCCATTAAACGAAATTAATCATTCATTATATTTTCTGGTATTAAAACTTTTTGTACAAATATATTAATTTCATCACTACTTTCATAAAAGTAATAGTAGACGGATTCTTATCTATATATTCTAACTTTTATTCATTATTAATCATAATTATCTTTCGCAAAATTCTATCTTCTTTTATAAATAAAATAAAACATTAATTGATTGAAATTTATTATCAATGCCTTTTATAGTTTAATAATTTTTAAATTATATCCGCGAGCCAACAAGCGTTTTTTTTTGTTTTTTTTTCAAAACAACTATTTCTTCTGGATATAAAATGTTACACAAAAATTTCGGGGACACCTGAGGTTCCGCGTCTAACGCTGCTATTACGTCCCTCGTATAGGACGTAAAATGGAGATCCCGAGCATGTAGGATGTCAGGTACTCGTTAAAGATCCCTATCCTAATTATACCTAAACATTTAGGACTCCCGCTGTAGCATCGAACGATTAGCCTTAGTGGCATAAAGGGACGTTTAACAAAGAAATAGAAAAATTTAATAACAATCCAATTACAAACAGATATAATATAAGACGATAAAAAAATAAATAAATAATAAAATGATAAGTTTATTTGTTAGATGCATCCTTCAACTTGGTCACCTGAAAATTGTTATTTTTGTTTAAAACGCATAAGGCCTAACACGTTTGATATACTGACGGTGTAACAAATAAACTGATTATGCAAAATAAGGTTTGACCCTTAATCAGGCGGACAGGGGAATACCCTTTATTATCATCACCATCGAACATACTTTATTCGTACTTGCCAATATATCTTTCATAACTAAGAAAATGAACCAATTTTAAATCTTGGAGTCTTTGGAGAAAGCTTCCGGAAATATTATCGGCTTTCGGAATCACTGGAAATACAATGTTTCGGACATTGTAAGAGACATGCTGTTCCAAAAAATATACTCCGTTATTGTGAAAAGCTTTTTCACTTTTCGGATTTTTTTTTTTTTTTTATGGAGCTCTTTTACATCGGGGAAACACAGTTCAGTGCAGACAGAGGTTCGCTTCGTGCCTAATGTGAGATGTAAAAATATCAAACATATCAGAGCTAAGAGCTGTACGAGCCACCTGCGAATGTTTCTCATTAGCAATTCCTGGGCGCATCTCACTCTACAACAGAATATGCCCCCCTTTTCGCTCCCTCCCATTCGCCCCCCTCGAAAAGAACATCGTTTTTCTCCCCGTTCCATGCAAAATAGAGCAGTTTAGTCGTTACCCAACTCACAGTTCATCATACGATTTCGTGTTTGCCCATCATTCCCAACACTCATATTTTTTTTTGTTTTTTGTTTTAACAACATTATTTCTGAGGGTCACCTATGGTGTAGTGGTTGGGATATAAACATACTATACTAAAGGTCGCGGGTTCGCGTCCCGAGGTGGCCCTAGAATAATGGGAGTAAAAAATCCTTGTCTATGCCATCCCTCGGATAGGACATAAAATGGATGTCCCGAGCTTGTACGATGTCAGGTACTCGTTAAAGATCCCTATCCTAATTATACATGGATAGGCAAAATTTAGGACTCCCACATCGTCCGATTAGCCTTAGTGGCATAAAGTGAGGTTAAAATTAAACAAACAAAGAAAAACATTATTTTTTTAAATAAATATTTTAAGTTTCACATATGTGTCGTTCTTAAATTACGGACAAAATACAGCACTTTAGTCGTAACCAAACTGACAGTTCATTAGACGATTATGTGTTTGCACACCATCCCTAACACTCATACATTTTTATATTTATTTTAAAAATAAATCTTTTAATTTGCACATATGTGCCATTCTTAAATTACGGGCTAGTTCCAGCTGGTTAATCTCAAATAGTTATTTTTTTCTTTGTTTCCTACTTTTTTTTTTTTTATATGATTCTTAATTTATTTCCCTTGTTTTTTATTTCGGGTGATAAACTTTCAACTTATTTTCTTTAAAACCTCTTTTCTTTATTTATTTTATCATGCGCGACGTTTAGGAATTCTTGTCGATTATCTAAATTTCAACATCGAACCCTGTATAAAATTTTCTTTCCTCTCATTTTTGATATAGTTTGTCCAAAAAGATCATATACCACCTTTCTATCATTTACTGGCTTCCTGTGGACTAAGAATTCATATAAATGAAAAAATGAGAAGATAGAACATTTTATATAGTGTTCGATTTAGAAATACTAGATGCTTAATAATGGACAGTAAGTCAGGTACGTCGCACATAATCAAATAAATAAAAAAAAAAGGTTTTAAAGAAAATAAGTTGGAAGTTAAACAACTATTTTTTATTTTTATTTTTTGTATGATAGGGCTTTCATATACCAACATTCAAAGATCCGTGATGATGACCTAAAATTTGGGTCAAAGGTTAGCTTATTTAAATAAAATATGCAATTCTCACATAATAGTGCTATTTATTTTGACTGAACCCCCAATCAATTCCTCTTCATATAAGATTTTTTTTTTTTGTTAGAACTCCTTAATGTCCTTGAGGTGCGTAAAATTACTAACCCAAAAGGTTAATTATTTTTAAATTTACTAATCAATATATATTATAAAGCAAAGTGTACAATGTGCGTGCCGAAAAGGCTCAAAAATGACTCCACGTGGGATTAAGGAAGTTATGTCAGCGTGTTGCTATATAACCCCTAACGGAGAAGAAGGTTTCTGTTTTTCTCTTAAGTGTGTAAAATTGAAGTGAAAAGGGCTGAAATTTTAAGCCTCTCGCACCATGTAATTAGCCTACCAGAGAATGACATACGAGTTTATGAATGAAAAATTTAGTTCGAGCTCCAGGCTATCAGGAAGCGCTAGGGTGCGTTTCACTCGATATTTATTGTTCATTCATTCCGTTCAATTTGTAAAGGTTATGTATTTGTTCAGCTGTTCTTTTTAAATTACTAAAAAATCAAGCGAAAATAATTAGTTTCAACTTTTCTTTCAAAATAAAATAATGATTTTACATATCAATTAGAAAACCGACTGGATACCTTACAAAATTAATTTTCTCATAAAAAGGGTAATTGATTAACACATTATATTTAATCAATATATAATATATACCTACTTAAGTAAATTTAATGCAATATGAGTGAACATTTTTGAGTAGTACAGTGAGCGAATAAAAACAGACATAAAACAAAAAAGGAGAGCTGAATTGACTGATTATAAATCGAAAATAAAATGTGTGAAGTGTTCTTATTGTATGTAATTATGAAAAATGGGTTTATTACTATGTATGATGAGCATTCCAGTTGACAAAGTGACTAACTCCAATTACAGCATTTTTTCAATAAGATTTTATCACTCCTCATAGTTCAGGATAAAAAGAAATATGATGAAAAAATTGTGCCCTCATGATATTTTGGTTTTCACTTTGTAATAGTAGGTGCAGTTTCCGGCCAAATTACGGGGGGGGGGGATATCTTAAGGGAAATTGAACTGGAAGAAATGTCCTTAAAAAAAAGTTTCTATGAATCTTCGGTAGTTTCTAAACTTCTGGATCTAATAGAACCATAACAGTAGTCGGCGCTTAAGTTGTAATCGAAATATAGTTTTTTAACTAATAGATTTTTCAACCATAATCTAATAACTTATTATCTGCTGACTGCTTGGAATGGGCTTATAGAATTCAGAATCACAGAAGCCATCAAAAACGATGCATGACTCGACAAAGTTGCAGCAAAATTAATTGTTCATTCACCATTTTCAACCCTCTTTAAAGTATATAGGGTTCCTTATTTGGGCGGACTCTGCAGATATCGAATCTTAATATTGATACTATGTTAAAAGTTTCAAGAAAGTTCTAATTTTGTTCTATATTTCCTTTAATTTTAAAGTTTTTCTGTTATTAAAACTACCACACAACGACCGGAGCGAAGCCGGGCACCCTAGCTAGTCATATATATTGTAACACTTATGTGGGTAACAAATATTTATTTAACTGAAATATACAGTTATCGCAATGCCAACGAATTATTACAACTTAAACAATTCAGCAGGTTACAAAAATGATAACTTTATCACACAAAATAATATGACTTGAGCAACACAGTCAAGACACAGACTTCGACTAACTCATTCAGGCTCTGCCCCTTATATATATCGTAAATAGTGGGGCCTGGAATCTTCTAGAACAATGTCGGCAATTCTCCGTCATTCCGGAATGATCTAGACAAAAACAGTTCGTTCCAACCGGTTATTTTGTTCCAACATGCGGTCCGGGAGGTTACGCCATATGTTTTTTTTTTATTTGCTTATCGATTTAACGTTACAATATTTAATATAAAATCAATTTGTTTTCTTGTTATGATAACTTGAAAATTGTTATTTTAAGTAATTTTTATAAGAGAAAAGATTGGCCTTGGCCGGGATTTAAACCCAGGAATACGGAAATCCGGGTTCAAATCCTGTCCAAAACCAATCTTTTCTCTTCTTTTAAAAATATTTATGTAACTTAATATACATTAACATAAAAATATAAAAACAATTTTTATTATTATTATAATTTCTATCCTCGGAATGAAATGGATTTAGAAAAAAAACTGTTGAAGTCTGAATATGCAATATTGATAAATATATAAATTAAGTTCTTAGTTAAAGGAGCTGGATTCTGGTTAGACAAGTCCCTTATGCGAGCCTGATACAATTTCCTTGCGGTCGGGTCCCCTTTCCCAGACTATATATGAGCCCATCAAGGAGCTACCGTCTTGTTTAATGTGTATATACAAACTTTGTATTATGAAACTATTTATTATATAATAGAAATAGAATATATTCAATATAAAATTTTATTTTTTATATTGAAGACTAGGAGGGCGGTCAACCCCCGATTTAATTTATCACATTACACAGTAATAAACTTATAATCTACTGTGTCTGTACGTCATTGGATGTTAATAATTTTTTTTTTTCAGTTTTTATAAGTACCGGATTGTGAACTTAGAAAAAAATATGGTTAACCTACCCCTAACAATTTTGCATTACCACACTTTAAGTAATAGAAACCAAGAGAAAAAAATCACTTCAAGGTTAGAACAAATTTGTTTATCTTAAAGATGTCTGAGACGCTGTGGAGGACGGTATAGCAAAGGATTTTCTAACCCCTTAAAAAAATCTACGGGCACCTGTAAGACGTCAACCAGCATTCTTCTGTGTAGCATTTTATTCACCGTGCTGCAATCATCTCTATTATATATACCGGATATAGTTCACCTAACGGCTTTGTGTAAACGTTCAAATTATCCGGTTTATTTGTCTATTCTAATATTCTACACAATATCTAATTTTCAAAAACCCTCAGCCCTTGCTCATCCCTCAATGTTAGCGGTCATGTTTCGCATCTATAAAGGACCGTAGGAAGAATATTAGTTTAGTAAATCCTAATTTTTAAGTTTCGGGACAGAAGGCTCGGGCAATTTCGCTACTGAGAAGTAGCAAGCATTTCTGGCTTTTAATCTAGCCTTAATTTCCTCGTAGATTTCGTTTGTTCTACATTAACATCAGCAAAATCGTCACCACCTCTATGGCTAACAATATTTTGTCTTATCCCTATTTATTTCCAGCCCAAGTTCTTGACCGGCTTTCATCGTAGTTCTTTAATTGAGTTTTATAGCTTTCGTGTCTTCAACAAGCAAAACCAAATCATCGGCATACCCGTGTACGGGTACATTCCCTCTCAAATTCCGACCCTTTCCGGTACGAGTCTCCTCCCTAATGGCATATTCCAGTGCTTATTTTTATACAATAACAAAAAAAAAATTTTCTCTTTAAACTTTTATTTGCACCTGTCTCAAATAATAAGCGGCAATCAACAAATGTGTTTAAAACTGCTGTGTGTTGGCATTTTAATGCATGAGGGAAGATAGTGTTCAGCAGCACGTCATCCCGGTCTTGTTTCAGGAGAGGAGGTCTCTCATCCAACTCCTTTTTAGTCGCCTCATAGCATGTTAGTCGTGGCCATGTCATTAATGAGTCTGTTGTTATGTCCGTGCAATTTGATGTGGAATCCAGAATAGAGGGTTCTTAATTGTTCGTTGATAGTTGGTAGTTGTGAGTCCGTATGTAGTGTTTTGTTACTAGCGTACAAAGGAGCGTTCGTTATTAGTCGTAAAATTTTGGATTGAAAGGTTTGTAAGTGTGTCTTTGCTGTACCACTGGATTACTGTTCCATAAACTTATGAGCCGTCCGTCCATATGGGTTTCAGTAAATATATGTAGGTATGGATGTACTAAGTTTCTGTCTGATTTTCATTTTTGATGATTTTGAAAGTAGTGAGTACAGCATTTTCAGTCGCTTGTTTAAAGTCTGTCTTTTCACTTTGACATGAAGGCCCCAAGTCATCCTTTTGTCAAATATTAGTCCAAGGTATTAGTCCGGGAGCTGAGAGCCAAAAAGATGCCTGATTTGAAGAATATTTTTGATCATATAGGCTGAAAGTACTCATTTCATAGACAACAAATGTGAACATCTGCCACCTCAGAACGGTTGCCATCAGATTTTATAGGCGAACAAAATCTATATTTTCAATTACTCGCTAATAACTCGAAAACGAATTATCGCAGAAGAAATCGTGTTCTCTTCCAAATAAAAGGAAAAATAAATTACGCTCATGTTCCCAAGACTGCAATTTCAAGATGGTTACTCCAAATAAAAAATGTTACCTATAATAGTTGTAGAATATAGAATTCTATGTAAAACGATCTCATTAATTTTAAAAGTAGCCCACTCCTGTGGAGACAAAGTAATTAAAACGTGAACGTATTTAGTGCTTTGTGGTCTTAAATCCGTGAAATGTTTTGGGATTTTTTTTCAGTTTCTCGCATATAATTCGGCGAATATAGATCACAAAGTATAAAGTATAAAGTAAGTCTTCTTACTATAAGAGGCTAAACTATTGCAAATAGAAGTAATATAATATAGAAAATAAACTCTATGCTTTATTTTACGTAAATAAATAGCTAAATCCCAAGAAATTTTTGAATTACAATTTCCCAACATGGTTTGTACTAACGATGAAATAATGGCCGAAATAAGGAAAAATGCTGAAGAGACATCTAGTTTGAAAGCCAGTGTTGATAAGATGTTAAATTTACTTGAGGCTATCTCAATCCAACAAAAAGATCTTAATAATAAAGTTAATCAGCTAGAAGCTAAAAATGAGAGCATGCAAGCCGAAATTAACCATTTAAAGAAAGAAATGCGAAAAAATAATTTATTAATATTTAATGTCCCGGCTGATGAAAATGAAAATGTTATTGCAAAAGTTAAAGAAATATGTGCTTCTGTTAGTGTTCCTTTACCTGAATACAGCATAAATGACTGTTTTAGAATAGGAAAAAATCAAGAAAAACGGCCAATATTGTTAAAGCTTAATAGTTCTATACTGAAAAAAGAAATATATGAAAAAAGAGATGCCTTCCTAAAACATAACTTTAGAATAAGTCATGACCGATCTCCTGAAGAACGGAAAGAAGCCCGAAGAATTCATGAATGCATTTCGGCTTTGAAATTAATAGATGCATCCGTAACATATAGAAATTATTTTTTTAAAATTCGAGGATCTTTTTATAGATTGGATGAAGCTGAAGAGATGGCAGGAATAAGACAAGTAAATGTACAGGAAGAAAAAGCAATTACTGATGACCAAGTCAAGAAAAAAAGAAAGATAAATGAAGTAAAACAACAACTGGAACAGTTTCGATTTCGATCCAGAAGTAGCTCTACATCCGTTACCGAGAAATAAGTTAAAAAATTCTTGCCACTCTGAATTCAGCCTCCAGAAGTTTCATGGACATCATGTTAGGAATAATATAAACAGTGACATAAGCGCTTTATATTGGAATTTAGGAGGATGGAATATGTTATTTAAAATCGATTCCGAAGTGATTGACATTTTAAAACAAAGTGTTGTTTTGTGTTTTTCCGAAACTCACCTGCTCAAAGAACCAACGACCACCCCCCATTGGTTTGATGATTATAGCACTTTTTATGAAAATGGAATTAAATATAAGGACAAAGGCCGTGCAAGCGGTGGTCTGGTTACTCTTGTTAAGAAATCATTTTGTACAAAGGTAACTAATATTTATTCAAATGAATATTGTTTAATTTTACTAATTAATACAAATTCAATTCAAATTGTTGTTGGAAATATATATCTGAAACCAAGTCTTAGTACTGATCAATGTATAGAAATTCTAGAAAATATTTTCATGTATATAGTAGATTTAGTGAATTATGATTCAAAAATAATCCTTGGTGGTGACTGGAATGCTAGAATTTCAAATTTAAATCAATTAGACGACCAATTTTTTTCAGTAACAACATTAACCGGAAATAGAATATCTTTAGATACTGTTTGTAATGGACGAGGGTTAAATTTGGTGAATACTATGGAAAATCATGGTATGATAGTTCTAAATGGTAGATCTCGCAGTGATAATCCGGGTCAATTCACAGATATCACCTATAATGGCGCTAGTGTGGTAGATATGGTATGGGCTTCTTTCGGTTTAATTGGCGAAGTATTGGATTTTAAAAAAATCCAAATTCCAGAATTTTCTAATCACCTTCCGATTGCTATAATCCTTTCACATACTTCAGTAGAACACAATAATAAACTAAAGAATACTTACAGAAATAGAAATCGCTTAAACATTAATAAAACAAGCATAATTGGCTATCTTCATGCATTAACACAAAATACGAATATTTATTATAACTCTACAGACCCAAACGAGCTAAATGACAATTTAGTTAATGTACTGACAAATGCCTCCCTGGAATCCATGTTAGTTGAAGAAAAGAAAACTGTAGTTAACAGCACGTTCGCTGTAAACAACAAAGCATGGTTTTCTAAAGAATGTAAAGAAGCAAAAAGATTAGTGAAACAAAAATATAGATTGCTCCGGAAAAACTTTTCAGATGAAAAATTGGCCACTTTTACAGAAACTAAAAAGCAATATAAAACAATTACAAGAAATTCTAAGAAAAATTATTTTAAAGAAATAACCAGTGCCTTGAGTAATATAAAAGATGCGAAACTATTTTG
The DNA here is from genome assembly GCA_911387785.2 of Aelia acuminata. Classification (NCBI taxonomy): domain Eukaryota; kingdom Metazoa; phylum Arthropoda; class Insecta; order Hemiptera; family Pentatomidae; genus Aelia; species Aelia acuminata. The sequence continues at coordinate 23,144,087 of OU426984.1, read as the reverse complement.
GAGAACAGTGTGGCAATTTAGAAAGAGACCCAGAATAAACAACATTCCGGAAGAGCTTATGGAATCGTATTATTTAAATTTTTATAAGCCATGCGTAATTAACTCTGAAATATTTGATAATACTGATCCTATTCTCGACAAAGACATTACGCTGACCGAACTCCAGGAGGTCATAAATAACAGTAAGAAAGGTAAAGCTCCGGGAACAGATGGGTTTTATAATGAGCAATATAAAATGTTAACACCAGAATGGGAGCATTATTTACTTAATCTGTTCAACCGCGTTTTTAATGAGGGAAATATCCCAGATAAATGGGCTGAGGTAAATATGTTCCATTTGTACAAAGGAGGTGACCAAGAAAATCCAGAAAATTACAGGGGAATTTCTTTAATGAACACTATAACTAAACTGTTCACTTCAATCATTTCTAAGAGAATCATGCTTTGGGCCGAAACTAACGACATCCTACCAGAAGAACAGAATGGGTTTAGGGCTGGAAGAGGATGTGTGGACGGTATATTTGTCCTCAGCTCGATTATAAATATGAACCTACGTCTAAGAAGAAGTTCAGTGTTTGCCCTCTTCGTAGACTTTAAAAAGGCTTTTGACATGATTGACCAGGTAAAACTATGGGCTAAACTACATAACCTTGGTCTCAATGCTAAAATAATAAACGTCATTAAAAGTTTGTATGACAAAGCGATTTTAATTTTACCTAATTTGAATATTAAAATAACTAAGGGTGTACTTCAAGGAGATTCACTTAGCCCCTTACTATTCGCAATTTATTTGGCGGATATTTTAAGATTCTTGGACCAAAGGGATGTTCAGGGTTTGAATATATTGGGATTTAATAGAGATGTAATAGGACTTTTATACGCAGATGATTTGGTCCTGCTTGGAAGGTCACAGTTGGAAATCAATAAAATGATAAACAGCCTTTCGGTTTATTGCTCATTAAACTCTTTGGAGATAAATGTTAACAAAACGAAGATAGTCCATTTCACTCGAGGAGGACGGCGCAAACAGTTGAATGAATTTGTATACCAAAACTGCAAAATTGAGGTCAAAAAGACCTACAGCTATTTAGGAGTTCCCTTTTCGTCATCATCAACCTTCTTATGTGCAGCCGAAGAATTCATCCGGAAAGCGAAACTAGCGTCAACACAAGTCAGGGACATATTAATACAAAGCAAAAATAATCAAATTAAGACAGCATTAAAATTATATGAATCTTTAGTAGAATCTGTCCTACTTTATTCATCGGAAATATGGGCGCCAGTTTATATTGCTAAATTAGAAACAGTCAGTACCGGTTTTTTCAAATCAATTTATCAATGGCCAGCTAATACTCCACACCATTTTATTCGCCTTGAACTTGGTCTGCAACGACTGGAGAATAGAATATTAAAAAGAATGTTGAATTGGTGGACAAAAATGAAAGAAATGCCAGAAACCCGTTTGCCAAAAATATGCCTTCAAGGTTTGATGCATCTTCACAAAATTCATTACAACAAAAGACAACATAACTGGTATACACAACTTTTTGAAAAACTCTCAACAATAAATTCTACCGACATATTATCAATAACCAACTCAGAAACATTAGCAAAAGAGATGGAAAACATAATTATAAAAATTAACAACAATAACATTTCTGTAGACATTCAATCAGTTCTGAATTCCAGTTTCAACCCACAATTTCGAAACATGAGTGATTTAGGGAGAGGGGAGATGTACCTGACATACAATGTTTCAATATGGAAAAAGCGTATAATAAGCCAACTGAGGCTTGGCTGTCCACAGCATTTATCTTTAATATTTAAAGGCCGCAGGTACACCTTCTCTATTAATAATATTTGTTTGCAGTGTAACAGTTTACAGCCGGAAAACTTAAAACATATATATGTAATTACATTGATGAAAGTTTGGATGATTTTGAGAATTTAAATGGTTTGTTAATTATAAAGGACGTAGTCCATTTGAATAAACTCTATTATTATGTTACCTCATGCCTGTTGATAAGAAAATTTATAGATGAGTTAACGCATTAGAATTATGTTAGATTTAGTCTTTTTGTATTTTATGTAGAATTTGTTAGTAATTAGTTATTTATTCACATTATTATGATTTTTAGCGTAATTATTTTTTTTTTTTTAAATTGAGTTGATTGATAATTTATGTAAATTGTTGTTATGAAAAGTAAATTGTTATTATCTTATGTATGAACGATGTTAAATGCCTTATATTTAGTTGTTTATTTGTTTAAGAGTATTAAGGGAATTAATGATGGTAATAACATAGCTGCAAATATATACCTAATGATTTTATCGTCTCGGAGATTTTACTTAAAGTTCTTAAAATAGTTTCATAAAATTTATATTGGCATTATTAAACAATTTGTTTTGGTTAAAATTATAATATTCATAATTTGATCATATTATTGTTTGCATGTGCATATCCATATTATTATGAACATAATATGTTCATGTAGATACTGTTCATGAAGAACTGTACTCATTAAATAAAAAAGTTATTGGCTAAACTGTAATATAACAAACATAATTGTGAGGTCAAAAGACCAACTTCTATTTGTATAGGGAACTACCCTAAAAACAAATAAACTATATTATTATTATTATTATTATTATTATTGCAAATAGAATGAAATTTAAATCGGTTAAGTGGTTTAGCCCTATTCGTAAATCAAAAATCTGAAATGTTAACGATTTTGTGGAAACCGTGTTCCAACGCCTCTAACTCACTAATACTATACTACTAACACGAACACACTGTATACTAACACACCTACTTTAAATGAAAAATGTTTTAGATAAAAGTTGCTGAGCATCAAATTTAGCATGAAACAAGCTCCTTACACACAACATTAGCTAAACCCTGCGAGGAAATACAAATGAAAACGTGAAACAATTCGGAGTGGTTACTTCCTTCGAAGACTTCGGTTTTTGAAGTATTAACCATTTTGATCTCATTAAACAACCATCTTCCGTGTGTTAAAATAAAATATATATTTTGCCAAGCACCTACTTTTTGTCTAAGTAGTTATTTTTATGGATATTTTATCAAATCCCCTGATACTTCAAAAACCGAAGTCTTCCCAGGAAGTAACTACTCCGAATTCTTTCACGTTTACATTTGAATTTGATGCTCTGCAACTTTTATCGAAACATTTTTCATTTAAACTGGGTGTTTTTGAGTTAGAGGCGTTAGAACACGGTTTCCACAAAAATCGTACACATTACAGATTTTTGATGTACCGAACACGGCTAAACCACTTAACCGATTTAAACTTCAGATACATCATTCTATTTGCAATAGTTTAGCCTCTTATAGTAAGAAGACAGCAATACTTTGTGGTCTGTATTCGCCGAATTATAGGCGAGAAACTGAAAAATAATCCCAAAAAATTCACGGATTTTAGACCATAAGGCGCTAAGCACGTTCACGTTTTAATTACTTTGTCTCCACGGGAGTGGGCTACTTTTAAAATTAATGAGATCGTTTCACACAGAATTCTATATTCTACAACTATTATAGGTAACATTTTTTATTTGGAGTAACCATCTTGAAATCGCAGGTTTTGGAACATGAGCGTAATTCATTTTTCCGCTACCGTGGCTAAATTAACAATCGGTTTTGGCGAAACGGTTTAACCGATTTTAACTTTGAATAACTCATTAGAAGCAAAATTTTATGTCCTTTCATTTGGAAGAGAACACAATTTCTTCTGCGATAAATCGTTTTCGAGTTATTAGCGAACAATTGAAAAATGTTCGAAAATATCGATTTTGTTCGCATATAAAATTTTATGGCAACCGATCTGAGTAGGCAGACTTAGTCTATGAAATCAGTACTTTCAGCCTATATGATCAAATTTTTTCTTCAAATCAGGCACCTTTTTGGCCTCCAGCTCCCAGACTATATCGTACTTTGTCTGTTTGAGGAATTTGTTGGTCGCCGATATTAACGGGTGGACATGTATCTCGTCGTATTGTTAATGTTATGTGTAGTGATTTGTCATGGTTCAATATTGATTGATTCAATATTGATTGATTGATTCAATTGATTTTGTAAATTTAATGAAGTCAGTCTAGGGTCATGGTGTTTTGTTAAAATTGTTGTATCGTCGGCGTAGGTTGCAGTTGATGTTTCGGGGAGTGTATGAATGTCATGTGTGTATATAATGTATAGTAAGGGAGCGAGTATTGACCCCTGCGGTACTCCTGCTAAGATTGGTCGGACTGAATTGAATTTATAACAAATATAAATTCAATTTCGAAAATTTCACAAAATTTGTAGGTAAAGTATCTTGAGAAACGTTTGATGTCTAGGGTTAAATCAGTGTATGTTTAATACTCCGTACTAAGCAGAGTTACCGAAGTAGGAAATTTTTTGTCTAATCATTCGAGAAAATGTGAATTGTTACTCCAGGAAAGGCACAAGTACAATTCTACTGTTGATTTTGGAACAGCGGCCCGGTCCAAGCTGATGTACCTTTAATTACGGAAGGGGTAATTAACCCAAGCGAGGCCGAGATTTATGAGCGGAGTTGCCCCGCGTTGTCTCAACTTATCCAAACACAACTCTGGAAATATATCGCCCCACCCTTTACCTTCCTCATCCTAATTTTCCCTTCATTCTCCTCTTCTTTGTTCCGCAGTAGGGAAAGATGCTACGAGGGGGTGGGAAAGGGAGGTACTTATTTACCTGTAGAGGGGTGAGGTACATAGTTGGGGAGTAATGAATTAAATGAGTATTTAATTACCACTACGATGACATGAGTATAATTGTACCGTAATACCGTACTCGTACTTCGTCGAATTATGAACAAGAAAACAAAAACAAGTTTTTATTTCTTTATTGCATTTCGAATTGATATATTCCCAGAGATTTAAATGTGAATACATATGATTACGCCATTGGTAATTGGTCGGGTGTGGACTATAGTTCGAAAGAAAATACTAGATTGAAGCATTACCTTTGTCATAACCTTCTCATTTAGAAGAAGTATACGGTGGAGTTTATTAATAAATAAACGTTGATATTTTTTTGAAAATATGGCTACGGTTTGGAAAAATTTTTTCCTCACCCGTTGAACAATTAATTTTAAAGTCAAATATTACAAAATGATTTCAAACGGCTCTTTCCACCTTTTTAAACACTTGCAATCTAACCAAATTTTAATGAAGTATGTTTTTTTTTTTAACTTAGGGGTCTTTAGAAATTCGAAACTTGGAAATTCACACTAAAATATAAGTTTTTCAATACTATCATGAAATAGTATATTTCATTACTAGTACCGAAAGTGGCCTTTTCACGTGTGAGGCGTAGCCGAACACGGGAATTCGAGTTTCACGTACGAGGCGAAGCCGAGTACGGGAATAGTTTGAGTAAGCTCGGGAAAAGCACTTTTGGTACGTGTTATGAACGATCATTACACTGCAAACTGGCAGTATAACAGAAATCTCAAACTAACATAATTAATTAACTTAAATTATAATTTCAAACACTAGTATACTGTTTGATTAGTTTATTGATCAATAGTTTATTAATTCATCGCGCAATGCCATTTCTTAAAAGCACTAAGTAAACTGGCAACTTTTGAAAATATTTATGACACAAAAACTAATTGTAATCGGTGGATTTTCAGTTTTCTTGATTTAAATTTTTCATTAAACAGCTGTTCTTAATACAATCAGCAAGCGCTACTGGTGGCCGGGAAACGAAATAACAAGTACACCAAAAATTTTCGGTGCACTATAAATTTTCCGTGCGCGTGCAAATTTTCGGTGCACTTTTAGAAGTAAACAGGAAACAGCTGTTTTCTGTACTGTTTGCATGCATCGAAAGTAGTTACCTTCTTTGCAGTGTAATGAAAAATAAATATTTAATTATAAATTTTGATATGTTTTTATGTCTATTATCGTTTAAAAGGATACTTAAAATGTATGTAATAAATGCCAGATTTATTTTTTCACTTTGGAAGCCTTAATGTCCCGCAGGAGCGCTTCCGAAAAGTACAATTCCAGAAGGGTAATAATTTTTAAATTTACTAATCGCCCGATTTCTACATATATTGTAACGTAGAAATGTAATGACACACAAACAATTCATTTAAAGTAGACGTTAAATTATAGGAAAGAGATGGGTTAAACAGTTTTCAAGTAGTAGGCTCAGCTCACGTATTAATCAAAAGACCACAATGTGCTAAACGTGAAATATTATTTAAAATCTTAAACTATTTCCTATCCGCTATGAAGCGTTTCTTGCGCATAACTCGAAAACTATCCATCTCCTTCTAAATTATAAATTGTAAGGTCTTTCAATGTGTAAGAAAAATGAATCATGGATATTGGACTATAATTAACAAATTTACAGATTTTTTTTTTTTTTTTTATAAAATCCCTACAAAGATTTTTTTTTAATTGGTAAAACCAACCGATTTCTTAGGATAAGAAATTCCTATTGAATACAATTGACGGTTAGACAGATTATTGAACAAAATTCGTTAGTTTTTATACGTTTTATTATATCTAAATAAATATACTGGCTAACTTTAGTGACAGTGTCCTTCTCATTGACTTACTTTCTGTTCCAATAGTTAAAGCAAATCCAGGGGCTACCGGAGCGAAATACTTCTTCCAAGCGTAATGTAAAGAACGTCTATTTTCACATCTTGGAAAAGTTCGATTTTCAATTAACGGCATCACTCCTACACCAGGCTAATTTAAGTTGTCACCAGTGAGAAAAATTCAATTACCTTTACTCAGCAAATAATTAAAATTTGGGATACCTCCATTGACACTTGTTATATTTAGTAACGAACTGTATTTATTTGTCTTCTTCCTCTATATATTTTTATTTAATGGAATGTGTTCCAGTAAAAACGAAAATATGAGATCCTTTTCGTTGGAGGAGAAGCTGCCTTCGTTTAATATTTCAGCCGAAGCCATCATGATTGTTGTACACGATACCGGGACAGAATCGATCCTTGCTCATATCCTCTCTGCTTACATTTTTAAAAGATATTGGTCAATAGAAAAACTTCTTCATATCGTAAAAAAAAAAAAAAAAATAATAATAAGTACATTACGTTTTTACTTTATCTTTCTGTTAAACTATATTCTGTGCTCTGTTAATAGTGCAAAACCTATTAAACATTTCTTCTAATCTATATCTTTATGTTGTTTTCAATCTGAAATCAACACAAAAATATGATACTACAAAAGGTGCTGGAGGAGGGATCTTCTTTAACAAATCAAATCGGTAAGCATGCAATTTGGATATCTAGTCCTTTTTCTTTGATAAGAAAATGTACTATGTATCTTTTACTGTACTAGTACAGTAAAAGAAAACACATGTTAATAAAACTCTTAAAAAGCTTACTAACGTTTTAATCACTTTAATTTAAATATGTCTGAATATGCCTGAAATATGTCAGAGATTGATAGTAAAATGTTAAGTGATTATCAAAATAGTATTCCTCATACCTACATACGACACAGAAATGAAGCATTATAACATCAATATCACGAATAACGACGATCAACGTAGAGACGATCCATTACATAATATTAATAATAAGAAGTATACTAACTCCAAATGTGATTCAATTACCATCCAAAGGATTCAATATTAGTAATAATACTAATTTTATACTTAATATAAATATAAATATGCAGATTTTTAACGAATCATCAATACGTCTTACCGTATGAATTTCATTTATTACTTGTTAACCTTACACTTCTTATCAAATGTTGTTCATAATAAAGTTCTTTATTATGTTATTATGTTATGTTTATGTTACATAGTTACTAGATGTAAATAACTATTAGAGGGGTTTATAAGGCATAAAACCCTAATTTCAACCATGCCTTTTTTTATCTATTATTGTTTGCTTACTGTTTAGTTACCTTTTAATATTAATTTTCCCATCACCAGTTTTTCTCGTACAAACGGTTGCACGCTAGAGATAAAATATTTTTGGAAATATTTAAATATTTACAAATATAAAATATACAAATATTTAATGGATTATTTTTTTTTGTCAACTTGTGGATCTTCATCAGGGCTAAAAGAAAACAAATATATAGGAACTATGCTAGAAGATGACAATTAAATTAATTCTTTACAAAACTGATAATTATATAAAAGATGGTATGAATTGTACATGAATATTTAAATAAGTAGCCGGTTAGCAAGATAACATAAAAGCTGATATTTAACTTCTGAGTCCAGAGATATCAATATCAGTTTTGTAAAGTATTAATTTAATCGTCATCTAGCATAGATACTCATATATTTGTTTTCTTTTACCCCTGATGAAGATCCACAAGTACAACTTGTTGAAACATTGGCTTTTAAAAATAAAAAAGTTTTAACTGAAAATCGTGACAATCATTCAACCTATCGTAAAGAATTACAGTTCACTATTTCTCTCCTCTAAAAAAAACATCTTTAGTTTTTTCCGCATTGTTTTTATGCGGAGTCCTTTTGTGTTATATCTTTGATAACGTAAAATGGTGTTTCGACTGATCATCGCAACTCTTTTGAGCGAAAAGACTGTATTCTTAGTTTGTTGAATGTTTGGAATTTAAGACATCAACCAAACATTCTTTCTCCAATTTAAGGATGATGGCTGAATGGAAATTAGGTATTAATATATTATTAAAAAGCCTATAGATTTTATTTCGAATTGGAATCCTTATCTTAATTATTATTATACTTAATAAAATGCGTTAGGCTGGAATTTAATGGAATTGAAAATGATTATTTAATCGGAAGAGGGTTGAAGTAGAAATGGGATCGTTTTTAGCACGTAAGAGGGGCAAGAAATTACGACTCAAACGAGGCCCCCTTATTCCCCAAGTCTTTGGCCCCCTTATCTCTTCTCTACTTCTCCGTTTGGGGAGAGAATTACTCGGTTTAATATTTCCTCCAACTTTATCTCATCGGCGATGAGATATAATGCGGGAATATTAAAGCTAAAGAAAGGAATATTTCGTGTTAAAGAAGAGCCGGGTTAAACCTGAAATACAGCCTTTGCCCCGACAAAGGAAACTTTTTAATGTTCATACCTGCTATTTCGTTGTATTGTATTGTATATCCTCGTAATGAGATCGTAATCGTAGTTGTTTCCGATCGTGAGGAAGCTTTATACAAAAAATAAACAAAAGCGATTCTACGAAATTTAAAAAGAAAATCCAAAAATAAAAATAATGCAGGTTTGAACAATATTCATAGGTGTAAAATTACAAAAATATCAAGCAAACGATAAGAACACACAAAAAATCTGTTGCTATGCACGCAACACACAACTTTCACTTACAAACTTACATTAGAAATCTACTTGTTTCGATAATATGTAAACGCCATTCCTCAACTTCACACATTTTTCTGCATTATATGCTTATTTTTTATGTATCTCCATAAGTTATTCAGTATCTCAATTGCAAAACTTGAAAGCTCTCAATAATTTTCCTTATTTCTTTTTAAAGGGACCTCATTTCATCAACAATCGAGTTTATTTTTTTTTTATTTTTTTTTTTTTTTACAGCTTGCTTGTTTATAACTGTGATTTGCTTTTAATAAATATATCGTGAAGGTGAATAGATAGAAAGTGTATTTACGACTCGTTATAAAGTTTGTCTCTAATCGGTACCCTTCTGGGAATTGAGAACGATTACTGTTAGTCTATTATCACTTTATATTTCATTCAGAAATCTATTATGGAATAAAGTTTATAAACTAAAATATAATAAAGTAAAGATTATCTCATACCATCTTTTTTCACACCTTAGGTGCTTTAAATAATTTGAGCATCACGTATTTACTCTTTAAAGTAAAATCAAATTTTTTATTGTTAAGTAAAAGATTTTATTTTCATCAATGATAATACGGGAAACTAAATTTTGGCTGTCACGTCGAGGGGATATAGATACATTAAATACCCAGTTTGATCAAAATGGTTACAGCCGTTTTTGAGAAAATCGAAAAAATTGTAAAACTCAAACGGAACTATATGATCGATCTTCAGAGCAAGACTAACTCTCCAGTCCATCGTTCCTTATATTTAGTCTGAATCAGAACAGTCCAGAACGTTCTTGACAAGCGTAAAATGTTCTCGAAGAGTCAGGAACATGTACTAGAACTAGTTTTCATATAATCTCATGGAAAAGATCGCTTTTTTCTTCGCCTCCAGCCTGAGACCAGCTGCCGATCGCGAGGATTAGGGCTCCATGTGGTTTGTCCTATTTTATCCCTTTTTCCTTCTGCCACGTAGCTCTAATTTCAGGTTGTGTTCGAGCGGTCCAGCAGTTCGAGGTAGCGACCTAATATATACTGGGTGTCCTAGACCCTACTGGGACCCCCCTAATACTGCATGCCAAACGGGGCAGAATGGCGCAGAAACGAGTTTCCTATCTCAATCTGTTGAGAATAGGATGAGTGAGCTCCTATCTCAATCTGTTGAGAAGATAGCATTTTTTTGTTTTTATTTTTAAAATCTTACTTATTTTAAAGAAAGTATTTTTTAAATTTAAACTAAGGAGTTTTTTTTTAATTTTAGATTATTATTACCCTTTTTAAATTATTTAGAATACATACATTGTTCTTTCTAGTCTTAAAAAAGTAAAACTAGCTCTAACTCATGGGAAGTTCGGCATCCATTACTTCGGATGCAGGCTCTAGCGCGCTTCCTCATTGCCCCAACTTCCTCATTGGTAAGGAATTTTCAAAAACGAATAAAAATTAAAGTTTTAATAAATGTTTTGTGTTAAGCGCGTTAAAAGTCCCACTGAAAGTGGATTTAAAATAACCAGACCCATTCCATCCTTTAGAAAATTTAATGCTGATTAAGAAAATACCATCGTTTTTGTTGCTACGCTAAACCAAAGTAGAGAAAACTGTAATTTTTCAGAAAAAAAAAAGTAAGTTTTTAAAAATAAAAACAAAAAAAAATCTATCTCCTCAACAGATTGAGATAGGAAACTCGTTTCTGCGCCATTGTACCCCGTTTAGCATGCAGTATTACCCATTTTTTTTTTTTTACACTAGGTCTGGGACACCCAGTATATAATTTTGTTTGATTTCCATTTGCTCTACGAGCTCACCAGGGTTATTACCTTTTTTAATTTTAATTATTTTTCTTGATTTTCACTTAATCTAATTTATTACTTAACAATTAATATTAATAACAATTAACAAGGCCTATGATGCAGGCCTGGTTTACTCCCTCCTCCTACAAGTAAAATAGAGACTAGAGGTAGCCCATTTCAACTTAATAAAAAAAGAATAAGCTACTAAATAGAAATAGGTTTTTGTGAATAGTTTATTAAATTTTGTCTGCAATTAAAATATGAATTTTACGTACTGCTTCATTGATATATTTGCCAGTTAATAATAAATCATTTATAAATAAATTAAATGGACAAAATATTGTACATTAAATTTTCACGTGTAATGCGGACTGGTTGTTAATAAAATGAGGATTTCAAGAGAGCTCGTGGGCGATTCATTGAAACAGAAATCTCTCATCGATGCTTGCTTGCGCTGAATAATGCTCTCGCATAATACATTCCACGCACTGCTTATCGTTATTACTGATTCCATTTTATCATATGCTAATTAAGCATGTGGTTTTAATCCAGGTAAATCTGAATTCCACACGGGTATATATTTTTGGTAGCATTTTTACAGGCGATTTACAGTGAGGGAGAGGAAAAAATTCGTGTCCCTGAAAGAAATAAACGCATTTTCCCACATTATGGAATTATGTCGTTATCGTAGAAAAAATCATCGCCACGAAGAAAGATTCGAGACAAAAATTAATATATATAATGGTAGATGTTATTTATTCCAATCTGAGGGAAAAGTTTTACGAAGGTATGGAAAATGTTAATGGAATTAAAATTTGTAAGCCACAAAGCGTAAGAGATTTACGAAATTTGTTTTATTTTTTCACCAACATTTTAAACTATAGAGACTTGTTAGAATGATTTCTCATAATAATAGCCATATTACATGTCATCAGTTATAGAAATTGTTCATTTATTGGTTATTAATTAATAAGTAAATAATAAAGATTTCAATGTTTGATTTTTTTAGTTTTATGACTAATTTTTAGATGTTGAATTTTAACTAAATTTCAGATTTTATACATTTGAATTTTTGTATTTTTCTTTATATTGATGTATATTAATAATTAAAAATGTATTAATAATGTCTGTATATGTAATGTATAATGTATGTATTTATAATTTATATAATCGATAGACTCTATTTGAATAGGTTGCTTCCCTGAAAGCAAATTATGATTATATAAAAAATAAATAAATAATTGTAGATGTTATTTGTCGATGGTATGATTTGATGAAACGGAATGCTTCAAAGGTCATATTAGTTATACATAACAGGTATAAAAAGACTAGGCAGAAGTGTTGACATAGATTTTTTAGCCGAAGGGTTACTAGATCAGCTGGAAAGGCATAAAACTGGCCTATTATCTAAATTGAGTCAACTAGCGAGGGATAGGTTTACCGAAAGAAAGAGAAATGCCGAACACCATTCGTTTTATAAAAATTAAATTATGAATTACCATATTTCGAGGCAGAGGATATACATTATATCCGGCTTATTTTTAAAGCCAGGGGAGAGCTACTTAATCTTAATTACCAACCGTGGATCAATAAAAGAAATAATTGTTCATTATGCAACTTAAATGTTTCTGAGGATACGATGCACTTTATTTCTATTTGCCCGGTGCTGACGCAATTTAGATTAATTTTCTTAGAAAAAAAGACACTAAATCTAGATGAAACGCTGAAATTATTAAATGGTCCTGATTATAGAAAATTATATTTATATCTAAAAAAAGCAATTGATTACAGAAACGAATTAGTTAATGAATTTAATTATTAAGTGTAATATGTATAACTTTATCTATGTATAGTAGACAGACGAACTCCTTAGTTCATTGTCTATATACGAGATTGTTTCCATAATAATTTTAAAGATTTTATAATTTTATATTAGACACCAAATCAATTTTCAATTATATTCAATGATTTGATTGATATTATCGTTATACTAAAATAATGATAATTAAACATTTGTCGAAAACGATCTAATTATGACACAGAGTTCATGAATTTTCGGAACACGGTAAGATTTTGTTATTCCTAAAATAATTTATAATGTACAAGAGCATTAGTTTGAGGGCAGTTAATATTTTTTTTTTTAATTCTTTCAGAGGAGTTCTTGGCCCCCCTCATTCTTCCTAGAAATATTTCATTCTTGCTTAAAAAGGGGGGACTACCTTGTAATTTTAGCTGAAAGGAGAAATCTTAGCAGTCTTGTAATTAATTATTTTTCCCGATATTCCAGCTTCTTCCTTCATTTTTTTTCCATTTTCTCTTTTTTTTTAAGGTTTACTTTTTTCTTTCCTTTTTTTTTTTTTTTTTTAGTTATCCTTTGAACGTTATTTGGATCCATACGGTCACTCATCAACCCACGCGGTAATATTTCTCTTTTATCTGATATTCATCAGATGTGACAGAAAAGAAGATAACCATACTAGTGTTCGTATAGTTTCTGAATAGTCACGGAAAAACACGGACGAAAAACAAGGGTCGGATATAGTTTTAAAGATCAAAACATGTACCACTACAACCCATGAATGATCTTGGGTTCAGTACTGTGTAAGTATGTACTGTTTCTTTGTCAGCGGTCGGGCAAGGAGATATTTGACTGATCACGCTTAACCGCCAGGTTTTTACCCATATTTTTTCAATTTAGGGTACCCCACACCGGGAAATATGTGACATTATTAAATATACCCTGGCAAGCCATATTCGAAGCACAGCAACTCATTGCCTTACCAATGCTCCCTACAGTTTTAAAATAACAATTAAAAAAAATTAGCAATTTTAAATTTTAGACTTGAATTTCAATTATTTATTTATTATTTATATAACTAAGCAAAAATTGGGAGTTGAGGTGGAAGACCGAACTGTCCAAATTATCCGAAATAAAACTGGAGTGCAAAAAGTGGACCACAAGCTCTAAAACCTCGAGAAGAGAAGAAGTATTATGTTAAATCAGAATTGGCCAACGCGAATTCACACACGGATACCTTCTCCGAGGACTTGAACCACCGACATGCCAGGAATTTGATAATGTACCCCAAACGGTAAAACACCTAATACTCCATTGTTCACAATACCAAAAACTCAGGAAGAAGCTTAAAATGGAAAGAACATTGAGTATGAGCTGTTAAAAGATGAAGAAGACAAAGTAGCCGTTCTGTTTAAATACATAAAAGAAATATCATGCTACAACAGAATATAACTGAACGCATCGCCAGTGACCCTGTAGGCTACAGGCAAAGATCAAGGGAAAAAAATTGTATATTTAATTTTTATGTGAATACTGAGCTTTTTAAATATTTTAGTTTTTATTTCTTTTTTTTTTTTTTTTTTTGGTCCTTTTCTTATATATATTTGCAAATAAACATCCATATTTATGTACATATTTTGAAATTTTTACTAAATAAAATCCTATCCCTATGCATTAAGATCGAAACCATATTAAAAATATCTAATATCAAAATTTCATTCAACACTCAACCAATCCCTCAATAAACTTGTTGAAACTGGTAAGGAAGGCCTCAGCAGCAGATGCTGAAACAGGCAAGCGTTGAAACGGTGTATCAGTTGTTTATCAAGCCAACCGGTAAACTCCCCCCCTCGAGTTGAACCCAGACACCCCTCGCTGCGTGATGAATGGCTTTCACGGGTTTGTCTTAGCCCCTAATCCATTACGTTACCCCACTTTTGGTTGTTTATCTGAAATTTTCGTTTACCTGATATAGATTTTTCTCCAGTTTTCCAAGCTTCTACTACTTCCTACTAACTAACATGGATACAAGTTAGATTGAAGAACATTTCTGGATTATATGGATTACAGCAATTCAGATAATTTGGATCTTCAATAACTAGAAGAGGAAATTAAGGCTTGGCCAAAGGTGGGAAATTCTTGTTATTTTTCTGTAGCATAATTACTAGTGTCCGACCGAAACCAAAATTTTTGCCGAAACCGAATTTCGGCCATAGACCTGATTTCGGGCCGAAACCGAACTCACGTTATATAATACTTGCAAGTGTGTAATATGTCTAGTTTAGCAATAATATCAATGAAAACTTATAAAATAACAGTAATTTAACTCAATTATTCACATAATATGGCGGTTTGGTATAGAGGAGTGGTAACTAGGTGTACTAGTTAGGTTATAGGATCGAATCCCGGCCCCTACTTCCTAGTACAGCGGTTCCAAGTGGGTTGTTAGACCATACCGCTTAACTAGTACCGCCCTAAAAGTTGATACAATCTTGAAAGAGCAGGCTAATAATAATAAAAATTAAAATCATCATATCTAAATAATAAAGTAAATCTTTGTAAATAATTAAGCCGATGGGATACAAAATGACGACCTATTGAATACGTAAAGCTGTATCTCAGAAGCTATTTTGCCTACTTTTGTTCCGTCTTGGACTTTTGTCAGTTTTGGTCCGAAATGTTAGCGGATATAATCGAGTTTAAAAATGTATAGAGTTTTTTTCGAAAACATGCTTCTTCATTGTTGACACGGAGAAAAGTTTTTTTGAAGTTTTGGTGATCCGGGAGGAGCAGCCTCGCCAAGTTCGACAAATTTGTTTTTGGAACAAAACCTACTACTATCATTTGATGCAACTTGAGCCCCCTTTTTATAACAAGGTTACTGACTAAAATATTTGTTTCTGTTTTGATTTGAATGAGAAAGATGTATGTTTTATCGAAATTCTACACAAGTGTAATTAACTAAAATAACAGATATTTCCCACAATTAAATCCAAGGGTGTTAAAGGCCATGAAAGAGATTGAGCTTACAACCTGAAATCGTATAGACCTACCTTATGATACCTACTTCCTTCTCGGAGATATCAGAAGCAAAAGCTAGTTTCGGCTTGGCAAAAGATTCGGCCGATTTTTGGCCGAAGCCGAAACCGAAACCGAAACCGAAACTCCGGTCGGTCACTAATAATTACTTAGCTCAAGTCTCCTGTACCTAAATTTAAAAATTATAATTTACAAAACAATTAATCTTGCGACTGTTCTTCACAGATGTAAAATGTGGCCGCTTACATTACGAGAAGAGCATATATATAATAAAGTAAAGTATATAATAAAGTACTGCGTAGAATTGATGATTCAACAGGAGAATATAGAAGTCTACACAATGCAGAATTGCGAGAACTTTACCCAGTAAATGTAATCGAAATTATACCTGCGCGTCGGTATAATTGAGCTGCGTTAAATTGAGCTTGCAATTTTGCAAGTCTTTGCAACATAAGCAATACAACAAGAATACCTAAAAGGGCTGATCTTAATGAGTTGGGATTGGAAGGTGGGATGTGGATGGAGGTGTGTAGGGAGTGATTGGTGATGTCGGTATCGGGACTTCGGGTTCGTTAAGCCTTTATTTTTATTAATATGTATTATAGCTATTATTGAATACCTATGAGATACTTGAGCAACCATTCATCACACCCTCCAAGTTTTGATCCTAAAGGTAAAATTGTGAAAGCATCTAAAAGATCATTAAATGGACTAAAATATTCTTGATACTTGAGTCGAACATTTTATTGTAACACTTATGTGGTTTAAAATAATTTTGATCAAACGAAAATAATTTATAATGCGATACAAACAATATGAACTCAAATAATCAATACAAATAAGGTTACGAAAACTATCAACATCATCGACGTTTTTAACACAAACTTTAGCATATTATCTATCTTCAGAGCAAGACTGTCTCCAGTCCATTGCTCCTTATATTTATTATATTTAGTCTGAAACTGAACAGTCTGGAAGGTTCTAGGCAAGAGATTATTCCAGAACAGTTACGAACAAGTACTAGAACAGTTTTTTCCAACACCAAGTCTAGAACTCTTTTAAAATCACAGGTTTTGTGATGTTAATTTTTTTCATGTTACAGTATTAACAGTGTCCATTCCAATTCACGATTTTGCGTTTCGAAAGTATCCTTTTACAATTAAGTCCTGTTTCATGATTTTAAGATTTGTGTAAAGCAAAAGTAATATTTTCTTCCGCGGCTAGCCAATATATCAACATCAAGAAATCGCAAAACAACATCTCCAACTGACGGCGTGGAAACTTATTAGAATTGTAGATTGTGTCTGGAACACCGGATGCGTGTGTACACTCATCAATTGTTTTTCAAAAATTAGTGAGTGCATTAGTAATAATCGGAGTTGGTAATAATATGTGGGTTTAAATAATTTTTATTAGATGAAAAATAATTATTCACAATGTCAGAATAAAAACTGTGATAATTAACAATGTTACAAAAGTATCGACTTGGAACGACACAGTAACACAAAAGTAACGATATGATTCGATCTTTAGAGCAAGATAAACTAACTCTCCAGTCGATTGCTCCTTATACTTACTCTGAATTAGAACATTGTGGAAGGTTCCCGACACGCATAGATTATTGTTTATTAAATTTAGTCCGGAAACGAAGATACTAGAAGGGCGTACATGATTCTCGAAACTTCCAGAAATGTACCAAAACAATTATGTTACTGTTCCGACAAAAACTCTAAAATTCTTTTTAACTGTTGGTAACTATTCCAACAAAAAGTCTAGAACTCTTTTAAATAGGTTGTTTTGTGTTTCACGTTACAATATATATTACAAATCAAAAAAAAAGCATATAATCAAATAAAGTAAATATTTTTAATTTTACGAGAATGTTATTTATTAAATTTTTAACTTTCATTATTTAAATACTTTTATCTGAAAAGAAAATATAGGCTATGACAGAAATTCGAACTCATCATTACCTTTGCGGTGCACTTGGGATCATTGGAGAGAGAAGTTTGACGAGGCGGGGATAAGTGCTGCATCAATGATTCAGAGATCCGGATTCGAATCCCGTCCGCTGCCAGTATAAACGAATTATTTTGTTTAAAAACTAGCTCAACCCATTTTCAAATAAATTTCCGGAAACTCGAAAAACGTTTTCATTAGGAAGGATGTTGGAGCAAATGTTAAAGTTTTTTGTTTAGATATTTTTTGAAAAGTAGAGTTCAAGAATAAAAAAAGCTGGTGCGATGCGCGCAACAGACAACTTTTGCTTACCATCTTACTTAGATTGGAAATTGACGTTTGTTGATGAATATGTGAACGCTATTCCTCACACACTCTCCACATTAATTTACTTATGTTTGTTTGTATTTGCTCTCTAAAGTACACAAATTTTTTTATTTTTAAATAAAAGTTTTTACTTGTGATGATTCGGTAATACAAGCATAATACTCGATCGCGTCTGATTTTATAATTCTATTTAGTTGTTGAAAACTTCACTTAGTTACCATGGAAACAAACAATTTCTATTAAACATTATTTTATAATATTATTATTTATTAATATTTAATTATTATAAATTTATTAATTATTATTATTTAATATTTATTTATTAATTTATTAATTATTATTATTATTTAATATTACTATTTATTAATATTGTTATTTATAGTAATAAATATTATTTTATAGTTTTCAAAACACATTGACAACTCTTTCCCATGAACAGAATGTCTTTAATGATAAGCAATGGTCAGTCATTAATGTCTTACTGCGCATGCACGTGGGTTCAACGTGTTTTATGAGTTTTCGGAGTATTTTTCTTTTTTCTCCTTTATATGTTTACACGATTTTTTTATATTTAGCTATTTGTTATTTTTAGGCATAACGAAAGACAGTTAATTTATCCATATAAACAAAAGCAAAGGTAGTTGTTTATAGGAAAACAAAAAAGGCCCCTTCCCCATTTAAGCCCCCTCAGAAACAGTTTTATAATGATAAAACTTACATAATATTAAAAAATACTTGATTATCATTGTGCATGACGAGTTTGATCAAAAGTCGTTTTCGATAAAACCGAAAAGAAAAAAGAGTAATGGACAGATGCATTTATGTTTTCGATTTCTTCTGATCTTATGTTGGGATTGTTCACATTGTCTCTTTTGGATTCTAAATCTGGAAATTCGTTCCACTCATTCCAATGCATTCCTCAGTCCAAAAACATATTCTTCATATAACTGATTTTTGTGATTTGTGTGGAGTCCGATAGTAACGATTTGGGACACCATTCAAGCAGGCCAACCGCTTGGGTTGAGCCAGTTTGGGTAGGGGTTGTTTCCAATAATTGTTTGCGTGGTACTGGAGTGGATTTTGAACTTGCGAAAAATGAAAATACAGTGTATTTTTCGGGAAAATCTGATAACTAGCCCTAGCTGAGAGGCGGCTGAGGAAAACAAGAATTGAAGCCGGCTGTATTCCATTAGCTAAAACATCCTAAAGTTGGAGCTCATTTTATTGTTAAACGAGACTAAGGCTAATCCCTCAGCAAGTTTGGATCTTCCTCTCTGCATCCCGTTCGGCCTCTCTGGATTTAGAACTCTAAGCGAAGGATGTAAGAGGATGCCAGCCTGCAATGCGGTAACCGACTAGTCATGCCTGATATAATTGATATATAATATGATTTGTAATATATATTGTAACGTGAAACACAAAACAACCTATTTAAAAGAGTTCTAGACTTTTTGTTGGAATAGTTACCAACAGTTAAAAAGAATTTTAGAGTTTTTGTCGGAACAGTAACATAATTGTTTTGGTACATTTCTGGAAGTTTCGAGAATCATTTACGCCCTTATAGTATCTTCGTTTCCGGACTAAATTTAATAAACAATAATCTGTCGGGAACCTTCCACAGTGTTCTAATTCAGAGTAAGTATAAGGAGCGATGGACTGGAGAGTTAGTTTATCTTGCTCTGAAGATCGAATCATATCGTTACTTTTGTGTTACTGTGTCGTTCCAAGTCGATACTTTTGTAACATTGTTAATTTTCACAGTTTTTATTCTGATATTGTGAATAATTATTTTTCATCTAATAAAAATTATTTAAACCCACATATTATTACCAACTCCGATTATTACTAATGCACTCACTACTTTTTGAAAAACAATTGATGAGTGTACACACGCAGAGACACAATCTACCATTCTAATAAGTTTCCACGCCGTCAGTTGGAGATATTGTTTTGCGATTTCTTGATGTTGATATATTGGCTAGCCGCGGAAGAAAATATTACTTTTGCTTTAAACAAATCTTAAAACCATGAAACAGGACTTAATTGTAAAAGGATACTTTCGAAACGCAAAATCGTGAATTGGAATAGACACTGTTAATACTGTAACATGAAAAAAATTAAAACCACAAAACCTATGATTTTAAAAGAGTTCTAGACTTGGTGTTGGAAAAAACTGTTCTAGTACTTGTTCGTAACTGTTCTGGAATAATCTCTTGCCTAGAACCTTCCAGACTGTTCAGTTTCAGACTAAATATAATAAATATAAGGAGCAATGGACTGGAGACAGTCTTGCTCTGAAGATAGATAATATGCTAAAGTTTGTGTTAAAAATGTCGATGATGTTGATAGTTTTCGTAAACTTATTTGTATTGATTATTTGAGTTCATATTGTTTGTATGGCATTATAAATTATTTTCGTTTGATCAAAATTATTTTAAACCACATAAGTGTTACAATAAAATGTTCGACTCAAGTATCAAGAATATTTTAGTCCATTTAATGATCTTTTAGATGCTTTCACAATTTTACTTTTAGGATCAAAACTTGGAGGGTGTGATGAATGATTGCTCAAGTATCTCATAGGTATTCAATAATCGCTGTAATACATATTAATAAAAATAAAGGCTTAACGAACCCGAAGGCTCGATGACGACTACACCAATCGCTCCCTACACACCTCCATCCACATCCCACCGTCCAACTCCTTAAGATCAGCCCTTTTAGGTATTCTTGTTGCATTGCGTATGTTGCAAAGACTTGCAATATTGCAAGCTCAATTTAACCGACGCGCAGGTATAATTTAGATTACATTTACCGGGTAAAGTTCTCGCATTTCTGCATTGTGTAGACTTCTATATCCTCCTGTTGAATCATCAATTCTACGCAGTACTTTATTTTCAAAGACCTCAAAGGCGTTGCTCGTCTTGAATTGTAAGCGGCCACATTTTACATCCGTGAAGAACAGTCGCAAGAATAATTGTTTTGTAAATTATAATTTTTAAATTTAGGTACAGGAGACGTGAGCTAAGTAATTATTAGTGACCGACCGGAGTTTCGGTTTCGGTTTCGGTTTCGACTTCGGCCGAATCTTTTGCCAAGCCGAAACTAGCTTTTGGGTCTGATATCTCCGAGAAGGAAGTAGGTATCATAAGGTAGGTCTACATGATTTCAGCTTGTAAGCTCGATCTCTTTCATGGCCTTTAACACCCTTGGATTTAATTGTGGGAAATATCTGTTATTTTAGTTAATTACACTTGTGTAGAATTTCGATAAAACATACATCTTTCTCATTCAAATCAAAACAGAAACAAATATTTTAGTCAGTAACCTTGTTATAAAAAGGGGGCTCAAGTTGCATCAAATGATGGTAGTAGGTTTTGTTCCAAAAACAAATTTGTCGAACTTGGCGAGGCTGCCCCTCCCGGATCACCAAAACTTCAAAAAAACTTTTTTCCGTGTCAACAATGAAGAAGCATGTTTTCGAAAAAAACTCTATACATTTTTAAACTCGATTATATCCGCTAACATTTCGGTCCAAAACTGACAAAAGTCCAAGACGGAACAAAAGTAGGCAAAATAGCTTCTGAGATACAGCTTTACGTATTCAATAGGTCGTCATTTTGTATCCCATCGGCTTAATTATTTCCAAAGATTTACTTTATTATTTAGATATGATGATTTTAATTTTTATTATTATTAGCCTGTTCTTTCAAGATTGTATCAACTTTTAGGGCGGTACTAGTTAAGCGGTATGGTCTAACAACCCACTTGGAACCGCCGTACTAGGAAGTAGTGGCCGGGATTCGATCCTATAACCTAACTAGTACACCTAGTTACCACTCCTCTATACCAAACCGCCATATTATGTGAATAATTGAGTTAAATTACTGTTATTTTATAAGTTTTCATTGATATTATTGCTAAACTAGACATATTACACACTTGCAAGTATTATATAACGTAAGTTTCGGTTTCGGCCCGAAATCAGGTCTATGGCCGAAATTCGGTTTCGGCAAAATTTTTGGTTTCGGTCGGACACTAGTAATTATGCTACAGAAAAATAACAAGAATTTCCCACCTTTGGCCTAGCCTTAATTTCCTCTTCTAGTTATTGAAGATCCTAATTATCTGAATTGCTGTAATCCATATAATCCAGAAATGTTCTTCAATCTAACTTGTATCCATGTTAGTTAGTAGGAAGTAGTAGAAGCTTGGAAAACTGGAGAAAAATCTATATCAGGTAAACGAAAATTTCAGATAAACAACCGAAAGTTGGGTAACGTAATGGATTAGGGGCTAAGACAAACCCGTGAAAGCCATTCATCACGCAGCGAGGGGTGTCTGGGTTCAACTCGAGGGGGGGAGTTTACCGGTTGGCTTGATAAACAACTGATACACCGTTTCAACGCTTGCCTGTTTCAGCATCTGCTGCTGAGGCCTTCCTTACCAGTTTCAACAAGTTTATTGAGGGATTGGTTGAGTGTTGAATGAAATTTTAATACTAGATATTTTTTACTGTATGGTTTCGATCTTAATGCACAGGGATAGGATTTTTATTTAATAAAAAATTTAAAATATGTACATAAATATGGACGTTTATTTGCAAATATATAATAAAGGATCAAAAAAAAAAAATGAAAATTAAAATATTTAAAAAGCTCAGTATTCACATAAAAAATAAATATACATTTTTTTCCTTGATCTTCGCCTATACCCTACAGGGTCACTGGCGATGCGTTCAGTTATATTCTGTTGTAGCATGATATTTCTTTTATGTATTTAAACAGAACGGCTATTTTGTCTTCCTCATCTTTTAACAGCTCATACTCAATGTTCTTTCCATTTTAAGCTTCTTCCTGAGTTTTTGGTATCGTGAACAATGGAGTATTAGGTGTTTTACCGTTTGGGGTACATTGTCAAATTCCTGGCATGTCGGTGGTTCAAGTCCTCGGAGAAGGTATCCGTGTGTGAATTCGCATTGGCCAATTCTGATTTAACATAATACTTCTTCTCTTCTCGAGATTTTAGAGCTTGTGCTCCACTTTTTGCACTCCAGTTTTATTTGGACAGTTATTTATCGGATAATTTGGACAGTTCGGTCTTCCACCTCAACTCCCAATTTTTGCTTAGTTATTTCTTCAGTTGATTTAACTAGTCCTCTTTTGTGACTTATTTTAGTATTGTTATTTCTATATTTCCGGTTACTTCTATCCTAGCTATATTTGCTGCCTGATCGGCTTCCTCGTTTCTATTAATTCCTTTGTGGGATGGTATCCAGATGAATATTATTTTTTTTCCCATCAGCTCAAGTTCCCACCACTTATTGATGATCTCTCGAATAAGAAAGCTACATGGGTTGTCGATCACCGCTAAGACGCTTAGGGAGTCAGTTATGATCGCCGATTTGTTTATTCCTGATTCCGCTATCAAATGAAGGGCTTTTATAATTGCTGTAGCCTCTCCCATGAAGATAGAGCATGCGCCTGGTAAGTTAAATAACAATCGATTTTGGAGAGTGTGAACCGTATAAATTTAAAATACTTATAAAATATCAAATGTAGTTAACAAGTTTTTTGAAAACGTAAGTACACATATTAAACTTCCACAAAAAAAAAAGCTTGCAAATAAGATACATTTCTTTGGAAAATCGACAACGATTCGGTCGAAGTAGAGCTTTTTATTTGCTAAATGATCTTTCCACGTCGACTGACCGACGTCGAAATGCTGTAATAACAAAAATCGTTGAGGCATTGAAATTTTGGCATCACAAACAATACAGGACACCTTTACTGTTGCATTTAAAAGTTTCTTCTGCTAACCACGCAATGTACTTAGCGGCTAAGCTTTTTCTATTTTCTTTACCTTTTTTGCATTTCACACATTAGCTATGAACTCATCACTAAATTTATAAACCACCTGAGGTAATATAAGCATTGTCAAGGATGAGGCATCTATATAACAAAAGAAGAGTATCAAATTTCTGAAAAATCGCTTTGTGCCTTTTGATTTTTCAAGAATTGTTTTTAATCCCTACGTTCATTCTCTGCTTCACACTTGATTTATTGTAGGTATCGATTGAATATACGTAAAACAAAGAAATGAGTAACAATAATTTTGAATTAAATTCCTTTAAAGTTGTAAAATATGGACAAAGATGTGTATTTATCGAAATATACGTAAAAATATTTAAAAACCACAAAATATAGAAATTATGGAAAATAAAAATTGTTTAGATTAGGGCGAATTCGGTACTTTTAAGTTATTTAAAGTAAAGACTTTAAAAATTTATCTTCACGAATAAAACTGAATACGCAGGTTTATTTATTTTTCTTTGGGGGAAAGGGGGGGAGGATGGTTGGGAGGAAATCAGGGAAACATTTTAAATCAAACAACTGGGAAGCCTTACATAAAATATTCCAATTGAGGTTTACCAAGCCCGCCGAGTAGACCTTGAATAAGTTATGCTTGCTCTAAAAAATGCAACCCCTACTTAAAAATTTTATTGTAGCTTTAATATGTCCACTGCTAAGTTTTTTTACCTTTATTTAATCATTGTGGAGTGTCTTAATGAGAAATGAAGGGATTCCGAAACGTAATAAATTCTAAAAATATCTTCAGTTTCATGGAGTACTTTAGTTAGCTCTAAATAAGATCTTTGCGTTACTTATAAGCACATTTCCGATTTTCTTATCAAGCTTACATTAGGTGTATCCGATGCCTACATCGTGCGCCATTGAAACAGTCATATGGTCAGACCATTGAAACGACTCTTTTTTTAGAATGATGGAAAATTTCCTATATATATATATATATATATATATATATATATATATATATATATATATATATATATATATATATATATATATATATATATATATATATATACCAGGACTTATAAAAGCTAGAATCATTTTTTTTTATTTTACATTTTTAAAAGAAATAATACAATCTGCCACTCTCAAGAGCATTTAGCATTAGTGGTTTATGATTACATTCATATGCACACAATTAAAGAATAACCAAATTATAAAAAGAAAATATAGAAAAAAAAAAGAGAGTAAATTAGTAAAAAAAAAACACTATGAAAAAACTATGTAACTGTTCTACAATTGGGTCTTTCTATAGGAAGGTTCAATTTGAAATTATGCAATATATACAAGGTGAATAATTTCTCAATGGAAAACATTGGGAGGTGATTCTAGAAACAATAAAGAGAAAATAAGTTCAACAATAATACTAAGAACAATAAAAAAAGTCCAACAAATAAGTTCGTCTAAGATTCGTCTCCGAACGAAAAGGATAAAAGTCCATTTTGTGTTTTCTTAAGAGTGTCTTTTCATTGATAAGAAAGTTACTTACTCAAATACTGTTCAAGATAATTAAATTATAAGTAAATCTTAACAATATACTTAAACAGTGATAATAATATAGGTTTTAAGAGAAAACAGATTTTTACTTTCCTAAAGTGTTGGATGAAGTTTGGTTACTAAACATTTTTTATTATATGGGTTCGGTCTTTATGCACTTTTTATTATTATAATTCATAGATGAGATTTTTAAAAAAAATCGTCCGAGAGATATTTCATTTTTTGTGTTGTTTTTTTTTAATCTTTAATAAAACCGATTATAATTCCTGATATATTTAAGCGAAAAGAAAAATGAAATATATTTCATCATATAACGGAGAGTTATTATGCAAACATTGACCTTTTAGATAACGTAGTTGCAGTCTTAGCATAGTTTTCCAATTACGTGATTAGAAATGTTCAAAAGTTTCAATTCTATCAGCAAATTATATTTTATGCATATAATATGTTATGTGCCCAGAAAATCTATTCACCGCACGCAATTCGTTAATTAAGCAACAGGAAGAGTCTACTTAAAATTACAATTTTTTTTGTGAAAGTATTCATAGCGGGCAATATCTGATATGAAATCTTATATGAATGTCTTTCTACGACTTATAGTTAAATTCAAGCAGCCGTAAATGCAATCGATATTACATATTTATATTAATTATATAGCATATAAGTAAAATATATTTATTATTTATTTATTTACTGAATGGATCCAGTCTTAATGCACAAACTCAAAATTCGAAAGAAATAAAAGGTGAAAAACTGACATTTACTAAAAAGATCTTCGCTTTAGAGATATTTCATTTTTGTATTTTTCATCTTTAATAAAATCGATTATAATTCCTGATAAATTTAAGCCAAAAGAAACGTGAATAATTAAATAATGGCTTAAATGTATCAGGGATTATAATCGATTTTATTAAAGATGAAAAAATACAAAAAATGAAGTATCTCTAAAGCAAAAATCTTTTTAGAAAATGTTTGTTTTTCATCTTTTATTTCTTTCGAATTTGGAGTTTGTGCATTAAGACTGGACCCATTCAGTAAATAAATAAATAATAAATATATTTTACTTATATGCTATATAACTAATATAAATATGTTATATCGATTGCATTTAGGGCTGCTTCAATTTAGCTATAAGTCCTAGAAAGACATTCATGTAAGATTTCATATAAGATATTGCCCGTAATGAGTACTTCCACAAAAAAATTGTAATTTTAAGTAGACTCTTCCTGTTGCTTAATTAACGAAGTGCATTAGGTGAATTGATTTTCTGGGCATATAACATATTATAAATACTTTATCTAGTATGAATCAATAATATTGCTAATAGTATGAATATGTTAGAGGTAAGGTTCACTAGGGTATACTTTTATTTCTTTTTTTTTTTTTTTTTTTTTTTTTTTTTTTTTTTTTTTTTTTAGCTTTTACCGCAGACGCTCAGATCTGGAAGTTAATAGTTACTTTGGCCCACTAGTCTTCAGTTGTGTTCGATGTTTAAAATTTTATCACAGCATGAATTGCATTTTATAGGTCTCAGCTTCTTGAATTACAAATGAAGGATACCTCAGCCTTAATAGCTTTTACAGAAATTCATAATAATCGCAATATTTGCATCCGGAAAATTTATAAAGGAAATTTTGGTTGTATTTTGTTTTGTTTTTCATCTTACGATTGGTGTGACCTCTCGTTTAGTGTGCGTGACGAGTCTTTCTCACGCCAGCGTGTTCCATTCATGATGATAAATCATAGCAAAACTTTTGATAGCTACTTCATTCTTGTTAGCTCGAATATTATTTACGGCATGTGATGATGTATCATTGACCACAAGTTTATTCACCGATATACAACAATATTCCATGCTGTTATGATTTTGTTTAAGGCTTTGTATGTAGAGTTCATTTGAAAGGGTGTGAAAAAATTTTGCCTCCCAATGTAATTTTCTTGAAAGAAGAATTTTTTTTTTTCGGTTGGCACATTAGGACTACAGATACTTTTGATAGCGCAGTGTAGTATCTTATGGTTGCTTGCTGGACATACCGGTGGGTGGGGGAAGCTTGAACTGCGAGGCTTTCATTAGCATGCGGTCACCCCTCCATGGACTAACCACGCTCGACGTTGCTTTTTTTTTTTTTAGATTTCCAAAAGTTTGTTTTTAAAAACATTAAGTGCTTAAGAAAAATAGATAGCATGGGTAAATATAATATTGAAAAATCATCAGCCTGTAAGAGTAGATGCAAGACGTAACAAATAAATATTCCTTATCAATGCTATTTAATATTAGTTCAGATATATTTAATTTGATGCTTAATAAACAAAAAATGAACAATGGCCGAGAGATATACTTCAAACATGCCGCATATCACATACAAAAACACTAAATCAAGCAAGCCGAAGACAGTAAAGTTTGCATTTGGAAGAGATTTGCTAGGTGTTACCATACGCTGGTCCAAATGACGTGAAATATAAATAAATTCTTCATAAAATTCATTTTGAAACTTGAAAAATTTATTATTGCTGAGACTAAAATTTATTTACCCTATATGCCATGTTAGGGACGTATTGTAACACTTATGTGTGTTTAAAGAATTTTATACAAAGAAAAATAATGATTCACAGTGCCACACAAACAAATACAGTGGAATAATCAAAAATTATAAATGAGAAAATGAGGTTCAGAACAAGGCTAACTGTTCTGTCCATTATATTAAGTCTGGAGAAGAACTATCTGGAAGGTTCTAGGCCAGCGTAGATGGTACTGGAACATCGTAATCACAAACATATACTAAAAAAGTATGTTCCAACAAGTCTAGAACTATTTAAAATCATATGTTTACTTTTGTTTCACATTAATAATGTTAATGCATAAATTAACCTAACAAACTTATTAAGCTAATTAAATATATATATATATTATAAATTCTGAAGGATTTTTCTTATATTTCTAAATGTTGGATTTTATAAAATCACGTCCTTTAAAAAAAAAAATAATAAAGGAAAAGATCCATTCATATTAAAACTTTATTTTAAATGAATTCCTTTTCTTAAAATAAATTACATTTCCAGTGACGAGGCTTTAAAGTCGAGCGGTTGAACATAAAGTTTGCAAAAACACAATCGAGTAATGAGCAAAGTTCAAAATATGGAACTTGTAGATGTTCAAAAGATATAGCTTCCGTTTCACAACATTAAATTAGCCCTCGTGAAAAAGTTTTTAAAGGGCCTCTGAATCATCCTGACATTTAAGTTTCTTCGAGTGAAATTTTATACTTGAACTTGTAGCAATGTAAGTCGTCCATTTATCACTGAGCATCTCCTTACTTAACTCATTGATGCTCGTTCACCAAGCCTTCATCCATTTATCATCTTTTTGATGGGCTTTGGTCAGTACTTATTTATTTATTTATAATTTTTTTTTTTAATAGATATATATTATACTAGTAGTATAACAGAAAAAATTAGCACCTTCTTGAAACTTCGGTTTTAATTTGGTATTAATATTAAGATTCGAGATCTGCAGTGCCCACCCAAATAAGGGACCCTATAGACTTTTGGGGGGATTGAAAATGGTAAAAGAAAAATTAATTTTACAATTTATTTACCATACAATTCCTTTTTATCCTGAACTATAAGGAGTGATAAAATCTTATTAAAAAAATTCTGAAATTGGAGTTAGCCATTTTGTCAATTGGAAGGCTCATCCTACATAGTAATCAAACTAACTTCTTTTTCATAACTACAATAAGAACACTTCAAACTTTATGTTTTGATTTATATTCAGTCAAATTAGTTATCTCTTTTTTTTATGTCTGTTTCAATTCGCTCACTGTACTACTTAGAAATTTTCAATCAAATTGCATTAAATTTACTTATATATTATATATTGACTAAATGTAATGTGTTGATCAATTAGCCTTTTTATGTGAAAATTATTTTGTTCAGGAATCCAGTGGATTTTCTAATTGATTGCAAAGATGTAAAATCACTATTTTATTTTGAAAGTAAACTAATTATTTTCGCTAAATTTTTTAGTAATTTAAAAAGAACAGCTGAAAAAATATACAACCCCATCAAACTGAATGAATGAACAATAAACATTGACTGAAACGCACCCTAGCGCTTCCTGGTAGTCTGGAGCTCGAACTAAATTTTTCATTCCTAACCAGAAAAGGTAGGCTAATTACATGATGCAAGAGGCAAAAATTCTCGCCCTTTTCTCTTCAATTTTACACCCTAAATATAAAAATGGAAACCTTCTTCACCGTTAGGGGTCATAGGGTTACACAACGATATAACTTTTTTTCTCGTACGTGGAGTGGGTTTTGAGCCTTATCGGCACGCACATTGTACACTTTGCTTTATAATATATATTGATTAGTATGGCCGAATAAAAAAAAATTATAAATAATTAATTAAGAAAGTAAGCTATGACTTTTTGTTTATACAGTTTGACGAGTCCAAAGTGGTTCCAGGGATCGGCAAGCAGACTTGCTCAGGGGACCAGAGCCAGACCATCAACTTTTCCAACCCAAAGGACCGGATGTTTTATATAAGTAAAGTATCCTTGGAGGAATATTTTCTTCTAAATGTCTAGATTAAGTAATTTTTAAAAAAGCCGATTCTTCTTTTTCCTGAATGATGTAGTCTTCCAGAAAATCTCAATTTATAACTGATGTAAATGACTATCCATTGCCATAGCTAATTATGAAAATATATATCATGTACTGCAAATTACAAATGTTATTTAATTTATTCAACGACAAAAGAAAATAAATTTCATAAGTAATGATTTATCTTCCTTTTTTCCACAAAAACGATTTATTTTCACATTACAACATGTTAACGTTTCGGGTGAAAAGAAATTTCACTTTTGGTGAGCTCTAAATGTATGACAACTAAAAACTGTAATTATTAAAGAAGGCAGAATAAAAAACACATGCAAATTATTAAATAAAAAAAAAAAGAGAAAAAGTCAAAATAACTTACCGAAACTTTGCCGATCTTTATTTCAGAAATAAGACTTTTCACCTGAAACATCATAACTGGTAGTTCAGTTTTTTAAATTTGATCCTTTATTGGCCTCACACTATTTTTACAATAGTTGGTTCAACGTTTCGGCACTAAGCCATTTTCAAGAAGAAGACCTGTGACCACAATTTTTAAATAAATTAGGCTGACTACCCTTGTCTAAAATTAAAAATCTTTATTACTAGTTAACAACTATTGTCACTTTTGGTAAGAATCACAGTCAAAAAAAAAAAAAAAAAAAAAAAAAAAATTTATTTTTATTTTTAGATTTATTTTAGTACTAAAAATTTTCTTGGCTACATGCGATATGACATTCTGTAATCTTTTATGAATAGAATTACTTTAATTCTCACTTTTATTAACTATTGATTTAAATAAAAGAAACTTATAACCGTCACTACCTGAGCAAAATAGAATACGCCTTGTTGAAAAATAACTAAGCGCACAAAATTTGAAAATAATCCAATTTACTACCAGACGCTATTATGTCCCCTTTATATCGAAAAAGAAAGTTCCGTCTAAAACTAGGTTCAGTCAGAAGCACACATGGTCCATTTAGCCCTAAACCGGATTTATTTCTAAAATCCATTAAAAGTATATTTATATTAAAAAAACAACACCAAAAAAACGGTTCCTGGGAAATAGAGTCCCATGAGTAGGTAAGTGAAGCCAACTCCATTCTGGGTACGCTACTTTATAAAGTACTGTATATAGTATTTTCCAAAAGAATAACGTAAATCTTAAGTGTTACCTTCATAATGCCACTTAAGGCATATGTGTTGACTTTTATATCTATAGGCTGTATACTAGATACCATTAGCTTGCTAACAACAGGATACGCACACATTATTATGTTGAACGGTCAAACATGAAGGGGAAGCTTGACCCGACCTTTGCAGAGTACGAGAGCATTAAAAGGTTTATGGTCCGAATCGCACAGTTAGCATTTAACACTTCATTCAGAGCCAGTGTTGTCCCATCTCAGGGGTCGTTGCCTCGGTTATCCGGCTATACTCTCTGCTTGTTTTGTTCCGGGTCTCGATTTTCCGCATTGTTTCAAATCATTAGCAAGGAATTTCAAAGCGTCAAAATTATTAGAAATAATTTCAAACATTAAAAAGTCGGGGGAAGGGGGGTATCTCACTACATTGTCAGTATATCTAACGTTTTATCAGAATAACTAAAAAAATTCCAAATTTTCAGGTGACCAAGCTAAAGGATTGATCTTCACTTCTACCCTACAAATAAACATCTCTTCACTTTTTTCTACCCTACATTCCATCTACTGTGTCGTTTCGTTATTGGATTGTAATTAAATTTTTTCCATATTGTATTTTAGTAAATTATTTCCATATTGTATTGTATATCTCATATTTATTGTATGAGTATTTTATTATTACAAAATATCTTGTTTAACTTATTTTATCAGAATCGCTACGTTTTTGTGACTTATAGGAAAACTTATATTCTCTTTTCAATTAGAATTGACTTATCATTTTAATATCATTATAAATTAATATTAACATAAATAATCATTATAAATAAATATCAATTTAGGCTTTCAAGACACACTATAATTTAGAAACCGTAATTTTATTTTCACCTGTACTTTGGGCAAAAGGTGTTGTCATAATTTTTTTTTTTGTCTCGTCTTCTTAAAATTCATATTTGACTATAATTTATTCGTTATTCATAATTTATTACAGTCTCTGTTGAATGAATATGTTTCATTTATTAATCTGGGATAAAGAAATATAATAAGAAAGAATTTATAATGATTTTCAATAGCATGGTAATCGTAGTTTAAGCTTCTCATTTCATGACTTAACCCCTTTTGACCAAACACCAGTGAAATATAATGGAAATTGAGTTCCCGATTATGAATTCATCTAGTACTGTAATTTTAAACCAGGTAGCAGCACGCTTAAAAACTAAAATGTAACACATCTCATCATTAATTATAGACCTCTTTTTTTTTTACATTTATCTAGACATGGTGAACAAAACTTCTTTAATATAAAAATAAATTCCTTTAAAGTCTCTATCCCCGAATAGTAAATCGAAGTTACTATTTAAATAAAAATTCGATAAAGAGAATAAGGAATGGTGCTCTTCTTGGGTCTGAAAGCAAAATATATTGACCTCTTAGAGACATAAAAAGGGCTAGAACGTTCGACAACGGAATCGCGAATGTTCGAGATTGTTCGTAGGCCTACTATATATATAAGCGTGGAAGTGACGAGTAAGTGGAGTCAATTTCGAACAGCGGAACAAGTGTTAACAGTGTGGACAGCAAAGAATGCAGTTACTGTCACGTCGATATTGATTTGAGTTCTCATTGTTACGCTGGACATTTTCGTATTTTAATTTTATGAAAATAAAATTGTTTTTAAATAACTTTTTATTAGTGGTACAATTATAATACATCTACATATTCAGGCAAAAAAAACACTTTAATACAATTTTTGTAGCATTCCTCCTATTGCAGTTTGTGTGGCGTTTCCTTCAATATAAATACCAGCATACCATTAATAAAATGAATAAGTAAATAAATGCATATTTAAAAGTATGCTGATTAGTACACATAGTAGCCGACATGCGAGATGCCGGTTTTACGCTTCACAAATCGTTAACTAAGTACGTGATAAAGTAGCAATTAATGATGGTAATTAATGCCATAAAGTAAATATTATTAGTACTGAGTATGATAATTAATGAACGAGAGTATTAGCGGCTATAAAGTTACACAATCAAGCTAAGCTAACTCGGATCGAACGACAGATTGTGCATGCCCCTTGCCCCTCTCGCATTAATCACATATTTCATATAAACTTCCCTCAATTTATTTACTTATATTAATCCCAACAAGTACATTGATGGTGGATTTTAATTTTTAACTTTTCAATCTATCATATTTTATTGTGTTCCATTACTTTTCGTAAGCGTGTACCATCAAAACCACCTTTAAAATGGTGCGATGAGCACAACACACAACTTTCACTTTCCAACTTACTTAGATTAAAAATTGAGTGTTTTGATAGATATGTAAATGCCATTCCTCAAATTCACACATTTTTCCACATTTATTTATTTACTTATTTATGTTTGCATTTACTCTCTAAAGTATTTTTCAAAACATATTGACACAACTCTTTCCCATGAAAAGAACGTCTTTAATTATTAACAATGATATGTAATTAATGCCGTACTGCGCATGCGTGGTCTCAACGTATTTTATGCGTTGTCGGAATATTTTTCTTTTTTTCTCCTGTACATGGTTATACGATTTCTTTTTTTCTTATTTAGCCATTTCTTATTGTTAGCCATAACGAGAGATAGTTAATTTCTCCATATAAAAAAATGTACTTTATAGGAAAACAAAAACGTTTTTTATGAGTTGTCGGAATATTTTTCTTTTATTTCTCCTGTATGTGTTTGTACGATTTTTTTCATATTTCATATTTAGCCATTTCTTATTTTTAGGCATTACGAGAGACGGTTAATTTCTCCCTGAAAATTAGGATAACAAAAAATGCTTTATAGGAAAATAGAAGAGTGCCCTTCCACATTTAAGCCCTCTCAGAGCATTTTAATTATAATGAAACTTACCTGATATAAGTATTATTTAATAATACTTGATTCTTATCAAACCTGACAAGATTGTTCAAAATCGTTAGAGTTTGATGAAATTATTGTTGTCAAATTGCGGGCATATACATACACTAAATACCCAATTTCAGCTTCATACGGTTTTACGGTTAAGCTAATCACAGACACAGACCATTTCGGGAGCCTTGGTGATTTGGACTCAGGGGACCCCAAAATGTATATTTCCGTTGAAAACTGATAGTCTGAATCTTCAATATATATTATACATATATAGGTAAGTGAAAGTAAAATGGAATGTAAAAAGTATTTTAACGTCCATTTTCTATTGATTTTTGTTCAGGAAATTAAAATTAAAATTTTGTATGGAGCTTGTTTTACAAGATGATTAGCCATCACTTCAAATGTGGTACCTAGAGCAATATTATTAGAAAAACAAATCATATCAGTAATGTAAACCTTAGAAGACAAAGAATTTGGTGCGGAATATGGTAGTGAAATGCACCTCTTTTGATTGGATGTAACAAAGTGGATGTAATGTAACAGCTGGAATTCGGATAAAACGCTAAAGAAATTAGGAATTCTCTCCATGTCTATTGTATATATGAGGTGAGGTTCAAACTCGTTCGTTACATTTTTTTGAGAAATTGAGATGGTAGTGGATTCTAAAACATATTTCAATGCTTTTTCAATATATCTTATTAGATTAGAGCAAAACATATTTCATATGAATTTTTGCTAAACAAAATAGCGGTTTTACATTAATTTAACCACCTTGTTTTAAATAATTTATTTTTTGAAGAGAAAAGATTTGGCTCCGCCGGGAGTCGAACCCCGGGGTCAGGGGTGGGAGAGGTGTCGTGAAGTGGAAGGATTTGGCATATCACGCGGAACACCCGGGTTCGACTCCCGGCGGAGCCAAATCTTTTCTCTTCAAAAAATAAATTATTTAAAATTACGGTTCGTTGCAGAACTGATTCGTTCCATAGCCCATTGTGTTTCAAAACTGGTTCGTTACTCTTCGTGAAGCAAACCTTTTTGGTTCCTATAATAACTTCTCACTTTACACCCATCCCATTCGTTCACTGCTGAAACTGCTGAAGTTTCTGTCACTCTTTTTGAACAAAATATCGAAAGCACCTTAAACTCGCTCGATTGATTCTTCTTACCTAGCTATATTAATAATTTATTTTTCAATGGCTCCAATAAGATGAAAGACGTTGATAATCTGCTGAAAAAGCATTTTGGTGACGAGTGGTGGGCCAATGATTCATTGAAGTATCACACAGGAGTTTCAAATATATCTGCCACAGACGAGGGAAACAAAGAACAAGAAGATGATGAAGTCGCATTATTGTAGTAGACGTTGGCCTGGATTAAGTCTTTTTGTAAATTTTTTGTAGTCAAATGTTTTATATAAGTACGCTGATATTTTTGAAAAATTGATCAACAAAAAAAATGTTTAGTTAAATGTTTTAACCCAGTCGGTGATATTATGATACCGAATTTATTAATAAAATGGTTGTCAACCTAAATAAATATTACTTATTACAAAACTCCCCTTTTTATCTGGCCACTCTAAAAGACGTGGTAAGTTTTTTAAGTTTCCTAAGAAAACGTGTTCGTGTGAAACGAACGAGTTTTGCACCTTACCTACTCATAAGTATATGTCTAGCTACTAGAGCCATGCCTTCTGCATCTCCGCTGCAGTACTCTTGCCATTGAGCCAACCGTGGGTCCAATCCCGGCTGTATCAATCTTATCTCTTCAGAAACATGAAGAAGACCTGGCTTCGATTCCCAGGCCCTGGCAAATCTCTTCTCTCTAATAATAAAATGTTCATGATCAATTAACAAAATTTTATAGGAATATAAAACGATAGACACCAAGATGGCCTAATTAGTTATTTGACTTATTCAAGATGATTACCAAACCCATATAATGGAATAACTTAACCTCGATGAGTGAAGGCAAAGTGTGAGTGGTATCTTCTGAAAGTAAAAGGAAGTGGTGTAGAAGACCTGATAAAAAGAAAGGACAGAGGAACCACCGGAAGGTGTGGCCGGTGAGGGCAGATGTCCCCGGGGTCCAAGAGTTTTTGCCCCCCTTTTGGACCCTCCCAGGGGGGGCCACGACTAGGCTCAACCGTTCATTAGTCGAGGTCTACTACGACCACACTCCACGCCACATCTGCATTACCCTGACCGCGATCCGGGTCCCATAGTTCAAGAAGGGAATTAATCTTCTTCCACGGGTCTTCTTGGTTATTAAACATTCCTTTAAGTTTGTTTTAAATTAAAAAAAAAAAAAAAAAAAGCACTTTGAGCAGCCAAGGTCAATAATGAGAGCTTATTTGGAAAAAAATGTACCACTTCAATAACAGCCTAGGAGGGTTTTGGATTTGGTGCGGTGATAATGAAGTACTGTTTCTTGGCAAGGAGATGAATTGATTTGATCACGCTTAAACGATAGGTTAGAGGACTTACTTAATTGAGTTTGCATGGAGACTGGGTGTGCCCAGGAACCTTCCGTTGCAGAATAAAAAATATAACCTGCCCTAGCTAAAATTGATTCTTGAGCACTGCAGTTCAGTGCCTTGCCTTTTAAATACTGTTTAAAAAAATATGTAAACATATATATATATATATATATATATATATATATATATATATATATATATATATATATGTATATATATATATATATATATATATATATATATATATATATTAATATATATATGTAAATGTAATCAAAACCCCTAATTCTTAAATTGCTTTTTTAAAAAAAGATTGGTCGCGAACGGGAATCTAACCCTGATGTCCTTCATCTCCGTCGCAGCGTTCTTACCATTGACCTAACCATAGGGTCAATTCTAGCCGTGTTAATTCTGGCGGGTGGAATCTATGCTCGTTGACAGGAGAAAAGGTTCCGTTCCATCAACTTCTATAAGCTTCATCGAGTCGATGGAATGTAGGATCAAGCTACTTGGTTTAAAAAAGAAATGATGGAGGCCAGTTCGGAAGATCCAACATTGTTAAAGAATCAACAAAACAATACAGTTCATGCTGAAATAAAATTAATATAATTCATCAAATATACAATTCACCCGATGATGCTTTTAAGAAGGCGATAAGGCGGCAATTTGTGAATTAAAGTATCAGATTGAATTGAATTAAAGAAATTGGGTATAATCAATCAATAGAGCCTTATGTTGTAAGTAACTAATATTTTATATATGTATATTATATTCAATGTAATTGGTTAAACTCGGATATATTCGTAAAGTAGTCTGTTTATTTAATTTTTTACATTAGGGACGGAAAAATTTTTTGGGGAGGATGCGTCCCCCCAGCGGTGACACCCGTGGAGTAAATCTCAATAAAATCAATTTTTAATCGAAATGAATAAAAAAATTCAAGAGAGGATCTAATTGTATCCTCATCAGAAACATTGATGTCTTTGACAAAGGAAATTTAGATATCCCTTCGGCATATATATATTTTTTATAAAGTACCATTCGAATATGTGAAATTTAATTAAAAGATAAAATAGAATTGAAATGGTTGTTGGAATGAATTTGACGTTACAATACACAGTTAAATAACAGGAAAAGAACAATATCAGGAGGATATTTCCGTACTCGGAATTAATTAACAGTAAAACCTAATTAACCTCTGTCTGTGGCACCACAAATCCACAGTACGTTGTACAATTTCCGTTCGAATAGTGAAATAATAGAGATCTGATTTAATGATTTTATTTAAAATGTTTAAACTGAACATTAGCTTTAGTTATGTCTTACTGTTTCTCAATTAAAGGTTGCTTCACTTTTTTAGCACCAGGTGCAATTGGAATGGACGAGGTCTACCTGCTCACACGTTTGAGATTTTTGATCAACCTTGAGATGAAAATGTTATAGTTATCTTATTAACCGCTTAATAAAAATAACCAGTTTTTAATCACCCTAATATCGATAAAAAAACTTAACCGACATCTCTAATAGTGTGAAACAAAATAGACAATATACATTTCGAAATTGTAGAAAATATTTGAGTTAAGAGAGACCTCGGTAATTGCTTGCGAAAAGATGCGCACTGCAGTAGGTTAATTGTGTGTTGAATATCGCGTTTTCACTTATACCATTTTTTTTTTTTAAGGTGTCAACCACTTGGGTCTTTGTCACTTTATGTTTTACTCTGTTTCTATAATTATATTATTTTCTATAATTCTTTGATTTTAGTCTATATTTCACAAAACAGTTTTGTCAGTTTGAGAAAGTCAAAAAAATTATCTATTGTTTCTAGGTTGTCCTTTAAAATAGTACGTACATCGAAAGGTATTTTTACTTACACTTACCTGTACATGAAATATATACTAAGGGAAAGTATTGCGATCGTGAAAAATTCCGATTTCTTCGATTTGAGTTCGTGTATTTCCGAACGGAAATACACGTTTTGGGTCAAAATAACCAAGTCCCGCGAAATGGTCTGTGTGCGTGTGAACAGACTAGCTCAAAAATTATAAACCGTACGAACCTGAAATTGGGTGATCCCAATGTGACAGGAAAAATTTAATCGAAATTGGTCAAACGGAGGGGGTACTGTATTTAAAGAATATTGTCTAATTTTTAATTTTTTTCCGATTTTCTCAAAAACGGCTTTAACGATTTTGATTAAACTCGGTATTTAATGTATGTATGTGCCCGCGATGAAACATCAAAATTGATATATTCGAGGGGGCACTTTACTTAATAAATGTAAAACACACTAACACAGTTTAAACCATGCAAATATAGACCTTTGCAGATCCGATGCATTTAAACATCACTTATTAAACCCAAATATTATTATTTTTTAAATCTGGTAGTTCTAGTCTATACAAAGAAGCCTCATAAATTTTAATCCTACTTTTTTTGCAACCTTTTTTTTTTTTTTTTTTTATTAGTTAGCTAAAGCTGTTTTCCATTTCAACTAAATTATATTAGAAATTTTATGGATTTTTTGGAGAGGATATGACGTCGTTACTACATTAAACTTTTTACTCGCTATAAATAAATTTAAAAAAATCGCATTTGTGATTAAAAAAATCGCAAAGATGGAAGATCGATGATAAAACCAGGAAAAGAGAGGGAAATAACAAGTTGGTAGTAGTTATTGATGATGCTTCATGGAAAGCTGCTTATGTTTTCCAGTAAGAACCTTTGAAGCGCTAAGCTCTGGGTTGTCCTAGCTCCCTTCAAAGGGCAAAGGGAAAATCTTATCGCGAAAACCTTCTATTCAACATTAACGTGAGTATGCTTGTATATTTTTAAAATTGATGATAAAAAGATTTTTTTTTTTTGTCACAATAAGGAATTTTTTTTTATTCTTGCAAATAAATGATAATTAACGTTAGGATTACCGAGAGGGGGAGTGCTCTTGAAGCCCATTAATATTTGTTCATTCTTTTTCAAACTTTATTTATTTATTTACTCCCTTCCATGCCTCACAGGCAATACGGGTATAGCCTTTTTCAAACTTAAATTATTCAATAAAAAAATCTGTAAAAATTATTAGTTGTCAGAAAAACATTCAAAATTAATGTAAATGTGATTTGAAAATTTTCCATAACATTTTATATCCAGAAGAAATAAAGAGTTGAGTGAAAAAAAAAACAACTCACCCGAGGATAATTTTAATAAGTTAATAATTTAAAATCATTAACTATAATTTTATAAAGGCATTAATAATAAATTTCAAACATTTTTTTTTTCTTTAATGTATCTGAAAACAGGATTTTTGGAAGTGTAAATTAGGTAAATATATTGTATACCATGAATGATGAATTTCGGAAAACATGGAAATGACATTTCCTATTATCTAGAAAAAATATTTTCATTTCCCTCAATAAATGTTTTTTACATTCACAGTTTTATAAATATGTAAATATTGTCTCATGAAATGAATTTTTAAATAGAAATATTTAGAGTTAATAAACAATAAAAGAAAGGGGTTCGTAGAGCCCCCTTGGTAAAACTAAGAAGTTAGGTACCACTTGGTAATCCTAGGGTTAAACCTTGATATTTTTACTTTCACTTACCTATATAAGAAATATACAGTTAAGGGAAAGTATTGCGATCGTGAAAAATTTCGACTTCCGGATTTCAACGGAAATACACAATTCGCCTGGTCCCCTCAGTCCAAATTATCAAATCCCGTGAAATAGTCGCTCTGTGTGTGTGTGTGTGAACAGACTAGCTCAGGTTTGAACGTATAAATCGTACGAACCTGAAATTGGGTGTTTGGTATATTTATATGCCCGCGATGGGACAGCAAAAAATTCATCAAAATTGGTCAAATGGAGGGGGTACTTTATTTCATAACTTTTTACGTTTTTTCGATTTTCTCAAAAACGGCTTTAATGATTTTTATAGAACTGGGTACTTTATATGCCAGGTACTTTATATGTATATGCCCACGAAATGACAGTAAAAATTTCATTAAAATTGATTAAACGGAGGGGGCACTTTATTTCATAACTTCTTTTCCCATCTTTACATTTTTTTCGATTTACTCAAAAATACCGTTAACGATTTCGTGTAAAATTGTAATGTTTAATGATAATCAAGTATTCTTTAATATCAGATAAGCTTTATCATTATTAAAATATTCTGAGGGGCTAAGATGGGGAAGGGGCCTTTTTTGTTTTCCTTTAAAGTACCTTTGTTTTAATTTATATGGAGAAATTATCTGTCTCTCGTTTGGCCCAAAAATAATTAATCGCTAAAAATGAAATATGAAAAAATCAAGTAAACATATACAAGAGAAAAAAAGAAAAATGTTCGTCAACTCTTAAAACACGTTTGAGCCCACGCATGTGCAGTATGCCTTTAATGACAGACCATTGTTTATAATTAAAGATGTTCTGTTCATATAATGGAAATTTATTAAGAGAATTATAAAATTAGACGACTTGGATTATGCTTGCATTGCTGAATTATCGCAAGTAAAAACTTATTATATTAAATAATAAATAAAAAAAAAGGTGTAATTTACAGAGAAAATACAAATAAAAATAAGAAAATGATTGTGGAAAAATGTGTGACTTTGAGAAATGGCATTTAACAAAACACGTATATTTCTAATGTAAGTTGGTAATTGAAGGCAGCGGGTTCGTGTGTCGCGGTGGCCCTAGGATTTGTTTAAGGGAGTAAAAAATCCTTTGCTATGCCGCCCCAATGGATAGGACGTAAAATGGAAGTCCCGAGCCTTTGCGATGTCCGGTACTTGTTAAAGATCCCTATCCTAATTATACCTGGATAGGCAAAATTTAGGACTCCCACTGTAGCATCGTCCGATTAGCCTTAGTAGCATGAAGGTACGTCAAACAAACAAACATTAACTCGTGGGTGAGTTTTACCTAAATATTAGGATAGTCAGTCGTATGTATTAAGTATACCACAAACGCAATGTTGATAATCCAGAGGTTTATCCTTCAAACCGGTTACGCTAGTAAGGTCAAAGCGGTTAATTATGGCTTTGTACGAGAGCAGATTTGTGAGGCCGATGAAATTGCCGAAATGCTCGAGACTAAAAGACATCGGATAATAAACCCGAATGGAACTCCTTTGAGTCTCTTAGACTTCATTATAACCACACCGAGCAGGGCTGTAGATAGATGTTTAGATGTTTTCATCAACAAAGCGTTCCAAGAAAATGAAGGAATCGCTTCTACCATCAAAACTGATTCGACAACCGAACGAACCCATCAACATCAAAATGTTACCAACAGATTCATTGGATTTTAACTTCTTCCATTTTAATGGATGGAGTCTGATCGGATTGTGTTTTGTTTGTTAAACAATAATTAAGAATAATCCAATACCCACCTCTGAATCAGTACGCTATTAGGGATTTACATGGACGAACTTGGAAAGTCCATGTTAGACTAGACTACTTGATAGACTAGTATATGATAGACGTTCGAAATTATCACTGACGAACAAATCAACCGTTTACAAAGTACTAATGAAACCACTTTGGACTTACGGTATTGACCTATGAGGAACAGCCAAAAAATCAAATATCCGACTCGTACAGTCATTTCAATCAAAAATACTAAGGAAGATTGTATATGCTCTCTTTTACGTATCTAATGAGACCCTGCACACAGACCTCGATATTCCTTACGTAGAAGTAACAGCCATAGATCGCTACCGTAACTTTCATGACACACTTACTCTAAATTCTAACCCACTAACCCAAGCTCTAAATACTCCCGAAACCCTTACAATCCGCCAAGAAGACTGTTGAGGCGTTGGTCACGAGATTTTATGGATTAAAGAAATATATTTATTCTTTCACTTGTTTATCTTATATTTCCGATTGTTTTTTTGTCTTTGTTTTGTTTTTGGTGTTACAAGATATATCATGTGAGCATATTTGCTCATCACGTTAGTAGATAGCGAATTTAAGAAAAATGTCATAAGTTACGGATATCTAAATAAAGAAATATTTTCAATAATAAACATCATTAAAATATTGATTTTATATTTTAGATTATCTGTGTGACCGAAACCGTTGACCGTTTCACCAACATGAAACCGCCTCTGTATAAATATGGTTATCATAGATAAAACATGATAAACCGCCTTTTAGGCTTTACGGGGTTTCCCGGGCAAGGGGAGAGGGTGCTTGCATTAGTGCCGAGTATTCTTAAATGTCCATAGGCCAAATTCCTAACGCGTTGAAATGGGTGTAGCGGTTCTCAAATACTAAACCCGGAGCCAGGGGAAATTTAATAATACTCGGCATTAATCCCCCACCCTCCTCCCTGGCCCTGGACACCCCGTATAGCCTAAACGGCAAGAAAGGGAAGGATCCAAAAAAAAAAAAAAAAAAAAAAAAAAAGGTTCTCAAATACACTACATATCTGTTTCTTGATTGATAATACAACAAGTTGTTTCTTTGGTATAACAACCCCATTTTTTCCTAACTAGGCTAGCTCCCTCTCAGAAAAATGTGTTCCAATGGTTATATACAAACAAAAACCTAAGAAAAAAAAAATCGTAGAAAGGAAGAAATTTAGGGCAGAAGTTGAAAGAACGACAGTATCGGGTTCCATCTTTCAAAACTTAGCCAAAACACGCTGGCAGCCCCCCCCCCCCCGCCCCCCCCCCCCGACACAAGGGAAGAAAGAACTTTGTCCCAACTTGAAGGGGAAGAAAACTAACTGCCCAACACATATGTGTCACAACTTGAGATTTATTTTTATCGCACTTCATAATAGTACGTGTCTGTGATGAGAAACAGAAACAGAAAACCGAACAGCAGTCTGTTATATATATA
Source organism: Aelia acuminata (assembly GCA_911387785.2). Taxonomy (NCBI): domain Eukaryota; kingdom Metazoa; phylum Arthropoda; class Insecta; order Hemiptera; family Pentatomidae; genus Aelia; species Aelia acuminata. Next base: position 23,100,516 of record OU426984.1, on the reverse strand, counting down.
TATATTAATTTATAAAAGGGTAATTCAGGTTCAGTCAATAATAAACAACTATATTATGGCGACGTTTCGAGACTATATTGTTCTCATAATTAATAAAGAGAATAAAATATATAGAGTTACATTGGTAAAATTGTTGACAAAAGTTAAGTATAATATAAATATATAAAATAAATAAGTTGTATGACTGTATATAATTCAAATCATAAAGGCCTATGAATGTAATATCAATGTTGCTATATAAAGAGTAACTATATTAGTAAAACGTAGTATAAACGGGAATTCCCACCTACTTATAAATAAAAAACTGGTAATACCAAAAGGTTGGGAAAAAACCAAAGAACCCTTTACCGCTTTACTTCCCTTTTCCTTTACGGTCCCGAACTTGCCGTTGTACATTAGAGTAATATAGTTAGTTAGACTCTAGGTCGATTCAATTCAACACAGGCTTGTGCCTCACCATTTCAGATTTTCTTGAAATTTGATACATTAGTATTATTCGTATTGACTAGAAAAATTTACAAATATTACTGAGATATTTCTACCCGTTTTTGAATTATGGACCTGGAAATCCCTCAAAATTAAGTCCAGAAACAGAAAAAATCATTATTAAAAATGGCTGTATATTTTTTTCCGAATTTGACTACGACTATGAGATTGGTGTCTCTTTAACAGCATAGGTATTCCATGCCATTTCGTATTATATACAACAAGGTATAGGTTGGTACTAAAACTCTCTGGTACTAAATCCCTCTTCGGTCCAAATATTCTAAGCAGTACTCTATTTTCAAAAACCCAAAGCCGTTGCTCATCCCTAAATATCAGCGGCCACGTTTCGTATCCATCTAGGACCGTTAGAAGAATAATAGTTTTTTTGAGTTTCTGGAAATAATGAAAATAATTGTAGCGATTAAAGAAAACTGGGCTCAAAAAAAAAAAAAAAAAACATTACATTCAACCCAACATTTTTTTCATGGAGACGAGAAGTAGATACAAACACTCTTTACATTTGTTAAAATGTAATATTGTGTAAAACTTTTTAATTTATTCATCCGCTACTTTCAGAGTTTTGAGGCAACATAAGGCTCCTGCATTTTTATATATAACATTTTTGGAGTTAAGAATCGTTCCTAAACACATTTAAGTATTTATTTTTCTGTTATGATATGATTTACAAAAAAATAAAAGCATAAAACAAAAAAAAAAACAAATTGTGTGCCTTCTTACCATTTACGAGTATACCGAGCAATGACGATGCTATTATTAAAAAGCTCTAACGACGAAACTGTTTACCCTATTAGGAAGAAAAAGCTATTCAATATTCAGTGGCTAAGATTGTTTTACCCGGTAACTGGGACAATTTGATTTAGAGAAGGTTGTTAGTGAACCGGTGAGGACGACACTCGAACACGCGATTTTTGAGACACGAATGGTCTCTTTCGTAATCTAAGCTCATGTTTATTGAGGGGTTGTGACATCCCATTTCTTGTTCGTCTGATTCACGATCATGTCAGTTTAGTATGCCTGAATCCCAGATTAACCTTTATTCGTTTGCTAAATATAGCAAAATATAAATGGTAAAAATAAAAGATAAAATAAGGAAAGTTTACCTCACAATGAAAGCATATCTATTTTAAGCAGTAGCGAATCCATGGAACGGGCGACCCATCACTGGTGTTTTGTCAAAATTTACCAAGCTATTGAAAATCATTATAAATTCTTTCTGGTTGTATTTCTTTATTTTAGAATAATAAATGAAACTATATTCTTTTAACAGAGACTAAAATAAATTATGAATAACGAATAAATTATAGTCAATTATGAATTTCAAGAATACGAGACAAAAAAAATCTGGTGCGTGCGCGCAACACACAACTTTCACTTACCAACTTACTTAGATTAGAAATTGACGTGTTTTGCTAAATATCATTTCCCAAAGTCACACATTTTTCTACATTCATATCTTATTTTTGTTAATCGTTAAAGCCGTTTTTGAGTAAATAAAAAAACCCCGTGAAAATGATACAAAATTTATTAAGTAAAGTCCCCCCTCCGGTTGATCAATTGTGATGAAATGTTGGTTATCACATCTTTGGCATATAAATACATCAAATGCCAAGTTTGATCAAAATCGTTAAAACCGTTTTTGAGTAAATAAAAAAACATGTGAAAATGATACAAAATTTATTAAGTAAAGTCCCCCCTCCGGTTGATCAATTTTGATGAAATTTTTACGGTCATATTTCAGGCATATAAATAGATCAAATACTCAGTTTAATCAAAATCGTTAGAGCCGTTTTTGAGAAAATCGAAAAAAACTTAAAAAGTTATTAAATAAAGTACCCCCTCCCTTTGAGCAAATTTGATGAAATTTTTGCTGTCACATCGGGGGCTTATGCATACTCTATATACCCAATTTCAGGTTCGCACGGTTCATAGTTTTTGAGCTAGTCTGTTCACACACAGACACACAGACACACAGACACACAGACACACACACAGCCATTTTGCGGGACTTGGTTATTTTGACTCAGGGGACCACAAAACGTGTATTTCCGTTGAAAACCGGAAGTCGAAAATTTTCACGATCGCAATACTTCCACTTACTATATATTTCATATGCAGGTAAGTGTAAGTAAAAATTTATTACGACTTAACCCTCTTTGCCCAAACATGAATTTTATAAAATGTGCAATATTTAGTCATTCTTTATATTCTCCAATTGAAAACTGAATGTATTTAAACAATTAATAGTAATTTACAACGTCACTATGTACTAGACGGTGGACAGACGGAGTCGCAGATGATTTAAGACATATTCTAGGTGGGCAGAGTTGGATGACCGCTGCGCTGGATAAGGAGCGATGAGGGAACTTTCTGAAGCGGCCTTAACTCAATAATTAGGTTGCGCCAGTGATAATAAAACGATGTACTTATAAATATTTTAAATAAGGTCCTACATTACTCATTAAATATAATTTAAAAAAAGTGCGCCCCCGTCAGAAAATGTCTGGATCCGCTATTATTTCAAAAATTGAATTCTGCGATAATTAAGGAAAAAGAGTTGTTGAAGGAATTGCATTCATGTGTATTTTACGTTGTTTTAGAAATCTTTAGAAATTTTCTAAGGATTCAAAGTTTTAATAAGTTACGAATATAAAATCATGCATTATAAAAATTTAATTCATGAACCACTGGAATCGAAATTAGGCGTTGGTAATCGCTCCAAAGTGTTTTAACTTATTTTCAAAGAAAGTATGACTAATTGTCAGATATGTTATGGTCAACTTTTTTCTTTACGAAAGGATGATTATTTTTTAGGATTTTCAGTCAGGGCTTGTTGAGTACAGAGTAATACAGAGCATTTTTATTTGGAAAGCCACCATTTCGATACAGACATGTGGATCTTCCAGAGTTATACGAGTTTTACTCGTGCATAGATTTAGTTGGGTATCGAAAAGTTGGCTTTCCTAATAAAAATCACCCGACGGAGACCCGCGTGTTCGGATCGAAACTTTGGCTTTCCAAATAACAAAATACTCTGTATTACTCTGGACTCAAATCAAACAAGCCCTGACTGAAAATTAATCATCCTTTCGTAAAGAAAACATTTGACCATTACACACCTCTAAATTAATTTATTTTACATCATTAGTAGGTTTTAAATTACCTATAAAGTTTTATAAGCCAAAACAAGAGTTATTTTAAATGCATAATCAACTGGATTGTTAATGTAGCCATGACAATCATTTTTTGTTTGTTTAACGTCCATTTATGCTACTGTGGCTAATCGGACGATGCCACAGTGGGAGTCCTAAATTTTGCCTATACAGGTGTAATCAGGATAGGGATCTTTAACGAATACCTGACATCGTACAGGGACCTTCATTTTACGTCCAATCCGAGGGACGGCATAGCCAAGGACTTTTTACTCCCATTAGGGTCACCGCGGGACGCGAACCCGCGGCTTTTAGTGTTATAAGTTGCCATGCTAACCACTACCCCACAGGTGACCCCGACAACCATTTTGGCAGTTTGTACCACTGGCACTAACCATAACTCAAAAGTAACCCTCTACCTGCGTTAACACCATCATGACCTTCATAAAAAAATATTGTGATTTGCGCCTAACCCGAACGGAACGTTTAATACTTTTGTGAACATATTCTAGCAATGTAGGTTTTGTCATTCTGATTCCAGCGGTATGCTTAGCTAAAAATTTATATATTTTGAGTTTTAAGCATCTTCTTGCCGACGTACAGAGGAAAAATTTTGCAATTCAAAGGCCAAAAACCTAAAATAAAGAAATGACTTCAGAGTGGTAAGTGAAAACCACGTGATTTTACTGCACCAATTTTTTTTTAAACTTTGTTGAAGTTGAACTTCCACTCCAATAGTTTACCTTGAACTCCATACTTGATACACTTACTATACTTGATACAATGAACATCATACTTCACAACTAACTTACCCCACTTCACCTTGCTAGTTTTCCGAATTCGACAAAGGGGCTATATCTGCCCTGGTGAAGTGCTGCTCCAAAATGATTTTCTATTATTATTCAGCGATTAGCCGAAATTAAATTCGTTCCTTCTCGCAGAGAGCAGCGAAGCTCTCAGTCTGCTAGTGCTCATTGTAGAAGTGGGTATTATTCGAATGAAAGGACCGGATCCTTTGTAGCGAACGCTATATAAATCTAGGAGGGGGGGGCAAAAGAGGGTAGAGTTGTTGAAACAAAGCTCTCTAATCAGAGCCAGTGTACATCAGTAGCATCTTTTGCCAAATTATAAGGTAATTAACATAAGCACTCAGACAGACATGCTCCGACCCATGTTTCGATTTGCGGTCCCATTGTTAGCATTGTTTTCCCGACTAATTTCGACATTTAAGGTTCCACACAGAAATTACATCCCCTGCTTCCCGCTCATTGTGGTTTCTCTCACTAAACCAAACTTTTTTCTTCTGTGGGTTTTCAACCGTGTGTGTTCCTTGGCCTAGAAAATTGAATGCTCGTGGATTTTTGTTACTATTATTTTAATTTTTGTTTTTTTTTAGTCTGAAAAGTGAAAAAACCGTCCGCAGATTCCGACAACTACATTTGCTAAACAAACGCTCCAAACTTCCAATTCGCTGTAAAAGATTAATCTATATGACAATAATTAGACCTATCTGAGCTTACAGAGTGGAACTTCGGTGTTTCACCAAACCATCAGATTCCTCTCGCATCTAATCCCTAAAATCCAAAATCCTTGATGCTCCTTATTGTGGCCCAATTAAAATTATTCATGAAGACCTTAATATTCCTTATGTCGCCAATTTGGCCCGATGCAGACAATCCCACACAAACCTCCGAGACGTCTAAAAGGAAGATGGCCTAGAAATCTACCAAATTATAACAATAATCGAGTGGTACCAATTGGTAGTTTCTCCAAATGCCTTTACATATCATATTTACCTATTGAATTTACATTATAAAGTTGTAAATTTCAATAAATAAATTGCAAGTTTTGATGTACGTTTCCCGATACATCATTTACTTTGTTTTCTTTATGTTACTTTATGCCACCAAGGGTAACTGGACAATGCTACAGTGCTAACCACTATACCAAAGGTGACCCCACTGGTTTTTAGTTCTCTTTCTATTTGGGTCCATTTATTTTTATTGAAAACGCTGGTTATTAAGTTTTCTTCAGAAACATCGGGGGCCTAAATTGATTGCCAATTTTTTTTTTTTTTTATTCTGTATTAACGAAACGTAGTTTCAAGTTAGGATCTCATATTAGGAAACCTAAATATGGCCTTGAGGGATCGAAAAACAAAAAAAAATTCAGATAAACAATAAGAAAAACCTTTTTTTCTCTAACCTCCCTTTAATATTTAAAATTCATTGCTAATATAAACTATATGTCGAAATTTGACTCTAAATCCCTTAGTGTATACCCACAGATCAGCTCTCGAGATTCTTCTTGGTGTTTGGTGTCAAGGGTGCGGGGTACTTGCGGTCGACTTTGGTGAGAACGCTGCAACAGGGAAGAGCACACACATCGACGAAGGAAATCCACTCTCCGATTACAAGGATACTATGGCATCGCTGTACTATATGTGAACACTCTACACTACATCTTTTTGAATATATTCCTACATGAATTTATATTTAGATACAGTATTTAACAGTCTTTTTACGAGCTCGATAAAAACTAAGTCAAGCAAATCTTTAAACTAATAGATAAGATAAACTTTTAGCTCCAATTAAACTGCTTCTTGAAATAAAATATACTGTCATAATAGTCTGATCATAAGAGGCTAGAAACGGGAGCCCACAGTTGATAGGTCGACGATTTCGACTAAACTTTTTTTGGTGCTTACATGACAACAAAATACTAAAATATAAAAAAAATTCTGCCTTTGCTGATAATGAATAGCAGTGTAGTTATGTATCAATTGATGGGAATAGGTCAATGGAGAAACCGATCTGCCAAAACGTCGAGGAGGCCAAGAAAGCTAAAAAATATTTTAATAAAAAAATTAAAAATATTTTAAGAAAGCTAAAAAATATTTGATGAACTATATTTTCTGATGAAGCGGTAAATCCATATGAAGTGGCCCAGATGGTGGTTGGTTACTTCAAAATTTTTAACTTTTTTAAATATTTTTACCATTGAAAGTACAATACATTAGAAGACCAAAAATGCAATCACTATATTTTTTGAATTTTTATTTTGCCAATGGAGGCCATTTTATTGTCGACCAAACGCGTATTTTTACCTTTTCTAGTGCTCTGCTTCAAATCAAATATCTCTTCATATATTTATCATAGAACTTTTAAATAAAGACCAATCTCCTTAGAAAGATCTGAGCATCAATAAAGTAAGTATGAAGTTAAAAGTAAGTATAACGGAGCATATTTACAAAAATGGGTTTTCAAAAAAAATAATTTACAAGAAGGCAGATGATTAATGTGTTTTTTATTTCAAGCTTTGTTGGACTTTCGGTTTTATTTTTTTTTTATTTTTTTTATTTTTTATTCTTTTTACGAATTTTTAAAGTCACGAATTTTCGAAGTTTAAAGGTTATTATCTTTGTAGGACATGGAAATAAAACTTTGAAATTTCACTCAAATTTAGACCTTGGTTAGAAGATTGAAGTCCTAGGATAATTAGAAGAGGAGATATTTGATCTGAAGAGAACACTAAAATAGCTAAAAATACGCATTCGGTCGACAATAAAATGGCCGCCATTGGAAAAATAAAAATTCAAAAAATAAACTGATTGCATTTTTATGCATTTGTATGTATTGTACTTTGTATAGTAAATATATTAAAATAATTGAAAATGTTAAAACAACCAATTAATTTTTTTTTTGTTTATACTACTTGATATGGATTGACCCGAGGGTAAAAAAAAAACTATGAACCAATATCATGGCATGCATGAACCTGAAAAATGACCTGCATGAACCTGAAAAATGACATGCATGAACCTAAAAAATGACATATATTTTGCATCGTTCCCTGTTTGGTTATTTTTAGTTGTTAATTTGGATTTACCCCTTTTATGCATCTAACGCCCCATATAATAAAAAGCGCTAACCCTACTCATGTTGTATATAAAAAGCAGCTGACCTTTCTATACTGTCCAAAGGTTCAACAACTCACGTCCTCCACACACACAAACAAACAAGACAGAACAGAAGAAGAATAGTAAAGATCTTGACACGATAAGGTTCGAAATAAAGCCCCCATATGTAAAAGGACCCAAGGCAAACACATCCCTCGCCTCCGGAGCAGTTGTTCTCGCTTCTGTTTGATCATTCGCTTCCTTAAGTGTTTTTTTTTTTCTTCTTTCATTTCCTTTCAATCTAAAAAGGCAGCTGCACTTAATTCATCAGCTGCTCGCTTTGTCAAAGGAACTTTGTACCACCAACTGTTGACGGTATTAAAAATTGTTTTTTTCTTTTCAGTACTTACAAATAAATATATCCAATTGTTTAAATATGAACGTATATATTAATTTAGTTATCTATGTATAGATATCTACACATCTACTTGATACGACTCTCTCGTCGGTAACCATATTTATAATTATTCTATTTTGGAAGAGAAGAGATTGGTCTCGGCTGGGAATAGAATGCGAGTACCCCGTGTATCAAGCGCGTTCCCTCTGTGCCACAGAGATCGCATCCAAGCCGAGTCAATCCTCTCTCTTCAATAATTCTTTTTCACCTACTTATTAACTTATTTATTGCGGCTCTACACGGACGGTGGACTCATCCAAATACCTAGACTCAAAATGTCGCCAAAATATACTTTTTACTTTCACTTACCTATATATGAAATATATAGTAAGCGGAAGTATTGCAATCGTGAAAAATTTCGACTTCCGGTTTTCAACGGAAATACACGTTTTGGGGTCCCCTGAGTCGAAATGACCAAGTCCCGCGAAATGGTCTGTGTGTGTGTGTGTGTGTGTGTGTGTGTGTGTGTGTGTGTGTGTGTGTGTGTGTGTGTGTGTGTGTGTGTGTGTGTGTGTGTGTGTGTGAGTGTGAACAGACTAGCTCAAAAACTATAAACCGTGCAATCCTGAAATTGGGTATTTAGTGTAGGTATATGCCCGCGATGTGACAGCATAAATTTCATCAAAATTACTTAAAGGGAGGGGGTACTTTACTTAATAACTTTTTATGTTTTTTTCGATTTTCTCAAAAACGGCTCTAACGATTTTGATTAAACTGAGTATTTGATGTATGAATATGCCCGAGATATGACTGTTAAAATTTCATCAAAATTGATTAACCGGAGGGGGGACTTTACTTAATAAATTTTGTAACATTTTCACGTGTTTTTTTTATTTACTCTAAATCGGCTTTAACGATTTTGATCAAACTGGGTATTTGATGTACGTATATGCCAAATATGTGATAGCCAACATTTCATCAAAATTGATCAACCGAAGGGGGGACTTTACTTAATAAATTTTGTATAATTTTCACGGGTTTTTTTATTTACTCTAAATCGGCTTTAACGATTTTAATCAAACTGGGTATTTGATGTATGTATATGCCTGAGATATGTCTGTTAAAATTTCATCAAAATTGATTAACCGGAGGACGGACTTTACTTAATAAATTTTTTATCATTTTCACGTGTTTTTTTTATTTACTCCAAAACGGCTTTAAAGATTTTGATCAAACTGGGTATTTGATGTATGTATATGCCAAATATGTGATAGCCAACATTTCATCAAAATTGATCAACCGAAGGAGGGACGTTACTTAATAAATTTTGTATCATTTTCACGGGTTTTTTTATTTACTCAAAAACGGCTTTAACGATTAACAAAAATAAGATATGAATGTAGAAAAATGTGTGACTTTGGGAAATGATATTTAGCAAAACACGTCAATTTCTAATCTAAGTAAGTTGGTAAGTGAAAGTTGTGTGTTGCGCGCACGCACCAGATTTTTTTTTTTAATGAGATGATTTTTTGAAATTCCTACTTTATTGAATGAGCCTCGAAAACCTTATTAAAAGGCGTGTATCTATTTGTTAGAAGCCAATTAGCTCAGTGAATAAGATATTGTATTACCATGCTCAAAATCTTGGGATCGAACTTTGCTGCCACAAGCTGCAGAGTTTTTTTTTTCTATTATTTAAGGCAGCAGCCTTTAGACCCTTGGTCAAGAGAGTTTTAACTATTCCTCCATTAATTGACTAATTTTAATGTGGTAATTTTAGTTAATTGTTTGTGAACAGAAAAACTTTGGCCGTGGGCTCGACTTGACTAGTGCGGAGCTTTTTCCAATTGAACTACCAAGGCTCCCGTCCCTGCCAACGCCGATCATACTCACCCTTGTTTCACCTACATCGCCGAAAAGCAAAGCAGTAAAAAAAGCAAGTAAAAAAATTTAGCCCAAAGTTCAAAAGAGATTTTGAAAGATAGAGAAAAACCAATCTGAACCATATTCGAATACATACAATACGTTTGTTTAACGTCAATTTATACCACGAAGGCTATCCAGACGATGCTACAGTGGGAGTCCTAAATTTTACCTATCCAGGTATAATTAGGATAGTGGTCTTTAGCAAGTAACTTACATCGTACCTCCATGATCGGGATCTCCATTTTATGTCCTATCCGAGGTACGGCATAACCACGGTATTTTTTACTCCCTTTAAAAAATCCTAGGACCACCGCGGTACGAAAACCCGCAACCTTCTGTATTGTAGATTACTATGCTAACCACTACACCATAGGTGACCCTGCCAAAAGAAGATAAATATTATAACAGAATATAAAACGAGATAATGCCAATCACCCTTTAGGGTAGATGCAAAAAATAAATAAATAATTTCCATTGTATTATACATATTGAATTTGCATACTTTTTTTTAAATTCACTTAAAAAGAACAATAAAATAATAATGTTGTTTAAACTTTTAAGGAGTAATAGAAATATCACCTTTTGTCCCCCGCAACCTCTTTTTTTAGGGAAGCTTCATTATCTCTTCAAATATTGGCATTCTTTTTTTAAGTGGATAGTAAATATTTAATCTTGCTATTCTTCTTTTCCCAAGGTGTCATCATCACTGGTTGGATCTATGGTTTTTAAATTTTAAATTGTTGACTACAACAGATATATATTAAAAAATTAAATGAAAATTCTTTCCTTATATTTCAATGAACTCAAGCTATTTATTTCTCTTTTAATTCAATATGAACTTTAAAGATAATTGTGCAACATTTAAATACATAAATCCTAGCAAACCACAAATCAATTTTGTATATGACTTCATAGAAAATTATCTCTGATGATCAAATTAACCGTTTACAAAGTACCAATGAAACCACTTTGGACCTACATTATCGAACAACCAAAAAATCAAATATACGCCTCATACAGTCATTTCAATCAAAAATACCAAAGAAGATCGTAGATACCCCCTTTTATGCCTAAAGAGACCTTTCGCACCGAACTCAACATTCCTTACGTTTAAGTAACAGTCATATATCGCTACTGTAACTTTTATTACAGACTTACTCTTAATTGCAACCCACTAACTCAAGTTCTACACACTCCCACAAACCCTTACAATCCGCCAAGAAGACTTTTGAGGCGTTGGCCACAAGATTTTCTGCAATAAACAGTTATACATATATTTTTTCTTTTACATTTAACCTTTCACTTGTTTTTGCTTTATTTTTTTATATTTCCGATTGTTTGTTTGTTGGTTCGTTTTGCTTTGTTTTTTTTTGTGTTTTTTTTTTATCTTGCCATGTCAGTATATTTGCTTTTTACTTTAGAAAATTTAAGAAATATGTAATAAGCTATGCATATCTAATTAAAAAAAAATGACTTTTGTATTGATTTATAATTTAAATATTTACATATATTTAATAGCAATGGTTTATTTTCGAAATCATTTTTGAAATTTAAATATACTTACGATTACTTCGAATTTTCACGGTTATCTGAAAAACAATAATAATTTCAAATAAGTACGCCTAAATTATTAAAAAAAATCATTTCAGATATTATTTTTAAATAAAAACATAAATAAATCTTAATATTTATGTCTTACTTCACAGCAGTGCCAAGGACATGGAAACTGACTTTAGTAAAAATACAATCTAAGGCTTTCTGTTTTCGATACATTTTACTAATACCTGCAAGGTATAACAACTGATCACAAGAGATTGTACTTAAATAGTAATTAAGGAACTATTGGGGTGCAAAAGAATATGTAAACATAACACATAACACTAATAAGATTTCCAGCTAAAAGGAAGTTGGTCCTGGGTCAACTGTGTGTAATGGGATCGGGGAATCATTTGACAACACAAATTTACCATAGTTTTAGAAATTTTATATTGAGCATTGTAACCATTGGTGACGTACACTACCTACCTTGCTTATGGATGTCATTGTCAACTTTATGAAAGTAGTAACTTGTTCTTGGACAGAGTAGACAGATATTTTTTTTTTAGTAAGAATAAATTGAAATATATAAAAAAGCTTTAGATATTCGATATGAGTCTGATCTAAGAATTACCGGAACCGGGAGTTTCCATTATTTTCAGCCTGCATCAACTGTAGAAATAATAGCAAAAAGGCTAAGCTCAGACTCTATTTTCTGTTTACGACAAAATATATTTTGCAATAAAGTTTCGCAATCTATTAAAAAAATGGACGTATCTAATTCTAAAGTGGTTCGGAATAAAGTGATAAAATCTTTTTTTCTAAGAACTGTGATTTAATTGAATAAATTGAACTATAAAATTATATGAGAGACTGTTGAAAAGGAGTAGAAGGGGAAAACCAGTGGATACAGGTGGAACGCGTGAGTCCGTGTATTTACTTCAATAATTCCAGAGACATTAACAAAGAGCTGTATAGCTTATGTATATATAGTATATACATATATTAGTGATATTTAATTATTCGCGATATCGATATCGATAAGTTATTAATTTCTTATATCTGGATTAAGAGTAAATTAACAGTATGTCACCACCAACACCAGAAGATGTTATGGAGGAAATTAAAAAGAACATCAAGGAGACAAAAGAAATAAGCAATAGTCTATGTCTAATCAGCCAAAGTTTTAATAAACTAATTGAAGAATTTCAAAACATAAAATTGAAAAACACGGAACTTGAAAAAAGGGTTTTATTGCAGGAAGTTGAAATAAATAGATTAAATAGAGAACTAATAAAAAACAATGTACTCCTGTTGGGGACCCAGAGCCCAACATAAATTTTATGTTAAACCCCCCCTCACTTGTACGAGTGTGCGGGGCCAAAATGCCATGGCAACACTGCGGGCTTGAACTTTACCCAGAGCAAGAAAAGTCCGGTACAAGTGTGACAGGGGTGAGAAGAAAAAAAGGTAAAAGAAAATCGTCGCTGATATGCAGGAGTAGAAGAAAGAAGGCGGCGACGGAGGCCCCTCAAAATTCCGGACGGAGGCACCCAAAATGCAAGAAGACACAACCCCCCCTTTTTTTTTGCCAGGAACTCATCTCTAGTGAGTTAACAAATGCTAAAATTGTAATAAATATGCTCATTAAAGTAATTACCTTTCATTTTATAAACCAATACAGTCCACTCATATTTCATTTATCATATAAAAAAGTATGGTCTCCAGGGACCTACACCATCATTTTAAAGGTGGGGCTGGAGACCAAACATAATGGTCTTAACCGGGCCGGATAATAGCAGTGTAATTTCATTCAAATTTTCTTTATCATAACTACATGCCTTTATGTTAAGCTTGATTTTTAGAGAGAATTTTCAAAATTTCATTTTGCACACTCATATGTAACGTTACCTTGCCAAAACTTAATTATTTAAATGTTTGCTTCAATTATTGCTCCATTCCTAAATATTTTATGAACTTTATTATAATGTATTTTATTTTCTTGCTTACCTGCTTGTATCATTTAACAATAATCTCAAAATTGACATTTTCTGATGGTTAAAACTTGAATTTTGAAGGTTGTGAAAAGCTTAGCTTTATTGTATTTATTGGCAGCCTATTATTTAGTTGATCATGAATCAGTGGTAATTATTAACTTCGAATGATTCTAACTAAAATTTTCTTAATCGTATTGAAATGTTCATTGCCTACAAGGTTATATGTATTTGCATGAATCTTAATTACCAATTTTTAGCTTTCAATTGTCATAAATAGCTTGCCTTTACAATTAAGCGATGACCATAAAGAAATCAGGATGGTTTTACTCAAGTTTAAGTAGTGAACAGATTGATGATTTGTACTAGAATTGTTCAGTCATGTAAGGTATGTACAAAATCATCACATTTGATTTAAATAAATTGAAGGTCATTTTTAAGGCAATTAAATTATTATAAAGTTAAATCATAAGCCATTCACTTACTCATGTAAAACAGTAATAGTTAATGCAAAGCAAGTGTGCATTCTACAGTAAACCCTCATTATTACGAACTCGGATATAACGAACACCTCGATATAGCGAACCAAAATACTATCCCCCCAAAATTACCCTTATATTTCTGCTGAACCCCTCGTTATAGCGAAATCCCTCGGTTAGTGCGAACTACGAACTAAATTTAGTGCTTGAGAATTATTATATTCTTTTATAACGAACTGCTGGAATTTTTATTATTTTTTTTTTACTGCATTACGTACAATGAGCGCGGGAAGACGAAGTAGCTCCAGTTTCTAGAACTGAGGTGGTTTTTTACTCTTAACTAATCCGATTTCCTATTGTTCTCTCTCTGATTCCATTGACTTTTTTCTCAAAACTAGCTCAGTTCTGTTTTGACCTCTGTACTATTCGAATCAGTGTTCTGTAATCGTTTATACTGTTTGTTGTCTAATACACTATGAGTTCGTTGGTAAACGTGTGTCACAAACGTAAATCCTTATTAATCGAGGAAAAATTGAAAATTCTCCAGAATATTGAATCGGGAATTCTAAGTAAGAAAACTATCGCAGAAAAATATGGAATTCCAAAATCAACATTGTCAACCATTATAAAAAAACAATGATAAAATAGATTCAACCGCAGCCCAAGGATTAACTTGGATTAACTCCGCTCTGCGGCTCATGAATATTTGGAAAAAAATTGATAAATCGCTTTAAACAAATGAGATCTCAAATATCAATCTCAGACCCTCTTATTAAAGCTAAGGCTAAAGAACTCTCAAGTGAACTTGGCAGGTAAATTAATGAATCTCATTGTTTAATTAATATGTAGTTTATCTAAAAATAAATTACATAAATGCGTTTTAATTTAACTAGTTCTAATGAATGAATTTCCTTCTAAATATGATCAAACTAGTGCGGCCATTGGCTAAAAAAGATATAAAAAAAAAAAAAAGAAACCTAGGTTATAACGAACCTCGATATAGCGAACTATGAATATCAAACCCCCTACCAGTTCGCTATATCGAGGGTTTACTGTATTCAAAGAAACCAACTGTCTTTTATTGTGAAAGCCTATACCAGTTGCATTTATCATTTTATTGTGATTTCTCAAGTGAAATTAGTAAATTCTAAGCGATTATTATTTATGTTAAAAAAGAGTTACTGTTTGACAATGTGAAATGGTATGTAACTTCCAAGCCTTTAGATTTTTTTTTTAAATTCCTACAGTGAACCGGTATCTAAAATAATTGATCACAGTTGATAAAGAACTTGTAAATGAAATATTGTTTGCCACTTACATGCTTTTCTGTCTTAGTGTATAAGGTTAAGGTTATATCAGTTGATTTTAGGTTCATCATTGTTTGTGTGCAAAGAAATAAACTTTTCTTCTTGTTTTTAGTTAATGTTAAACTTAGAATAATTACATAAACTATTAACATACATTAAACTACCTTTAATAGTATTGAACAATTTGAACTTGTATTAAATCTGAATTATTTCTCTGCACATTTTTCACTTTTTATATTTCAGGGTGAAAACTATTAATTACAAATACCATAATTATATCTATTGATTATCGTAATAAATTTCAGGTCAAATCTCATTAAATTGTAAACAATGTATCACGTTGCTTGCCATTCAAGTATAGACTGAGGAGATGTGGTCTTGCTAGGCTATCGATACTTTCCATAGAGGTAGGCGCTCCCTATAGTGCTAGATAACCTAACGTCAGCGCTCTAATTGTGAGCTCCGTTTTACGGACATTCTCTTCTTGGCTCTTGTATTCCTAAGACTCAGGAGATTTGGTTTTGCTAGGCTATCTCTTATACCTTATTATCTCTCTGATACATAAGGTACCGTCTGATTTTGTATGAAATGGAGAATTAATGAATAAATTTTGAAAGCTCCAGTTCAATTAATAACCATTCTACAGAGGAAAGTCCTAACACCTACAAGTAGGTTTTGAGCTCAAGTCGTCATCAGAACTTCAAATATCTCAAAAGTTCAAATGACCATAATTCTGAAACTGCTTGTTGGAATTGGGTATAATTTGGCATTTTTTCTTATTACTGTACGTACTTAATATCATAAATTGTTATCAAAATCTGAGGGGGGAAGGTAAAATTTTGAACTTTGGCTGAATGATTTGACGTGGAATGGCCCATAATTAAATAATACATTCTGATACTTGATGATATAGTCTCTATAAAGTTTAAGGCTTAAATTGAAAGTACTTAACGAACTGGAATGAAATGAGCCACATGATAGACTGGGAATAGGAAATAGAGGATAAGCTAGCTTCGTTAGACCATTATCGAGAGGGGGGCTTGAAGTGGAGGGGGGCTTGAACGAGGGGGGACCTCAGCGTTTTGCAGCCAAGGGTCCGAGGGGTCGAAATCAGATTGCGGCTAACGAAGGGCCCGTGCTGGTGCTGAATGCAGATCAGCCCACACCTCTCAACTTTATCTCTATAGGGGGGCTTTACCAGTATTTTCTACCACTTTTCTTTCTTTTTTTATTATTATTTCCCCCTCTTTTAGTATAAATACAAAAAAGACATCTAATAACGTAAGATATCATTTCGAATTTTGCGTCGAACAATCAAAGCATAGGTTATTGAACAATGTTCCGATTTTTACTTTCACTTACCTATATATGAAATATATAGTAAGGGAAGAAAGTATTGCGATCGTAAAAAATTTCCACTTCCGGTTTTTAACGGAAATACACGTTTTGGGGTCCCCTGAATCCAAATAAACAAGTCCCCCGAAATGGTGTGTGTGTGTGAGAACAGGCTAGCTCAAAAACTATAAATTATACGAACTTGAAATTTGGTATTTGCTGTATGTATATTCACGCGATGAGACAGCAAAAAATTCATCAAAATTGGTCAAACGGAGGGGTTACTTTATTTAATTACTTTGTAGGTTTTTTATCGATTTTTTCAAAAACGACTCTAACGATTTTCATAAATATGGGTATTTGATGTACGAGTATTTATAGGCCCGAGATATGACTACAAAATTTGTATTTATTTATTTATCGGCTTTAACGATTTTGATCTATGTATGTACGAGTATATGCCGGCCATGCGACAGCCGAAATTTCATCAAAATTGGTGAAACGGAGGGGATACTTTATTTCATAAACTTTGTCTTATGTTCACGTGTTTTTTTTTTTTTTTCTCTTAAAACGACTTTAAAGATTTTGATCAGACTGGGTATTTGGGGTATGTACATGTCCCTGGTATATACATATTTATGTATGGTGTTCCTGTAAAATACCTATGATTTTGTTGAAATGGATAAATTAACTGCCTCTCGTTAAGCCTAAAAATAAGAATGGCTATACGCGAAATATGAAAAATTCAAGTAAACATATACAGGAGAAGAAAACAAAATCTACTTTGAGCCCACGCATGCGTAGTACGCCTTTAATGACAGAACATTGTTTATAGTTAAAGACGTTCCGTTCATTTAATGCAAATTATTTGTTTCATGGTAACTATTGGTAAATAAAATCAGACGCGATGGAGCATTATGCTTGTATTGCCGAATGATCACAAGTAAAAAGTTTTAATCAATAATAAAAAAAAAAAATTAGTGTACTTTATAGAGCAAATAGAGACAAAAATAAGTAAATGAATGTGGAAAAAATTGTGTCTTTGAGGAATGGCATTTAACAATACACGTCAATTTCTAGTCTAAGTAAGTTCATCGCACCAGATTTTTCTAATCTCAGTAAGGATCAGTATTAACCTTGCAGATAGAATATATTAAATTTTAAATATTCTAAATATAAACTTTAATGTGTCAAGAAGGACCTCATTAAAAATATTAGTCAATAGTAACATATTTTTTGAATTTCCATTAAATGTTAAATACAATCCATTGTTCATTTAAAAAGTTAAAAAAATGACTTTCTAAGGTGCCTTTACACTGTACGAACCTACCCTCGAACAACCTGTTCCGAACACTGTTCGGCAATTCTAAATAAGACATGAACTCGAACAGGTACTTTATTCGTTCGCCTGTGTGTTCGGATATAGCGCTGGTGTCGCTTTTGTGTTAGTCGAGATAAGCTTCTAGACCTTCTTTTTTCTTACAATGCTTTTATCCTTAATAAGTTAAAGCAAAAGCCAGAACAGCCACTGGTTCCAAATCAGCCATCTTTGTAATGAAAATTGTTGAATTAAGGTGCGGTCAGGTACTACCGTTTGCTTGGCCACACGTTTAAGTGTAAATAGCTCTTCATGGTAGGCTGGTAAGGAAAGATTCGGGGGATTACCTGTACGAGAGTGAGGTTCGCACATAATAAAGGCACATTTACACAGAAATAGTAATATTTGATTAGTGTCCTTACACGCCCCTCCTCTGGTTCCGCCACTGATAGTTTGGTATAATATAATACGGTAATAAAACTTATATAGGTTTAATAGCAAGTAGGTATATATCAAGTCTGCAAAAGAGCGAATTCGGATAGATGTTGGCGAAAATGGTATGAAGTGAAAACTAAAACTTTTAGCAAACATACATTTAAATAGTCTAATAATTGAAATCGAGCTATTGGGTGTTCTTTTTTAGCTTCTTGGACTAACTCGCAATAATCATTGTTATTTTCCCTCATTAAAAAATGTTACGAAATATAACTATTACAATCTATGATAGCTCAGTAAAAATTACTATTAAATCGATAGTCTTTCCATACTATAAAAAGACTATTATTACTGTCTCATGGTCGACATGGACCAGAAGTAGAATAATGGAACAAGACCTCTTAGCCTTTGAAAGAAAAATTCTTTGTAGGATCTTCGAAGGATTCCATGTGGACGAACAACGAAATTTGTTCAATTTTTAATGAAAAAGATGTTGTTCTGACAATGAAGCTGGGAAGGCCGCGATGGGCTGGCCACGTGGCTAGAATGAACAAAAATCCCAAAAAAGTTTTTAACTGAACCCCTCCATGGCACTAGAAGAAGGGGGAGACCGAAACTCAGGTGGTCTAATGGTGTTGCTGGAGACACTAGAGATATCCTGGGAGTCAGGAGCTGGATGACACCGCCGACAGAGCAGCGATGCCTGGAGTAAGCTGGTGGAGGTGGCCAGGACTCGTCGACGAGTTGTTGTACCAATATAATAATAATAATAATGATTCAACTGATACTAATGATAATATTTAGTTCTTCAAAGAAAGTCAATCTTGCTATTAAAGTTTGTACCGGGTGTGTAAATATGAAACCGGAATTCGCCAATGATAGGAGTTAGCAGTCAATATAATCTTCTAACTAATCCGTCAGTGGTGTTATCTGCTTTTGCCTACATGTAATAAAGAGATCCAATTGATACCAACATCAGTTTCATTCTATAACCGTGTTTTTAGTGGCGTTGAACATGTCGACTTTTGTGCCAACAAATCAAGATTTGCGGAAAGCATTTATTTTCCGTTTCCTTCTGAAAAAAATTGGAGCATTATCATATAGGATGCTTGTTTAAGCTTACGGGGAGCATGCCCTAGGAATCTCAATGATGGATTTCGATAAAAGAAACAAAGACCGTGGAAAACCACAAAAAAAAACTTTGAAAACGCTGATTTGGAAGCGTTTGTTGGACAATTATTACATGTGACACCGTCTCCATTTGTTTGAAAGGCATGCAAAAGATCCAGAAGGTCGGAAAATGGGTACCTCACCAACTGAATGACAGGCAGCAGGAAGCTCGAAAAACCTCATGGCAAATGCTGCTCGCCAGGTATAGAAAAAAGTCATTTCTTCATCAAATTGTGACTGGTGATGAAAATTGAATTTACTTCGAGAATCCTAAGCGTAAAAAATTCTGGGTAACTCCTGGTGAACCATCGGCATCGCTTGGGGAGGAAGAAAATGCTCTGTGTCTGGTGTGATCAGATGGGTGTTACCTACTATGAGCTGCTGAAACCTGGGGAAACTGTTAATACGGAACGCTACCAACAACAGATGATAAATTTGAATAAAGATTTTCGCCAAAAAATCCCAAATATCAAGAAAGGACACACAAAGTGATCTTGCTCCATGACAATGCCCCATCACATTCGGCTAAACGGACCAAGGAAACGATCCAAGTGTTTGGTTGGCAAATTCTTCCGCATGCGGCTTATTCACCAGATTTGGCCCCATCCGATTACCACCTATTTGCATCGATGGGACACGCACTAGCTGAGCAGCGCTTCACTTCTTATGAAAATGTACGAAATTGGTTAAGTGATTGGTTTGACTCAGAAGAGGAAGCATTATTTTGGCGGGGAATCCATAAATTGCCTGAATGATGGGAAAAATGCATAGATAGCGAAGTACAGTACTTCGAATAAAAAAGTATGTATCATTTTTACACAATCAACTCTTATTTGCTATTTGAAAAATTCCGGTTTCATATTTACACACCTGGTACTTAAAATCTTAGCTAGGAAACCTAGAATACTTATTCTTGTTTTCATAATCTTATAAGTATTTTTTTCAATGAATTCAATATCTGCTAATCGTTAGCAATGGACATTGCACCACGCATTTTAGTCTGGTGCAGGGATTCTGAAAAATTGTTGTTTAGGACCAGGGCGGCCAATAAACAAAATACCGAGAGGAAGGGAAATACCTGACAGAAAGGGCAGAACGTAAACATGGCGTACCCTCCCCTCGCACACCCCCCGTACTTCATCAGCGGAATGGCCTTTGGATTTGAGTTAGCACCGCGGTTATTATCTGTCGGAGAAAAAGTTCATAAAGCTCCCGCTCCAATCCCATATCTCACTTATTGTCTTCGACTTAAACAGAGCTACGCGTACGTGTATGAACAGGAACCACGTACCGCATATCCGTTTCAACATCCCACATCTGCTCAATACACATCATCATAGAATGGTTAATAATTATTAGTTTTTTTTTTACTGAAAGAATATTTGTTATAAGTTTATTTGGGATCAGTTGTATATATAGAGTAGCATATAAAATTCTTTAATTATAATGATTGTTAACTTCCTACATAACATTTCGTGGCCAACCCTCCAATCTTCAGGTAATCACTGAAATCATAATCAATTTTATATCTCTCTTTTGAGTATTATTTTTTTTTCTTTTTCAAAATCATACCGCTTGAGGGGAAGAATACTGGTATATCTCCAAAAATAAACCATTATGGAGTTTAAAAATTGTTTCTCGCCGGCGAATGTGGTCGCACTTATTTTCTTTTCATTTATCTCATTGTACTGCTTGAATTCTACAGCCCAAATTTATCTCCTAGCAAGAGAACTCTGAGCTTTATTTATTTATTAGTACAATTAATTCTAAAAAACGGGGTCATCTGTGGTGTAGAGGTTAGCAACCTAAAATACTAAAGGTTGCGGGTTCGCGTCCCGCAGTGGCACTGGGAGTTTTTTAGTGGAGTAAAAAATTCTTAGCTATGTAGTCCCTCGGATATGACGTAAAATGAAGGTCCCGATCCAGTGCGATGTCAGGTATTCGTTTGAAAGATCCCAATCCTTATGATACTGGATAGGAGAAATTTAGGACTACCACTGTAGCATCGTCTGACTTGCCTTATTTTTAATAATTATTTTTTATACGTTTAAATCCATATTATTTTATGTTGACAGATGTTTTTACAAAACAGAAAAAAAAAAAAAAAGGAGATGAAGTATATATATGCATATTGTAACTTGAAACACACATGATCGAAAACAATTTTTGTTGGAACCGTTACAAACTGTTCTACTACCTGAGCGTGACTGTTCGAGAATCTTCTTGTTCTTGGCCACTCCACCTTCTAGGCTGTTCTGAATTAGACTAAATATAAGCAGCTATGGACTGGAGAGTCGATCTTGCTCAGAAGATCTCATCATATGGTTACTTTTGTGTTCGAATTTAAAAATTGTAGCTCGCCGGAGAATGTGGTCGCACTCATTTTCTTTTCATTTGCATCTTTGTTGTGTTTGAATTACATATCCCAAAATTATGTCCCAGCTAGAGAACTCTGAGCTTTACTTACTTAATAATATAATTGTTATAGCCGCTCATTTGTTATTAAAAAATTCGTAACGAAGATGTTTTAGTTATTGTAAAAAAAAAATTACTTTATCTTTATTGTAATAGTTTTAATCCATTTTCTTTTTTTTTATTGTTAATT
Source organism: Aelia acuminata (assembly GCA_911387785.2). Classification (NCBI taxonomy): domain Eukaryota; kingdom Metazoa; phylum Arthropoda; class Insecta; order Hemiptera; family Pentatomidae; genus Aelia; species Aelia acuminata. The sequence goes on along the minus strand of OU426984.1, from coordinate 23,078,460 downwards.
CGAAACTCAAAATCTATGATTCAAATAATAAAATTAAATTAAATTGTATTTTAAATGAATGAAAATGTTTTCAAATGTTTGTTATTGTACCGTGAAATTGTATACTACACCGTACCGTGTTTACCTTTTGTGTACTAAATGTATAGGATTAAGTGTCAGTAGGCAACTTGTCGTCAGCGGGTACACAGGTGCTCTGTGAATCTGTTATATAACGAAAATTATTATTTTTTTTCTCATATTTCATTAATCGTATATATTGCGATTAAAATTTCCGATCGTACGGTCGGTTATCGGCAGTTTGGAGGCCGTTTTGTTTTCTCCAGGTTGGTTCACCAGCAAGATGACACGAATTTATATTATTACGATCTTCTACGGGATGGACTTCTACTCACCGTCGAATTTTCAAGTAGATCGTCTCATATTTACGAAATCCATCAATGATTTCAACAACTTCGCCTGATTCTTTACCCAGGGTATTTAGACATTTTTGGTTTCTTTTAATTGCGCAATTAATGAATTTAAATGAGCTCAGTAAAAATTATATTATACATTAACTGAAAAGATCTTGAATAAACATTAAAGACATACCAGAATGGTTTTATTTTTTTTTTTTATGTAATTTGCAGAAGTTTATTTTTTTTTCTCCTTTTGTAAACAAAGAGTTTAATTTATAGTTAATTTTATTTTATGTTTATAAAGAAGTATAAATATATTTATTTGATTTGTAATTTTTTATTCTCATTTTTTTTACTAATAACTTTTATCAATAAATGGTTTTAAAAAAAAAGCATTCGGAATTATATTTTGAAATTCCTTAGTTTGAGTCTTTATAATATATTTTAAAATGTTTTCATATTGTATTAAATCTTATACTTTAATTTAAAGCTTATATATTTAAAGCTCTTTAAAGGTAACCAGTGTTGTTGCATTGGGGAAAGGTTGATCAAGGTTGCAAGTTTGTGAACCTTAAGACGCACAGTGGTTGAAAATCAACTATTTTCAGAAAAAAACCTTGTCAAACCCGATCTGTGAGCCGCAAAAAAATAAAGTTGATATTATCATAACCACGATTGAATTTCCTATAAAATGTATAGGTTCGAGCCCCGCTTAACCGGCTATTCGGATTAACCGGCAGTGTAAGGAAAATAGAAAAAAAATTATATATTAATTTTCGACTCGAAATCGGCTAGTTTAAACACTTTTGCTGTATTATGCTAGTAATATCATTGATAGTACTTGCTATATAATTTTATTTAATGAAAACACCCAAAATAGGTTAAAAAAAAAAAAAATCATACATAGGAACTATCAATTATGTTTGTCGTTATGTTTTAATTCTTAACTATTAAATGTATATCATATTAAAATATAAGATTGGGATCATCCGACTTTAATATAATTTTGATATGAGATGGTGGGATTGACAGTTCAATGTAGGTTTAATAACTGCAACTCTATCTGTGAAAATTTAGTTCCCTTATTCACGCTAAATAATAGCTGAACCTTTTTTTAATACCAATCTTCTAAAAACAAATGGATGCTTAAAAATTAAAAGTGCCGAAGCCTTTAAGTTATCGGAGGTCATGTTAATAAACTTATTATTAATAATTTCCAAATTCAATCTAAAATCACAGTAGGTGAAAAAGTTGATTTATTATCGACCTAACAACGATCCAGACTGACTTTATAAATGATGCTACAGACCTGGTAAGTAAGGCATGATGTTTTACTAAATGATTAGTAATATCCTAATTCGAAGCACAAGCTCCATAGCGAATAAAGTGCACGAAATAGCTTAGGTATTTCAATTTAAAAAAAATCCCACATGTACAGACGCAGGTGGACGCAGCTAGAATATGTTTTAATATTTCCTTGAATGTATCTTCTTCTTAAAAAAATGGATTTTAAAACTGCGCTCGGCTGCGCTAGAAAAATATGGATAACCAAAAAAATTTTTTGTCTTAATTTTATTGCATTTATTCGGAATTTTATTTCTGGGTTAAAACATAGACTAAATAGCATCATTTTTATGCTAGTGTAATATGTGAGATCGCTTTTCATGATTATGAAGGAAAATCGCTCTAAGAAACAAAAATGCTAGTTGTAAAAATTATTATAGTGCTATAAATTTTCCGTAGAAAAATAAACCTTTTCAATGATCGATTTTCAAAGGGTCCTAACAAGTTTAAAAATCAGAATATATCCGAATAAATTGATGGAATGTCTCTGGTAACTATTCTATTAATTAATATTGAAAAGAAAAAGAATATTCCAATACCTTAAAAAAATGGGTTTTTTCCGCCTTTCAACCACTGTGCGACGCCCTAACAATTATTAATTCTAAAAAACGAGGTCATCTGTGGTGTAGTGGTGTAATAAAATTATGGACTCCGACTGTAGCATCGTCCGATTAGCCTTATTCTTAATAATTTGTAATAACTAATTTTTTATATTTCTAAATCGAAAACAGTTCTAGACCTTTTGTTGGAACAGTTACAAACTGTTCTAGTACTTCTCCGTTGTCTGTTCTGCCAGGACCTTCTAGACTGTTCTAAATTAGGCTAAATATTAGCAGCTATGGAATCTTACTCAGAAGATCGAATCATATGGTTACTTTTGTGTTATTGTGTCGTTACAAGTGGGTACATTGTAAATTATTATTTTCGTTTAATAAAAAAAAATTATACCCGCATTACATTTTCGTATGAAAAACATAAATGATGATACAATTATGTTTTTGAATTATGACTGGATGAAATATTTTCTGTTGAAAAGTAAACAAGGGGTACACATATGACTGATTAGTTTAAGTGGAAGTCTGGCGTTCGTCCAAATTTTATTTCTTTTTTCAGTGATTATGCTATCTCATCTTTGTTTTCAGAACATTAAAAAAAAACATGTTTTGGTCCCTTTTTCGTCAAAATTTTATTCAAAACACGACTTTTTTTTTTTAAACTTAGAATATAAAGTTTATAAACCTCATAGCTCGATAACCTATCCTTATGAACTGGTTTTCGGGCCTGTAAAGATTTTCGTCATTCTATTTATAGTCTACTCTATCGCTTGTTTGCCTTTAACCACTAACATAAAAAAAGTTGAACTTTGATGAAAAATAATAATTTAGGATTTTTAATTGATTTTTCAAAGAACGTATGTAAGAATATTTTTTCTAATATTTTAGCTACATGGATTTGTTTGTTCTCCCGATTACCTTCAACAAGGCATCGATCAGAGCAATTAAACAATATTTGAGAACGGCAACAAAACAGGCTGGTACTTACGAGTAGCCAGTACGAGTATTGTACTCGTATGTACTTACGAGTACATACAAATATTAACTTAAAAAAATAACTTTTTTTTTTTTTTTGGGGGGGGACTTCAAGGCTTCCAGTGAAGCCCTATACTGCCCATACTAACACCCATGGCACTGGGTGATACTTCTCCTACGAAAGAAAAGCACCACCCAGGGCGGGACTCGAACCCGCAGCTCCGGTATGGGAGTACGGCGCTTTACCGCACAGCCACACCGGGCCCCAAAAAAATAACTTACAAACAAACACAATTTTTGACAGGACATGGTTCAGCCAAAAGTTATCTGTTCAGGTTTTAGCTAATTGACGAAAAAATCTGTATCTGTGACGGACAAAGCGAATAAACCTACGACCACTTAACTTTTAACTGTTCTAAAGTGGACAGGTTTAGACACTAACTAATCTCTGCAGTACTATTGAACGGTGACAAATAGCCGCCTTTAAAGATGGATCTAATAGGGAAATATTTTTGAAAATTCGATGCATTTGTGGACCGGATTGACTTCTCTGAACTATGACACATGCATGTGTATGACATTTGCATTATATGCATTTACATATATGTTTATGTAATTGTACGCATGCATTTTATATTTATATGCATTCTATATGTTTATGTTTATGTTCATGCTTTTTGTGCCCATGTATTTTATTGTTGCATTGTATTCTATATTTTATTCCATTACATAGAAATTTTTCATTGTTGAATTTCTATATATTCCATTCCATCCATATATTCCAATCCCGACGTTGCTTGCGTCTGTGTCCACTATGAATTCATGTCCAGGCTTATGATAGACCAAAATAGGTGCTCCACACAGAGTTAAAAAGGCGTTAGATGAGAGATCTCCTGCCAGACAAGAGGTGCAGCTGGGTAGAATCCTTCCCCATGCCTAACATCCCTTATTTAAATTAGTGTAGCTCGCTGATTGTCGAAGTTGTTGACAGGCGCAAATCAAGATATGAAGTAAAAAAAAAAAAATTGTTATCTGACAAAAAGCTGTAATTGATTTTATGTATGTAATTAAATACGCTTAAGATGGTACACATAAGAATAAAATCACTCTTTACAGGGTTACTGTAATGAGAAAACAATAAAAAAAGGATTTCTTTCAATAAAAGTAAATAAATAATATATTGAACTGTGAAATCAAAATAATAAATATTACTTTATTTTTCTCAGAGTATTTTAAGCACTGTGGATTAGGTAGATAGACTAATTAATTAAAAATTAATTTAAAAATAATTAAACACGATTGATTAAAAATAATTGAAAAGCTTATACACCAAAATTTGAAAAATCAAAGAAAACTTCAACAACTATTTCACTAACGATAAACCACGCGGTGACTGCCTTAAGACATGCTTCTATAGATTTATTTGGGACACGCATTAAGAGGTTGAGATCACGTCTTGACTACAGCACTTCTGAAACACCTTATGCTTTTACGTTTCCATAACCCCCATCAATAAGGGTAGGATCTGAACGAGATCACGCTTAATAATCCTATCTTAATTAATTTTTAGTTTTCCCAGTCTGAAGAGACAGTGTGGGCTGAGGAAGGAGAATTTCCCGGTTTCTGCTGTCAAAAAGTACATATCAAACAGACAGAACCTTGACTATATTATCAATTCACAGCCACTGATACTGTCTTCATCGCCCTTAAGAACAAGTGGGGAGAGAAAAAAGGGGCAGTTAGTGGGGTGAACACCGAGCAGTGGTTGCTGTGCTGGCAACCCCCCCCCCCTCTAACTAACTGTATCAAATGGTTATTGACAGCTGTAAGGGGCTGCGGGATGGGAAGCCAGGGGGAGGGAGAAGGCGGTGCTGAGGCTGCCCAGAAAAAATGAAATAGCAACTTCGTCGGCAATACTTGGCTGACAGTTCGCTCCTCAGTGCCACTGTCACCCCGTGCAATCCTCTTCTCCTTCCAAAGTTAGAGTAAAGAAAATCCTGCATCGATTCGATGGATAAACTGGAATTATCACTGCAAAGATAATCATTCTGTGATTGTAGAGGGAACCAATTTTTTTATTATTACCTACATCATCAAGAAAACTCAAACGAATACGGACAGTATTCCAAAATCAGTAAGGGTAACCGACTTACTCCCGGCAATTAATTGCCAGCAAAATGTATTGAGCATCAGCAAATCGCTTCTTTGTGAGTCCCATGACATATCGCCATGCATCCATGTAGCAAACGATGTAGGGAAACATGCATGCTCCTATTTCTCTTTCCGAGTGGGTTTAAAGGCAAAGTGAAGGACATGTGGAACGTAGAGAGGGAAGATGTAATCACCTTCGCCTGGTCAAAGAACACAACCATGCCTTGCTGCTTCTAAAGAACCTAAAGCCAAATCCATCGAATGTCGACCTAAGCTTAAGGAAAACTTACATAGTAAGTAGCGATATCATAAAAAATACTTTAATGTACCTGAAGGCCTTTCAATGACGGCATATTTAAGAAGATCTGTCGTCACTAAAGGCCTTGGTAATAGAAGAGATGTAAAATAACATCAAATAAAAACTAATATAACGTTGTTTGCCTATGCTTCTATTACCTCCTATCCGAGGGACGGCATAGACTTTTTTTTATGTTTTTAAATGGGAGTAAAAAATCCTTGTTCATGCCGGATAGTAGGTAAAATGGCCTCGGATAGTAGGTAAAATGGAGGTCCCGAGCCTGTACGATGTCAAGTACTCGTTAAATATCCCCCCCCCCCAATTATATCTGGATAGGCATACTTTAGGACTCCCACTGTAGTATCGTCCGATTAGCCTAAGTGGCAAAAAGTGACGTTAAAAAAAAAACTTATGTCTGTGAAACATAACATACAAGGGGTCTAATTAGTTACAATAGAAAAAATAGAGTGAGATGTGCATTACGGTGGTAAGAATATCGAAGTGGATTTAATGATAGTGATAAATTTAAATAAATATGTAAGTGGAATTGTGATCGTGAAAAATTTCGATTTCCGGTTTTCAACGGAAATGCACGTTTTGGGGTCCCCTGAGTCCAACCTAAGTCCCGCGAAATGGTCTGTGTGTGTGTGTGTGTGTGTGTGTATCTGTGTCTGTGTGTGTGTGTGTGTGAACAGACTAGCTCAAAAACCATAAACCGTGCGAACATGAAATTGGGTATTTAGTGTTTGTATATGCCTGTGATGTGACAGCGAAAATTTCATCAAAATTGGTCAAAGGGAGGGGGTACTTTACTTATTAACTATACTTTTACGTTTTTTTCGATTTTCTCAAAAACGGCTCTAACGATTTTAGTTAAACTTAGTATTTGATGTATTAATATGCCCGAGATATGACTGTAAAAATTTCATCAAAATTGATCAACCGCAGTGGGCACTTTACTTAATAAATTTTGTATTATTTTCACGTGTTTTTTTTATTTACTCAAAAATGGCTTTAACAATTGTGATCAAACTGGGTATTTTATATATGAATATGCCAAAGATGTGACAGCCAACATTCCATCAAAATTGGTCAAACGGAGGGGGCACTTTATTTCATAACTTTTTTTCAAATTTATACCTTTCTTTTGATAATCTCAAAAACCGGCTTTAATGATTTTGATCAAATAAGCCATGTTTAATGAAACTTAGGTGTTCTTTAATATCAGGCAAGCTTTATCGTTATTAAAATGTTCTGAGGGTACTTAAATGGGGAAGGGGCCTTTTTTTTTTTTCCAGTAAAGTACCCTTGTTTTTGTTTATGTGGAAAAATTAACTGTCTCTCATTACGCCTAAAAATAAGAAATGGCTAAATATGAAATATGAAAAAATCAAGTTAACATATAGAGGGGAAAAAAATAAAAATATTCCGTCAACTCATAAAATACGTTGAGCACTCGCATGCGGCGGAGTACGCCTTTAATGACAGACCATTGTTCATAATTAAAGCCGTTCTGTTCATTTAATGGAAATTATTTGTACCATGGTAAATGAAGTTTTCAACAACTACATAGAGAATTATAAAATCAGACCACTTGGAGTATTATGCTTGCATTGCCGAATTACCACAAGTAAAAACTTTTATTTAATAATAAAAAAAAATAGTGTTTTTAATAGAGCAAATAAAAACAAAAATAAGAAATGAATGTGGAAAATGTGTCTTTGAGAAGTGGCAATTAACAAAACACATCAATTTCTAATTTAAATAAGTTGGTAAGTGAAAGGTTACCTGGGAAGCACTGTGGGGAGAGATGGAGGCACTGACCAAGAAATAGTTTGCCGGATCCGCAAAGCAAATGTAGCCTTTGTCCAGCTATATCCTATATGGCGTAACAAGAATATATCCCGCAATACTAAGCTAAAACTGTACCACTGCAACGTAAAGTCCGTCCTCCTCTATGGCTGTGAAACTTGGAAAATCTCCAAAAAGATTCTGAGCCAGCTCCAAGTTTTTGCGAATCGCTGCCTTAAGAGAATTCTCTCGATCAGCTGGGACGATAAAATCTCAAATGAGAGGCTGGCTCAGTTGTCTAGACAGAAGCCATTGGGGGAGCAGATTGCCACGAGAAAGTGGAAGTGGATTGGACATACCCTTCGTAAAAGAGATGGAGCCATTGAGAAGACGGCTCTTAATTGGAATCCCCAAGGATCAAGAAGTCGGGGGAGACCCAAGCTGACCTGGCGAAGAACAGTAGAGAAAGAGGTCATTAGAGCTGGAAAAACATGGAGAGAGGTCAAGGCCCTAAGCGGGGATAGAGACGGATGGCGAGTTTTTACTTCGGCCCTTTGCTCCTACTATGGCAGCCATAGGACATAAGAAGAAGAAGAAGAAGGTAAGCGAAAGGTGTGTGTTGCGAGCACGCACCAGATTTTTTTTTCTATAGTTGTTAACTTTGTTTTGAATATCTCTTATTCTATCTAATAATAATATTTTTTATTTTTAGTGCAGGCTCCCAATTTTTATATAGTCAACTGATCTTAATATTTAACCGTTTGGTGGAGTTGGGGACTAAATCTCACCGGGGAAGGTTTGCGTTTCAACCGCGAAACGCCCTTCGCCCTAAACAATACTACAAGTCAAATTTTACCCTAGCTGGAGAGTACCCTTGATCAGTAAGCGAGTAGAGACTGTGCGCCGAAATAAGTGGCCCTAAAGTCCTTATTTGTGTTTGCCGCTGAGAAATTGCTCTCTGCTTGGAGGGGCCATGTTTGTATAGCCGCTTGAAATAGACTAATGTTCTAGTCCCTCGCCCGCCATTATCACTCTACTAGTCGTAATTACTCACTCCCGCGAGATTACTGATAACAGCCGTATTAATTGTTCCCCTGAGCCAGGGAGGTCGCTAAATGGCGTCAAGGAGTATCCCTCCCTCCCCCCTTTGTGTAATCCTCGCTCCTACCTCCTCCCGTCTCCTCCCTGAATCATCTCAACCTTCTTATGTTTAACTTCAAGCAAATTGATTCCAATCGGAAGCTGACATTGAGCCACTTTAGCGAGTCTCAATTGTATGTCAATTACAATGTTCTGAAAAATAAAATACCCATTTTAAAAGAAACATTTTTTATTGTCCGACCGAAACCGAAATTCGGCCGCGGACCTAGTTTAGGGCCAAAACTATAAGTTATTTACGTGAGTATGTATATATGTAACACACGGGTGTAGTAGGTCTAGTTCATGATATCCATTTATAAATTTTGGATATTACATCTTGTTATTTGGTATGGTTGTATCAGTTTGAATTCAAGTGCCTATATATAATTTTTTCTCTCGATATTTTGGCCAGTGTTAGCATAATAAATAATTTGGCATTTTATCCCCCCAATGTTCATTAGCAAAAAGAATATTGTGAGTAGCCATCTGCAACCTATTCTCGGTACATTGAAATATGATTTTAGGAGGTCTACCACATCTCCCCATTTTGGAAGGTTGTAAAAAGTAAATAATTCCGGCTGTCTGCACGGTTTTCAGCAACATTGTCGTCCAAATCTTCTGTTTGACTCAGGTTGTATCAGCCAAACGTAATTTTCTAAAACAGAAACAAATGTGGAAGGTATGGAAAATGAATTGTTTGTTACAACCACTACTTTACCAAAGAGAAGGAAAACGGAGAAAAAAAAAAAAAAAATCTAATAATGAAATCGACATCTTCCAAGCTCGGGCAATTTTTTCCCTCTTAATGAAAAGATTTTGGAAGTTGACGGCACGTGAGAGAATAACTCAGTTGCACGTCAAACTGACAGTCGCGCGTGAGAAAAACTCTCAATTAAATATATCATTGACAGTCGCGCATGAGAGAGTCTCTCATGAGATCGGTCTGAGAGAGGAGTTGAAGGAAGCTGGAGCAGGTATAAGGTTTGGTATTGGAGCGGGGAGAGTTCAGGGAGGGTTGGGCGTCTGTGAACAACAGAGACTGAGGAGAAGAGTTTCTCGGAAGCACCAAGAGCCGTTTCCCACCAAAAAAAATAAAATATGTGAGAAAAAATCTCATGCAGCGACCAATGGCGGGTTAACTAGTACAGGCATAAAAGGCGATAATAATCATATAAAAAGGTTGATAATAATAATATAAAAGGCTTATAACAATCGCAAAACGAGATAATACCAGATACCACAAATTACTAAATTCAAGGGTGTTAAAGGCCATGAAAGATACCGGGCTTACAAGCTGAAATCGTATAGTCCAACTTCCTTCTCGTAGATATCAGACACGAAGCAAGTTTCGTCGTTCCACAGGTTTTTCCGGCCGAAACATCCAGAACATGGACTGAAGCAGTTATGTAATTGTTCCGACAAAAATCAAAAACTGTTAAATCATATAATTTTGTTTCACGTTAAAATATTATTACTAATGTATTATATTGTAATTTTATTGTTATATCGCCGGAACTATTGTGTATTACTATAACTAAAGACAAGTTGTTAAGCTTTGTGCCCCCCCCCTAAAGAGTCTCATCAGCCCTCTCCCTTCCCCTTCCTACCTTGCCCCCCCCCCCTCCCATCAGCCTTATTATTTTCTCAGGGGCTATTCGTTTTTATCCCCGCTTTTCGTCTTCCTTGAAGGGGATATTTTAATATTAAACTTCTTTTTTTTTTTTTTTTTCTAAAGGACACCAGCCTCCCTTCAAGAAGTTAGCTTAATTAATTCTTCTGTCCTCAGCGAATGTTTATTAATTATTTTTCCAACAATCTAAAGTAAAAAAAAAAAAAACAGAAATCTTCTCATAATTGTAGGAGTAAATGCGTTCCTGGATTAAGAAGTGGAGACTGAATAATTACTCTAGTTTTAAGCATTTTTTTTTTTCATTAAAGACTCTTAGTATTAAGGATTATTAATATAAATTACTAGTTTTTAAGATATGACTTTTAAATTTCTATTCTATCCTTGATTTTTTTCGACATAATAATTTCACCCTTGTACTGCTAAAGTGCATAAACACGCAAACATCGACAATGTAATTCATGTTCCTCGCCCATTGGCGGTTTAACTAAACGATTTTCGCTCTACCGGGCGGGAGTTATTCAAGGGCATTATGCAGTATAGACAACCCAAGTATAATAAAATAAAAAATACAATCCTAACTAATACCCAACAATCGTGGAAAGTTTTGTGATTGACTAAAGAGTCCGATGCGGCAGTTTAGTGCGGGCCACCGGTGGTACACTCCGGCGTGAACGTGTTAACAACTCCAGTTTCTGAGTTATTCTCGGTGATGTAGCTCCCCTCTGAATTTAATATTAGATCTTAAACTCTAAACTAAAATTTGAAATTAACATGATTTAAACTTTGCCAACGTTTTGGAGTGACTGCCGGTATAAGGGAGGAGAACGGGTTAGGCAATTTGTTGTAATTAAAAGATTCAAAAATTGAGTTTTACCGTTTTTACATCAACTTTTTTTTTTTCCATATCCCCTAATGATTATATAATTTCTTGAGTCAATTCACCTCCCCCTTGAATAATAAGCCTTTTACTGCTTTTATGCGCGTTAAGGTATATTGAAAAAATGTTATTTTGTGGAATGAGTGTTCTGTTAAGTTATCGGTGATGGGGCTCACCTCTTTCTTGAACAAACTTAAATTCTAATACTTAATCCTAACATTCACACACTTGTTGCCATCGTCTTGGGACATTTGCTGGTCTGAGGCTATTATCTTTCTATTATCTTAAATAGTGGATTTAACAGCTGTGGTAGTTTATCGAAAAAAGAATTGTGCCTCTTGATTAAGTATTATCCGATTTTGGGTAATTGAATTACTTGTACTTCTGAGATCCTCATTCGCTGCATATAAGTTCCTTTGACTGTTTTCCTTGTAATTCCGTTTTGAAAGGATTTTACATCAACTTCACTACACCTGCTTCATATAGCAATCGTGAAATTTTACAATTTTTAAACTATTTTATTAGAAGATGAAAGATTCGACCACTGCCGGGAATCAAACCCAGGTCCTCTGCATCTACGTCGCAGCGCTCTTACCACTGAGCTAACCGTGAGTCCGTTCCGATCGTGATCGAATCTTTCTCTTCTGTGATCCCTCCCTCCAGGTCTCGCCACATTGTAGCGAAGTACCAACGTCTACGCCACATTGTAGAGCGCTGCGACGTAGATGCAGAGGACCTGGGTTCGATTCCCGGCCGTGGTCGAATCTTTTATCTTCTAATAAAATAGTTTAAAAATTATAAATTAATTATCTAACGATAACTAATTACTACATAACAACATACGTGAAATTTTACGTGCGCGAGAGCCAAGTAGCTAGGCCGGGGTAGTCCCTGGAATGTATTATGGTATATAATATGGTTAACATCAGACCAATAAGAAAACAACTACACAAACGATATGGAATGTTATCCAGATTACTTGACAGTCGCTCTAAATTCTCCCTAAGCAACAAACTTACAATGTACAACATGCTTATTAGACCAATTTGGACATACGGGATAGAGTTATGGGGCACTGCAAAGCCCTCAAATATCCAAAGGATCCAATCATTTCAATCGAAAGTATTGAGGAAGATAGTAGATGCACCGTACCAAGTGACTAATGACTTACTATACCCAAACAGTTATCGATACAGCCACACAATACTAAAATATATTTTTCCAAAGACTAACTTTCGACATGAACCCCTTTGCAGAAAAACTTAAATCCACCACGACGATTATTGAGGTGGTGGCCTAGAGACTTATTAGAATAATTAACGCCAATGGATCATACATACGTGTAGAACACACATTTTCTCTTTGCAAACAAAATTTCTAATTGCAAAAAAAATGTGATAAAGTAAATAAAAAAAATATTTTAACACCACTTTTGCCTATATTCGGCCTATATTATATATCTTTTGCCTTGAGGTAAAATATATATATATATATATATATATATATATATATATATATATATATATGAATTTATATAATATCTAGATTAAAATCTATCGATTTATAAATCTACAGCTATATTTTGAAGAGCTGCTGGTTTTTATAGCTATGATAAGAATTTTTGTACTCTAATCATAAATTGAAATAGCATCTTCAGACGGATTATATTATTTTTGTAACTCATTAAAACATTATTATTATTTTTTTACTTGGTGCGATTTCTTAGAAAATATCGTTATTTTTTCGATGTTTAAACTTTATTAAGGGTCACATTACAGCTAATAATTTTTCAATCAATGTCTATCATTGTAGAGCTGGACATTTGAGCATTATTTCGCCGTTTTCCCATCATCAGATGTGATAAGTAGGGGATTTAAGGTCGGACAATTATTAATGTACCAATTTCGAAATTCCCATCCCGAACCGGGTGTACAATAAAACGATCTGACTCTGTGGCAGGATGAAATCCCTTATAATCTATTAAAATGGAAAACAACAAAACAGAGAACGGTTTAATACAAATGGAAAATGTGTGCGAGGCTTTCCCTCACTGAAAAGGGTTGCGAATTTGCGGCTGAAAAGGCCTAAATAAATGCATTTAATATGGGCACAGCAATATTATAATTCTCCACACACTGTTATCTCTATAAGTTATTATCAAACCATTTTATGTCATAAACGATTGTTGACTTCCAGTTTCTGCAGAAGGTAACCATGGGAAAATCCACAGTTCCCGATAAGTAGCCGATGGAGGCTATCTATTATCGTCTAGAAGGAAGGGTCGCCCTAAGAGTAGATGGGATGAGGAAATTAGGGCAAGATATGAAGGTTAATTATAGTTTTACAGTTACAGATTTACCAAGTTCCATTTTATTCTTTTTTTAAAATTAATGCAGGTACATAGGAACTAACCACAGTTAATGCCTGTCTATACATTGTACTGATACACAAAATAAAAATCTGGTGCGTGCGCGCAACACACAACTTTCACTTACCATCTTATTAGATTAGAAATTGACGTGTTTTGCTAAATATCATTTCCCAAAGTCACACATTTTTCTACTTTCATATCTTATTTTTGTTAATCGTTCAAGCCGTTTTTGAGTAAATAAAAAAACCCCGTGAAAATGATACAAAATTTATTAAGTAAAGTCCCCCCTCCCGTAGATCAATTTTGATGAAATTTTTACAGTCATATCTCGGGCATATAAATACATCAAATACCAAGTTTGATCAAAATCGTTAAAACCGTTTTTGAGTAAATAAAAAAAACACGTGAAAATGATACAAAATTTATTAAGTAAAGTCCCCCCTCCGGTTGATCAATTGTGATGAAATGTTGGTTATCACATCTTTGGCATATAAATACATCAAATACCAAGTTTGATCAAAATCGTTAAAACCGTTTTTGAGTAAATAAAAAAAACATGTGAAAATGATACAAAATTTATTAAGTAAAGTCCCCCCTCCGGTTGATCAATTTTGATGAAATTTTTACAGTCATATTTCAGGCATATAAATAGATCAAATACTCAGTTTAATCAAAATCGTTAGAGCCGTTTTTGAGAAAATCGAAAAAACTTAAAAAGTTATTAAATAAAGTACCCCCTCCCTTTGAGTAAATTTAATGAAATTTTTGCTGTCACATCGCGGGCTTATACATACTTTAAATACCCAATTTCAGGTTCGCACGGTTTATAGTTTTTGAGCTAGTCTGTTCACACACAGACACACAGACACACAGACACACAGACACACACACAGACCATTTCGAGGGACTTGGTTATTTTGACTCAGGAGACCCCAAAACGTGTATTTCCGTTGAAAACCGGAAGTCGAAAATTTTCACGATCGCAATACTTCCACTTACTATATATTTCATATATAGGTAAGTGAAAGTAAAAACACATGGCTTGGAATGGTTTTATACTTATTACGAAATACTAGTTCAAACAAGCCAATACCGAATTTCAGGTTTTCGAATTCTTGAAAATATTTTACAAGAATTTAAGACATGTCATTAGAACTGATGAAGAATGTAAGTTCTGTCATGAAACCATAATTATTAGTTTATAGCATATATTATTGCACTGCCCATTTCCCCTTAGTACAAGAAAACGGTACTTGCAAAAATATATGATTGGGGGTGATGAGGAGTTATGAATCCAAAATGTAGTTCCCGTGGATAGCATGAGGAAGTTGAATGACATTTTTTTTTATTTACAATCGATATGACAATGATCAATCAATATGATACCACTTTATAATTTTTTTATGAATATGATGCCAGGTTTTTATTTTGTTTCTAATTAATGATACCAGTTTTCTTTTATTTTTTTAATTTGAATACCAGTTTTTAATTTTGTCTATAATTTATGATACAAGTTTTTAATTTTGTCTATAATTTATCCTTAAATACTAGCATTGTAGATTAGTAAGTGGAATATTAAATTGTGATATAGACTTATAGCTAAGATTGTAATTATTGCTTTGTTTTTGTTTTCTCGATTTAAAACTAACCATACTAACACGAAATGGGGCAGACTCAATGGCTATATGTGTAACCTTAAAGCCAATAACCCTTAAATAAAAAAAATGATAATAAAACCAATAGTTGCAACGAAATGTCATAGCACGTGTTTTGTGACTATGAAATTCGAGAACCTTCGACGCAGACCGAGAAGGTTCTGGAATGTTCTCCTTACGACCATATATAAGGAGCGAGTGACTGTACAGTTAATCTTTGTCTTGGTTGTGAAGCTCAAGTCATATGATTATTTGTGTGAAAAAAATTACAAAGAATATTGTTCTATTCTTTATAATTTAATAAAAATTGTAAAGAATATTGTTATATTCTTTTTATTTGCAGGGATGGCAATCTAGTAGCCAGACAACCACACCTGGTTTTATAATAGACCTGGAGAAGCTGAGGGATTATTAGCAGCCCCGGGGGTCTTCCAGTTCCAGCTACTTAGGATCCTCCAGGGACCTTACCTTACCGCTCCAGTCCACCCGGTGGTAAAGGACAAACAGTCCTATCTAGCGTTGGTATCTTCTATGTTCTTGCTCTCCAGGCATGGTGATGAAAAACTATGTAGAAGATATAAAATATATATATATATATATATATATATATATATATATATTTAAAACATTTTAAAACTTTCATAATTATCAGGGATCGACCGATACTATTACTATTGGCAGCACTTTTCGATAAAACTAAAGAAATGAGATATGTGGGAATCCACTTTTTCTGAAGGAAGACATCATTGAGCGGGTGAAATCATTCGCTTACTTGGGATATATGGGATATATATTCCTGAGAAAAAAGGAGGTTCGTTGGAGAATGTTAAAAGCCGAATCGAAAAACCTAATAGGGCTCAGCCAAACCCAATATGGAAGAACAAGAAAATGACCAGGAAAAAAAAATCAAGGCGATCTAACACCATGTTCTATTTTCTTTATGCGGTCTCGAATATTTCTTCGTGATGATAAAGGTTTCTTGTTCAACTACGGAATTCGCTAATGAGGAAAATGCGTCCGTTTCAGTAAGGAAAATGGAATTGTGCCGTACGTAAAAGAATGTTGAAATATACATCAAATCTGTATTAAATTCTTAAGCCCTGTATTCGGTGGAGAAGCTCTAAAGCTGACTGTATGAAAACCGTTGGTATAAACCAAGAGACATGGTTTGAAGACACTATTGTGCTAAATGTTAAATAATTGCTCTCATTTTGTAATTATAGGATAATGTTATTTTGTTAGTTAAAATTGTTATAAAAAATTACGATTTACCAAACTAATATACTTCCTACGGTCCTTTATGGATGACTAACCTGGACGCTAACATTGAGGGAGGAGCAATAGCTGAAGGTTTTTGAGAATAAGGAATAGAGTATAATATTTAGACCGAAGAGGGACGAATCAACCGGAGAATTTAGGCGTTTATACACGGCTGAACCGAGTGATCTGTACCGGTAAATATAACGCAAGGCCCTATTTTTTTTACTTTCACTTACCTATATATGAAATATATAGTAAGTGGAAGTATTGCGATCGTGAAAATTTTCGACTTCCGGTTTTTAACGGAAATACACGTTTTGGGGTCCCCTGAGTCAAAATAACCAAGTCCCGCGAAATGGTCTGTGTGTGTGTCTGTGTGTGTGTGTGTGTGTATGTGAACAGACTAGCTCAAAAACTATAAACCGCACAGACCTGAAATTAGGTATTTAGTGTTTGTATATGTCCGCGGTGTGACAGCGAAAATTTCATCAAATTTGCTCAAAGGGAGGGGGTACTTTATTTAATAACTTTTTAAGTTTTTTTCGATTTTCTCAAAAACGGCTCTAACGATTTTGATTAAACTGAGTATTTGATCTATTTATATGCCTGAAATATGACTGTAAAAATTTCATCAAAATTGATCAACCGGAGGGGGGACTTTACTTAATAAATTATGTATCATTTTCAAATGTTTTTTTTATTTACTCAAAAACGGTTATAACGATTTTGATCAAACTTGGTATTTGATGTATTTATATGCCAAAGATGTGATAACCAACATTTCATCACAATTGATCAACCGGAGGGGGGACTTTACTTAATTAATTTTGTATCATTTTCACGTGTTTTTTTTATTTACTGAAAAACGGCTTTAACGATTAACAAAAATAAGATATGAATGTAGAAAAATGTATGACTTTGGGAAATGATATTTAGCAAAACACGTCAATTTCTAATCTAAGTAAGTTGGTAAGTGAAAGTTGTGTGTTGCGCGCACGCACCAGATTTTTTTTTTTTTAGAAGAAAAACTTAATGAATAAGAATTAAAAGAAAAAAAAAATGTTTCAAATACAATTGTGCAAACCACCGTATAAAACAAAATTGTTCAAAGAATTGTAAATTTTGGTTTTCCCCATAGGGCCTTAAAGAATACTAAAAGTAATTTGAATATTAAGAGAAGAGAAAATCTTTGATAAATAAAAAAATAATTCACATTTTTAATAATAGAAGAAGAGCTACAATATTGTAAAGGTGAATTCAAAGGATTAAAATATATATACAGGGAAAGTCGAGCTTTACGATGATTTGAATCAACTCAATCCTCGAAAAAAGATGAAAAAAATATATCCTTCAACATTTATAGTAATGGATTGGGTTCCTGAAGAAATATCTTTTACTTGAGAAGGTTTAGTGCTATATGATTACATAGCAAAAATTGAAAATAACAATAATAATGACATTATAAATATTTATAAATAAATGTATCAATATTTAAATATATAAATTATACTATAAATTAATATTTTTTATAAAAAAAAAATAAAACATGTCTTATCATTAAAATTAGGTATTTATTACCATTGTTAACAGAATTAGATGTATGTTCCCAGGGATCTACTGGGGTAGGGACAGTCAATGATTTTATTCTATTTTTTAAACGATTATAATGTATGTGAGGGACAATAAGTACCTACTTTTGTGGTCATGGTATTTTTGTGAAAAAAAATTAATTTATAGAACAATATAAATTATTAATCACATTGAGCACTGAGGATGCCCGAATGGCCGAAACGTTTGTTGTTATAAAAATAAACATAATTTGTTGAGGCTAAATAAATCCTCGCATTAAATACAACTTAAGTCTCAAGGAAAGGGAGAAGCAATGATAATTTGTTAAGATTGTGTTGACCCACATATAATTATTATGGTATGTACAATTACTATATGATAGCTAGATGTATATCATTACAAAAAGGGCTATATGTTTTATCATATATTGTATATTGTATCTAACAATTGATTCAGTACTATAATTATATTTAAATATAAATCAATTATAAAGGATATATAATTGTATTGCTGCATGATTTTTATTTATTCTTTATTATTATATAACGTCAGGTTAAGTTCCTTTAATACATTAAGTCATACGATTTTAGGGAGTTCAATGTGTGTGCGATAAATCCCTCTATTTTTGCATAATATAGATAACGAAGACAAATTTATTAAATCTATAAAAAGTATTAGCAAAGGTTAAAGGTGTGGTCTGTAAAGTCCCAGGTACATTTGTACTTTATTGTACTTTGGCTATTTATTATTAAAATGTTCTGAGGGGGCATAAATGGGGAAGAGGCCTTTTTTGTTTTCCTATAAAGTACCTTTGTTTTTGTTTATATGGATAAATTATCCGTTTTTCTTTTCTCCTATAAATAAGAAATGGCTAAATATGAAAAAGGAAAAAAACTAAAGTGAACATATAGAGGAGAAAAAAAGAAAAATATTCCTTCAACTCATAAAACATGTTGAGCCCACGTATGCGCAGACGCCTTTAATATCAGACCATTGTTCATAATTAAAGCCGTTCTGTTCATTTAATGGAAATTGTTTGTTTCAAGGTAACTGAATGCTAAATAAATCAGGCGACTTGGATTATTATGCTTGCATTGCGAATTATCCCAAGCGAAAACTTTTATTTAATAATAAAAAAAATTAGTGAACTTTAAAGAGAAAATACAAATAAAAATAAGTAAATGAAGGTGTAAAAATGTGAGTGACTTAGAAGAATGGCATTTACAAAACACGTAAATTTCTAATCTAAGTATGTTGGTAAGTGAAAGTTGTGTGTTGCGCGCATCGCACTAGATTTTTATATAACATATACGAGGATGTGAGTTGCAAAACTCGTTCGTTCCATTTTTTCGAAAAAATGAGACGGCATTGGATTCTAAAAGATATTTTAATGCTCTTTCAACATATCTTATAAGATTGGAGCAAAACTAAATGCATATGGATTTTTGCTATACAAAATAGCGGTTAGTTGCAGAACTGATTCGTTCCATAGCCTATTGTCAAAACTGGTTCGTTACTCTTTGTGAAGCAAAACTCTGTGGTTCCTATAATAACATCTCAATTTGCACACATCCCATTCGTAGACTTCAGCAGTTTATGTTACTCTATCTGAACAAAATATCAAAAGCTCCTTAAACTCTCGTGAATTATTTCATTTTATACTCCATTCTTCTTACGTAGCTATATTAATAATTGATTTTCAAAAGGCTCCAACAAACTGAAAGACGTTGATAATCTGCTGAAAAAGCATTTTGGTGATGAGTGGAGGGCCAATGATTCATTGAAGTATTACACACGAGTTCTCAATATATAAAAGGTATATTCTTCTCAAAATATAAACAGGATGATTAAGTTGCTATTATTGAAGAAGACGATCGCCTTCGGATCTAGTATTTTTGGAACTTTTTTATAGTCCGATGTTTTGTGTCAGTACGCTAATATTTTTGTAAAATTCATCAACAAATAAAATGTATAGTCAAATGTTTTAAGTCAGTGGGTGATATCATTTTGTAGAATGATACCGAATTTATTAATAAAATTGTTGTCAACCTAAATAAATATTACTTATTAAAAAAAAAAAAAAAAAAAAAAAAAAAAACTTTGCTTTTCACCTCGTATTATTATCCTTATTGGAAGATTAAATTACGCTGTGTGAATTAAAACTCGTTCGTTCCAATGTGGTTTGCAACATTTTGTTGCAAAACATTCTCATTTCATACTTTGTTACTTTTTTTTTGTAACCCTTAAATCAGTAATTTTTTTAATTCCAAGTTCACTTCTACAGGGTAGCTGTACCTTTCGAAGGCAAAAAAAAAAAACATTTTCGTCTGGCCACTCTACAAGACGTGGTAACGTTTTTGAATTTCCTGAAAAACTTGTTCCTGTGGAACGAACGAGTTTGCAACTCACGTCTTCATATGTTTGAATGTCTATTACTTTAGTATAGCTGTTTTTAATCACTTCCACTGAATTGCTCTGTCTTTTTTGTTGTATCGTTACCAATAGATATTCCCAAAAGATCCACGGACATTCTCAAAACACTATTATTATAATAAATATAATAAATAAATATAATATAATATAAATATAATAAATAAGAATATAGAAAAATTTATTTATTCATGTTCGGTGATATCAATAATTTAATAAGACAATACCTACTTCAACCTACCAAAAGGCAAATAGAGTGAAATTTTGTCGACCAGGTTATTTGTTTTTGTATTAAGAAAGGGAAATCTGAAAAACACAGAGTTTTTAGATTGATTAAAAAGAAAAAAAATTGAGCGATGTGGGAAAAAAAAAAAAATCAAGGTGATGCGGAATTCACGATACGAATACAAAACATTGGGGATAGGAAAAAATGCGGCCCTCCCTCCTACAACTCTCCAGCTGATATAAAGTCGTCGGATCTGGGCACTGCGTTATGTGGCTTATCTGGATTCCAAAGGGAATTGCCTCCCGTCCTCCATCTGACACCCCTTCAATGCCTTTCAATGGTTTTCTAATATTCTACGCATATACCAATATAGGGGGAAAAAATAAGATCACATAAATCCTAATTTTATATGGATATTTTCAAAACCACGTGAAAGTTTTAGCTAGAAAAAAGATCATAAGTCGGATTATTAACTAAGTTATAAGTCCGACTTATGATCTTTTTACCAGCTAAAACTTTCACGTGGTTTGTAAATATCCTATATAAATTAGGATTTATAGTAAGTCGTATTATTAACTAAGTTTTTTTTTTTCTTTTTATTGAAAGAAATAATACATTCTGACACAGTCAAGGGCATTTTTATTAGTGCTGTAAGGTAAATCATTCACACAATAACTATATACAAATGTACATAAAAAAAAAATAAAACGTAATAATAATAAATAAAATGTAAGCTTTGAAAGAAGAAGAAGAAAAAAAAAAGAAAATAATAATAAATAAAAGTCACAAAATTGAAATGAAATTACAGTCTACATTCATACCTATTTACAATATATACATTCAGCCAGGGAAGCTCCGAGTCCCGCTCTGCCACCCACTAAGGAAGGCAAAGCAAGAATTCACTAACAAGGGGAGGGCACAGCTATGGGGTCGTCGATCGGGCCCATTTTTTTTCTGGTGATTCTACATCGAAAAATAGTCGACACGTGTCCGAGCGTTCCGTCCAATGGGCCTTAGGTTTTGAGAAATAAAATAAAATACCTTGAAAATCATTTATTTTTTATCTTGAGTTTGGAAAATGATATCGCCATAATTCTTTCACTAATTCATTTATTTTAGAGAGTAAATTAAAGGAAAAATACAATCGTTGAAGAATTATTCATATTTCTTCAATTTAATTTAAAAAAAGCTTCAAGTTTTGAAGTAAACTAGCTTTATAAATTTTTTCACATAAAAAAGAATAGCAGAATTGAGTTCAGCACCTCAAGAAACCCTGATGTCTTAAATATCATCCAAAACAAAAAATAAATTGTTTTTCCTGTCAGGAGCAACTTAAAAATGTTTCAGCAAAATTGTATGTGTAGTTTCAAAAGCCTACATCTCGTGTTGAGCTGATCCGATTTTTACGTTCTTGAGCTCGTTGCATAGAAGTAAGCCTTCTTTTTCTAACCATATACATAACTATTGTATTATCTCGGGAAGCTTTTGTAAAAAATGGTCCTCAAAATAAAAATTAATTTCAAAGTTTTCTTTATATTATGTTGATTCCTGAACACGTAAAAATATCTCGATTAGGTAAAAATGTGTAGCTCTAGAGCCTTTATTTACCCTATAAATTTGATGAGAATCGGTAGAATTTTCTCCGAAATATGGTCGGATTTTTGGATGTTTAACGAAATTGTAAGGGTCTAGCCTTAGCGAAACTTTTAATGCAATTTTTTTTATTTTTTTATTTTTTATTTTTAATCTTCCCAAAATTTACTTATAGGTTTTTTTGATTGTCCTCATAACGAATCTGAAAACTGTTATGAAACAAATGAACCGAGTAACAACCAAAAACTATACTAATAATTTAAAAAAAAATCCAAGAATCAATGAAAATAAAAAGTTAGTCGATCGCTTTGAGAGAGAGGTTTGTAAGAGTTTTCAATAAAAAATAACAATTAGGAATGATTCACATCGTATCAGTTTTAAAATCCCCCACCTACCCTCACCAGTAAGAAAACAAAGAGTATATGCGGACGAGTACAAAGTACGTTTTTCTATTTTAGTTCGCACTTGTTTCATTATACCACCTTCACATTGGAAGTATATCCATAAGAAAAAAATACTACTTGTTGATGGCGAGGGCATAGAAAAAACACATTGCATATAGATCATTGAGAAAAAGTAGTTTTAAATTTTAGTTCGTTTGAAGTTCAAAATCATTTTTTGTAAGGCGAACGTGAAACAATCGGGATGAACCCATTTTCTCCTAGCCGACCAAGAAAAACAAAATAGGCTCCGTAAAATGAATTTACTAGTGATAAAAACATCGGGAAAAGGATGGAAATAATTACTTTTTAGAGTTATGTTGATGGAATATTCTGGCAAAATACTGACATTAAAAAATCATTTTGTGCAAAACTTTTTTTGTTTCATAACAGTTTTCAGATTCGTTTTGAGGACAATCAAAAAAACCTATAAGTAAATTTTGGGAAGATTAAAGAAAAAAAAATTAAAAATTGCATTAAAAGTTTCGCTAAGGCTTAGACCCTTACAATTTAGTTAAACATCCAAAAATCCGACCATATTTCGGAGAAAATTCTACCGATTCTCATCAAATTTATAGGGTAAATAAAGGCTCTAGAGTTACACATTTTTACCTAATCGAGATATTTTTACGTGTTCAGGAATCAACATAATATAAAGAAAAGTTTGAATTTAATTTTTATTTTGAGGACCATTTTTTACAAGAGCTTCCCGAGATAATACAACAGTTATTTATATGGTTAGAAAAAGGAAGCTTTCTTCTATGCAACGAGCTCTAGAACGTAAAAATCGGATCAGCTCAACATGAGATGCAGACTTTTGAAACTACACATACAATTTTGCTGAAACATTTTTAAGCTGCTCCTGACAGGAAAAACAATTTATTTTTTGTTTTGGATGATATTTAAGACATCAGGGTTTCTTGAGGTGCTGAACTCAATTCTGCTATTCTTTTTTATGTGAAAAAATTTATAAAGCTAGTTTACTTCAAAACTTGAAGCTTTTTTTAAATTAAATTGAAGAAATATGAATAATTCTTTAACGATTGTATTTTTCCTTTAATCTACTCTCTAAAATAAATGAATTAGTGAAAGAATCATGTCGATATCATTTTCCAAACTCAAGATAAAAAATAAATGATTTTCAAGGTATTTTATTTTATTTCTCAAAACCTAAGGCCCATTGGACGGAACGCTCGGACACGTGTCGACTATTTTTCGATCTAGAATCACCAGAAAAAAAATGGGCCCGATCGACGACCCCATAGCTGTGCCCTCCCCTTGTAAGTTATAACTTTTAGAAATGGATGATAGGAGATATCTTAAGACATGTTTCCTAGCATTACCAAACAGATTGGACTCATCTAGTTCTATTCTGATTAAATACAATTGGTGTTCCCAACTAAAATATGTGCTTGATGCCATAGAAGAGGGTAGATCAATATTTGAAGTAGTAATAATAATATTAATAGAAGAAATAGAATAATAATAATATTAGAATATTGAAATTGAATAAATATAGGTAAATGCTACTTACTAGATAAAGACATAGAACGATTGCAGCATTCTACCTGTAGCGAACATATAAATCTTTTCTCGAACAGATTACAAATTTCTGATTATTTACTATTCCCAGCCAACTTTAAATATAGGTACTAGGTTGTCAATGCAAATCCGACTTTCAGGTAAGTACAGTATAAAACTTTCTCTAAACAATTAAATTGAAATTATTAATCCGCAGCAAGAGTGCAATATGAAAAATAATGAAACACCCTACCATATATTGTTTGTGTGCCCTATTTATTCCAATCAGAGGAAACGTTTTTACCAAGAAGCGTTTTATTTTTTAACCAATATTTTAAACTGTAGAGACTTGGTACGATAAATTTGCATAACAGTAGTCATATTACTTGTCATCAGTTGTAGAAATTGTTAATTTATTATTTACCTATTGGCATGGTGAATACATCTTACACTTTTAACTCAAATGTCTTAACCACTATAAATCAAAATGAAATTCTGACAATAAATATTTTGAAATAGTTAAATTGAGTGAAAACAAAAAATTGTGAAAATAATTTGAAATAGTTTATTTTGTAGTAATAGTTGTTTTGAACCTTTTTTTTTTAACTCTATCTGTATAAGAAAAAAATAATGTTGCAATGCAAACTTTTTTTTTTAACAGCGACATTATGACACAAAAATTATGGCAAGTAACAAATGATTAAAAACAAATTAAAATCTAATTATTTTTAGTACATTATACAGTTAAACAGTCGTAAATAGAAAACAAAAAAGTACCACAAACCGTTAAAAAAAATCCAATACAGTGCATCGTAAAAATTGAGAGTTATTCGTACGGAGTTGTGCCTTACAAGTTGAAACAAGGCTAAGTAATAAAATTAAATGCAATGCTAGATAAGGAACTTGAATGGGAAGTCCTAGTGGGAAAGGCTTAGCAGCCAGCCTTCTACATTTGCATACAAACGCCCTCTATTCTTAAGAATAATGTTCAACATTCAACTATTATCTCATGGTGGAAAACATTCAGACCACTTTGTTTATATTTTCTATGTTTATAATTAATATATACTAATTCAATTCGCAATCACGATTGATGAAATATATTACAGACAACTCTCGATGAGTCGATCTTTGAGGTGCCATGAACATTTTTTCGACTTACTACAGTTCGACTTACAAAACGTAATACGGGTGTAATCATTCGACTTGTGTACATGTAAATGAAAAATTAACACAATATTTGAGTTGAATTCGTTTAGGCATATTTCTACTATCGTCAACATCTTTAACTCCGAAATGCATCAGAACTTTTAGTTAAAGAAATATACATAAAAATAAAAATTGGTTTGGCGGAGCTAGAAGAGTTTAATTTGGAGATCAGAATTTTTCTCATGTGCTAATGTGGCGAATATTAGTAGAATTTAAACATTCTTCGGTGAAAAGTTTTAATAAAATTCTTAATATACCAGGTCAAAAGATGTTAATAAGCATAACTAGAACGGAATAGAAAAAATAATGAATTTCATATTACCTTACACTACTAATACAGTAAAGGAAACTTTTTTTTTTTTACTGTACTAGTACGAATTGATCAAATAAATGAAGCTACAGAAGAACTTCTTCCTTCAAAATCACGACACGGATACGAATTTGAATTTAATAAACTATAGGAATGGATGAAGACAAGTAATGCCTTCACCTTATCACAGAGGAGTTAATGTTAGCATATCTGTATGAGCTATCAAAACGAGTCATCAATACCTCCATCTCAATACGAGTCATTCATTATTTGTTAACCTTACACTTCTCATTAAATGTTTCTCAAAATAAAACTCTTATAGAAAGAATAGAATAGAATAAGGCTTAACGGATCCGAAGGCCCGACGCCGACACCACCAATCGGTCCCTACATACCTCCATCCATCTACCACCGTCCAATCCCAAATTCACAAGATCTGCCTTCACCGAATCTTCCCACCTTCGCCTAGGCCTACCCCTCGGCCGTTTTCCGGATGGGACAGCGTTTATCAATCTTTGAGGAATTCGTTCGCTACTAAGACTCGCCATTTTGCATGCCCACTTTAACCGACGCGCAGCTATAGATTCGATTACATTTACCGGGTAAAGCTCTCGCAATTCCGCATTGTGTAGCCGTCTAAATTCTCCTGTTGACTCATCCTTCTTCGGCCCGAATATTCTACGCAGCACTTTATTTTCAAACACCATAAGGCGTTTCTCATCCCTTACTGTAAGCGGCCATGTTTCACATCCGTAAAGAACACTCGGAAGAATTATAGTTTTGTAAATCCTAATTTTTAAATTTCGGGATAGAAGGCGTGAGCTAAGCAATTTTGCAACCGAGAAATAACAAGCATTTCCCGCCTTTAACCTAGCTTTAATTTCCTCTTCGATTTCGTTTTTTCTAGTTACAGTAGATCCTAAACATCTAAATTTCTTCGAATATTTCCTCTTCTACTTCAATATCGCCAAAATTGTCACCGTTTCTAAAACTAACCATATATTTTGTTTTTTCCGTATTTATTTCTAGCCCTACTTCTTTTCCGGCTTTTGTATTTGTATTGTATATAATGCTTTTGTATTTAGTTCTATAGTATCCGCGTCGTCGCCAAGCATGGGATATTCTCTTTTTTTATTTTTAAGCAAAACTCTTATAATAAATTTTATTTTATTTTTCAGTATAATGTAAAATAATTCACATCAGTTGTAAATAAAGTGTCTCTGCAGAGCTCGGTCTAATTACCGAGCTCGGCTGTACCTCGCTCGTCAAACCAAACCTCGTACTGTAAAAAGCTACTTTCTGTTTGATTGTTTGTTTGTTTGTTTATCGTCCATTTTTATGCTACTAAGGCTAATCGGACGATGCTACAGTGGGAGTCCTAAATTTTGCCTATCCAGGTATAATTAGGATAGGGATCTTTAACGAGTACCTGACATCGTACAGGCTCGGGACCTCCATAGCTACTTTCTGTGCTAGTGATGTAAATAACATCATACATAATTATCAACATAATTATCGATTTCAAACTTTGATATTTTAACTCTTTATATCAATTATAAACTTTGATATTTGTTTCAAACCTTGATATGCAAGGACGTGAAATATATGATTTAAAAAAGATAAAATAAGAAATTCGACAATGATCAAGAGACCTCACTAAATGGAAAAATTATCTCCACTCATCCATATAATTCTCAAAAAATGCAAGATTGGTGGGAAAGGGGCCAGTGAAGGGAAAGGGTTGACTTGACCGAAATATGAGCCTGGTTGCTCAAGTGGATACGGGACCGACCAAGATACGGAAACCCGGGTTCAAATCCCGGTCAAGGCCAATCTTTTTCCTTCTTATAAAAAATATTTAAAACTTAAAATAAGAATTATCAAGTTATCATAACAAGAAAATTAATTTTTATTTTATAAAAACGTTTCAGCAAATCTAAAAACCAACGGCATTTAAAATAGAAGTTTCAGCCAAATTTAAAACTGTTTAGTAATGAATTTAGAAGGGTTAAAGTTTTTATTTTTTACTATCTCATATTTTACTAAAGTAAGTATTAACGATCCATTTATTTAGCACTTATTCGATTTCTTCAGCAGAGGTGAGGTTAAATATAAATAGCACACATGTAAAAGAACTAACAAAGAATATAATTGAAACAGTGTTTAGTACAATTACAATAGAAAGAAAATCTTTTGCCACAATACATATTAATAAAATTCAGAATGTAAGACATGATGATATGAGATATCATAGGTAAGTAAGTAGGTTGTACCTGAAACAGATTATGATAGTATAATAAACACTTAATTTGCAATAAAAGAAATATTGAGGCCAACAATCGAGATACTATCTTTTAAGTTGGACAAAAACACACACGATGAGCCAAATTTTATAAAGATCGGTTGAGTAGTTTCTGATTCCCTGACAAACATAGGGACACGAGATTTTTATATATAAGTTAAGACAGGAGAAAGAAGTCATTTAATTTAATGCCTTCTTACTCCTGTCTTAACTTAGATAAGATAAGAATTATTATTCGGACGGTTATTCAATTGTAAATTACTCTTGATGTATTTATTAAATAAACCATTTCATTATTTATTAGATTCCTCTTAACTTTTCTTTGACAATTATTTGTTCTGAATAAACCAGATTCTAACTGGTGCTGAAACCCGGGAGATCGAGTGAACAGAAGCAGAAAGCAAATAAACGAGTTAAGCAGATTTTTTTTCCTTTTTTTTCCTGTAAGCCAGGAGAACTGAAAAGTGCGATATGCCAGAAGAATCTGCAGTGTCAAAGATACCTACAGTGCCTAAAGATACATCAACAGATGCAAGCAAATACCATAGGATGGTTGAAGGTACGAGCGGCGAACTCTCAGGATTTTAGGAAGGCGGTCTCTGATTTAGAGAAATTCACTGGAGAAATAGGTGAATTGAATCATTTCTTAAAAGGTGGAGGTCGACTTATGGCATGTATTGAGGCCAAGAGAGCAGAGAAATTGATGGACCAAAGGGATGCAGAATCGTTTAAAGCGGATTTGGTGTGCCGGGTTAATAGAAATGTGATCAACATTATGCTAGCTCACGGCAGGTCTCGATTGGCTTCAACCGTGAAGTCTTTGCACCTTGCGGATTCTTTCGGGGGATCATTCTAGGACGTTTTTAGATGAAAAAAAATGCAAAAATTAAAATCCTAAAGGTAGCCGTTTTTTTCATTTCAACAAATTTCGCATTTTTTAAGTAAACTGTACAAAAATTGATTCTTATATAAACGTATCGTAATCTTTATCATTTATTTTTCAATCTAATGTTTTTTTTTTTTCAATATATACCTATATTTTTCAAATTGCATATTAGCCCTTTTCAGGGCTTTTAAATACGACCAATACATATGCCTATATTTGATGAGTATTAAACAGTATTGAATAATTTTAAAATTTTGAATGATTAAAATATTTACTTTTACATGTTGTCATTCGTGAAATATACTTCCGACATGAATACATAAAAACAAATAATAAACCACCCACATAAAGGTAAATCCTACGAAGGACATATAAATAAACATATCTGTATCAGTTTGTTCTCTACTCTTAGTTGGATTTGTATGTATTATTCCAGGATCAGTATACAATTAGAAGTTAGTCGGTTTGGAGTGCTAAATGTCCATTTATTGAAATTTAAAAATCTAATAACTTTTGAATATTATTATTTTATAAGATTATATTTAATTCCTAAGTGAAGCATTTCCGTCAACTATATGAAAAAAGATAGTTGAAGAATAAATATTAAAATTAAATTTTTACACATTTTGTTAAAAAATGCGAAAATCGTTCAATGAAAAAAACGGCCACCTTTAGGATTTTAATTTTTGCATTTTTTTCATCAAAAAATGTCCTAGAATGATCTCCCGAAAGAATCCGCAAGGTGCAAAGACTTTGCACGATTGACGGTTGAAGTCAATCGAGACCTGCCGTGAGCTGATGAAGATACCCCATGGTCGGTTGTAAAGGACTGGTTGAAAAAAGCGTATGGAGGTGGTAGATGGACACCGGAGGAGGACATTTTTCATATGTTTCGGGAAGTGAAGCATCCGTGAATGACCAGCGAGCAATATGCCGAAGTACTTTTAACCAAATTCAATAAGATTAGAGAAAAGTTAAGAGGAAACTAATAAATAATGAAATAAACTGATTTTATTAATAAATACATCAAGAATAACTTACAATGATATAACCTTCCGAATAATAATTCTTATCTAACAACACATGTTTTGAATAGGGGAAAAGAAACATTAAATTAAATGCCTTCTTACTCCTGTCTTAACTTATATAAATATATAAATATATTTATATGTATATATATATATATATATATATATATATATATATATATATATATATATAAATTCTCACAGAGACATAAATGCTTTGTTTAATGAAATGCTATAAGCGATGACACCCGCTGGGCATGACACCGCTATAGGAAGACCATTCAGTTTATGGGGAGCTATAAAGTGGGCGGAGGTTGATGGTCAGTAAAAAAAGGATATCAAAGGTTGAAATCATCGCAATGGAGTTGACGCCTTCTCCACGGTGTCGACGCCACTCCATTCCACTTCAACAATCCACACTCGAGCGGGCAGTCCAATCGGTGGACAAGGTAAAATCATTCCCAACCCCTCTCGGTTTGTGAGACCCATTGATTCCACCTCTCTCTGATTGGTTCGCCTCCCATCACCTGATAAATAATATCCAATTACGGCTTTTGCTATATGCTTTTTTTTATTTTTTTTATTTTATGCTATTCTAAGCATCCTTGGTTTGTTTGTTCGTTTAACGTCACTTTATTCCACTAAGGCTAATCGGACGATGTTGCAGTGGGAGTCCTAAATTTTGCTTATTCAGGTATAATCAGGATAGGGAGTTTATCTTTAACGAGTACCTGACACCGTACAGGCTAGGGACCTCCATTTTACGTTCTATCCGAGGGACGGCATAGGCAAGGATTTCATAATCCCTTAGAAAAATCCTAGAGCCACCGCGGAATGCAAACCTTTAGAATTGTAGGTTGCTATTTTAACCACCACACCACTGGTGATCCCAAAGAAGCCTTAATATATAGCAGACATATTTCCCTTGTATTACAAACTGGAACGTTGATTTTTAATTCTGTCATACCCGTGAACAACTATTTGAATAAAATGTCCTAATTTTTCATAGCACCACCCTTTAAGTATAAAATAAGATTTTCATTACGAAGCGTTGAAATTTCTTCAAATATACAAAAATAGTGGCTATTGATTAAGGCCACTAAACTAACTGATAACAGAGAAATATTTTAATGATTTTTGAACCTTTGAATATAGCTTATTTAAAATGGCCCAGTCCACAAACTTTCCGTTTATGGAGGTTTTAGACTGTACTTGCAGTTTTTACTTTGTTAATAATTTCAGCTTTTATTTAAATTATTAAAACCCAATATGTTGTTATAATACATAATCATTATCTATTAATAAGATTGACAATCTCTATCGCATTATATTTTAATCGGTCGTTTGTGATACCAAACATGTCCACAAACTCAAATTTCAAATTAATGGAAAATTGAAAAATAAAGTTTTTACTTTTCCATTAAGAGATTCCCTTAGCTTAAATTATGTTCTAAAACACTTACAAGCTTAGATATATTTTCTAATAAATGAAAAATAACTGAAAGTATAAATATATAAGGTTGAAATGGGCAAGATTCAAATGTATGGTTCATCCATTCATCCATAGTTTTGCCATATCTTTGCCAGTGACAGACCTAACAAAAATTGTACGCCAAAAAGTAATTACTACTTTGGTTAAAGGAAGATATTTTGCAAAGTCGTGGATTTTCGAGGTTCTCCTGAAAATGATTATTTATATGTTCTATAAAAGCCGATATATCTGCTGGGCTTGACGGTTATGTCTTGAATTAGATGTCTCGGCATGCAAGAAGTTCAAAAATGAAATATAACAAAAATCAATTTTTTAGGCACGTCAGATTTCTCAAACGACTAATTAATTTATATTTCATTCATAGATAAATGAATGTAAACATTTTCGTTTTCGATGGTTTACCCAAAATTACCAAGATTGTGATAATATCAGCACAGTACCAACGATCAATCTTGCACAGTGCAACGATCTTCATGAAATTTAACTAAGAATTAGGTCTGTATAAACTACAGGAAATGGCAGAAAACATGAATAAAAATTGGAAGAGAACAAATAAAAAATAAACTTAAAAATAAAAGACATATAAACTTAATGATCACTTAATTTACAAACATATATACTAACTTTTCACAAGACTATCATAGTATCGAAATGATTTATCACAATAAATATAAGTTAAATTTTTTTCCTCATTGCAATTTCTTTGTTTAAAACAACTTATTATGTATATAAAAAAAATTCTAATGTATCAACTGAACCAATGTCTTCATAAACTACTCCATATTATTATTAATATAATAAGCTGAACAAAATCGGCACATTAATAAAAAAATATAAATATTAGAATACTTTTTCTTAATGTAAATCGATATAAAGAAAGTTGTCAATATGGTTTGAAATACCAAATAAATCAGCATTTTAACGGTAACAATGAATTATGATAAACTGGATAAACGTCGAGGAGTTATAAATATTTTTATGAATATGGAAAAATCCTCCAGAAATCAGATCATAAAATTTGTATATTTATGGTTTCTTTAAAAATTCTTATTTAAGATTTTAAAAACGAACCTGACTAGTTCTTCTTAGTTTCCTTATTTATTATTATTATTTTTTTGGCCTAATTTACATCTTGATATTTATCCGCAGTGTAGAATAGATTCATGCGCCTATCAATATGTTTCCAACAGCTCGAGGCAAAAAAAAAATTCGTGATTGATTCAATAGTGCCTGCGTTTGATCCACTTTAGAATTGGACCGATGTCAAAAACATTTTGAGCTTAAAGTTGATCAACATTGGCGAAATTAGTTGGGTTTCGGTCCGCCTAGAGGCCGCTCCTCGATCGGAAACATAATGATCTTCCTGTCTATCTCACCAACGATAGACAGTCTTTCTGACAGCTTACCTTTCCGCGAGTTCGTTCCACCAAACCTATTTAATCCCCATATGATAGAAAGGAATATCTACAACAGAATCATATATAAATATGTACCGTATATGTCTTAATTTAAATGATTATATAAAACAACTAAATTATATGCTAAGTATGTGCGTTTAGATAACATAAAAATAAAATTTAATCAGTTTTTTTTTGTTCTTTTTAAGTTAAAATCATTGAATCCATATTCATTTTTTTAGATGTTTAATAGTCAACTGTTTTTCTTTACGATAGGATGATCAATAGTAAGGATTTTCAGTTAAACATTTTTTCTTTTGAAAACCCAACGTTTCTTGGAATAAACTAATAAAATGTGGATCTTTATCAGGACTTGTTGAGTCCAGAGTAACACAGCGTCTGTAAAGTAATGTTGGTAACAGTCCATATTGTTTGTTTAGTTGTTTCGATCGAAAGTAAAGACTATGATTACAATCTCCAATTCATTCATTTTTACTCTCCATATTAATGCATAGCTTGTTTTGTTTACGAGCTAAGAAACTATGAATTAAAAATACTACAATATTTATAAAGATAAAAATAACTTTTGATTATACATTATTGCGGAATTTATATTTTTAGATTGCGATATTTTGCCTTTACTATATGGATCTGGATAACATCGTTATTATTATTATTCTGGCACTACGGACCTGCAAGAACCCGGGCCTCCAACACCACAGCCGACCAATCTCTGCGATCCTATGCTACTCTTCTCCAGTTTGGTACACCCAGCAGTTTCAGGTCCTTCTCGACATCATCCAGCCATCTGATTCGAGGGCTTCCTCTGCTTCGTTTACCGTCCGGTTTCTCATAGAGTATTCTTCTTACTACCCTCTGCTCCGGCATTCTTTCCACATGTCCCAGCCATCTCAGTCTGGCTTTCTTTATTAACGCCACCATGTCCGGTTCTCCATATAGCTCCATCAGCTCCTCATTCTTTCTTCTTCTCCATGTACCATTTTCGGGCATTCCGCCCCAGATTCTTCTTAATATTTTTCTTTCCCATGCATTGACCATAATTTCTGATCTTTTGGTCAGGGGCCATGTCTCGCACCCATACAATACTACCGGTCTTACTATGGTTTTGTACAGTTGAATTTTTATTCTTGTAGAGAATGATTTTACCTGAAACACTCTTTGTAGTGAGGAGTAACACCTATTTCTTGCTGCTATTCTTGCTTGTATTTCACTCTCTATTTTATTGTCAACTGTGACCACACTTCTCAGGTACTTGAATTGGGTTTCTGCTTTAAAAGTGCTTTCCTTAACTCACTTTATCATGTTCCATAATTTCCCATTTTGAGTTTTTCATATATACAGTTTTATCTTCATTCACCTTCAGAACTAATTGAATGGCTGCCTCTTCAAATTCTTGGAAAGTTATAATGCTGCTCGGGTTCTAGCGGTAATTACGACGTCATCCGCTATGCTAGATGTTGGAACATGCGGTTATATATAGTTATATATCAGGATCACATCATGCCTTATTTAAATGAAGAATTTACCTTTAATTCCTTTATTGACCTAAGTATTTACCAATCTTTCGTTAATCAGTTGGACCAATTAACAATTTTAAACTGCAAAGACTAGTTACATTTACAAATAACCAACGTTCTTAATGCAAACAGTTTTTGTCATCCCTCTATCGATTCGAGGTAATCCATTTTAAAATACATAAAATTATTTTTAAATGAACTTGAAAATCGAATTCAAGTGCACCATTTTGGACTATGCCACTTTGGTCTCAAGCAATTTTTACAGAAAATTTATCTTTTCAGAAATAATTAGCACCAAATCTTTTAAACAGTTCTTAATGTTTTTAGATGTTGAACGAGTATGTCAAGTTCCATTCGAATCAATGAGTGTCAGTTGGCTAGTGTTACTTATGAGACCAGCCTGTTTCATCAGCTTTGGACCATAGTTCATCCACTTTAGCTCATAACTCAGGCAAGGATGAACTGTACGGGAGCTAGAAACCTTATGGAGATGAAACACAGGCTGAGAGCGAGACTTGCCAACACATTTGTCGGGAGAGTGGCTGGCTTTGTTTAATTAAATTGAATGTTAGGGTTGGAGTGGAACATGGGACCACCTTCCAAGACCGCAAGAAGTTCAACAAGTCCGGGAACAGTCTGGTTGGAACTGCTTGACCTACAGCATGTATCACTTCAGCGGTCTAGCATCCATCACCAGAAATCCCCCCTCTTAAGGATAATATCACAAAGCAACTATTATACTATTCATAATCTTTCATAAATAAATATTCAACCACAATATCTAATATTAAATCCAACCAATTTAAATGATGTCATGAAACTCTTGTTATATATAACAGGCATAGGGTATAGAAAGCTAGCTAACTAAAATCGAACAATATGTGATAAAATAGGCAAAATATAATAGACAACTTAGGGTGCTTAAACCGAGCTTTACTGATGTAAATTTTATTTTATATGCTTTTCAAATGTATTCGAATTGTATAATATAGTATCCGACCGAAACCAAAATTTTAGCTGAATCCGGAACCGAAACTTATTTACGTGTGTATTTATAATACATGTTAACGTGTAATATGTCTAGTTTAGCAATAATATCAATGAAAGCTCAGAAAATGACAGTAATTTAACTTATTATTAATTTAACTAATTATTCACACAATAGGCGTGGTTGGTATAGAAGAGTGGTAAGATAGGTGTACTTGTTAAGTTATAGGATCGAATCGCCCCCACTTCATAGTACGGCTGATTTCCGCGGTATGTTAGACCATACTCCCTTAACTAGTACACCCCTAAAAGTTGAAATATACTTATTATTATTTAGATATTATAATAATTGATATTATAATATTTAAACAATAAATAATGTAGTAAATCTTTGCCATAATAAAGCCGACGGAATACAAAATGACCGATTGAATACGTAGAGCTGTGTCTCAGAAACTATTTAGTCGACTGAGTCAGTTTTGATCTTAAATGTTATCGGATATAATTTAGTTTAAGAATGTATAGAATAGTTCTGTCGAAAACGTGGTTCTTTATGGTCAAAACAGAAAAAAGTTTTTGGGGTGTTATTGGTGATCCGGGGAAGGGGGGGGGGGGGATTAGCCAAGGTCGAAAAAGTGGTTCTTGCATCGGAGCCTCATTCCATAGAAGAAAAAAGAATAAAACCTACTACCACCATTTGATGCAACTTGGGCCCCCCTTTTATAACAAGGTTACTGACTAAAATATTTTTTTCTCTTTTGATTTAAATCTGTGGACATGCCGGGTTTCTCCAACGACTAATTTAAGTTTAAGTATTTAGGATATATATGCATATAGGATAGATATATTCTTATTTAGTTTTCCTCTATTTTTTTATAAAACAAATTCATTATTAATAGGGAGATAATAAAAAGCACAAAAAGGTTCATAACGCTGAAGGTAAAGAATACTATACTTTACACCCAACACTAGGAATTCTTTATGGAAAGAAAGCCTTCATTACATGTTTAGACTTGAAGAGGTGGCATATCCCAGTTTGTCACACTCATATTTTTGTCACCACACCTAACTTAAATTTTCGATTAATTAAAGATACTAAAAGCCTGAGAGAAATCCATCTTTTATCGAATGACAAATCAAGAGTAATTAAATAAAATAACATATACAACACTCTATTAAATTCAAGGGTTTTTTCAAAGTTCATAAAAGAGAAACCGAGCTAACAAGCTGAAATCGTGTAGTTCTACTTCCTTATCGGCGATATCAGACACAAAAGCTAGTTTCGGCTTGGCCGAAGATTCGGCCGAAACCGAAACCGAAACTTCGGTTGGTCACCACGTAATACTATTATATATATTTACTGTTATATTTATTATTTTATTTATACTTATTATATGGTAGTATTAGTTGTTGCTAAGGGAAGGATTAATATATTGCTATTGTTCATGTTTTTACGAGATGTAGATTGTTAAGATAGTTTTGTGTGTATAGCTTATCTTGCTATTGTTTAGAATTTATTACTATTACTCAATAAATATTTATGATGCCAGACTCCACTTGTATAGGGCTTGACCCTAAAAACAAGCAGTAACAAATAAAAAAATAAAAAATCATACTTGCTCGCATATTATACTTATTATAATTATTATACTTTCTGACAATATCGTAACAAGACTGAAAAAATTATATAAACTTCTACAGAACAATTAGGACTAACTTTGTGGCCTCACTAAGAGAGTCATAAAACTTCTGTACCTTTTATTAAGACATAAATAGCGTATCTAATTTAAAATATAAATACAACTAATTCATTTTGTATCCAGATGTAACCATACGTTAGGTAAGGATTTAATTCAATTCTCAAGATCGTTTAATTAATCATGATTACTCAATCGAGTGTTAATGCTAATCAAGGCTGTTGAAACGATAATTATGCTAACAGATGATTAACTAATCAAAGTTAATTAATTTAAAGTTTTACAACAGTTGAAGGAAATGGCTCTTAGTTGCCAATCTAATATTACGAATAAGTTACATTTTGAGGTGCATATTGGTATAGAGCCTACGTTTCGATCCAAACATGTGGACTTTCATCAGGGCTAAAATGAAGACAAATATATGAGCTATATGTAAAGTATCATTGCTACAAAACGAGATTAATTACATATAGTAACAATAACAAGTAAAAATATTCAGCTGATGATACGTTTACAGGACAAGGGTTATGGGTTGCATACCCATGTCAAACAAAAATACCTTGTATGTTTGTTGATGCACATCTGTTATTATGGTAATCTGTTATTATACATTTGTACTACTGGATAGATCTCTTGTAATTTAATTATATTTTATAGGTATGTATGTGTTAATGTTCAAATTTGTCCTTTTGCTCTCCAACAATTAATTAACTATTTGTTAATTCTTTACAGAATAATAAAATGTGTTATCTGATCCAGTCTATTATGAATTTTACATACCCACATATATATATATATATCAGTTAATTCAAAGTATCAATCAATAGGCAACGTCCTCATTAGCAAAACGTGGCATGCATAAATGAAGTTGGTGGACGAAAAAAAATCAAGCATAATAAAGTAGCTGTTCGTCCCTGATTGGAATTTTTAACAAAAGCAGTTGAATTATTTACGTTTTTTTTTATTCATCGTTCGATGCTTTGCCCATGTGCCTCCTCAATCAAATAAAGATGAGGCACTTTGACAGGCAGTCATCAATTATTCTGGTTTGTAATTCAAGTTCAGAAGTTCACCTCAGATTTTGCATCTGAAACCTATATCAGATGTAGTTGGATTTGAATTAATATAATCAATATTTAAAAAAATATTTTTTATACATTTTACGATATTTGATTTTTAAGCTCTTTTTCTATAACATACATTTAGGGGACGCGAACCCGCGCTTATGGTAATGTAGGTTGCTATGTAACTAACCACTGCACCA
The DNA here is from genome assembly GCA_911387785.2 of Aelia acuminata. NCBI lineage: Eukaryota > Metazoa > Arthropoda > Insecta > Hemiptera > Pentatomidae > Aelia > Aelia acuminata. The sequence goes on along the minus strand of OU426984.1, from coordinate 23,040,130 downwards.
CAGGTGACCCCGAGTGTTTACATTCAACTAATAATATATACTCGTTAACAAAGATATGTTCCTCTAGGAAATAATAATAAAATAATTCTAAGGAATTATAATGTTTCCCTCGTTCCCTTAAACAATGTCATATCTCAAAAAACGTGTTGTTTTTTTTTTTGTTTGTGTTAAATTTGTTGTTTGTTTAACGTCATTTTATGCCATTATGGCTAATCGGACCATGCTACGGTGGGAGTCCTTAATTTTGCCTATTCAGGTGTAATTAGGTTAGGGATCTTTCAGGGAGTACCTGACATCGTACAGGCTCGGGACCTCCATTTTAGGTCCTATCCGAGGGAGTCCCATTAAAAAATCCAAGAGCCACCGTGGGACGCGAACCCGCGAATTTTAGTACTGTAGGTTGCTGTGCTAACCACTTCACCACAGGTGACCACAGAATATTTGTATTTAACTTATAATATATTCTCGTTAGCAAGAGCGAATACTTTCAAATTAAATAAAGGTAGACGTGAATTATATTAAATAAGAGATAACCATTTAAAATACTGAACAAAACACCCTTTATACCTTATCAGTGGCGTTCCCCAGAGAGCTGACAGACGGTTGTCACAGACAGCACCTAAGAACTGAACAACGAAAATTAATCTCTAACAATTTTTTTATTATTTCTTTTATTTATCCTGTCGGGGTAAAGGAGCATTATGCGGATGGCTTGGCGCTCTTTAAATAAGCTCTCTCCTCAGCCAGGAAAACGAGACTTTCAACATTTCCTCTCTTGAATTATTCAGTGAAATGTATTTTGTCCCTGAATCTGTGGATTTTTATTAGCAGATTAAGTTGAATATGAAATCAGAAGATTTTTCTATGACTCAGTCTTACCTGCATACCCTAAATATCAAAGTTTAGTGGTACCATTAACAATGTTTAATTCTAAATATTAAGTTAAGGTTTTGGGCTGGCGGAATGGCCGAGTGGGCAAACGCGTAGGAAATACGTGTTGCCCCTAAGAACGTATGATTAGAAACCACGATGATAGCCAGTTCAAAACCCAGAGCGAGAGAGGCCATTTAATAAGGCTCGGCATTAATCCTCAACCCACGCCCTTGGCCCCGGAACCCGTATAGCCTCAATGGCGAGGAAGGGGAGGTAGCAAAAAAAAAATTGTATGTTAAATTTAAAGTGAGCTCATGTGCAGCTTTCTATGAGCAGCTCTGAAATAGACTCCGGGGGACGAACCTATAGAAACCCTGAACTTACTAGAAGACATAGAGTGCTTTTCGGTTGCTTTCGGAGACTTAATGGGGTTGCTCAGCAATTAATTAGGCAGGAGTTGGTCCTCCATAACTATATTAATATAAAATATCGTAACACTATTGTGGATTTAAATAATTTTTATTAGACGAAAATGATAATTTACAATGTCGGACAAACAATAGATACTCAAATAATCAACAAGGTTACAAAAAGTATCAACTTGTAACAATTCAGTAACACAAAAATAACCATGTGATTCGAGCTTCAGAATAAGACTAGCTATCAAGTCCGTCGCTCCTTATGTTTCGTCTAAATCAGAAAATTCTAGAACGTTCCAGACATGCGTAGAAGGTCAAGAACATTTACTAGAACAGTTTGTTCCAACAACAAGTCTAGAACTCTTTTCAATCATATGTTTTTCTTTTTTTCGTTTTTGTTTTTTTCACGTTACAATATGGGTGGGCCTTTCAATTTTTTTTTTTTTTAGTTTTTTTTGCATACAGAAGTTTTCGCTTTAGTTCATCACTTGACTAATCTAGAAGAGAGGATTAATCTGGGTGTTGTGTGAAAGAGTTTGATGAATCTATGCCTGTCGTGAGAGCTAGTTCAGCCGACCTGAATTTTGTTTTTTAGTCTGCTCAACTACTAATGGTCGTTAGATCAGGAAAAATAAAGTTTTAATGTTTAAGAGATAGATATCTAAGAGATAGGAAACGTTTTTATCATTTTATTAATTAACAATAGATAGAAAGATAAAAGACTGTATTTTTGCACAAATAGCATACTACAGGGATTGTGGTATAAACAAGTAACAATTTAGACATTTGAACCAACAAAACCATCATTTTAGCTATAATCAAGAATCCATCAACAAATACTGTTCATAAAAAGAAATATAGAAATGAATCTTTTATGATGAAATTTACAGCAACTAATATATGTTGTATTATTATTAGGGTCTTTCCAAATTAAGTACTGCGTACACTATTTGGCCGAAGAAGTATGATTCAGCAGAAGAATTTAGACGGCTACTCAATGTAATAAAAAGTTATAGCTGCGCGTCGATTAAAGTCGGCATACCAAATTGCTAGTCTTAGTTGCGAACTATTTCCTAAACTTGCGATGTCCTAACTTTGCAAAATTTGCGACCTAAAAGATTAATAAACGCTTTGCCGACTGGATATCGTCCTATGGGTAGGCCTAGGCGAAGGTGGGAGAAATCTGTGAGGGATGATCTTGTTAGCTTACTGACCTTTTTATCATTTTGATTTAAATATGCCTGAAATGAGTGATGTGAATATTCCCAAAACCATATTTGATCAAGCAAATGAAGCAATAGAAGAACTTCCTTCAACCACAGGACATTGCCTTAGAAGATCATCTGCATCTATTGTAGTTGAATCATGTGCGGATATTCTAACTTTGAAAAGACATGGCGGATGGAAATCCTCAACAGTTGCCGAAGGATGTAATGAGGATTCTAAGAAAAGTAAGTTAGAGGTTGCTTTAAGTTAGAGGTGATTATCAAAACAGTATTCCTCACACATCAGACTCAGAAAAGAAGCATAATAACGATATAGCATACTATCGCGAATAACGATGATCAATTCCTCACGGTTGATGATCTATTTAGAGACGATCCATTATATAATATGAATAACAAAAAGTATACTGACTCCAAACGTGACTTTCAATTACGATTCAACATTAAATAATACTTAATAATTTAAATAAATATTATAATTAAAATAAATATACGAAAGATTCAATATTAGTAATAATACTAATTGTAAATTTAATATAAAAAATATAAATATGTAGTTTTTTTACGAATCATCAATACCTCCTACCATATGATTTTCATTCATTATTTGTTAACCTTACACTTCCTATTAAAGTTACTCCAAATAAAATTCTTATAATGTATTTTATTTAATTTTTCAGTATAATGTAAAATAATTTACATCAGTTGTACAGAAAGTGTCTACAGTACTCGGTCTAATTACCGAGCTCGGCTGCGCCTTGCTCGTCAAACCAGCCCTCGTACTTTAAAAAGACACTTTAAACACTTTACACACTAGTGATGTAAATAAATACTGTATAATTTTATTTTTATAAAGTTATATTATAAGATTATGCTGTCGATCATGAGTAATCTTAACTTTTTAGGAATGATTTATGTCAATGGACAAATGTTCCACGGCATTTAGGAAAGCAGTACCGCCATCACGGCGGGGTATAAAAGCCCACCAAAGGAAGATTATTCCTGAATAATTGAATAATTAACTCGTTGTAAAAAGGGGCGTGGCCTCGGTGGAGTAATTAGAGGGAAGCGAGGCGTCCGAATTTACAACATTTAAAAGGAAGAGAACTTCTTCTAGCACTTTGGAGTAAAGTTCCTCCTTCTCCCCCCCCCCTCCTCGGCAGATTTAGACAACGACGAAAGGGGGGGGGTTGAAGGGGGGCAAAAATCCCTTTGATGGTGGCAATTAAGGGACTGCTATTATCTCTTGGCCCCTGTCGAGGCTTCAAAACAAACAGCGAGCGGCGAATGCTCGGCAAACTCCTAGGAACAACTTTCGTTTTTACATCTCTAAAGGAGTCGGGACAAAAAAAGAAAAATAATAAAAAAAAGAAAAAAAAAGAAGGTTAAATAAAAATAAAACCTTGTCATCCTCTATGTGATAAATTTCATAAACGAAATGTCAAGCTTTTTTTTTTTTTACTTTTAATACGTTGACCTTTTTTTTTTAAATTATTAAAAAAAAAACACAAGCATATATATTTAAGTATAAAAAATATATGTTCCGCAAATAAATAATACTAAGGAATTATGACGTTTCCATCTCTCCTTTGAACAATGTCATGCAACAAGAAACGTGTTGTTTTAGAAAAAATGAATGTTAGATTTTACACTTTAACAAGCTCTCTTTTATCAAATGATAAGACATTTTAAACATTCAACACAAGAAGCATGAATAATACCCCTAATAACTAAAGGAGTTTGAATGAAAGTTCATATTGTAACGTAAAACAAAAACAATTTGATTGAACAGTTACCAACTTTTGTAAACGTATTTACATTTATAAATTTATTTATAATATTACAACAAATTAAATATAGTAATAAGATTACAAAAAAATGTACAACTTCGCGATAATATTAATAATAAAAAATTAAACTTTTTAATTAGAAGATAAAAGATTCGACCACGGCCGGGAATCGAACCCACGTCCTCCGCATGGGTTCGATTCCCGGCCGTGGTCGAATCTTTTATCTTCTAATTAAATAGTTTAAAAATTATATCTTAATTGTATAACCAACGACCATGAATAAATAAAATAATAAAAAATTAGGTTGGGAAAGTAAGAGAATAAAAAAATGTTGCGTAATAATGTAAAATTTATTCATTCTATATATATCATAGTTTATATTATCATAGACTTTGACAATTGAAGAGTTTTCAAATAGAATCCCCAGGCAAATACTAATTAAATATTGTGAAAACATTAATGGGTTTTAATAAAAATTATATTTTTATTGAGTTGCAAAGTTTTTATTTTAAATATTTAAATATTTTTAAACTACCAATACGAAGTTGTTATTTTAACGTCCCTTTATGCCACTAAGGCTAATCGGACGATGCTACAGTGGGAGTCCGAAATTTTGCCTATCCAGGTATTATTAGGATAGGGATCTTAAGCTAGTACCTGACATCGTTCAGGCTCGGGACCTCCATTTTACATCCTATCCGAGTGACGGCATAGCCAAGGATTTTTTAGTTCCATTAAAAAATCCTAGGACCACCGCAGGGCGCAACGCGCGACCTTTGGTATTGTTGGTTGCTATGCTAACCACTTCACCAAAGGTGACCCCGAGTATTTATATTTAACTTATAATATATTCTCGTCGGCAAAGAGCGAGAGACGGAGGATATTTTTTAAAATAAAAAAAGGAACAATTGAATTATTTTAAATAAGATATGACTATATTAAATACTAAACCAACAGGTCATCCTTTATATCAGTGGCGTTCCCAAGAGAGCTGACAGACTGTTAAATTTTATTTAGACACTTTAAATTTTATAAATGTCTTTTTTTTTTTTTTCATTTTAAGGCCCCTTTCATTTTACTGTCACATTAATAATTTGATTTGTCTCGTGTATTTATGAGTCTTCATAAGTGTTTTGTTTTTTGTCATATGTATAAAATCGGGAATTCGTCACATTCCCGTCAAACACAATCTGCATACTAACACACCATAAGAGCTAAAGGGAGTCATCATTATCCTAAGTTTCACTTAAGGGTGTCCTCACCGACCTTTCGGATCAAGCTGATGGTTTTGGTTGGATATGTCAATGGAAAAATAAAGCTATCTAAATGATTACTGACGTAACCTCGTCTAAGGTACGACTATTTTATCCACTTACTAATTAACAAAAATCAGCAAGAGAATTGATATAGATATTTATATATATTTTATTTAATGAACAGTTTTTCATTCTCTTAAAGTTGCTTATTTTTATATTTTGATCACGGATGTCTGTTACTTTTTACTTTCACTTACCTATATATGAAATCTATAGTAAGTGGAAGTATTGCGATCGTGAAAATTTTCGAAAATTTTAATTTTCGACTTCCGGTTTTCAACGGAAATACACGTTTTGGGGTCCCCTGAGTCAAAATAACCAAGTCCCGCGAAATGGTCTGTGTGTGTGTGTGTCTGTGTGTGTGTGTGTGTGTGTGTGAACAGACTAGCTCAAAAACTATAAACCGTGCGAACCTGAAATTGGGTATTTAGAGTATGTATATGCCCGCGATGTGACAGCGAAAATTTCATCAAATTTGCTCAAAGGGAGGGGGTACTTTACTTAATAACTTTTTAAGTTTTTTTCGATTTTCTCAAAAACGGCTCTAACGATTTTGATTAAACTGAGTATTTGATCTATTGATATGCCCGAGATATGACTGTAAAAATTTCATCGAAATTGATCAACCTGAGGGGGGACTTTACTTAATAAATTTTGTATCATTTCCACGTGTTTTTTTTATTTACTCAATAACGGTTTTAACGATTTTGATCAAACTTGGTATTTGATGTATTTATATGCCCTAGATATGACTGTAAACATTTCATCAAAATTGATCAACAGGAGGGGGGACTTTACTTAATAAATGTTGTCCAATTTTTACCTTTTTGATCGATTATCTCAAAAACGGCTTTAACGATTTTTATCAAATTCGTTATGTTTAATGAAAATTAGTTGTTATTTAATATCAGGTAAGCTTTATCATTATTAAAATGTTCTGAGGGGGCTTAAATGAGGAAGGGGCTTTTTTTGTTTTTCTATAAAGTACCTTTGTTTTAGTTTATATTGGGAAATTAACTGTCTCTCATCACGCTTAAAAATAAGAAACGGCTAAATATGATATATGAAGAGAATCAAGTAAACATATACAGGAGAAAAAATGAAAAATATTCCGTCAACTCATAAAACACCTTGAGCTCACGCATGCGCCGTACGCCTTTAATGACAAACCAATGCGTTATAATTAAACTGTTCTGTTCATTTGATAAGTGGCAATTAACAAAACGCATTAATTTCTAATCTAAGTAAGTTGGTAAGTGAAAGTTGTGTGTTGCGCGCACGCACCAGATTTTTTTCATTTAATTCTTAGAAATTTCGTTTGATGTAATTGTTTTTGTGATGCTAAATAATTAAACTTTTGGGTTTATTTTCAATTTTACTGTTTTTTGTTTTTGTTTTTTTTTTAACTTTATTTAACAGAGGTATAATTGGAATACTTAAAAGGGACCTCTTATTTTATCTATCAAAACTTCAAGTTTCTTTTGTTAGTCTATTTTACTATTTTATTATTATCCATTAATTATTATCCATTAATTCATTATCATTTTCTCTTTGCTACAGGCTTCCACCTTCATATTGTTAACTATTCTCACTTGCTAGACCAACGCTACAGTACAAACCTCTAAATCATTCACAAAATACTTATTTACCTGAAAATAATAAGACCTATTCGGACTTAAGTGGTAGGGATGGAATATCGAAATCCCTACACGGATGGAAATATCTTCGTAAGTATATAGATAGATAAAATCAAATAATCGGACTTGAATTATATCGAGAATCGACACTATAATATTTTTTTTTTTTTAAATTTTGATTAATTTTGAAATACAAATATCTATTCGGAATCGTCCCTAAAATGATTGCGTCATGACTTTCACCAACAAAAGAAAACAGTCAGTCTTGTGAGCTTAATAACAGAACACATGTAAGAACTGTATTTATTCAAAAAGGCCGAAATAAGAATAAATATGTAGGTACATGGAAAGAGGGGAAGAATTTTTTTTTTTTAAATAAACCAAAAAGCTTCGCTGATATTCATTTCCTTCAAAAGTTGAATCGATAAAAAAAAAAAAAAAAAAAAAGATAGAAGAGAAAATATGCGTCGGGAATTTTCACCTGTTGAAGAAAAGACCTGAAGCTATCTGTCAATAGAGAAACCGAAATGAAAAAAAAAGAAAAAAAATGTTGCTTAAACGAGAAAGCATTGACAGGGTCAAGCCAATGGACATTCCAGAAAAAGTAAGGTTTGAGAAATGGCGAGGGACGCTTTCAACCCTATCAGTACCTACTTGATCCCCACGAATTCATGATCATGACTTTTTTCTACCATGCGAACATACGACCACATCTAACGGCAAAAGGAAAAGCAAATTTATCAAAACAAAAGTTGTATTGTTATATTAAATGGAAGATTTATAGTTAATGTTGTTCCTATTTAGAAATTTAGTGAAAAATTATATCCTCTTTTATATTTCATTTTTTGTTGTCAGATCATGCAAAAAAAAAAAGGTTTTTACAACGTTTCGGGGTCACCCCACCCCATCATCAGGTAAACTTTCCACAGTACATTATTGTTGTTCTTTATAATTAAATAATGCACTAGTAATACGATTTTCAATCAATTTATTAATATCGTTTATTATCCGAAATTAAACAATCATTAATATTTGCTACATCACTGTTACTTACATGAAAAAAAAAAAACCCATCATGACGATATTAATAAATTATTTGAAAATCATACTATTAGAGTATTATCTTTATATATATATAAATCTCGTGTCCCGACGTTTATCGGAGGTAAAATCAAAAACTACTCAACCTATTTTAATGAAATTCGGCTCACTGTGTGTAGTTTTGTCCAACTTAAAAAATTGAATAGTTCTTATCTCGATTATTGGGCTAAATATTTCTTTTTACTTTCACTTACCTATATATGAAATATATAGTAAGTGGAAGTATTGCGATCGTGAAAAATTTCGACTTCCGGTTTTCAACGGAAATACACGTTTTGGGGTCCCCTGAGTCCAAATAACCAAGTCCCGCGAAATGGTCTGTGTGTGTGTGTGTGTGTGTGTGTGTGTGTGTGTGTGTGTGTGTGTGAACAGACTAGCTCAAAAACTATAAACCGTGCGAACCTGAAATTGGGTATTTAGTGTCTGTATATGCCCGCGATGTGACAGCAAAAATTTCATCAAAGTTGTTCAAAGGGAGGGGGTACTTTATTTAATAACTTTTGAAGTTTTTTTCGATTTTCTCAAAAACGGCTCTAACGATTTTGATTAAACTGAGTATTTGATCTATTAATATGCCCGAGATATGACTGTAAAAATTTCATCAAAATTGATCAACCGGAGGGGGGACTTTACTGAATAAATTTTGTATCATTTTTACGTGTTTTTTTTTATTTCCTCAAAAACGGTTTCAACGATTTTGATCAAACTGGGTATTTAATGTATGTATATGCTAAAGATGTGATACCTAACATTCCATCAAAATTGATCAACCGGAGGGGGCACTTTACTGAATAAATTTTGTATCATTTTCACGAGTTTTTTTTATTTACTCAAAAACAGTTTTAACGATTTTGATCAAACTGGGTATTTGATGTATGTATATGCCAAAGATGTGACACCCAACATTTCATCAAAATTGGTCAAACGGAGGTGGCACTTTATTTCATAATTTTTTTTCCAATTTTTACCTTTTTTTCGATGATCTCAAAAACGGCTTTAATGATTTTTATCAAATTCGTCGAGTTTAATGAAAATCAGGTGTTCTTTAATATCAGGTAAGCTTAATCATTATTAAAATGTTCTGAGGGGGCTTAAATGGGGTAGGGGCCTTTTTTGTTTCCTACAATGTACCTTTGTTTTTGTTTATATGGTATGGAGAAATTAACTGTCTCTCGTTACGCCTAAATATGAGAAATGGCTAAATATGAGCTATGATAAAAATAAAGAAAACATATAGAGGAGAAAAAAAGAAAAATATTAATAATATAAAGTCAACTCATAAAACTTTTTGAGCCCACGCATGCGGAGAACGCCTTTAATGACAGACCATTGTTCGTGATTAAAGCCATTCTGTTCATTTGAGAAGTGGCAATTAACAAAACGCATTAATTTCTAATCTAAGTAAGTTGGTAAGTGAAAGTTGTGTGTTGCCAGCACGCACCAGATTTTTTTGCAAATTAAATGCTTATTATGCTACAATTGAGTGTGATTTTTTGTAAGTTCTATAAATTTCTAACATATGGCGTTGTAAGATAATTTTTTGATACAACACTTCATTTTTTTTTTTATATTTTGGGTGGGAAGCATCCAGTTGCCAAATCCATTTTTCCCAGCTTGGACTTGGAAAATCCATGTTTTCCCCATGGTTAATTATATGTCGCCTTTTCACGTTGGGGAAAACATCGAATCTATTTGTTTTGGCAAGACAGGTTAACCAAAATCACAGTGCACCTATTAGTGTGCACTACTATAAATTAAAATTGTGAATTATAATAAGAAAGAAAAATGTAAATTATTATTATAAAAGTTACTGAAAGAACATATGAATATGGTTCTTTCACATGGTTTGAGAACTTTTCATAACCTGTTTCTGGTAGAACCATGTGTTATTTTCTAAATTTAATTAATATATATATTATAGCAAAAGATTAATTCGGTACATTTTCGCAGTCTATTGTGATTGTACTAAGCCTTATTCCAATTATATTCTCTATTAGTTCCTTTTCCATTTTACAATAAAAACTTTAACCCTTCTAAATTCTTTATCAAACAATTAATAGTCTTCTCATTTAATTTCGGTGCCATATTTAATTATTTAAGGTTAATAAAAGCCGTGGGGAGCGGGGTAGTTTACTGGTAAGGCAGTGGATTGCTGTGCTGAAGGTCCCGAGTTCGAATCTGACATGGCTTATGATATCTTTATTATTCGCCACAGTTCTTCTTGTGGGCCGAGAGACCCTCCTGGGGAAAACCCAGCCTCTATAAAGTGGGTACCCTTAATTGAAAAATTAAGGGGAAAAAACCTGGCGGTTGAGCGTGATCACGGTCAAATCACCTCCTCGCACGACCGCAGACCAAGAAACAGTGCTCTTCCTTACATAGTACTGAACCCAAGACCCTCCATGGGTTGTAGTGGTACAGGTTTTTTTTTTTTTTTAATAAAAGCCGTAGGTCACCAAATATATCATATCTTTATTTAAAGTATATAATCTTTGACGTTTCGGTCTCAATGTGCCATTCTCAAAAGACAAACTTTATGCACATAGTCACCAATTTATCCTTCTAAAAGAATTAGTCTATATTTTAAAATACATATGTCAAGTATCTATCTGAATATCTACCACGTCTAACATCGTCAACTAGCTAGGAACGACTGTTAGACGATGTTAGATATTCAGATAAATACTTGACATATGTATTTTAAAATATAGACTAATTCTTTTAGAAGGATAAATTGATGACTATGTGCATAAAGTTTGTCTTTTGAGAATGGCACATTGAGGCCGAAACGTCAAAGATTATATACTTTAAATAAAGATATGATATATTTGGTGACCTACGGCTTTTATTAACCTTAAATAATTTATCAAACAATTTTACATTGGGCCTAAATTTCTATTTTAAATCCGATTTGTTTTTAGATTAGCTGAAACGTTTTGATCTTTATCAGGGAATTTTGATTTGACTATAAAAAAGAATAGTATATGACTAATTCAACGCATTATAGCCACTGAGCCACAGAAACGCGTGGCAGGATCTGCTCTTATATTTTATATCTCTGAAAAATCTAGAGGCTAAAAACTAATTATATTAGCCTTGTGAAAGTTTTGAGAGAAAGGCCTCGCGCCATATTTAACAAGCATTGTTTTAACTGGCTCGGGGTTGGAGGGGTTGTTTAAAAGCGGGATTATAACTGATCATGTCAAAGCCCTAGAGGATTATTAACTACTTTCAAACTCCGGAGGAATAACTCAGTTTAAGAGTGAAAACTGGCGGGGAGGAGTTTAGTCGGTAAGCGGGTTGATAAATAAATTTCGTTCTGGTTTCGGCCTAATGGAAGTTTGCTCATAAAGGCAGAGATAGGTGGCTGAGGCTAAGGAAGACTAACGCTGTATATACCCCGCCCCGCTCGATAGTCTCGAGCTAAGTACCCAGCTCTCCAGTCATCCGCTTCTCAAACGCCTTTTAGTTCTATAAACATAATATAAAGCAACGAAATATGGAAATTCCTCTAGGTATAGAAAAAAAATAATAATATTAAATATTCTTACTGAAACATTAACAGCAATCTACGATTAACCACTTAACACTAAACCTACCGACATATTATATATAACTATTTCTACGGATGGCGGTCAAATGACCGCTTTTTAAATGAACATTATAGTCCTTTCCAGTTGATTGTAATCGTAGCAGCACCTACTTCTAATAGGGCCATTATCTGAAAATGTGTAAATCGTACGTCCGGTCCATTTTCAACCATTAAAATGAGAGCGAGTTACTAGAAAAAAATAGGAACTATTTCACTCCTTTTGTTCTTCTATGGAGGCTATGTTTTAGCTCCAAACTAAATTTATAACTGATTAAAAAAAAATTAAAAGTAATCGTTTTTTCACTCCCTCGCCTTGTCCGACTCCCAGGCAAGCTACTTAAAAATTCGCATTCTTTCAACAATTGAGTGTTTGATTAAATTCATTAATCGGTTAAGTCAGTTATTACTTCAAGATTCCATGAAAAAATAAGCGGTGTCATTTATTGTTACCAATAATAATAAATAAAATGAAAAAGGTATGTCCAGACGTTTTTACTTCACTCCCTCACATCAAGTGTTGGATGGTCTGAGCGTTGAGAGGAACATAGCTTAAAGCCCGGGGTGGAAAGAATCGGTTCAGGGAAGACCCTAGGATCGTTTTGACTGCCTACCAGGGGCTACGATCGCTAGCCTCCGCTGTCAGATTTAGGTTATTAAGGGAAATCTATGCTGTGGTCAATAGCTACTTCACTCCCCACAATTTTTTCACTCAACTATTGTTTTTCGATGGAAAATGGTCATAGTTTTCGATTCTGCAGACTTTTTCAACTTTAACCTTCTTACAGTGATTGAAAAATAATAAAGACTTTGAAAACTTCACTCCCTCATACTTCACTCCCTCACTTTTTCCGAAAATTTCTTAAATGAGGGAGCGAATACCTCCATTCTTTGAATTCTCAAAAGATTTTGAGAATGCTTTTGAATGGCATTTGAATTATACGCAAAACGTTTTCTTCTTAGCTCCTTCTCCCCTAAACAATCCACAAAGCAATCAAGAGACTTCCTAACAGAAAAGCAGTGGGCTATGATCTTACCACTCCCTTTATTTATCCTTCGTGTGGTGACGATTCCTAAACTATGACCAAAAGTATGTAACTGTATCCTAACCTAACTCTAATATCAAGCTTACTTTTGGCTATACGCGTTTGGAATTTTATATTTTTAAATTTGAAATTGTTTTTATTGTTTTTTAAGATTGTATTTCTTTAAAATATACGCGTTTTTTCTTTCACTTTTCAAAGTTTACTACTACCTCAACACATTTTTCACTACCGTTCACTCTCTCACTTTGAAATTGTTTTCATAATTTTTTAAAAGAACAATTAAAAGTTCTCCTGTCTGGCTACTATTTAAAAAGTGAAGGTAATATACCACTGAGTACGTATGAATTTTTTCGGCCCGAAATTATATCTTTTAAATAATAAAATTTTAGCAAGTGAAATCTACGCATCTTCAGATAATGACCCAATAGAAAACTGCCTTTGTCAGTGTTGCCACAAATTATATAAATGTATTTATACCTGGCTACACTACGGATAACCAGACTTATAAACTCTCTCAGTGTGTGTGTTGATTACGTGTGTGGGATACTGTGACTCGCTAAAAAAACTGCATAAAGACTTATTGTGGGATTATGCCTTCACTTTGTATCGTGAGGTGACACAACCCCTAAATAAGTTATCTTTAAGTGGACTGTATGGGAAAATTGAATAAGATACATCTTAGATTATAATATATATCTATTAACCTATTTACAATGAATGAAGGGGGGAAAATAAAATGTAAAATAAAACAGGAACAATTCTGGTTAGTGATGTGAGTATGAAAATAAATAATATATGAAAATGAAATTGCGGAATAATATAAATTAAAGTAATTATATCGGTGACGAAGCAGCATGTTGAAATTATAGGTGAATTTTAACTAGGTTGACTTACAGCGAATTTGGTTGGCCATTCTTCTCTTCTGCCTCCTCTCAGGAGCCCAAGGGGCTGTTTTCAATCTACTCCTTCATGTTAACATTCATTTTTCAGTAGCGAAAATATTCTAAATGTACCAGGCCTGGATAGTGACTTACAGTTCACGAGACTAGATACGTTGGTCACGTGAGGATTCACGTGAGGCAGCTTAAGATGGAAGGCATCGTGCTTTAGAGATCCAACACTTATATTATATTTTCAAGTGGTTTATTTATTTTTTTCAACAGAAGTTTCTTTATTTTCATTATTCGTTTTGTTATTTTTATCTGAATACAGTGTCTTTTTTATTTTATCAAACGTTTTTATTATTTCCATCCCGTACTGTTACAACTAGAACTAATCACGTCGGAAATATTTATAATGCCGTGTATAGAGCCAGTAATCTAATTTGAATGATCGCCATTTTGCCTCACCTCGTGGAGTTAACCAGCAGTCGCTCTGTGCCCATCAAAAAACAAACTTTAAGCACATCGCGTTTTCATAGAACACAATCGGATGACATTTTCTTGAAAAACTACTGTTTTTGTGTTAAGTTTGAGATTTCAATGCAGATAACATCATAAAATTTCATATATATTCTAGCGGTCAAAATACCGCTCAGGGTAGACAACGGTAGAGTACAAATTATTATCAGGAGAAACGAAAGAAGAAGAGAAATATATAGTGAAAATTAAACAGATGTATATTATAAAAAAATTCGTGCAGTAAGTTCAAGAAAAATAAAAACCTGGAATTTGACAATTTAGATTAAAGTCTCAAAAGCGGTCATTTGATCGCTCTGGTAGGTTTAGTGTTAATATATTTTAAAAAATATTACTTACTTCGGAAAATGAAATAATACCATGACAAGTCACACCGCATAAATTCACACTTCGATGATATGAGATGAGAGTCCACCAGTAGTGAAATAATACCAAATTGGCAACCACCAAATTCCTGAGTACGACAAACGACAGACAAAGTTGTTACCCTGGACTAATCTTTATGTATACAAAAATCTCCCATAAAATGGACTATGTCTTCTGTTTCATTTTTATTACATATAGTACAATTATAACTTAATCGATTTACCCATGGTTTGTTATTTAGCTCTAACCGCTCTTCTTTTACGTTAAATATTATTTTTATTAAATCTGAACTATTAACATCGTTTATCGGATTGCTGTGCTGCGGCAAACAATCACTTTTAAACAGCTCTTGAAAGAGACCAATGATTTTAGTAGTCTGTTTCTGCCACCTCTCTACTCAAATGAAACAGGGGTCTAAATCAGTACCTATGCAATAAACTAGTGCTTTTACAACGAACAATTACTTTTTACGATTTCTCTAGCAATAAATTTAGGAAATCTATAGCCCAGCAAACAATATTTCTGTATGTATATAGATAGATAGATAGATAAAGTACTGTATTTTGTTGTTTCAACAATTACAGGGGTCTGGTTACATTGTAAATACATAGTTTAAATTAAAAATCATTGCATGCATAATTCACATTTGATAATAATTCAAGGTATAAATTCATATTTTGACTAAATGGTTATGTATACATAAATCAAAAGAGAAAAATCAATATACATTCCATAAAACATTAATATTCTAATATCGGAAATACTTATATAAAACATATAAATTATAAAATATAAATTAACAATACTTCTGTTCTCCAGTTTCCCTCTTCACTTCTTTCACTCCTCCCCTCATTAATTTAGCTCCATTTTTCTTAGTTTCTACTCTTTTTTTCTTTTCCCCCTCATTCTCCATCTCCTTTCTTACTAACCCCATCTCACAGCCATACTTCATTCCCATGACACAAACGACCTAATCCTCAACATCTGTATGATATAAAAATAAACATTTTTTATCTCCCCATAACTTGTTGGTGTTAGTATCCTGATTAATTGTTCTTCTAAACTCGAAGAGATCAAAGAAGTGCTGATGTCACCGAGGTAGTGAGAGCGCAAGGGCTTGTATATAGGACATTCCAGGAAGATGTGAGCGAGCGTCTCTGGCTTTCGCTGGTTGCATATAGTGCACGTCTGCTGCGTGTTAATATTGTAAGCGATGCCGTGAAGGTAGAACCGCAGATCGCTCTCCTTGGACAACCTGAGCTGCATGAGGGCTCTCTTCCAAATTATAGGTGCTTGAGTCATGATGTACTCCTCGCCGACACCTAATGTACTCAACTGACGGTAAAAAGGGTTATAATTTGAATTAAAAATGCGATTCACATCTTCAGAAAGAAGGTGGTTACTCCATCTCTCGAGAATTTCTTTTTTCTCTATAATTAACCAGTTGTAGCTCGCGCGTCGATAAATATCCACATAGCCAAGATTACTCAGGATGCTATGAAGAGGTGCAAACCATGAGTCGTCAAGCTTCTCTGGTTGGAAATTGGTTCTCCTGAGTATGACGTCGTAGCATTTCTTTGGAAGTTCGTCTGGCTTCATTGATTGAAGAGTAATCCACCAGTTCAATGTTCTCTTTAAGATTGCAACCTTTAGAGAGACAGACCCAGATTCCACCCTTACAAAATGGTTCGGAGTTATGCGAGGAAGATGAAATATACCTTTAATGAATTTGACCTGAAGCATATCGACCTTTTCCAGATAATTCAAAGCCCAAACTTCTGAAGAGTATAAAGCTGTTGCAGCAACAATGGCATCGAACAGCTTGACCGAAGTTCCCCAGGATGTCGCCTTTCCTCGAGCCAAAATCTCTCTCACCTTACCCAGAGCTTCAGTGCCGCGGCTAACGAAATGATCAGCCGCCTGCCCGAACCTCCCGGTGCAGCTAAAGGGAACGCCAAGGTAGGCGACGCTATTCACGTAATCAATTTCATCGCTTTCCAGACGAAGTGAAGGTCTCTTCTTGCATCTGGGGCTTGATTTAAAAATTACGGCTTTTGTTTTTCCAGAATTAATTTTAAGCTTATTTCTTATGCAGTAAGCGGAAAGTACGTTTAGCTTAGCCTGAACATCCGTCCTGGAATCGCCGAACAAAATAAAATCATCTGCGAAAAGAAGGCCCATGATGTCATAGTCATTGTCAATATAAACACCTTGGAGTCCCTCAGCCTTAAGTTCGGTAATTATATCCGCCAGAAAAAGTGAGAATAAAGATGGTGATAATGATTCCCCCTGCAAAACTCCGGTTTGAATAAGGACGTCAAAAAAAAATTATTTTCCTGTCGATTTTAGGGCAAAACTCAGCGCAGCGATAAATATTTTTCAAAATCCTTATAATTTTACCGCTTAAACCAAATTTTACTGTATGTATATATATACATATACAAATCTCGTGTCCCGATGTTTGTCGGAGGTAAAATCAGAAACTACTCAACCTATGTTTATTAAATTTGGCTCATTGTGTGCAGTTTTGTGCAACTTAAAAGATAGGATAGTTTTTATCTCGATTATTGGCCTCAATATTTCTTTTATCGCAAATTAAGTGCTTATTATACTACGAATGAGTGTAATTATTTTTAAGTTCTATAAATTTCCAACAGATGGCAGTGAAAGTTGATTGATTGACATAACACTTCATTTTCTTTCGATATTTAGGGTCGGTAAGCATCCAGCAGCCAAAGATATTTTTTCCGTCTTGGACTAGAGAAATCCGTGTTTTTCCCATGGGCAATTATGTGTCGCCTTTTCACGTGTGGGGAAAACATCGAATCTATTAGTTTTAGCAAGACAGGTTAACCAAAATCATCGTGTAGCTATTAACACTACAATAAATAGAAATTTTGAATTCTAATAGTAAAAAAATGTATATTATTATAATAAAAAATTATCTATGTCATTCATAAAATGAAATTTTTATGTTTTGATAAATACTAGGGTAAACCGTATAGTTATTGGCACCCTTAAGACTACATTTCTGTGGTTAAAAAAAATAAAGGGATCAAATGGAAACTTCTTATAGCTCCTCATTATCTATCCTCATAAAGACTCAAGAGGTTTTTTTTCAATAGTCAATAGAGGTCAAAATTTCAATAGTTTTACAATATGGCAATATTTATTACTAGCTAATGTGCCCGGCTTCGCTCCGGTACTTGTGTGGCAGTTTCAATAACAGAAAAACTTTAAAATTAAAGGAAATATAGAACAAAATTAGCACTTTCTTGAAAATTTTAACATTGTATCAATATTAAGATTCGAGATCTGCAGTGTCCGCCCAAATAAGGAATCCTATATACTTTATAGGGTGTTGAAAATGGTGAATGAACAATTAATTTTGCTGCAACTTTGTCGAGTCATGCATCGTTTTTGATGGTTTCTGTGATTATGAATCCTATAAGCCCATCCTACGCAGTCAGCAGATAATAAGTTATTAGATTATTAGTTTAAAAAAATATATTTGGAGTACAACTTAAGCGCCGACTACTGTGGTGGTCCCATTAGATCCATAAGTTTAGAAAATACCGAAGATTCATAGAAACTTTCTTCCAGTTCGACCTCCCTTAATATATCCCCCCCCCCACGCTAATTTGGCCGAACTCTGCACTTCTCCAATCTTACTACTGTTACTAAGTGAAAACCAAAATATCATGAGGGCACAATTTTTACATCGTATTTCTTTTCTTCCTGAACTATGAGCGGTGATAAAATCTTATTGAAAAAATTGTATTATTGGAGTCAATTAATCATTTTGTAACTGGAATGCTCATCATACATAGTAATAAAACCATTTTTCATAACTACATACAATAAGAACACTTCAAACTTGTTATTTTCGGTTTATAATCAGTCTATTCTGCTCTTCTTTTTTGTTTTATGTCTGTTTTTATTCGCTCACTCATATTGCATTAAATTTACTTAAGTATATGTTAGATATTGATTAAATGTAATGTGTTAATCAATTAACCTTCTTATGAGAAAATTAATTTTGT
Organism: Aelia acuminata; assembly: GCA_911387785.2. Classification (NCBI taxonomy): domain Eukaryota; kingdom Metazoa; phylum Arthropoda; class Insecta; order Hemiptera; family Pentatomidae; genus Aelia; species Aelia acuminata. The sequence continues at coordinate 23,021,306 of OU426984.1, read as the reverse complement.
AAAGTATCCAGTCGGTTTTCCCATTGATTGCAGATATGTAAAATCATTAATTTATTTTAAAAGAAAAGGTGAAACTAATTATTTTCGCTTGATTTTTTAGTGATTTAAAAAGAACAGCTGACAAAATATATAACGTTTACAAATATAACGGATGAATGAACAATAAACATTGAGTGAAACACACCCTAGCACTTCCTGGTGGTCTGCAGCTCGAACTAAATTTTTCATTCATAAACTCGTATGTCATTCACAGGTAGGCTAATTACATGTTGCGAGAGGCTTAAAATTCCAGTCCTTTCCTCTACAATTTCACACCCTTAAGAGAAAAACGGAAACCTTCTTCTCCGTTAGGGGACATACAGTTAAACGCTGACATAAATCTCTTAATCGTATGTGGAGTCGTTTCTGAGCCTTTTCGGCACGCACATTGTACACTTTGCTTTATAATATATATTGATTAAACCTAGTTATTGGCACCCTGTGGATTTAATTGTGAAATCTTCCATATGGTTAGTTTGTTAAAGTCTTACTTCATAGATGACTTAGAGGACTCTTCAAACATTAGACTCATTTATATCTTGAAATAAAATTAGGACTTGTTTAACTATTTCTTTAAGTTAAGTTGGGGTGCCAATAACTGTACTGAGTGCCAATAACTGTATGGTTTACCCTACTGCAAAACATGCAGCATGGTTCGAGGTTCCTCATGCTCGCATGTTATATTCTGAATTTAATCTATATTTATTATGGCAAAAGATTTACGCTTGCGTTACTAAAATATGTATTTTTTTATTGATAAGAAAGCTGCGGTTTTAAGCAACTCAATGTAATTGAGCAGCCCCACTTCTGTCATGTATTCTGTTACATTTTAATAAACAAACGACTGAAAATTCTGTACTCACGATTTTCCAAATCATCAAAATTGAAAATCAGACTGAAATTCAATACCTACACATACTTACTGAAACCTGAATGGACATACGCCTCACAAATTTATGTTTCAGCAAAAAAGACGCACAAAAACTACAGACCTTTAAATAAAAAATTTTATGACTTAAAACGAATGCACCTTTGTACTTTAGTAACAAAACACTACATACCGACTTACAATTACAAATTATCGACGAACAAACAAGAACCCTCTATTTTGGCTATCATATCAAATTGCACGAACATAACAACAGACTTATTAATGACATGGCCACGGCTGACATGTCTATTATGAGGCGACTGAAAAAGAGTTGGATGAGAAACCTCCTTTACTAAACCAAGACCGGGATGATGTGCTGCTGGGCACTATCTTCCCTCATGCCAAAAAATGTTAAGAGAATAGGAACATCTCATTTGCTGTTGGTCCTTAGTTGTGACAGGTGCGAACAAAAGTATGAAGTAAAAACATCTGGTGCGTGCGCGCAACACACAACTTTCACTTACCAACTTACTTAGATTAGATATGAATACGTAGTGTTAATGCCAGTTCTCAAAGTTACATATTTTTCCACATTCATTTCTTATTTTTGTTTTCATATGCTCTATGAAAAACACTAATTTCTTTTATTATTAAATAAAAGTTTTTAGTTGAGATAATTCGGCAATGCAAGCATAATACTCCAAGTCGACTGATTTTAAAATTCTCTATGTTCTTGTTTAAAATTTCATTAAGTTACCATGAAACAAATAATTTCCCTTGAATGAACAGAACGGCTTTAATTATGAACAATGGTCAGTCATTAAATGCGTACTACGCATGCGTGGGCTCAACGTGTTTTATGAGTTGACTGAATATTTTTCTTTTTTCTCCTCTATATGTTTACTTGGTTTTTATCATATCTCATATTTAGCCATTTCTTATTTTTAGACGTAACGAGAGACAGTTAATTTCTCCATATAAACAAAAACAATGGTTCTTTATACGAAACAAATAAACAAACAAACAAAAAAGGCCCCTGTTTGAATTGAAAATTATAAAGTTTAATTTTCCAGGGCTGGTCTAAGAAAAAATAAATGTTGTAAAACAAAACTATATTTTTAACAAAACAAAATTAAATTCCCTCTGATGGGCAAAAAAATAAAATGAAACTTCTAATAGCTGATGAAAATAAATATGTGAATAAATAAATTCCTTGGCTTGTGATGAAAATAGAAAAGGAAAATAAAAACAGACTGTCCTTTAATTGACTGAATTTTACTTTACTCACGCATGGACGAGCTGGACGGCGACGCCTTATTCTACATAATAATCTTGATGTGGTGATTGGGTGCACCCTTATATGTCTCTGGCCGTAATTGAAATAACAAAAAAAAAGGACTTGATTTTCTCACTCTACTTGATTCTGTCCTAGCCTCTGGCGACTGCTACCTTTTTTGTGTCATTCCGCGTGACATCACAGGGGTGGTTCCAAAAAGTAGTCCATGGTCTGGATAGTGCTGCCCCCTGCGTGGCATGGGCTTGAATTGACGCAACAAATATTTATTACCTGCGGCCTACTATCAACAGAGATAGCCAGAGGATTAGGCCGCAGGTAAAGCGCTCAGCTGTGTTGACTACCAGCTCGTAATGAGTAATGCCGTAAAAGTCACATTAGATTTTAGGGTAAAAATTAACTTGCATGAGTTATTAAATAATAAATGAAAATAAAAATTTTGGTCCTGAACATACCGCCCACCAAAATTGGGGCAAGCCCACAATTTTCTAGTAAATTTAATGTTAAAAAATAAAAAAAAAAAAATTAAATGCATGAAAGGTTTGGTTCAGATTAGGAAGAGGAAGGCGGATCAGGAAGAGGAAGAATGGAGATGGAAGAAAGGGATCGTTTGAGGACAGTTCCTGATGCAGTGATTACAGAAACTACTCGTACGACTCCGTCTGCTCCTGGGTGTGTGGCTACTATGCGTGCCAGAGGCCAATTTCCTTGATCTGTCTTCTTCTCTAGCAGGACCACCAGACTGCCGACCTGCGGGTTTTCCAACTGCGATTTCCACTTTTGGCGTTGCTGGAGAGTATGGAGGTATTCGGTTCGCCATCGGTCCCACACCTGCTGAATACGTTGTTGAACATGCTGCCATCTTGATAGGCGGCTGATAGGTACTTCTGTAAGATCCTCGGCGGGTAAAGCTTTAAGGGAGGAGCCTATGAGAAAATGACCTGGAGTTAAAGCGTCCAACTGTTCAGGATCCTCATTGAGAGGGCAGAGGGGTCTAGAATTTAGGAGGGATTCAATTTTAATGAATATTGTTGAAAGCTCCTCGAACGTGAACGGATGACTACCGATGCCTGAAGGGAGTAAAGTCTTTACTGATTTAACTCCAGCCTCCCACAATCCACCAAAATGAGGTGATAACGGCGGAATGAAGTGCCACTCAACTCCTTGCCTGGCAAGATGATTTATGATGTGTTCAGCTTTGGAATGTAAGAACCGGTGTATGTCCTTAATATACCGAGAGGCTCCGACAAAATTTGTTGCATTATCAGAGTGGATGGCCTTGGGAAGTCCCCTTCTCGATATGAATCTGTCCAGCGCCGCTAGGAAGGCTTCCGTTGATAAGGACGATACAGCTTCCAAATGAAGCGCCTTTGTTGATAGGCAAATGAACAGACAAAGGTAACATTTTGAAGTGTTTGCCTTGCGCCTGAGGGAATCCCTTAAGAGAAAGGGGCCGGCATAGTCGACACCTACTTGAAGAAAAGCACGGATCTGCTCAAACCGAGAATGTGGTAGTGCTGCCATGATAGGGTTACGAGGACTAGGCCTTCGACGACGACATATCTTAGTGCAGAGGGTACCCAATATTTTAACCGGAGTAATGATAATGTAAGACTTGCTCCTGCATGGAAGTTTTTGCGGTGAATGTCATCCACAATGAGAGCCGTGAGGCGAGATGTCCTAGGTATGATCATAGGATGACGGGCTGACCTTGGAATGGGTGCGTTGACCAATCGACCGCCCACCCTAAGAATACCATCCTTGTCAGGAAAAGGACTAAGACAGATGAGCTCAGGCGTTTTAAGACCTCGAGGGTAGGATGCTTTCTGGACCATTAGAATGCACCGCTTTAGGGCTGTATCAAGCTCAAAGGGAGTGATTGGAGATGAATGAAGAGGTGATGATCGTCGCTTAGGGGGGAGACAGCGCAATATTCTGACGATGGTCCGAAGCAAAGTTTGAAAATCGCTGAAATTTTGTAGCCAGTCTGGTTCTTCCTTGGGGAGAAGCGTAGTAACAAGCGCTGGTGAAGAAGCGTCAAAACCATGGGTGCTCTGAATTAGTGGCCAACATTCAAAAGGTAAAGTTAACCACTGCGCTCCCCGCCACCAAAGATCAGCATTTATTATTTCATGAGGTTTGAGACCTCTTGATGCGATGTCTGCTGGATTCTCCTTGGTGTTGACGTGATACCAATTGTGAAGAACTGTGGTCTCTAAAATGGCTGAGACGCGGTTAGCTTCAAATGTAGTTAATAAATGAGGTGGTGATCGTAACCAGGCTAACACGACGGCAGAGTCGGAGAAAAAATAAACCTTTGAAGGAGCTTGAAGAGGTTCAAATAGAAGGGAGGTAAATATCTTGGCTAGAAGATATGCGCCGCAGAGCTCGAGACGGGCAATGGAATGAAATTTAGTTGGACCAACTTTAGTTTTGGCCTTTAATAGGTGAACCAAGACCTCTCCGTTAGAAAACTCCGTGCGTAAGTAAAACACTGCAGAGTAAGCCTTAGACGAAGCGTCACAAAAGCCGATGAGTGCCGTTGAAATTGCTTCCTTGTATGGAATATATCGAGGGATGGTTACCTGTTCTAATTCATTCCATTGGCTGATAAATTGTAGCCACTGGTTTTGAAAAGGCTGAGGAAGGATCGAATCCCAGTCGACCTTAAGGATCCACAATTTTTGAAGAAATAATTTGGCCGCAAGAACTACTGGAGCCAAGAATCCTAAGGGATCATAAATTCGTGCGATCGTTGACAGTACAGATCGTTTGGTCATAATAGTGGATGGTTTGGATATGGAGTATGCAAAGATGTCGAGTGCAGGATCCCATTTTAAGCCTAAAACCTTTATTGATGGAAGATCTGTAGGTTCAATAGAAACCGGAGAGCTGCTTGTTTTCTCTTGAGCGGGAATGATTTCCGGATGATTGGATGACCATTTGTCAAGGGCAAAACCTCCGCATGCGAAACAAGCTACGAGTTCTTGACATAGAATCCTGGCTTCCTCGACTGAAGACGCGCCCGAGACAATGTCGTCCACAAACATGTCATTAGACATGCATCGGCTTGCTAGGGGACACCTTTCCTTCTCTAGGTGCGCAAGCTGCTTTATTACTTTTATCGCTTGGAATGCACTAGATTTAATCCCATAGGTGACGGTATTGAGCTCGTATTCGCGTAGTTCTTCGTTTGGGTTTGATCGCCATAATATATGCTGATATATTCGATCGTCTGAATGCAATAAGATCTGGCGATACATTTTGATGATATCAGTTACAAATCCTACTAGGTGGAATCGGAACCTGAAAAGAATGTCCCCAACATCAGCTTGGAGCTTAGGCCCGGATAGGAGCTGATCATTGAGACTAGAAGTAGTGGAAGAACATGAAGCGTCGAATACGACCCTTAGCTTGCCCTTGACAACGGCATGATGAGGGATCAGATAGGGGTTTGAGTTTGTGGCCAAGCTCATATGACCAAGCTTTTCATACTGGCTCATGAAAGTTTTGTATTCTTCGTGAAGCTGAGGGTTGCGAGCAAGCCTGCGTTCTAGAAGAAAAAACCTGTTTTTGGCTTGGACAAGATTATTTCCAGTGTTGGGATGACCGTTAAATGGAAGCCTGACAACAAATCTGCCGGAGGGTGTTCGACTGTAGGTGTCAAGAAAGTGTTGCTCACAGTAAACATCTTCAGGGGAAATGCGTGCGACAGGCTTTGGCTCTTCGAGCTGCAAAAATTGTTGAAGCTGCTGCTGAACTTCTACTATAGATGAAGAAAAGAAGGAAACATCCTCAGGGCAGAGAGATTTGGAGCATGGTCCTGATATTACATCCCCAAAGATGGTTGAGGTTACTGTAGGAAGACCAGTTCGCACCATCTGAGGAGCACCAGTAATTATGAAACTCCACACATCAGCACCAAGGAGTATATCAATTTCCTTAGGAATTCCAAAGTCGGGATCAGCTAACTTGTAGGTTGAAAATAACTCCAGAACTTGAATAGGAACCTGGCAGGTTGGTAATCGACCTGTGATCTGCTGAAGGATAAGAGCATCCACGGGGAGTGAAATATCGTCCAAACGGGAGTACAACTTGCAAGTGACCCGACCTAAAATTGGAACAGTATGATCGCCTCCGAGTCCTGTGATGCAGTGAGATGCACCAGAAGTTGGAAGCTTGATGCGAGAGGCGCATGCCTGAGAAATGAAGGATCGAGTACTTCCGGAATCCAAGAGAGCTCGAACTAAGTGTAACTTCTTATATTTATCTTTGATCAGGATGAGAGCGGTACCCAGAATTACTTGTTCTTGCTCCAAGGAATGAGCAGACACCATGAAGTTTTGATTTGTTGATTCAAGAGCACAACCGCTAGTTTCAGCAGGTTGGGGGTTGGCCTGTGTAGAGGGTTGACATAGATTGTCGAATTGATGGAGCAAAGTGTGGTGCCGTTGATTGCAGTAACGGCAACTAAGCTTTGAAGGGCATTCCTTAGTCGAATGGGTGGACCGGAGACAATTGTGGCAACCTTTCCATTGAGTAATAAATTCCTGACGCGAGTGAGGTTGTAATTGGGCAAAGGTCTGGCAATGAAGTAGGTTGTGACGGCCCTGGCAGAATGGACAGGGATGGAGGGTCTCATTCTGACTATAAAATGGTGCTTTAGGTTTTTGAACAGGCCTAGGAGAAAAGGACTTTGATTCCCGTATAAACACCTTTTGAGTGGACCCATTGCTTGATGAGGGTAGACATGGTTGCTTGTAATCACCAGACATATGTGAGGGGTAATAACGACGAGAAGACCTATTTGGAAACTTTGAATGAGATGATTTGGCTGATGATGATGATTGTGAGTTAAAGGGTTGAGGGTCGGACATCTTCTCTGAAGAGAGTCTCAAGGCTTGATATCCGTTACGAACAAATTGAACCAAGTCGATGACAGAGGGGAATTCTTTGCCCAGTTGACTTAACTCGAATTTGTGACGAGTTTCTTGATCCAAAGTCCTAAGAGCGAGAAAAGTCAAAATGACGTCTTCAGGATCCTTTAAGCCTAAAGATTTAAATGCAGAAATGCTGTCTGCTACATGTGTAGTAAAGCCAAGAAGATTTGATAGGGTAGTGGCAGATTTACTACATTTGTAGTTAAGTATATTGTCTAAATAGGCGTATGCAAGAACCCTATTATTGTTATAAGCCTTATTTAAAGAATCCCAGGCCAGGGCATAATTATTATCAGATGGTTTCAAGTGAGAAATATGGGATAATGCTTCACCGGAGAGGCTAGATAACAAATGGTAAAATTTTTCCACCGGTTTAAGAGACGGCTCTGTGTGAACAAGACTAATGAAAGTGTCTCTAAATTGAACCCATGATTGAATATGGCCCGAAAAATGTGGTAGGGAAATTTTTGGTAAGGACGATTTAATGGCACAAGACTCAAGAAATGATGTTGTTTCATGAACTGGGTGAGGCTGCGATTGCTGGGACTCGAGTTCGATACGTTTGGCTTCAGCCTCAAAAACTAAATCAAAAATTTCAGCTCTTAGCTTCTTATCATCTTCAGAGGGAAAATCATCAACGTTGCTTTGAATATACAGTGTCTCTAATTTTTCCCAGAGCTCATTGAAATTATTTAAATATGACCGGGTGGCATTTAACTTAGCTAAAAATAAATTTTTAGTAGATAAATCGACTTTGACTGAGTCAAGTGCTTGCTTAATTGATCTAATGTCGTCAGAAACCCTATGAAGCCGTTTTTCATAAATTTGAACCTTGGCCGTAAATTCATCAGTCTTAGGAGGAGCCATAATGCCACTAAATGATTCCCTATATTAATAAAATAGCATAAACAGGTAAAGATAGGAGAATAATAGAAGAATTTGAGGTTGAAATCTAAAGTAAAATAGGAAAAATGTACATAAACAAAAATATATAACTATTAGGTGTTAAAAAAAAATATATATATATATATATGTATGAATAATAGTGAGAGGTATGTTTTACAAAAATTAAAAGTAACCGGCCCGGAGGACCACCTAAGATGTTTGAATTGAAAATTATAAAGTTTAATTTTCCAGGGCTGGTCTAAGAAAAAATAAATGTTGTAAAACAAAACTATATTTTTAACAAAACAAAATTAAATTCCCTCTGATGGGCAAAAAAATAAAATGAAACTTCTAATAGCTGATGAAAATAAATATGTGAATAAATAAATTCCTTGGCTTGTGATGAAAATAGAAAAGGAAAATAAAAACAGACTGTCCTTTAATTGACTGAATTTTACTTTACTCACGCATGGACGAGCTGGACGGCGACGCCTTATTCTACATAATAATCTTGATGTGGTGATTGGGTGCACCCTTATATGTCTCTGGCCGTAATTGAAATAACAAAAAAAAAGGACTTGATTTTCTCACTCTACTTGATTCTGTCCTAGCCTCTGGCGACTGCTACCTTTTTTGTGTCATTCCGCGTGACATCACAGGGGTGGTTCCAAAAAGTAGTCCATGGTCTGGATAGTGCTGCCCCCTGCGTGGCATGGGCTTGAATTGACGCAATAAATATTTATTACCTGCGGCCTACTATCAACAGAGATAGCCAGAGGATTAGGCCGCAGGTAAAGCGCTCAGCTGTGTTGACTACCAGCTCGTAATGAGTAATGCCGTAAAAGTCACATTAGATTTTAGGGTAAAAATTAACTTGCATGAGTTATTAAATAATAAATGAAAATAAAAATTTTGGTCCTGAACAGCCCCTACCCCATTTAAGCCCCCTCAGAACATTTTAATAAAGATAAAGCTTACCTGATATTAAAGAACACCTAATTTTCATTAAACATGACGAATTTGATGAAAATCGTTAAAGCTGTTTTTGAGATAATCGAAAAAAAGGTAAAAATTGGGAAAAAAAGTTATGAAATTAAGTCCCCCCTCCGGTTAATCAATTTTGTTAAAATGTTGGCTATCACATCTTTGGCATATACAAAAATCAAATACCCAGTTTGATCAAAATCGTTAAAGTCGTTTTTAGTAAATAAAAAAAACACGTGAAAATGATACAAAATTTATAAAGTAAAGTCCCCCTCCGGTTAATGAATTTTGATGAAAATTTTACAGCCATATCTCGATTTTTAGAAAATCGAAAAAAACGTAAAAAGTTATTAAATAAAGTACATATATAGTCACATCGCGGGCATATACATACACTAAATACCCAATTTCAGGTTCACACGGTTTATAGTTTTTGAGCTAGTCTGTTCACACACACACACACACACACACACACACACACACACACAAACCATTTCGCGGGACTTGGTTGTTTGGACTCAGGGGACCCCAAAACGTGTATTTCCGTTGAAAACCGGAAGTCGAAATTTTTCACGATTGCAATACTTCCACTTACTATATATTTAATATATAGGTAAGTGAAAGTAAAAAAATAACAATGATAATAATAATAAATATTTAAACAAACTCTTTTCATGTCCTGTCAAAATTTTTAATTTATTAACATTATGATTTTTATTAGTTCATAATACCTCGGAACTATATGTTAAATATCATCGCCTATCCAATATTCGGTTAGATTTTTAGAGCAGTCATAACTCCTTTTTATCCAATTTCACAGAAGTGAATATGGTAAAAGCCGAATTGATACCCCAACCAAAAATGACTAATCGAAATGTTTAATGAAATGAATAAACTGGCAAATTAATGTGGATTGCTTGTAAACAGGGAGCTATTCGTGAAATATTGCAATTTTGGCAACATGATGGGATTTTCTCTTGATTAATATGTCAATTTGCCTAATTGAGTGCTATAATTGCCGATTTGATTGCCATTGGCTCGGGGGAAGGGGGAGGTCCAGGATACACTGTTTTTATTCACAACATATTTCTCTGCTTTTTTTTTTCCCAATTATCCTTATTTATGGGATTCGAATTTAACGAATTTTTAGAAACCTGATAGAATCTATATTCGATACAATATTTTTATCTTTGTATTATTAAATATATTATGATATATTTTTTTTTCTAGCTTAGTTTTAAAACTGTCTGGTTATCAACACTTATGGGTGTCTCAATCTACACGCAAGTTTCAGGAGTTAAAATGTTCAGTTATAAAAAACCTTCTAAAATAAAATAAATATCTTTTTTTTTTGTGATTATAGGTTAGAATGTGTAAAGAGATGGCATCATTTCTTGAATCATTCACTTTCTTTAGTTTGAAAAACAAAAATTTTTAAATATTGCACCCATGGTGATTACAAAGTTAGCAATGGTAATCACAGATTTTCTGGTTTGACTATTACATCTTACACTTTTGAATTATAAAAAATAGTTATTAACATCACTAGTACGGAAAGCGGCTTTTTACAGAACGAGTTCAGGTTAGACGAGCGAGGCGCAGCGGAGCTTGGTAATTAGACCGAGTACTGTACAGAAACTTTCTGTACAAGTGATGTAAATTATTTTACATTATACTGACAAACAAAATAAATATATTATAAAAATTTTATTTTGAGAAACATTTAATGAATGTATTAGGTTCATGTCAAAGATTGTTTAATTCTTTTTTAGTATATTTAGTATTTTTAGTATATTAAAAATCGGTGTAACCGCTCTTACCCACCCCCTTAACCCTAATTTATGGCTTGAGTTCTCATACCTCGAAAGCATACAAATTGAACGAGAGCGGAGTGTTAGGCAGTATAAAAATTGCCAATTAGATCGAAAGAGTAAAAAGGACTACTTGAATCTTAATAATAAAAAAAAAAAAAAATCGAGCGTAGCCACGGCTCTAAGGGTAGAAGCTAAGTATCGGTGATGGAAATTGGATGAGGCCAAAAATAGGGGGTAGGTGCAGGTGTGTAGGGTGCAGGTAGTGTAAGAAGTGTAAGGTTAATAAATAATGAATGAAAATCATATGGTTGGAGGTATTTGATGACTCGTAAAAAATCTACATAGTTATATTTATATCAAATGTACAATTTGTATTATTACTGATATTGAATCCTTCAGATGGTTATTGAATGTCAAGTTTGGAGTTAGTATACTGTTTATTAATCATATTATGAAATGGATCGTCTCTAAATAGGTCATCAACCGTGAAGAACTGATCATCGTTATTCGCGATATTGATGTTATTATGCTTCATTTCTGTGTCTGATGTATGAGGAATACTATTATGATAATCACTATGTGTATTATGATGTTAATGTATCTTGATAATCAATAAGTATTAGCATTTGTTTTCTTTACTGTACTAGTACAGTAAACAGATGTTTCCTTTACACTACTAGTAGTGTAATGGATCACTTTATAGGCTAGCTAACAGTCTAGAAAGAAATACTGTCACAAGCAGTATTATGTAAATATCATTTTCAATAAATTTTTCCTTCAATACATGTTTATTACATAAACAATCCCAGCATTATAACCAATATTTCAAGAGTTCCTTCCATCTTCTGGGTCAATTATTAACCCTGTATTAAAAAAAAAAAACTTATTCTTCTATTAAAAATCTCAAGCAAAATATTATGTAAGCCAAGTACTATATATTTCTTCCTTAACATATTGTTGTATTTAAAAAGGTGGCTTTATGTATAATATATAATATATAATGACGTATTATGTTAAATAATCAAAAGATATAAATAATAATAATAATAATAAATTCTTTATTTCATTGTTCCGGGAAAAGTCCTTTCGAAACAAAATTATATTATACATTTTATGGGCTTAAAAGCCTTAGATCAAGATTAAATAAAACAAATTCGAAGAATGGTATAAACATAAATTAAAAGGAAAACTTCTTGCTTAGATTAAACATAACAATACATAAAAATAATTGGAAAACATAACTGGTATTTCACTACTTAAATGTGCACGTACATACATAATTATAAATAAAATGAACTTCTGCTTTAAAATTTGGATTCCGAATTGGAAGTTTCTATTTATAATTTTTCGGGAAATTGGATTGATATATAGTGCTTGACTACTATAATATTGTAACACTTATGTGGGTTAAACAATTTTTATGGAGCCAATATAAGGTTTTACAATGCCGCTCACAGTAATACAATAATAACCGTATGACTTGAGTTTCAGAACAAGACTAACTCTGCTGTCAATCGCTCTTTATGTATTTAGTCTCAAGAAGAACTGCCTGGAAGGTTCTATGCCAGCGTAGATCGTACTCGAACATCGTAGTCACAAACATGTACTAGAACAGTTTGTTCCAACAAGTCGAGAACTATTTAAAATCATATATTTGTGTTTTGTTTTATTTCACGCATATATGCATATAGGTTCCTAATCACTACATTCATATTAAAAATTATAATATTTTTCAACTCAACTGATCACTAAATTTTAAATATTTTTATTTTTCTGCAGCTTCTTTTCCAGATTTTTAAAAGCTGTGAATTATTTTTGAATCTGTCCCTTCCAAAGTCGGTAGGAGGGGGGCGGCGAGGATCAGACAGAACTGAACCCCCTAAAACTGCCATTGACTTAACGAGCTCCCCCCTCCACCTCTCAGTCACCCCCACCCCTCTAGTTCACTCCCCCCCCCCTCTGCCTTTTCCTAAGCCCCAGCTATCTAAGTAACACCTTAATGTTTGCTGGAGGATTAACTAATTACTTTTACAGCATTAGCTTAAGCCCGCACGGAATTCACCGTCTGATCTCAATCTTAGGCTCCGAGGATCGTGACTGGTGGATTCATGAGCCTTTCAAGTTGAATCTATTTTGGCTTGGTTTCCACACACATATAAATTGTATATTACACCCTCAATGCAAGATTGTGTCTCTATAATTCGCATCCTCAATGCAAGAGTGTGATATCTGGAAAAAAACACGTTTTCAAAAATGAAAAAAACATTATTTTTTAGATATGCATATCTTCTGGCATTTTCTTAAATTCTTTCGTAACAAGGAACTATGCCGACATAATATATATAAAAAAAAACTAATAACAAACAATAGGAAATATAAAAAAGAAAGCAAAAACAAGTGAAAGGCTAAATGTAGAAGAAAAGATATATATGTGTCTCATGGCCAGAGTTTTCTTGGCACATTGTAAGGGTTTCAGGGTTTAGTTAGCGAGTTGTTATTTTGAGTGTCTTTCATGAAAGTTACGTTGACGATCTATGGATTTTTCTTCGACGGAATGTCGATGTCAGTGTGTAAGGTCTCATTAGAGACATAAGAAGGGGCATCTACGATCTTCTTGAGTACTTTTTATTGAAATGACTGGATAATTCGTGTATGAGTCGTATACGAGAAAAAAAAAGTTAACAACTTCATTCGATCCTTACGAAATTTGTATTTTTCCTCCTGTTTCAACTGTCTGGACGATTCATAACTGCCTGCCAGATACAACAACGAGCTTATCAAATTTGGTCAGCGTTTTCCATTTATTTCTTTTACCTCTTCAAATTTTTGATTGATGTTGTTTGTTGCCCTGCATGTTCAACCTTTTATAATATTGTAACGTAAAACAAAAAACAAAAAACACACACACACACACACACACACACATATATATATATATATATATATATATATATATATATATATATATATATGATTGAAAATAGTTCTATAGTTGTTAGAACAGTTGGTTTCAACTGTTCTAACAACTATAGAACTATTTTGGTTTCAACTGTTCTAGAACATGTTCGTGACAGTTAGATAATAATCTATGCTTGTCTGGAGCATTCTAGATTTTTCTCATACAGACTAAATATAAGGAGCGATGGAGTCGAGAGTTAGTCTTGCTCAAAAGGTAGAGTCATAAGGGTACTTTTGTGTTACTGTTGCATATTCGTTACAAGATACTTTTTGCGACCTTGCTAGTTATTTGAGTTTTTGATCAGTATGTAAAGTTTTGTTAGTCACATAGCAAGGTGCTTTTGTAATGAATCGTAACAATTTCGATTGAAACCTTTGAAGTTTTTGTAAGTGAGTCTTTTTAGCTATGCTGAATGCTGAATATCTGAGAAATATGTCATTATGATCTTGTAAGTGAACGTATTTAGTTTTTGTTTCATTTTTAATTTTGACGATTTAGAAAGTAATGAATATAGAAGTTTGAGTCTTTTGTCAAATGTATATTTATAAATACTTATATTTAATATCGTATTTTTAAAAGCTGTCTACCAAGCTGGTCCACCCCTTATTTCATAGTGTTTATTCAAAGTATTTATTAACTTCTTCATTATTGTTAAAAAAATATATAAAAAAACGTCAACTTAAAGTCCATCAACTGAAAGTCAATTTTATCTCCATCTCCATTGCAATAAGCACATTCGCATTATCACGTTCGCCTTTTTCTATAATCTTTAAAATACCATCCACGAGCTCTAAACTTGTTTCAGGCCTTTGGTGAGTTTTTTTTATGTGATTATAATACCGCCAAGTATATGGCGCATAATTTATTTTTACATCAGGAACTGATCAGATTTTTTGTTTTTTTTAAAATGAAATTCCGGGAACCGATATTTGTATATATAAAAGAATAAAAAAAAAAGGATTTTTATAGTTCAATCTTTTTACACCCCCAAGAGAGTAGATGAAACGACTTTATTAAACCGTGGGCGTATCTGAAGTAGAGGATCGGGAAAAAAAAAGGAAATTCGAGTTGTGTGGAATTTCGTTCATAGCGACCACTTATTCAGTTAAGGTACCTTTGATAAATGATACGGTTTAGGGTATCCTTTGAAAGGGTTACCTATTCATGAATTCGTTTATAATTAAGGTGGACATTTTAATTTTCACTAGGATACCCCTTGGTAGTAAAGTGAAAATTGTTTTAAATTTATAATAGAGATTGTTAAAGGTTCTTGTTTTAAAAAACTCTGATCAGAAGTTTAAAAAGATATATTATTAAATAATAATAAATAAAGGGATAGGACAGTGCGCAATATGAATAATTAAGTAATGATGTAGTTTTGTAGGTGATATAAGTTTTTTCGTTTTATTTTTGACGATTTCACA
This sequence comes from Aelia acuminata, assembly GCA_911387785.2. Lineage (NCBI taxonomy): Eukaryota > Metazoa > Arthropoda > Insecta > Hemiptera > Pentatomidae > Aelia > Aelia acuminata. The sequence continues at coordinate 23,006,096 of OU426984.1, read as the reverse complement.
CCAAGTGTTAATAAGTGAATTTTATTGATCTTTAAAGATGGGCAGATAGCCCGAAACGTCAGACGGAATGAAGAAGGTTAATTTAAATTAAGGTTTTTTTTGTTTCCAACAACAGGTTATAATAGTTATAAGACCCAAATCGATTGTAGCTCCTTGATCCTCTACAAAATGAAAATTAAAAAAAAAAAAAAAAATGGCATGACATTTATTTGAAGATTATTGCTACATTTGGAGATATTTAATTACTAGCTAGGGTGCCCGGCTTCGCTCCGGTAGTTGTGTGGTAGTTTTAATAACAGAAAAACTTTAAAATTAAAGGAAATATAGAACAAAATTAGCACTTTCTTGAAACTTTTAACATGGTATCAATATTAAGATTCGATATCTGCAAAGTCCGCCCAAATAAGGAATCCTATATACTTTAAAGGGGGTTGAAAATGGTGAATGAACAATTAATTTTGCTGCAACTTTGTCGTGTCATGCATCGTTTTTGATGGTTTCTGTGATTCTGAATTCTATAAGTCCATTCCAAGCAGTCAGCAGATAATAAGTTATTAGATTATGGTTGAAAAATCTATTAGTTAAAAAACTATATTTCGATTACAACCTAAGCGCCGACTACTGTGATGGTCCTATTAGATCCAGAAGTTAAGAAACTACCGAAGATTCATAGAAACTTTTTTTTTAAGACCTTTCTCCTAGTTCAATCTCCCTTAAGATACCCCCCCCCCGTAATTTGGCCAGACACTGCACCAACTATTACAAAGTGAAAACCAAAATATCCTGAGGGCACAATTTTTTCATCATATTTCTTTTTATCCTGAACTATGAGGGGTGATAAAATCTTATTAAAAAGATGCTGTAATTGGAGTTAGTCATTTTGTCAACTGGAATGCTCATCATACATAGTAATAAAACCATTTTTCATAATTAAATACAATAAGAACACTTCAAACATTTTATTTTCGATTTATAATCAGTCAATTCAGCACTCCTTTTTTGTTTTATGTCTGTTTTTATTCGCTCACTGTACTACTCAAATATGTTCACTCATATTGCATTAAATTTACTTAAGTAGGTATATATTATATATTGATTAAATATAACGTGTTACTCAATTAACCTTCTTATAGGAAAATTAATTTTGTAAGGTATCCAGTCGGTTTTCTAATTGATATGTAAAATCATTATTTTATTTTGAAAGAAAAGGTGAAACTATTTTCGCTTGATTTTTTAGTAATTTAAAAAGAACAGCTGAACAAATACATAACCTTTACAAATTGAATGGAATTAATGAACAATAAACATCGAGTGAAACGCACCCTAGCGCTTCCTGGGAGCCTGGAGCTCGAACTAGATTTTTTATTCATAAACTCGTATCTCAATCTCAGGTAGGCTAATTACATGGTGCGAGAGGCTTAAAATTCCAGTCCTTTTCTCTTCAATTTTACACCCTTAAGAGAAAAACAGAAACCTTCTTCTCCGTTAGGGGTTATATAGCAACACGCTGACATAACTTCCTTAATCCTACGTGGAGTCGTTGTTGAGCCTTTTCGGCACGCACATTGTACACTTTGCTTTATAATATATATTGATTACCATAATTACTTTAGACAAAAAATAGAGCAGATTTTATCTAAATATATATTTCTTTTTTTCCCTATTATATAAGGACTTTGGCTATTGAATTTTAAACTGCTTAATTTCCTAAGTGAATTATTCCCTATAATTAGGTTTTTTAATTGTAATTTATAAATTAGAGATACGATAAAATCAAATAATACATATATATTATTTAAATAATGAACTGATTTTTGAGATGCATCTAATTTTTAAAAAAATAATTAGAAGAAGAAGATATTTAGGAAAGCAAATCAAGCTCAAATGTAAATTGAATTTAATCCGATTCCGGTTTAATTAAAATAGTTCCGAGCTAAGTGAGTAAATTTAAAGCTAGCGGAACTTCCGGCGAGGTCGAAAGTTGCCTCGAATCGGAAACTGGGGGCCTATAAATTGTAAAATAGAAATGTTTATTAATTAAGAAAGTAAGCAATCGCCACCCCCCCCCCCCCTCCCACCGCACTAAGTCCTCACTGCCTAAGTCCACGCTTGATTTGAGTAAATAAACGATGGGCTTCATTTTGCATGAGCCGTTTAATTCCGGACTCAAGAAAGGGTCCTACGGCTTCATGCCTCGATCAGTTTTCGTCGAAAATTATCGGCGAACGGCGTAAACTTTTCGCACATCGCCCCCTCAACTCCGATCAACTTATTTTTAAATATTTATATATTCATAAAATGTAATTACACTTATGTTCAGCACATATTTAATAAAAAAGACTTCATAAATCGATTATAGTTAAGACCTTATAGTTCTAAGTATTTTATTAAATTTTTAAATTTGTTGGGAAACAGCTGGTATTAAATATAGTGTACTTTATCTTTCTATTTCATAAAATCTTTTTTATGTAATATTTTATTGTTTCGTTTCGCATTTTGTGAAAAAAGTAAATAGTTGAAATTTATTTAAAATTAGATCAACAGTTGCTTAATTTTGAAAATGGGGTTTGGTACTCCATAATTATATAAATATAAAATATTGCCACACAAATGTGATTTTAAATAATTTTTAACAATAAGAACTCAAATAACTAACAAGGTTACAAAAATTATCTTAAATTTGTAACGAGTATGTAACAGTAACACAAAAGTAACCTTGTGACTCGATCTTCAGAGCAAGACTAACTCTCCTGTTATATTTAGTCTGAATTAGAACATTCTGGAAGGTTCCTCACAAGAGTAGAAGATACTCGAACAGTCACGAACTTTTTTTAGAACAGTTTGTGACTGTTCCAACAAAAAGTAACTCTTTTCAATCATATGGTTTTTTTTTTTAATTTCTTGTCTTTGTTTTCTGTGTTAAATTCTGTTTATTCTATGTTAATATTCTGTGTGCTGTGGCCGAGAAACCTAAATGGCGGTTGAGCATGATAACGGTCCAATCAACTGCTTGCACGACCCCTGGCCGATACACAGCACTGACTCCAAAGCCCTACAAGGGGTGTAGTGTGCAGTTTTTTTTTTTTTTTTTTTTTTTTTTTTTTTTTGTATCCCTCTCTAATGTAAAACTATAGTTTTTAGTGAGATGTATGATATTTTATATGCAAGAATGCTTGAAGTGAAGATGATTTCTTCAACTTGGTCACCTGAGGATTTTTTTACTTTTACTAATAACGCCTAGAACGCTAATTATATAGACAGTGTTATGTGTTAATTTAATTACAGAAGTTATGTCACCGTTGGATCGAGAGGTGATACACTCTTGTAAAACTAAGAAAAATAATAATAATGAAAAAAATGAGTGATGATTTATTTTTTTACTTTTGACCCCTCGTTTGTTTCCGAAAAATCGGGTTCCCGGGCAATACTATTTATATTACCAATTATACATAAACATAGAAATAGAAAGAAACACAAAACAATCGTAATATTTCTACCCTTGGGACGAAAATGGGAAACGATATTATCACATTAGTTTATTACCTTGTGAAACCGAAGGCATCCTACTTCCTGGACTATCATATTTTGAAAATTACAAAAAAAAAAAAAAAAACATATAGTTATATACATATGTTATATATAAGATGTAAACATTCCATTTTCCAATTGAATATGGTTATAAATAAATCTTGGAAAAGCGTACTAAATTTTCCACAAGTAGGAGGGGGGCGTATACCCCTGGTTCGCCCCCCGCTGAAACGATGGGAATTGTTAGAGAGAAAAGAAATCACAAGAAAAAGACTGACTCGTTAAGGAAATTCCAGAGGCCGAGAACTGATAGAGCCACTAATCCCAGATACCATTTACAGCATCTATTCAATTCCACCACCCTCCAATCCCCTTCTTCCTTCATCCTTCCACGCCTCTTATTAAATTCACTTTTCTTTTCTTTTTCTTTTTTACCTTTTTTTTTTTATTATCTCAAACCTGATCGTAGCCTTCGACCCTTGATTTAACTCCTTAAGTAAGCTGGGACCTGATTGGCTTTCGCACAATCCCGATTCGAGATAAATCCGAAAAGAAGAAAGAAATGTAATTCGACAAATCCAATAAACCGATGTTTTATCCTGCAGTTTCGTCTTTACAACAGTTACAACGTTATAAGAATTTATATTTATACAACAAAGTCAAGTGAAGTAGACCATTTATAGGAGTGTAATAGTCAAATGTTTTTCTTTACGATAGGATGATTTATAGTCGGGATTTTCAGTTAAACATTTTTTATTGTCCCAACGTTTCGGATTTTTAGCCCATCTTCTGGGTTTATCTATTGTATAATTTTTTAGTTCCATCACCATATAAGTGTTATAAAATAAGTTGCTCCATATAAGTTGCTCATGTATAAAAAGGAAAAGACAGTTATATTTTCATATTGTATAACAATTTTATGTAAGGACAAAAAGGAACTAAAAAATTATATCTTTTATCTTCTAATAAAATAATTTAAAAATTAAAAAAATATACAATAGTTAACCACAGAAGATTGGCCAAAAACCCGAAACGTCGGGACAACTAAATACAAAATAACCCGTGGAAAAGATTCCTTCATTAAAGAAAATCGTTAAGCAAACCACTCTTCCTCACTTAAGTGAAATATACAACCAAGTAAATTTTTTATTTTGAAAAGCCAACGTTTCGATCCTACCAGGTGGAACATCATTAAGGCTTGTTGAGTCAATGGTTATACCGATTATTGGGGTACTACTCTGGACTCAGAAGCCCTGATGAATATCCACATGTAGGGATCGAACCGTTGGTGTTTCACAATAAAAAGTGTGTAACTGCTGCTTAAAATCCTGACTATTAATCATCCTAGACCATTTATGAGTCAAGAACGGCTGGAATGATTTATTTTGGATAGCCAACGTTTCGATCCCTAGATGTGGATCTTCATCAGAGCTAAAAAGAAGATGAGTATCTTTGCTAGAAGATGACAATTAAATGTTTATCATGTAATTATTAGTTATAAATAGTGACAACAAGGAGTAACAGAATACTGGAAAATAAAGCCAACTGATGGTATGTTTACATGACATGGATACTTTACAAAACTGATAATTTTATAAAAGATAGTACCAACTACCTTTTTAAATATTCATATATAATTTTACTATATCTTATATAATTATCAGTTTTTTAAAGTATCCATGTAAAGTTAACATACCATCAGTTGGATTTATTTTCCATTATTCTGTTACTCCTTGTTGTTAATATCTATAATTAATAATTACATGATAAGCATTTAATTGTCATCTTCTAGCATAGATACTCATGTATTTGTTTTCTTTTAGCCCTGATGAAGATCCACATATAGGATTCGAAACGTTGTCTATCCAAAATAAAAAAATATCAAAATGAAAATCCTGGCTATTAATCTACCTATCGCAAAGAAAAACAGTTCTCAAGAAATATATTTGATGCCAGAATCGACATGTATACGCCTTGACCCTAAAAACTAGCCTTAAAAAAGAAATAAATAATAGGTGCGAGTATGAATCAAATATAAACGAGACTTTTCGCCCTTCAGGCACAATAGTGGAGGGAGAACGTTCCCGCTTTGTTTGTTGTTGGGTAGGTTTGTCAGGAGTAGGGGAAGCACATGGGCTCGCCTCCTCGACCCTCTCAGTGTCCACCGTGACGATGTTGGAGCAAGAGGTACCTCCGTCAATTGCGCAACGTGTTTTAATCAAGTTTCTCGCCGCAGAAGGCATAAATCCGGCCGAAATCTTGAGGAGATTGACTGACCTCACTGACTCAATGACTGACATTGAGTGCGGGGTAGCGAGCCAGAGTGTTTGCATGGCATAAACTGTTCGTGGAGGGTCGCGATCGTGTTGAAAATGAGAGCCATGACCGCAGACCTCGCACCAGCATTACAGCGAACAACAGCAGCAGTGTTCGACGGCTTATTTTTTGCAGGAGCGCAAGGACAATTAATGCGGCCTGCTGCTGTGACGTTTTGAGTGAGGTCCAACTTGCATATCGCCACAAAAGACGAGACCTATCGATCAGGGAAGTGGTTCTTCTCCATGAAAAAGTTCGCCCCCATACAGCAGCCTTGACTAGGGAAAAATTGGAGCAACTGGGGTGGGAAACATTGGAACACCCTCCTTACAATCCAGACCTGTCACCCTGTGACTTTCATGTGTTTGGTCCTCTCAAGGAAGCTTTGGGAGGCCAAAGATTCAATAGTGATGCTGAGGTTGAAGCCTACTTGCGCAATTGGCTGCAGACACGACCTGCATCTTTCTACGTGGAAGAATTTGGAAAGCTGCCTATCCGCTGGGAAAAATGTGTTTCCAAATCAGGAGATTATGTAGAAAAATAAACTATATTCTTTTTTGCGTTTAAAATAAAAATAAATTAAAAAAAAAAAAAAAGTCTCATTTATATTTTCATTTACCCTCGTACTTTCGATGATCTTACGCCTTTAAAAAATATATATAAAATATCTGTTTGTAGTCAAAATAGGGAGCTCTATACAAGAAAGTTGTGTGGTCAATTTTTTAAAATTTTACTCGATACTTAAACGAAAGCTGTTACAATGATTGCGACGGACCATTTACAGCCAAACTGTCCCATGTCGGTTGACGACCGAACGAGGAGATGTTTAATATTCCACAGACAACTCCTGGCGGACATTTAGGTGTCAAAGACCTCCCTCCCTGTAACTCGCTCGATCCGTCAGGGACTGTTTTAATACACTCTAACTTCTGCCAATCCAACTTGTTTTGTAAATTTAGAATCAAAGCTTTAAGCAAACTCTTTAGTGTAGAATAAAATTACACTTGACTGAAACAAGTGTTGTATGTTCATGTATATATTTAAAAATGTATGATATAAAAACAAAAGCGGAGATCGTCCCTATCTAAACAAGTTTAAATATAATACAGCCCACACATAAACCCTTAGTTATTTGTACTGTCTCACTTTCCGGTCTATTCTGTTTAAAAATATTTTCTCTTTAAATTTTATCGTTCAAAATATCCTAATTTCATTCAAATCAACGGTGATAAACAATAGCACTGTACTCGCAATATAGGTTCCAAGCCGCTGCAGAATAGTTCGGAATGAATTGGCGGATCAAGCCGCCAAAAAAGCAATAATAGATGAAATTCCTTACCGAGGGGTTCTAGCAGAGGAATGTATATCCTTCATCAATCAAAAAATGAAGCAAAGTTGGCAAACCAGATATTTAAAATTAAATAAATTAAAAGAGAAGCGATCCCATGGAATTCGTCCAACAGAAGTAAGCGCAGAGAAGTAGTAATCTTAACCCGGCTTCGCTTAAGTCATACGCGCTTGACACATGGATACCTAATGGCTCGCGAAGACCTTAACGACTGTCAAACTTGTGGGTGTCTGTGGACAGTAAAGCTTAATGCAGGGCCTACGAAGAATACAGACCACTCTTAGACATGCCAAATATAGTTTACTTCAAGAGAATGTAATAGACAAACTATACGACTTTCTATAATGAACGGAATTATATCATAAGATTTGGATTAGAAATATGGGTTATTTGGCGATGATAATGTCATGTATATAATATATGTCATTTTGTTACGTATATGGGTCACTCTCTGAAGATGCGTAGATTTCACTTCACAGAATTTTATTATTGAAATGTCATAATTTCGGGCCGAAAAAATTCATACGTACTCAGTGGCATATTACCTTCACTTTTAAATAGTATCCAGACAGGAGAACCTTTAATTGTTCTTTTAAAAAATTATGAAAACAATTTCAAAGTGAGGGAGTGAAGGGTGAGTGAGATAGTGAAAAATGTGTTGATCTAGTAGTAAACTTTGAGAAGTGAAAGCAAAAACGCGTATTTTTTAAAGAAATACAATCTTAAAAAAACAATAGAAATACAATAAAAACAATTTCAAATTCTAAAATAGAAAATTCCAAACGCGTATAGCCAAAATTAAGCTTGATTTTAGAGTTAGGTTAGGTTTCAGGTACATAGTTTAGGAATCATCACCTTTATATTCAAAAGCATTCTCAAATTCTTTTGAAATTCCTTCCCATTTAAGAAATTTTTGGAAAAAATGTGGGAGTGAAATTTTCAAAGTCTTTATTATTTTTTAATCACTGTATGTAGGTTGAAATTGAAAAAGGCTGTAGAATCGAAAACTATGACCATTTTCCATCGAAAAACAATAGTTCAGTGACAAAATTGCTTGAAAACTCACCAGTTTTTTTGAAGTGAGGGAGTGAAGTAGCTATTGACCACAGCGTAGATTTCCCGTAATAACCTAAATCTGACAGCGGAGGCAAGCCATCGCAGTCAAAAAGATCCTATGGTCTTCCCTGAACCGATTCTTTCCACCCCGGGCTTTGAGTCATGTTCCCCTCAACGATCTGACCATCCAACATTTCATGTGAGGGAGTGAAGGAAAAAAGTCTGGACATTCCTTTTTTGGACTTTCCATCTTTCCTGGACATTCCCCATAACCGATTAATCAATTTAATCAAACACTCAATCGTTGAAAGAATACGATTTTTTAAATTGGCTTGCCTGGGAGTCGAACAAGGCGAGGGAGTGAAAAAAACAGTTACTTTTAATTTTTTTTAAGCAATTATAAATTTAGTTTGGAGCTAAAACATAGCCTCCATAGAACAACAAAAGGAGTGAAATAGTTCCTATTTTTTTCTAGTAATTAGCTCTCATTGTAGTGGTGGATAATGGACTGGACGTTCGATTTACACATTTTCAGATAATGACCCATATACATGATATACTCGTATATGCCATATGTCACATCTTGTACGTTTTTAAAAATAAATCGGTTTCATGGCCCGAATTCCATGGTAATATATCTCATTCATATGCCGTACGAGTTACAATCCAAACTAACCAATTTATTTACAGACTCAACAATACCCCATTTTCATCTCCACCCTAAAACTAAATCTTATAAATAAAGTTGAAATTCTGTTTGTTTGTTTGTTCTTTATAGAAATCCATACCGTTTGTCCTAAATTCTCCAAATTTCGCTTAGTGGTTCTTTGATACCAGGTGCGAACACCTGTCCATATTAAAATTGCATAACTTCAGCCAATCTCATGGTATATTCTTTATTGTTAAAAAAATCGTCATGATCTCGCTTTACAATGGGTTTTTTTTTACGAAATCGACCGTTTGAGTCGAAAAACAGCCTAAAATATCATTTTATACATTTTGAAGAGGCCAACAAGGACCGGTAAGACTTGGTAGGCGTCGAGTTCTAGGATTTTTAAACCATATGTTTTTTTTTTTTTTTTAAATTACAATACGTTTATTTACATGTATGGTGAATTTATTTTTTATAAATACCTCCTAAGAAGCGAGCTTCAATAGGAGTAGTGAGCTCAAAAGCTAAAAACAACGTCAAATACGAGCAGCTGAAACTCTCGACGAACATCAAATTAGGATTGAACAACAGAGGCTTAGACAGGCAGAATCGCGGGAAACTGAGTCTGCCCAGGAATACGAGGCCCGCTTGGCGCTGCAAAGGCTTAGGCAATCCGATTTGCGAGAAGCTGAAACTGCAGGCCAATATTTCTGTTTGTTTGTTTGTTTTTTATAGAAATCCATACCGTTTATCCTAAATTCTCCAAATTTCGCCAGTAGTTCTTTCATACCAGGTGCGAACACCTGTCCATATTAAAATTGCATAACTTCAGCCGATCTTCAGCTGATAGTCTTTATTGTTATAGAAATCGTAATGAACTCACTTTACAATGGTTTTTTACGAAATCAACCGTTTCATTAGAAAAATGAAATTCCCCGATCAAACCGGGTTATACAGCTCAAAGATGAATTTCTGTTAGTTTGTTTTTTCTTAATAAAACTCCATCCCGTTTGTCCTAAATTCCCCAAATTTCGCTCAGTGGATCTTTCTTACTAGGTGCGAACACCTGTCCACATTAAAATTTCATAACTTCAGCCAGTCTCTGGGTATATTCTTTATTGTTATAAAAATCGTTATGATTTCACTTTAAATTTGTTCACGTTTATTAGAAAAATGAAATTCCCCGGGTGAAACCGGGATATACAGCTAGTTTTAAATATATATTAAAAATATTATGTTTTCTGGGCTATAGATTTCCTAAAATTATTGCAAAAGGAATCGTAAAATGTACATGTACGTGGTAAAAGCAGTAGCTGATCGCCTAGGTACTTATTTATACTTATTTAGTAGGATGGTGGCAGAAACAGACTAATAAAATTATTAGTCTCTTTCAAGAGCAGTATAAAAGCGATTGCTTAGCCGCAGCATAGTAATGTGACTACCATACGTTTTATAAAACTTTAGTACCCAGCACAATATCCTAAATAAGTGATGTTAATAGTTCAGATTTAATATTTAAAGTAAAAGTAGAACGGTTAGATCAAAATTACAAACCCTGGGTAAATGAAGTTAATTAGTTGTAATTGTACCATTTGTAATAAGAATGGAACAGAAGACATAGTGCATTTTATTGGAGTATGCCCTACTTTTTAATTACATCAGGAGAAATATTTTGGGAAAATATTGACCAATAAAGAAGAGTTATTAGTCTTGTTCAACCAAAATAAACTAAATGAAATTTATTGTTATGTAAAAGATGTATTAATATATAGGAGATTATTATTTCTATGAATATGCTATCATTTTTAGGATTCCTGGAAGGCGGCGAAAGCCATGACAAAATTGTTCTTAGGTATTTACATAGATTTTGTAGATACTTATTGTTTTTTTTAAATAAAGGACTTTTTATTTTCTTTAGTAAGGCTTGAAATGCCTAACTGAGTTTAAGTTTGTTTAAATTCATATTAATTTTATTCACATTTTTAAAGATAAAATTTACTTAATCTGATACGATGAAAGTTTAACAAAAAAATATTTCTCATCATCGGAATCCAATTTAAAGAAAGGAATTGTATTTTGAATAAAGCCCTGTTCACAATACAGGAAGCAGGAAGGTTTAAAAAAACAAACAAGTGGTATTGAAATGGAGAGTTTTACCTGTTAAACAAAAAATCCCGCTTTAAACTTTATTTGTTTTAGTTAATCCTGCCTGTATACCTACTGAACCGTTTTAAATCATTGCGAGTTTATTCTTTATTCTCCAAACACACTAATATTATTTCTTCAATAATTCTTAATATAAGATATAAATTTTCTTTATCAATTATTTCTGATTTACTTAAAAAACATATAGATATTAACACATAATTATGTTAAAAATAAACATATAGGGTGTTCAGGATAACTACAGACGAAAAATATCAACATTTCTGTATGTAAATGTGTTTTTTTTTATGATAACGAATACTTGATTCTCATTAAACATGGCGAGTTTGATCAAAATCGTCAGGGCCATTTTTGAGAAAATCGAAAAAAAAACAACGTAAAAATGAGACTAAATTTATTGAATAAATTGCCCCCTCCGTTTGGCCAATTTTGTGAAATTTTTCCTTCACATAGCAGGCATATAGTTACACCAAATACCCAATTTCAAGTTCGTAAGGTTTATAGTTTTGAGCTAGTCAGTTCACATACACAGATCATTTCGCGAGACTTGGTTATTTGGACTCAGGGGCCCCCAAAACGTCTATTTGCGTTGAAAACCGGAAGTCGAAATTATTCAAGAACGCAATACTTTCCCTAACTATATATTTCATATATTGGTAAGTGAAAGTAAAAACTTACCTCGTAACTGATCTTATCATTTCATTGAGATCAGTCAATCATAATCGAAACGGATAAAGTAGATGACTTTCTATACAAAATTTGAAAACAGAATTTTAAACATTTAATTAAGAAGCTTTGGTATTTTAAAACTGAGCTAAATAAAGTAATAATTCGTGGGGAAGTTAAGCGCACAAAGCATCCCCAGGGGCCATATTGTCGGGATATGCCCCGCACTTTCATTATTATAACCTGAGCAATCAACTTAACACCAGCTCTCGTTAAAAAATAACACGGGTCGTAATTAAATTTTATTATATCTCCCTTTAAACTTTTTCGTCGACGAGCCATAAACGTAAGTGGTTTTTATAGCTCTTGACCTGGTAAAAGGGAAAAAAATAACCGTTAATGTAACCCTAAAATTATACTATTGTGTAAAAACTGAAAGTTAATTGTTCAATAAAAATTATGACACGGATCTACAAGTGGATTGGTTTTCTCAATATATCGTTGCTTCGACCATTTTTTTACACATGCGGTTGCTTAAAATAATTTTGCTCTAAAACTAATTGTAGCCAAATAGGCCGTTCTTACGAAATGCGGTTACTAAGAAAATTCTGTGTGATCTCGGGGTCACCTGTGGTGTAGTGGTTAGCATGGCAACCTACAATACTGAAGCTCCCGGATTCGAGCACCGTGGTGGCCCTAGGATTTTTTAATGGGAGTTATATTTTATTTATTGCCATCCCTACCGTGCCTGAAAGGCAATACGGGTTTTGGCAGCAGGTGGATGCTATCCATTTGTGGATAGCAACCTACTGCTGCCAGTAAAACAATAACAAAATTTTTCATAAGCTGTGCACACAGCCTGCTCTTCTAATTTATGATTCACCTTCTTCAGCCTCTGCCCTCTCTGGTGGTCTTCCGGGTACAGCACCTTCTCTCCTCCCCAATGAGAAGTGCGTTGGACTCGCAATCGTTTTCCACCCAGTCACGAAGGCCTTGAATTGCGGATAGTTTTCTTGTGCCATTAGCTGAGGGAAATGGCTTTCAGTCAGAACATAGAGACCAGTTTCCCTCAGCATTTTTGCCCTCAATGTCTCATAGGTGGCACAGTCCAAGACTATATGTTCGGCTGTTTCGGGTACTCCACAGGTAGGACACAGAGGATCAATGTTCTTCCCATACTGGACGAGTTTTGTGCGGAAGCCACCCTGTCCAGTTAGTAGTTGGGAGACCCAATAATCAGGTTCTACCCATCTTGCTGCTAACCTGGAGCTGACGGTTGGAAAATATTTTCTCAGCGTAGCTCCCTTTGGTGTCGCTACCCATCTCTGATTCCATTGGTCCAGGATGTATTCGTGAATGATGTTCTTCCATCTGCGTGGTTCCTCATTGATCCTCGCACGTAGACACTCCGGTAAAACCGCCGACCCTTACCTCATCATTGTGTATCTAAACATGTCTTCCTGCTGGAGGAGGTCGATAGGTACTGCTCCCGCAAGGACGTGTGCCGCCTCATGAGACAGAGACTTATAGGCCCTAGATACTCGCAGCAGAGCCATTCGTTGAATCGTAGCCAACCTGCTCTTTTGCCGGTGCGAGAGATTCCTATTCCAGGTAGGGGAAGCATACCTCAGTATACCCAGGACTACACCTTTATAGATGGTCATTGTCGCTGGGTATTTCAGGCCCCAAAAGGCTCCTCCGATCCTGCTGAGTCTGTTTAGAGTTAGGGTCACCCTACTTCTGAGGTAGTCCAAGTGAGGAGTCAAATTGAAATTTCTTCCAAACCTAATACCAAGGTATTAGGACCACTTGGACCACCTCACCTCACTTGGACCAACTATTAGACCACCTCACTTGGACGTATTCTAGTTCCTTGAATATTAATATTAATAGAGATGAGAGATGGTCAACTGTTCTTCAATTACGATAGGTAAAATAATGGTCAGGATTTTCAGTTACAATGATATTTATTATGGTAAGCCAACGTTTCAATCCAACTTGTGGATCTTCATCAGGGCTACTGATGAAGATCCACAAGTTGGATCGAAACGTTGGCTTACCATAATAAATATCATTGTAACTGAAAATCCTGACCATTATTTTACCTATATTAATATTAATAGGGTGAGCCCTATCAGTCCTACCCCTAAGGAGGATAGCCTGGGTCTTTTCGGCAGCCATCTTCAGCTTCTTTCTCTCGCACCATCTTCTGATCAGGTTGGCGCACCGCACCGCTTCTTCTTTCAACCTGGCTCTGCTGATCGATGCCACTACAGCGGCCAAATCGTCCACGAACGCAGTGGCGGGGAACCGTTCTTCTTTAAGTACTCCCAGCAACTCGTCAAAAACTATTTTCCAAAGGGCGGGACCAAGGACAGAGCACTGAGGACACCCTCGCTCTACACAATCGTCTACTTCATAGAAGCATCCTCTCAGTCGTATTGCCCTGTCCTGTAGATAGCTGTTCACGAGGTAATACAAGTTGCTGGTCCTTGTATATGCCATCAGTCATATTGACATCAGTTGACAACCTATCAGTCATGATTGATGCATAGCCAATTTGAGGTTCATACGGTTTACAGTTTTTGAGCTAGTCTGTTTACACAAACAGACCATTTTGCGAGACTTGGTTATTTGGACACAGGGGACCCCAAAACATTATTTTCTGTTGAAAACCGGATTCGAAATTTTTCACGATCGCAATACTTTCACTTACTATATATTTCATATATAGATAAGTGAAATTAAAAATAATAAAAAAACTGAGAAAGCGATTCTGAAACGCTCCGTCAAATTACAAATCCTACGATACCATATTCACCATAGCCAGACCATATATTTTTCAGAAAACCGATTTTTATTAGGCTTCCTGAAACATTATATCGTTCCTACAATGCAAGAGAGGTCTAACAAAAAATATTTCTTTTTTCAGAAATCATCTTTTTAATTTCTTCTAATATCTCTATCCAAAGCCGCACATAAACCGTGGTAGTTATGATTTATAAAACATTTTAACGATCGGACAAAGCAGGAGACTCATATAAAAAGGAAGGAAAAGAAGAGAGAAGCTTTATTAGCTCTTCTGAAAAAAAAACATTTTTATAGTTTTTTCGAATACGTTTTAGGTTCATGGAAAGCTTTTGTGTCTACGAGATAGGCACTGAATTTCTAAAAGAAGAAGGATTCCCCTCTGTTGGAAAAAGGTGGTGTGGATATGGACGTGGCCTGGGGCCTACGGGAAGGAAGAAGTTAGAGCAGTGCAATAGCTGGCTGGTGGAGTTGAAAAAAGTTTGGATTACTCTTCGGCCACATATGCAGCTGCCGGGGAGGGCGGAATGAAGCCGTCATTGACAAAGTTTTAATCAATGAACAATTTATTCTAGGCGAGGGTGTCTGCGCTATTTCTCCTTTCCGCTTGGCTACCAGGTACTTGGCTACCACCTCTAGCTGGTGACAATTTCATAAAGTTTTTTTTCTTCAAGAGTAAAAGTTTAAATAAAAAAATGTATCACTTGCAAACACAGCTTGATATATTTTCTTTTTTCCTATCCTGTTTTGTGAAGTATCATTCTATTAATTCTTAAACTAAGTGCAAATTTTAGCATTCAAATTGTTCAGTTATTATCAAAGTTAAATGAAATGGAAAAAAAAAACTATACAACCCATGAAGGTTCTAGGGTTCAGTACTATATAAGGAAGTACTTTTTCTTGGCCAGAGGTCGTGCAAGAAGGTTATTTGACCGTGATCACCCTCAACCGCCAGATTTTTCCTCCAATTTTTCAATTGAGGGTATCCTCTTTAAAGAGACTCGGTTTGCCCCAGGAGCGTCTCTCGGCCCATGAGACGAACGTGACAGAATATTATAGATATCCTGCTAATCCAGATTTGATCTCGGGACCTTGACAGGTACTCAATGCCTTACCAATGGCCTATCCCGCTCTCCTCTTAAATGAAAACAATATAAAATTATAGTGATTTGTAGGATATGTTGGGTAGAAGAAATGTAACATTCCTCAAATCAGTGACCATTTTTAGAACCAAAAACAAAATATTTCAATTCTACTTGGTTATATGTTTCACTTTAGTGGGGAAGAGTGAGTTGTTCTACAGTTATATAAGCAGCTACAGTTTCAACATGTGACAATGAAATTAAATAAGATCCAAATAAGTGTTAAAATAAGTTAATAATGTAAAATAGGATATGGCAGTTATATGATTATATATAAAAAACTTTAAATAAGGACAATTGGCGTTGGAACTAAAGATTTGAAAAATAGATGACCCCAGATTAGGGCCAACAGCCCGAAACGTTGGGATAATTAAACATAATGTAATGTAAAGGAGAATCCTTCATTAAAGAAATCCTAAAATATTTAATGATATTATTTATTTATGTTATCGTATACAATTAAGATATAATTTTTAAACTATTTAATTAGAAGATAAAAGATTCGACCATGGAATCGAACCCAGGTCCTCCGCATCTACGTTGCGGCGCTCTTACCACTGAGCTAACCGAGAGTCCGTCCCGGTCGTGATCGGTGGCGAGACCTGGTGGTTGGGATCACAGAAGAGAAAGATTCGATCACGACCGGGACGGACTCACGGTTGGCTCAGTGGTAAGACCGCCGCAACGTAGATGCGAAGGACCTGGGTTCGATTCCCGGCCGTGGTCGAATCTTTTATCTACTAATTAAATAGTTTAAAAATTATATCTTAATTATATAACCAACGACCATAAATAAATAATATCATTACATAAATAATATATTTGACGTACGTTAATCAGATCCCGTTTGTGTGGACAATTGTTCAGCTCCCCGGACCTTCGCTACAATGTGGCGAGACCTGGTGGTTGGGATCACAGAAGAGAAAGATTAGCTCAGTGGTAAGACCGCCGCAACGTAGATGCGGAGGACCTGGGTTCGGTAATACACGTTTTGGGGTCCCCTCAGTCCAAATGACCAAGTCCCGTGACATGGTCTGTGTTAGTGTGTGTGTGTGTGTGTGTTTGTGTTTGTGTGTGAACAGACTAGCTCAAAAACTATAAGCCGTGCGAATCTGAAATTGGGTATTTAGTGTATGTTTATGCCCGCGATGTGACAGCAAAAATTTCATCAAAATTGCTCAAAGGGAGGGGGTACTTTATTTAATCACTTTTTTTCGATTTTCTCAAAAACGGCTCTAACGATTTTGATTAAACTGAGTATTTGATCTATTTATATGCCCGAGATATGACTGTGATCATCAAAATTGATCAACCGGAGGGGGGACTTTACTTAATAAATTTTGTATAATTTTCACGTGTTTTTTTTAGTTACTCAAAAACGGTTTTAACGATTTTGATCAAACTGGGTATTTGATGTATGTGTATGCCAAAGATGCGATAGCCAAAATTACATCAAAATTGATCAACCGGAGGGAAGACTTTAATTAATAAATTTTGTATCATTTTCACGTGTTTTTTTTTATTTACTCAAAAAAGGTTTTAACGATTTTGATCAAACTGGGTATTTGATGTATGTGTATGCCAAAGATGCGATAGCCAAAATTACATCAAAATTGATCAACCGGAGGGAAGACTTTACTTAATAAATTTTGTATCATTTTCACGTGTTTTTTTTATTTACTCAAAAAAGGCTTTAACGATTTTGATCAAACTGGGTATTTGATGTATGTATATGCCAAAGATGTGATAGCCAACATTTCATCAAAATTGGTCAAACGGACCGGGCACTTTATTTCATAATTTTTTTTTCCAATTTTTATCTTTTTTTTCGATGATCTCAAAAACGGCTTTAACAATTTTTATCAAATTCGTCATGTTCAATGAAAATTAGATGTTCTTTAATAAGCTTTATCATTATTAAAATGTTCTGAGGGTGCTTAAATGGGGTAGGAGGCTTTTTTTGTTTGTTTGTTTTTTTGTTTCCTATAAAGTACCTTTGTTTTTGTTTATATGGAGAAGTTAACAGTCTCTCGTTACTCCTAAAAATAAGAAATGGCTAAATATGAGATATAAAAATAAAGAAAACATAAAGAGGAGAAAAAAATAAAAATATTCAGTCAACTCATAAAACTCGTTGAGCGCATGCGGAGTACGCCTTTAATGACAGACCCTTGTTTATAATTAAAGCCGTTCTGTTCATTTGAGAAGTGGCAATTAACAAAACGCATTAATTTCTAATCTGAGTAAGTTTGTAAGTGAAAGTTGTGTGTTGCGCACACGCACCAGATTTTGTATCATTCTAATTGTTCACTTCGGAATTAAAACCACTTGTAGATTGTAAAAAAAGATACCTTTGAAAGGGTAAAATAGTGTAACAGAATATTCGTGGAAATTACAATATTTGACTTGAGTAACATAAATATGACGCATTTGTTGAATTCACAGACGATTTAAGGATTATCTAACTGGGCTTTCCCTTTTATCACAAGAACGAAAACTTGGGTATTGTCACCAATGGTGGCACGAGAATTGCATCAAATTTTATAATTGGAATAAAAAATATTTCAAAAAGTAAAAGAATATGAATTCTTGACACTATACATACTATATGCAAAAAATATTAAAACAATGTTTTTTTTTTGTTTTGTTTTTTGGCTTTTATTATTTATTCGCACAAGTCTGCATAATGCTGACAATCAGCGGACGAGCTAACAGATAAGAAAACACTGACATGTCAGGCATGGGAAAGGAAAGTACTCAGCAACTCCCCCTTCCTGGCTTGATTCAATTACTAGAGCTGTCTAAGTAAGGAGATCTCTCATCCAAAGCCTTTTTAATCTCCACCTCGTATTTACTGGGTTATCAGCTGTAGCCATCTCCATTATTAGGCTATTGTTATGTCCATGTAAGTTAGTGTGAAAACGTTTGTACAGTGTCGCTGTGTACTGATCAACTGGTGGAGGTCAGTATGTAGGGAGGGTCTGGTTGGTCACGTACCTGGGTGCGTTTGCTATGAGTCGTAAAAGTTTTGATTGAAACCTTTGAATTTTATTTCTTTTAAATAGCCTATTGGTCTTAAATATTTTCAAGAATTTAAAATTTACGGTAAAACACATTTAAGTTTATTATGACTTCGGTACTTGTTAGTTACTTTTAGCGTTTAAATAAAAGAATCCATATTCTTAGTTTACATTCAGCTGAACGAAACCTTCGATGAACACTATGGTTTAGGACATTTCTGCCTTGTGTCATGAAGCCCTGTCCCTCGGACCTTGAGAGTACAAACGCAGTTCGGAAATCCAATCTGGCTTCCAGCTGCCGGCTGTGTAGGAAACGTGGATCGGATGGCTATAGAAATTTATTTAGGTGAGGGGTGGGGGGGGGGGGGTCGAAGTGTTATGGCGAAGTTATAAATGAGGCCGCTAGGGGTCGCTGGAAGAATGGTCCGGACTGAACAAAGCGAATGGAGTCTCCTTCTTGCTAAAAGGGTTCCTATTACTCCGTACGGCACCTTTTTTTTTTTTCTTTTTCTTTTTTTTCTCTAAAAAAAGGCGAGTGAGGTGGGTGCAGTTTATCCTAATAGGATCTAAGGGCGGACGATTCAGTGTGCCACTGAGTTGGCCCTCGCTCTCTCTGATAAGGTTCTCGATATATTCTCGTCGAGTTTTGCATATTCTCCCACCACCAATCGACACGCCAATGTATTCTACTCCCCGAATTGAAACCTGACCGCTATTTGTATCTTGCAAGTTAAAAATATTTGTATGTTTTTATTCAGAGGTGTTTTCTTAGCATTTCAAAAATTGCCTGACAAAAAAGTCAAACTACTAACCGACATTTTGGCCCCAAAATACGGTTCATCATCCAAGATCTAATTTTTTTGAATAATTATTTTAGCTCAAATAGAATAACAAAATAAGAATTATATTAGTGATATTATCGATAGTTTTAAACTATCGGGACTATCGAAAATTTAGTTTTTAATGGGGAATAGATACCCTCTGCCTATAAGTGCCCTTCTCCTACATAACTCACTTAAATACACTCACTTCAGAGTATAATTTTATTTTATTTTTCTAACATAATATGCTTTACCACTTCATACAAAAAATATTAACTTCACTTATAAAAATATAAACTCAAATCAAGTGATCAGAGGTATCCTTACACCACTGATTAAATTTCAAAGGTATATCGCGCAACAGGATTCTTAATTAAATAATTAAAAATTATAGAAGGAAACCCACTTGTAGGCTAAAGACTTATAAAATTCTCTAGGCTAAAAACATGAGGTATTTGACTGAAAAATCGAATGGTTTTCTCATATATCTCTTCAAACTTGATAGAATAAAATACGAACAAAACATTTGATTCCCTGCCAGTTTCTTCTCTTGAAAATCACTCGGTTAATTACAGGGACCTAATATAATAGAAAAGAAGTAAGTGCAATGGAAAACGATCATTATAGCTCCTGTCGTTCCCAATGAAAAATGTTACTATTCTACCCTCTCAGTCATCATACTATCGATAGTTTTATGTCCAATACTATCGAAAGCGGAGACTATCGATAGTTTTGCATCACTAATTATAATTAATAAAAGAATAATGTTTATTTCTGTTACGTTCTACAAAGTTCAAGAATTTCCTGGAACGGTTACAGTCATTAGTCACATTAGAGACATTCCCTATCTCTTGGATGATTTGCACCCCTGGCTTTGAGGCGTAAGGGAATAGTCTGATGATTCACCACCAAGGATTCAGCAAAGTTCTTCTCCGTACAATGAATAATCCGATTCCTCCTCCAATTGAACGTTTCATATCTTAGTCTTAGTCTTTAACCAACGAAACATAAATTGATAAGAATCGTAACAAGACCCCTCAAAAAATAAAAAAGTAAAAAATTACATAACTTTAAAAAATACTAAAATTAATGAATAAAAAAAGGAATTTATACTACATAAAAATCCTGCTTTTTTTTTTTTGGGCGACAGGAATAAAAAAAAATACATAAACTGGAATAATAAAGATGACATAAAATGTTGTTTATGAGTATTTTTTTTTTTTTTTTTTTTTTTTTTTTTAATCAGCTGTAGTAAAATATAGAAAAATAAAATTAAATGGAAATTAAAAAATATATTTTAAAATAATTTTATTAGAAGAGAAAAGATTGGCTACAGCTAGAGATCGAACCGTAATCGCGATGTCTATGCCGTCCAGCCATGTCAACCTTCTCTCTTCAAAGATTCCATCCACCAGGTCTTGCTGCATTGTGGTATTGACAACTTTCGTTAATTCGAATTTTTATAATAATTTTAATTGAATAGTAATAAGTCAATCTTTGCTCCCTTGATTATTTCTTGATAAATCGAAGAAGCTCTTCGTATTTAAGTATCCTCGGCTTTCACGAACCATTTTCTATGTAGGAAAAATGGAGAAATAAGTGTTTACATTAATTAACCAATGCAGATTAGTTTCTGGGAACTAACTCTCAATAATTCAATTTTTCTTAAGTTATTACCTCTTTTCATTGATCTTGGTAAACAATTTCGGATTTCCTCTTAGTTTATTTTTTAGTCATGATGGGTTAGAAGAGTTCTTATCATTTTTTGTGCTCAGGACGGTAAAAGATGAGGATGTATTTTCTCTCAGCTTTGAAAATACTCTAGATCGCGGACGCCAAGGACTAATCATGCGAAAAAGTGACCTATATTTTTCAGTTGTAAATTTCATGGAAATGTCTATTTAAAAATTATTATCTGCAAGCCTAAATGGTATTTGTATTTTTTCTTTTTTTATTTAATAAAATAAAATATTTTGTAAAATATCAATTATCTTTATTATTTCTAATTTATAATGGGTCATCTATTTTCCTGGGATTAAATTGTTTGATTTGATTTACTTAATCTAAAAACATAGGTTGGAGCATTCACCAGGAACACTGTATCTTTAATTTCATTTATTGATACATTGACGAAGTTTCGGCCACGTGGCCATTTTCCAGTCTGAATCCGACAACGCTAGTATTCGTCATTCTTATTTATCCAGCAATTGTACGATACAAATTGCTTTCTTTAAATTTAAAAAAAAAATCACTATTTATGGTATTGTTAAAACTTATTGAGAACTCAAACCTAGTTGTTTAGAAAAACTAGGTAAATTGTGTTATGTTCATGGATTGAGTTTAGATCAATTTTGCTAAAAATGGAAAAATTTACTCATTTGTTGATTTTAAATAAAAATGTTTTCTTCATAATTCGAAATCTGGATAAATTGAAGTATTTTCTGTGTCCCTCGAACTTCGAGTGATCGAGAGTTAATAATATATTTGATGCTAGTAGATTTTTCAATATAGATTAAGCATGTCTATATCAGGTTGTTCATGAATGTACACATTTAGCAATGGAAACTAATTGATAAAACGAGGGCTATTGAGGTATGAGTAGAACATGGCAGAATACGTTACAATCGGTGTGATCAATGAGAAGGCAATGTGACGTACATTATTTAACAACACCGAGTGACATGGTTTAGTGAGATCGTTAGCACACTGTGAAAGGTAAATCAGTTGACAGAGTAGGCCCGAATAACTATATCATGAATGGCCTTAAGTGCCTTTCAGGTTCAAATTCGCGCAGAATTAGTGATTAATCTGTTGCCCAATTGAGATGTAAATATCGATAGTAGTTTATCGGTTTTACTTAAGTTTTTAATTGCCTTTATAATTATCGGCTACTTGTAAATCCAATTGTACTCCGTGCAAGCTACCCTCGAATTCAGGTTATATTGTGCAGTATAAGTTTGTTATCAAAATTTTGTGGGTTCCATATTTTATTTTATTGATTAAAAAAAAAAAAAAATCTCTCAATTTGAAAATTACTTTATTCTCTAAAATAGAATCTAGTGAAATTAGAAAAGAATATTGGCACCTAACAAGTTTAGTGAAACCAGATCGCATCATTTTCAGTAAATAAGATGCTTGATTAGCTTTATTAGATAGCAGGTTTCAACTTCCATATACTGGAAAATAAATATAAATATAAGTATAAATAATAGATTATATATTTATATAAATATAAATATAAAATATAAATCAAAAATACTACTTCAAAACGTTAGGTTGCCATATGGCAACGCTAGGCTGTAATGGTGTCTTGTTTATTTTATTTTTTTTTTTTTTTCAAGTTAATTTGATACAGCATTTGGAGCCAGGATTCAGCTTTTCCGAGGCGCTAGATAAACTCTTTGGGCCTCAAGGATATGATGTGGACATTGTATTCATCGAACCCCCCGACCCTAATATTCTCACTGACGAAGACTCAAGAGAAGAGGATGACGGAGTGCCACACTCCTGATATCCTCTGCCGAAATCAACTAGAAGCTCGTGTAGAAATTTTATATTCAGATGGTGAAGCAAAGGAGTTACCCATTCCCAGTTTCCAAATTTACATAGGATAAAATACCACAGCTGTTAAATGTGAATGTGTTGTTGGCAAAGCTGCAGCTCCCCTCCTCAACATGGTAAACGATTTACCAAAATTGCCTTTTAGGTTATACTTTGACAACCTATTTTCGAGCTTTGAAATTTTAAAATATTTTGAAAAATAATTATGGAGCCATAGGAACAATAAGAAAAAATTGCAATCAGAGTTCCGGAGGTCTATAGTTTTAACATATTTACTAAAGTATCGAGAACCCCTCAAAAGAGCTTGCCCCCCCCCCCCCCAAGACCAAGAAGATTACTGAAGATGTGAGAGGTTCGATCACATCGACTACCATGTACAGAAGATTGAGGGAACAATAATAGAAGATGTGCTGGGAACAATTGCCAGTGCATCATAAGAACGATGTGCTCAAAATGCAGCCAAGGTCTCTGCATTGACTGCTTTATTCCGTATCATACAGTATGAATGTTAAAATAGCATGTATTAGTTTATGAAATTCAACTAATTTTAAAATAAAATTAAAACCATTCGTTTGTAAGTTCTTCATTTTATTATTTACGTATTTTTAACTTTAAAATAAAATATGTTTGCATGGTTAATTTATTTCCTTTTCAAGACCCTTAAGATGTCACCACTGCCTAGCGTTGCCAAATGACAACAGGGCCTAGGGCTGTAAGCAGTGGCCAAACTATTTTTTTTTTACTTTCACTTATTTTTATCAATAAAAAACATTGTAAGTGATGGTTATGCAAATTTTGAAGAAGAAAAAAACTCGGGCAGTTATGGTATATAGGAAATCAGGGCCACATTTTAAATTATAGTGATTTTCCGTTTTAATATAGATTATAGTAAGTCTCTCTTTTCGTTTCATGTAAATTATAGTTATAATTTATTTATTTTTTGTAATAAACATTATTCGATTCTACTGCTATTTAAGTTATTCATAGGAGACTAAATATCCCAGAATTAAGTAAAAATTTTCATTTATGTTATCTGTTTTGGGGGATTATATAATACCATAATAAGCTTTATTTTTTTGAATTTTATAAAGATTTTGTTTGTCGATTTCAGGATTATTATTACAATGAACCTGTTATTTACTTTTTAATATTAATATATAAACGTCGTCTATTTTTGTTATAAGCTTTATGATATTATTATCAAAAGGCCGAGAGCAACTCAACTATATTTAGATATAAAGGAGCATAGCCGAATAAGAGAAAGGGGACAATACCGACTGAATTAGCAAATAAAACTGAACTGCCTAGCTTTCATCTTAACAGTCACGGGGGTCTTTAAAGCCCAATCCCATTATCCAATCTTTTTTTCTTCTCTTTCGAACTTCTTTCCATCGGTTGGAGTAGCTTTTTCAGTACCTATATAACTGGAACTCTTTAAGAAAAAGAAGAAATTATCATTGCGCGTAAGCCGTTTTAGCAATCCTTATGTACATAAATAATATAACTGATATGTTATCAGAAATGGCGACTTTTTTCTTCTTTTTTTTCGGATCTACCCCAGGCGGTAATCGCCCTTGTCTTACAACTATACAATCTGCAACCCCTGAAGATATAAAACATGTTTTGCTGGAATGCCCACTTTATAATGAAGCATGCATGTTTTATCAGCAAATATATCAATAACTACAGCTCTGCGGAAGAAAAGCTTCACCGGCTCCTAAAAATTGATGATAAGCACCAATTAAAGGACTTATACCTTTATGCAGTGAATGCACTAAAAGTAAGGGCCTTTATTATACTGGGTGTCCCAGACCTAGTGTAAAAAAAAATGGGTAATACTGGATGTTAAACGGGGTAGAATGGCGTAGAAACAAGTTTCCTATCTCAATCCATTGAGGAGATGGAATTTTTTTTGTTTTTATATTTAAAATCTTAATTTTTTTCTGAAAAATGACAGTTTTCTACACTTTGGTTTAGCGTAGAAACAAAAACGATGATATTTTCTTAATCAGCATTAATTTTACTAAAAGATGCAATGGGTTTAGTTATTTTAAATCTACTTTCAATGGGACTTTTAACGCGCTAAACACAAAACATTTATTAAAACTTAAATTTTTAATAGTTTTTGAAAATTCCTTACTCCCAATTGGAGCACCCTAGAAGCTGTCAACCACCTAGAGCAACCATAAAAACTGCGGAATTTAGTTAACTTTTTAATTTTAATTTTTAATTTGTTTTTTTTAAATTTTCTGATAAAAACACGCAAGAAAATGTCACTGCAGGGGCAATGGGGAAGCGTGCTAGAGCCTGCATCCAAAGTAATGGATGCCGAACTTACCATAAGTTAGAGTTAGTTTTACTTTTTTAAGACTAGAAAGAACAATGTATGAATTCTAAATAATATAAAAAGGGTATTAATAACCTAAAATTAAAAAAAAATAAATCCTACATAAAAAATGTTGAATAATAGCCTGCATCCAAAGTAATGGAGGAAATTTTGAACACGTGCTGCAATAATCCATTTTAATATGGTTCTACAATAATAATAATATTATTTTTTATCTTCAACATTATTTATGTAGGATTTTTCAAATTTTAGTAGAAGAGAAGAAAAAAGTTTAATTTATTTTAAAGAAAGTCTTTTTTTAATTTAAACTAAGGATTTTTTTTTTTAATTTTAGATTATTATTACCCTTTTTATATTATTTAGAATTCATACATTGTTCTTTCTAGTTTTAAAAAAGTAAAACTAACTCTAACTCATGGGAAGTTCGGCATCCATTACTTTGGATGCAGGCTCTAGCGCGCTGGGGGCAATGAGGCCCCAGCAGTGTTATTCTCTAGCTTGTTTTTCATCAGAAAAACTTCTTTTAGACTCAAAAGGTGAGGTGCATTTGTATCATGGGTTTAACCACTAAAAAGCTAACTAAATTCTGCAGTTTTTATGAAACTTTACAGCTTCTTGGGTGCTCCAATGGGGAGTGAGGAATTTTCAAAAACTATTAAAAATTTAAGTTTTAATAAATGTTTTGTGTTTAGCGCGTTAAAAGTCCCACTGAAAGTGGATTTAAAATAACTAGACCCATCTCATATTTTAGAAAAGTTAATGCTGATTAAGAAAATATCATCGTTTTTGTTTTTACGCTTAACCAAAGTAGAGAAAACTGTCATTTTTCAGAAAAAAGTACGATTTTAAAAATAAAAACATAAAAAATTCTATCTTCTCAACAGATTGGGATAGGAAACTCGTTTTAGCGCCATTCGACTCCGTTTAACATGCAGTATCACCCAATTTTTTTTCCACTAGGTCTTTGACACCCAGTAGGTATACTGGGACACTTCTGTAGGTTAACAATTTTTATTCAAAGAAAAAATAACAATTTTCAATGCCAGGTGAATTATAAAAACACAAATATTTAAATAGGTTACAAAAATTATCACTTTGTAACACACAAATAACAATATGACTTTAGCTTCTCTTTAAAAAACACTGAGACGAACTGTCCAGACACTCGCTCCTTATATATAGTCGTAAGGAATGGCCTAGAACCTCCTGGGACGGCTTTGATGGTACAAGAACTTCCTAGTCACAAACACAGGCTATCACATTTTGTTCCAACTGTTAGTTCGTTCCAACAAAAGGTCTGGGACTTTAAAACAATATGTTTTAGTTTACAGTTACAATATTTTATTCTAACTAGTAAAGGATATATCAATAGTTTTCCAATTTTTATTTTTCAGGTTAAAATGGAAAAACGCAAAGATTTTGTTCAGTTTTAAATAAATAAATATTAACCCCATTTTCATCGCCAATAATGCCCCTCTATTGACAATGGCGATAATTTTCCGCGTTATCTTTCCCCCGTAGAGAGAGAGAGAGGGAGTGAGAGCAGGCTATAGGAACGGCGATATGATCAGATGCCCCGGAAATAGAGGCACTATAATCAGTTGGAACGATGGTTTGATTGATCGCACTTGTTGGGCGAGGTTGGCCTGTGGCGGGAAGTGCTCCAGTCCAACCCGTTCCAATCGCACCGTTCCATAACCCTCGTATTTATTCTTCCTTTCTGGTGAAAGGGGTATTATCTGCCTAATTATTTCTTGAATCATAAAAATGGATAAAAAATAAAAAGTAATTTAAACTAGTCTGAAATTTTGTAAATCCTAAGTCCTATCATATGTTTATATTTATATATATATATATATATATATATATATATATATATATATATATATAATATATATATATATATACAGGGTGTTTCGGAATTGCACGGCACTATTTTAGGTACGTGTTCTCTAACACAAAATAAACAAAAAAGTTCATATTAACATGTATCTCAAACTCATTTATTAAACAGATATCAAAGATTAAAGATTTATTATTACTATTTATTTATTATTATTACAACATTTAGAGTAAATGTTCAAAGGCGCCTCCGTTTTGTTGAATGCAACATTCAGCACGACGAATCCATGCTTCTCTGGCTCTTCGTATAGCATCAGGATGGTGGTTGATAGTTACTGCGGCTTCCACGATCCGATTTCTTAGCTCTTCTTGCGTGTCAACTGCCGCAGAATAAACCATAGACTTCATCCAGCCCCACACAAAATAATCTAATGGCGTTAAATCCGGAGATCGTGGTGGCCATTTAACAGGTCCGTTTTGACCAACCCATCGGTCTCCATAAGTTGCATTTAAATAATCAGTGACACTATGAGAAAAGTGAGCTGGAGCACCGTCATGCATAAACCACAGCCTTTGCCTAATGCCTAGCGGAATATCTTCTAGAATATCATGCAGATTATTTTGCAAAAAATGCAAGTAAGATATACCTGACAGCCTAGGTGGCAAAAAGAAGGGGCCGATGATTTTGTCGCTTAGAAGACCACACCAGACATTTAAAGAGAATGTATGTTGGTAATGTCCAACAGCAGTCGTATGAGGGTTTTCTTCGGCCCAAGTATGGGTATTTCGAAAATTAAGAATCCCGTTTCTTGTAAAGCAAGATTCATCAGTAACCAAAATGCAGTTCAGGAAGTTAGGATCTCCTGTGCATTGTCGAAATAACCACTGAGAGAAATTTCTGCGCTTGTTATAATCTTGTGGTAACAAATCTTGCCTACTTGATACGTGAAATGGATATAATTGTTGTTCGCGTAAAGTTCGCCATACGCTGGTAGAGGAAACATCGAAACGACGTGACAATCTTCTGGTACTAGTAGTAGGAGATAACTGAACAGCATCGAGTATTTCTTCTTCTACGTTTGCAGTTCGTCGAAATCGTTGTCGACCGGCGTTCACTCGTATAGGTTTTAGCGTACCATTATCCCTAAGACGTCTTTCAATGGCCTCAAACGTTTTACGATTTGGTATTCTTCGGTTAGGAAATTTTTCACGAATCTTCGAACAGCAGCAGCACCGTTTGTATGTACCTCGCCATAAGTTAAAAGCATGTCTGTTTGTTCATCAAAAGTGAATAAATTTGTGGTATCTCCCATGATAATCATAAATTGAACTGTGTCACAAGATTCACTCACACTAAAACACACAGAACTAGACAAACAGATGAGCAACTACTGTCATTGCTTATCGTTCATTTGTTTATCAGGTGATTAAAACCTTTTATTTAGTATTAAACACGTTAAACGTTGTACAGTCAGTCTTAATGCAGTAAATAAATAATAAATCTTTAACCTTTGATATCTGTTTAATAAATGAGTTTGAGATATATGTTAATATGAACTTTTTTAGGATTTGAATTTTCGGAATATCCTCAGAAGAATTTTTGGCCCTACAAAAGAAGGAGATCGCTGAAGGATGAGAACAAATTGCGGAATTACAAGATTTGTATGGAACTCCAGATCTTGTTTCCACCATTAATAGGATAAGATGGTTGTGCCACCCACGGTCCTGGCAGAGTGTCAGGATAAGATGGTAGTGGCACCCACAAAGAATGGAAACTGTTAGGCTCCCGAATACGATAATAGAGGGACACCCTGGTGGTAAAAGCAGTGGAGGTAAACCTAGACTGCGCTGGCTGCAGGATTTGGAGGAAGAGCTTCGGTAATTGGGTGTTTAGGGATGGAGAAGGGCAGCTGCGAACAGGTTGGAGTGGAAGAGGATTGCTGAGGAGACCGGGGTCCTGCAAGGACCAGAGCGCCGCACAGTGGAAAAATTTTGTAATTTAGCGACCGAAAATCTATAACTCCTGATTAAATGAAGATAATCGAATAATTCTTTTTTCATTAATGATCATGGAATTCCCATTATCAGTGAGAGTAAAAAAAAAAAGGTTCAACGTATTTAAAATTAATTTTTAAATGAATTCTTTCTTCACTTAAATTTAAAAAAAAAAAATTATTAGGTAGAGGGTTATGAATAGGGAATGAAATGAATCAGTATTATTATCTAATGAGCTTTCCGCTTTTTTACATGTATATTTCAGGCACTTGCTCCATTTGAAGGATTTTAAAATAATTATTGTCTAAATAAGAAAAAATCCTAAAAAATACCCTATTTTAAGGAATTTTAACGGAAAAAAATATTGTCAGATGATTCAACGATAAGTATGTTTTATGATTTAGTCTAATTCGAGGCTGAATAAATATTGAAAGTTCAAATATAGAAAAAAAAAAAAATAATACCAGAGAGATGAGCATAGATTTTGCTTAAAATAAATTTAATTTTTTTCCTATTGAGCTTTACTTTTTATATTAATGCATCAAATATATTTTATAAATAAGAAGAATGGCTGTAAAATTATTGGATGAAATTGGATTTGATTTCATCCGCGTTGAGTACGTAATTTATGAAAAGAAAGTATTTAAATCGATATAACTTCTATTATTGGCAATAGTTGGTTCTGATTTTTTCCATACTGGTAGAGAGTGAAGGTTGCTAAAATACCATAATAGAATTTAATCGATCAAATGCGATCGATAGACGCTATATAGATTTTAAAATTGAAATCCCTATATTTGAACTTTTAATATATATTCGGCTTCGAATTAGACTAAATCATAAAACATACTTATTGTTGATTTATAGGACTAAAATTTTTTCCTTTAAATTTCCTAAAAAATAGGGTATTTTTAATATAATTTTATGGATTTTTTCTTACTTAGACAATAATTATTTTAAAATCCTTTAAATGGACAAAGTCCCTGAAAAGACATGTATATAAGCGGAAAGCTCAATAGATAATAATACTGACTCATTTCATTCTCTATGTACAACCCCTACTATGTACACCCTAATAAAATATTTTATTTAAATTTAAGTGAAGAAAGGATGCATATAAAAATTAATTTGAAATACTTTGAGTGATGTTATTTTTATTTTTTTTATTCTCACTGATAAAGGGAATCTCTGTAATGAAAAAAGAATTATTCGATTATCGTCATTTAGTCAAGAGTTATAGATTTTTGGCCGCTAAATGACAATATTTTCCCACTGTGCGCCGTTAGATTAGATTGGAATGTTAACTTAGTTATTAAGTATCATTATTTCTAACAACAACTAAACTAAGTTTTAGTACCAACTAAGAGTTCCAGACTTTTGTGAGAACCGTTAAATAACAATATTGGTACGTAATCACTTGTACTGGATGTGGCGGGAATGTTCTGGGCCTTTCTGGAATGTTCTATTCCGGTCTAAATATAAGAAGCAATGGACTAGAGTCTTAGTCTTGCCTTGAACATCGAAGCATATGGTTACTTTTAAGTCACTGTTTGCAACTAGTAGTTACTGTTTTGTAACGTTGCTACTAATTTGAGCTTTTATTATTTGTTTGACGTTGTGACTTATAATTTTTTGTCTCTAAAAATTATTTAAATCCATATTGGTATTACAATATTAAATAATACTACATGTTTTATTTTTGGATTTTCAATCCTATTTAAAACATTTGGAAAAAAAAATGTTTTTGTTTGTATAAACTGAACCTGATATTGCTCCACTTCTGGACAAAGTCGGAAAAGTATCAAGATTTGTTTTCCCTTTTGGTTTTTCTATGCTCAATTGATAAGAGACTAAAACTACAGAAATATAAATGAATTGTAAATGGATTTAGGGTTCGGTTTGTAAAACGCTATTAAATTGTAAGTAACTCTATCTTCAATTGAATCGATGGAAAAGCAAGAAACATCTCCAATGTCCGCCATGTTGCTAAAAGCGAAACCTTAACTAGTTCTTTACATCCGTTTTAATTGGGTCAGCAAAATTTATATTTAGCACTAAAGAGGTAGGGAGGGGGGAGACATTTTGTTAAACTTGCTGTGAAATGATTGGCCGTAGGAGGAACGACTAGGACCAACCAGACGAGTCCCTGCTAATCGATTCCAACGCTACTTTGGTCCGACCATTAATAACTCCGCTAACCCCCACCTCCCCCCCCTTACCGCCAGCGAGATTAATCACTTGATGAGAACAATTGCGCCATCTATACGCCTTGAGCGGGCACTAATGTGCAGCGAGTACTTAGCAAGGTCTCGAACCCCCCTCGGCCGACGACTTAATGCTCCTTTCCAACAATGTTTAATGTTTGTTCCGCCCAAACGTCCCTGGAATGAGGCTTAATTAGAGAATTCCAATCAGTGTTAGAAAGGTGTGTTTCTGCGAGTTCATTGAATGGGAAGGGAGATGAAATCTTCAGGAGCGAGTTCCTTTCTAAGAAGAACATTGTAAGAAAATTAATTTTACTTCGTATAATAGATAATTAATAAAACATAAATGTGATATTTTTTTAATAAAAGACAGTAATTAATTAAACTTTTTTATATTTTTATAATTTTCCAAGAAAGGGCCAATTATAATTTTGCAAATATTAACTTACTGTTAATTTTAAAAAACAAAAATTCAGAGCACTGTTTAACATTTTGAATATTTGAATGAATGAATGAAAATATAACTTTATTCTGGGACTTTTAGTCCCCTAAGAATAACAAAATAGAAACTTGTGGTATAGAAACAAGAATTTGCTAATCAGACGATGCTACAGTGGGAGTCCTAAAGTTTGCCTATCCAGGGACAATTAGACTATGGATCAAATTTACAAGGTAAATATGGACTAATATTTTTAATTAAGTCCCTTATGACATATAAAAATTTAAAAAATAAAAAGTGCGCCCCCTCAGAAAATTTCTGGATCCACTACTGATTTTAGCGTAAACAGTTTTCAAGATCTAGCCTAAAAACTATTTATAAAACGCTCTCTCTACTATCTACAATTATTATGTGTCGATATTTTTTTTCTTGAGAATCTATTGTTTTCCCACTTTAAAATTTAGCCCACCTTTAGATAAAAATGGTGGAATAACAGATATATAAAAAAAAAAAAAATCAAAAGAGGTGTTTTTTCGTAATTGGAAAAATAAGTTTTTATGTTTTTTTTAAAAGATGTTTTTCTTTTTAAAAGCTCAGAATAATGAACGACACCGTTTCAGATTTGTAGCTTAAATAGATTTTGAGACATAATTCAAAAACTGTTTTCTTTTACTATTTCAAAAATTTAAACCTCAAAAGCTGTAAGTCCAAAAAATCTGATATTTCGTATTTTTTTATTACATCGATGCATGCAACAAATAACCGAAAAATTTTTAAAATCGAAGACCAAAAGGTTCAGACCCTCGTTGATTGATTGATATGATATGGAAACGCCCTAAACGTTTTAAAATTATTTAAAGATACCGTGTAAAAGAATCCAAAGTATAGATCTATCAAGAAGAAATATTGTGTAAATGTGAAGAGTAAGGGTAAGACTTGGGGTCTATTTATGGGGGCCACTTATGCCACGACTGAAGAGATTTACGCTCGCATTAAGTATCGGAAGAAAAGCAATGTTTTTACTTCTTTATCTCCACCGATCCCTCAAACCTAACCCTCCTCCTTATAATGCTGATTTTTAAGTATAGATATATTAACTTTATTGACTCTGTTGTTGGGCCTAGGGCTTAAGGAATTATTAAACCGGTTTATCGGATTTCAACCCCAATGTTTTTTTATTAAAATTTAAATCCACTTCGGTCTCTTTAACAATAAAAATCTTGACATTTTCTCTACTTTACTCCGCATCCAACTAAGACATTAGTCGGTCAATCGTTTCTTATGTTTAGTCCGATTGGGAGAGAATACTACATCATTCCAAAGCATGTGATCATGTACTAGATATGAATGTAATGGTTTAATGTAACAGAAGTAATCATCTGTTTTTGTTTCGCGTCATATTATTATACAGATACTCTAGTCTTATTTCTTCATAAAAAAACATATATTTATTTAGTTACATTTTCGGTGCCGTGAACATCAATCAACAAAGGATAGAGGCATCTAATTTCTTGTAAATATATATGAGAATATAGATATTAGACTAAATCCTGGTAAATTTATCCTTATATATATAAAAATCTCGTGTCCCGATGTTTGTCTTTCAATAACTCAGAAACTACTGAACCGATTATAATGAAATTTGGTTCAATGTTTATAGTTTTGGCCAACTTAAGAGATAGGATAGTTTTTAACTTGATTAGTGACAAAAATAATTCTTATATAGCGAATTATTGCAAATACAGTAGGTCGTGTTTCGATTTATTAACATGGCGTCATATGTCGATTTCATAACGTATTTGTTTATAAGCATGCTATTGTCATACATGTTATCATTATTATGATTTTGTGTTGTGTTATGTGAGTGCAGTTATTTGTTCCTACCCTGATATCAACTTTTAGTAAAGTAAATGCTTTTTAATAATTTAAATTAGGCTATTATTCGAAATAATATTCTATACATGTTGTAACAGCACCTACTGTCACAGGTGTAACCTAATAGAAACCTGACTTGGGGAGTCAGTGTTGCCAAAAAGTAGTGAAAATTAGTGAGCTGGCTACACTGCCGGTAACCAGACATGAAAACTCCCTGAGTGTGTTTTCATTAGGTGTTGTGGGATACTTTGTGGTTTGCTAAAGAACTGCATAATTAAGACTTTAATATTATATTTTCAGTTGATTTATTTATTTATAGTGAAGATTTGTAATTCCTCCTTTATCAACAATAATTTAAAGTTGAAAAAATTTATTCCCAATCGAATAGAGGCTGTTCCTTCCTCTTCAGCAGAGTTGTAATTATCTTTATATGTAAAATTTAAGAAATGTCAGCGAAGATTTTAATCATTTCTTTAATTTAAAGTAGGCTATTATTGGGAATGATATTTCGGTGTTAATTTCACCAGAATACATTTTTTTACTTATCTTTAAATTATTATTGATTAAGAAAGGATTACAAATCGTCGCAGCATTTTTTAAATTTTACATATAATGATTATTACATCTCTACTGAACAGGAATAACTGTTATTTGGACAAATCGCAAGTTTCAGATTTATCCACCATAAATATGAGAGTTCTACTGCAAAATGATCCATCGGCAGATATATTTTCTGAACAATTGCTCTATATTGGAAACGGTGAAATAGAGCTGCATCAAAATTCAAAATTTATGAAATTACCAGAAAATTTCTCCACTGTAGTAGAGACGAAAAATGAACTAATATTAAGTATCTTTCCTGATATTTTGAACAATTATTTGGACTATAATTGGCTGGGTAGTCGTGCTATTTTGGCAGCAAAAAATGTTGATTTCGATGAAATAAACTTCCAAAATCAATTGACAATGTTCTAGATGTAAACGAAGCCGTAAATTTCCCATCTGAATTTTTGAATTCCCTGGATATACACCCAAACAATATCCAGTTGAAGATTGGCTCACCGATCATTCTTCTTCGTAACTTAAATCCACCTCAATTGTGCAACGGTACACGTTTGGTCATTAAAAGGATCACAGGAAATGTTATTGAAGCAAAAATGTTGCCTGGAAGTTTTATAGGAAATATCGTCCTGTTGCCACCTATTCCCCTGGACCCGTCAGAATTTTCAATAAAATTTAAAAGGGTTTAATATCCTATTCGTTTGGCTTTTGCCATGATCATAAACAAATCCCAAGGGCAAACAATGTCCACTTGGACTTTGAAAATCCGTGTTTTTCCCATGGGCAATGGCATACCTCACATGGGCAATGGGCATCGCCTGTGTGTGGAAACCATCAAATCTTTGGTTTGTGTTAAAAAACAGGTTAACCCAAAACATTTTGAACAAATTAGTACTTGAATAAATAAAAATTCTTAATTGTATTATGTAAAAACCTCTTAAAGAAGAGATTTCTTATCACTCAAATATATTGCTAAATTAAAAGCTTCAACACACCACCCTCCTATCGAATACTTATTTACCGAAGGGTCGGGGAATCGAGGTCTCAAAGAAATTGAAAAAAACGCCTATCAAAAGGACATATATGACGCGTTAACCAAGATCGGCATGACCCTGAGCAATATTAAACCCGTTGCTAAACTGACAATACCAAGTTGAAGTAGTGTTAGGCTAATAATCAATAGATCAATGGCTGAGGTTACCAAAACTTACCCGGTAGAGGGTCAGTCATCCTTTTTAAAATTAGTGGAAAAATATAGC
This sequence comes from Aelia acuminata, assembly GCA_911387785.2. Classification (NCBI taxonomy): domain Eukaryota; kingdom Metazoa; phylum Arthropoda; class Insecta; order Hemiptera; family Pentatomidae; genus Aelia; species Aelia acuminata. The sequence goes on along the minus strand of OU426984.1, from coordinate 22,970,490 downwards.
AATTTCGAGTTAGCAATTAATCAGCTCCTTTTTAATCAAACTACATTGAAATATGAGATGTAAATAATAAAAACTTTAACTTTCCTATATTCCTTACCAAATACTTTTAAATGGTGTAATGATCTATTCTCAATCACGTTGGATTTTGTTTAGCTGAAAGGTTTTCATCTTTATCAATGAAAATGACTGTATTTGTTTAAAAATATTAGGATATAACTACTGAGCCACAGCAACGCGTGGTCTGCTAGTATATATATACATATATACATACATAAAGTGTATTCTGTAAGAAAAATAAATAGGTTTTCATAATATTTTATATTGTAACACTTCTGTGGGTTAACAAATATTTATTCTACAAAAATATACAATTATCAATGCCAAACGAATCATAACATAAATACTCGAGCAGGTTACAAAAATCATAACTTTATAGCACATTAATCATATGGCTTGAGCTTCGCAGTCAAGACAAAGACTAAGACTCAGACTAACTGGTTCTTTTTTTTTTTTTTTTTTTTTTTTTTAATCCCTCTAAAACAGAAAAAGTGTTAAAATATGAAATTCGAGCCATTAACACTAATGGAACGATGCTGGTTAACCTCATTACCTTATACTGCCTGTGGTATTTGAAGGTGCGTTGAGATGTTAAATTATGTTATTTTCGCTGTGGTGCAGCTCATCATGATGTGGAGGAGTTGAGGGGCCTCCGCGTGTTTTATGAAAATAGTAAAATAATGATAAAAGTGGGGAGGGGAAGGATAGTAGGATAAGGGAAGGGTTAGAGGAGAAGGCAGTTAGTGGGCAGTAACTGGTTCAGTCACTCGCTCCTTATATACAGTCGTAAAAGGACTGGTCCGTAATGTTTCAAACCCCCGTGGAATCATCCAGATCTCGAACACGAACGATCTAGTCTTAAATGCGTGGTCTGACGGTCCGCCCCAATCGCTAGTTGTTCCAACAAAAGGTTTGGTATTTTAAACCATATGATTATTTTTCTTATTAAACGATTTAACGTTACAATATTTTTTAAAAACGGTAAAATAAAGGGTTTAGAAATAATATTTACCGAAGACAATTTTTTTTTTTTTTGGGGGGGGGGACTTCTAAATTAGTTATTATAGTTAAAGGAAGATCAATTAATCTCACATAGTTTCTTTTCAAAGTATATATTTCAGAGAGCCATCTAAAGTGTTAAAAATCGGTATTTTTTCGTCACATTTAACCTGTTCGTCAACAAGGGCTAACTTAAACATAGTCACATTTTCTACTAACCAGTGATTTTTAGGTTGTCCTTAGCTTTAAGTTGTTGACGAACATGACCAATCTCGTCAGATTTAACGTGTTCGTCAACAATATAAATTGTCAATTATTTAGCACTGAAGATGGCTCCATGAAATATATGCGTTGTTAAAGAAACTACATGGGACTTATTAATATAATGTAAAATTATAAAAATGTAAAATATTTATGGTTAAAGGAAGATCAATTAGTCCAATAATTGTAAAGTGTAAAGTTTTACAGGCTTTATTTCCATAAAAGATTTCTGAATGAAAAATAAGGGAGTTTAATTGGTGCAGTTATCGCATTCGGTTTCAAGAGGCATTATAAAAAAAAAAAAAAAAAAAAAGAACTCGACGACTAATGATGAAATATGGCTCCTTAAAAGAAGAAATAAATAATAATGATAAATACTGAAGACTTTCAAGTTTTGTATTATTATAGATTATTATTATACTCTAAACTTTATGGAGGATAACAATCAAAGAGAAGTAAATAAAAATGGAAAAGGCTATTTTCGGTGAAGATGCAAATCGGTATGTAAACATTCATAAAAAACCTTATTTTTGCTATAAATAGGGAGGTCAGTGAAAGTTATGTATTGCGCGCATCACACCAGATTTGATTTTTTTTTTAAGCTGTGATTAAATGATTTTTTGTTTGTTTAACTTCACTTTATGCCACTAAGGCTAATCGGACGATGCTATAGTTGGAGTCCTAAATTTTGCCTATCCAGTAGTGATGTAAAGCTATTGATACTATCGATAGCTTTAAACCAATGAGACTATCGATAGTTAAAAAAACTATCAATAGTACCATCGAAAACTTGGTTAGTAAAGGATATAGTGAGAGCCTCTTCCTCTAAGCACCCATCTGCTATATAATTCGTGGAAATGAATAATAAACAAAATGTAAAAATGTACTTTTATTTATGTTTCTAAAAAAAAAAGCTTATCTATTCTATGAAAAAATATATATATTAACTTCACGCAAAAAATATAAGGCTGAAAAGTTGAACGGTTTGCTCATACATGTCTATGATGGAATAATATACAAACGAAACAACCGATTGCCTGCCAGTCCCTTGACTTGGAAATTACTTGGTTAATGGCATAGAAACAAAATCACAGTTTTTGTAACAAAATATTTTCGACCTCTATGAATCAATTACCTGAGAACATTTTTGAAGTATACACGTTTCAAGACATGTCTAGACAAATGCTACAACTACGTCCTTTTTCTTCAAAAACTCCGACATTGATTGCAGTTTGCACTGCAAGGTTTCGATCCGAAAGTTGTCATGTCAAATCAACTACTTTGACAACTGGGAATCCTGGTTGCATGGTTCTTTGAAAAGGATTCTATAGCTTTCCTCTAACTACAGTTTCTTTGACCTTTTGGTAAAGTTTTTATTCTTGCAGTTACGACTGAGCTTAACCGACAAAAAAATTTCATGGTTAGTGATAATAAAAGGCTTAAAAAAGGTAAGAAACTGATAAAAGTTATTTCAAGGTAGAAGAAAAAAGAAGAAGAAAAAAGTGCAAAAGGAAACGTGCATAATAGCTCCTATCGTTGATGAACCCAAATGAATAATTCTACTATTATACCCCCCTCCCCCCCCCGGGGAATCACCTCAAACTATCGATAGTATCGATAGTTTTATGCCCGACACTATCAATATTAAAGATTATCCATAGTTTTACATCACTACTATCCACGTATAATTAGGATAGGGATCTCACCTGAAATTGTCCTATCCGAGGGACGGAATAGCGTAGTATTTTTTACTCTCATTAAAAAATACTAGGACCACCGCGAGAGTCATACCCGCGTCCTTTAGTATTGTAGCTTGCTATGCCACAATACCACTTGCTTTGTAGTGGATTCCGGGGCTTTGGCCATTCTCAAGACTTTTTCCCCCTCATTGTTTGAGTAAATTGCCATATTCTATTTTATTTAATAACATCCTGCGTACAAACAAACTGATATTCAGCGTTAAAAATAAGTTGTAGACTAAGTTATAGCAAGCACAATGGCTTAACGAGCAGCGGCTGTAGGTTCCCTGTTAAGTGGTTGTCTGTCTCCCCACCCTCTGGTGTTATAACAGACGACCTCTAGGTCTCTTAGAAGAAGTTTTAATAGAAAAACTTCACTGCCTCTCCTCCCACCCACTACCTCTCGGTAAAAGAGATATTAAGATTAAGAAGGCGCGATCTGGACGCGAGGGATGGCTATATAAACCCCAGCCTTGTTTACTTTTGTCTACCCCCCCCCCCCAAGATGGTTCATTTCCGACCAAGCGCTAATGCAATGTCCATTTATTCTGCCCTGACGCGGCTGAGGTTTATAGCATGAACGAACCCATTTTTAATATATTGTAACACTTATGAGGGTTTAAATAATATTTATTAAACGAAAATAATAAAAAGGTTACATAAAGTTCCTATCAACTTTTGACGATACAGTAACACAAAAGTAACCATATGAATCGAGCTTCAGAACTAGAATAACTTCTTTTTTTATTTAACACCCTTCCCTACCTTTCGGCAACACATTAACATATAACGCTCATGCGCAAGTTAATGTTGCGCAATTCTTCTTCCACATTAGTCTCATTCTTTGTTCTTATCTTATCTTCCTCTTCCATTCAGTTCTTCAATCCGGTGGCCTCCCGGGAGTAGGTCTCCTTCTACCTAGATTAAAGATTTCTGGACCCGTCGCTGTTTTCCACCCGTACAAAAAATCCTTGTAGTACGGTTAATTATTCTCAGTGACTAGCTGAGGAAAATCAGTCTCCGACAGGACAAAGAGTCCAGTTTTCCTCAACAATCTGGCTCTTAGTGTCTCAAAGGCAGCGCAGTCTATAAAGATATGTTCAGCAGTTTCTAAGACGCCGCAGCATAGGGGATCGATATTTTTCCCAAAGCCTTGAAGCTTAGTTTGAAAGGCCCCATGCCCTGTGGGAAACTGTGATACCCAATAGTACTTCCGTAAGGTAGCTCCTTTCGGAGTTCTCGTCCATCGCCGGTTCCATTCATCAATTGTGTCCTCTTGGATAATGTTTTTCAAATTAGAAGGTTCTCGGTCGACTTTCACTTTAATGTGGGTCGGGAGTCCTGCTGTGCCTTCTTTCTTCAGTCTATATCGATATAAGTCTGACTAGAATAACTCTCCAGTCCATCGTTCCTTATATATAGACTGAATTACAACATTCCAGATGGCTCCCGACAAGCGTGGAAGGTTCTAACAGTCACAATCATGTAATAGAACAGTTGGTAATTGTTCCAACAAAAAGTTTAGAACTCTTTTAAATCGTGGGTTGTGTGTTTCACTTTACAATCTTTCAACCAAGCAGGAGGGAGGATTTTACATATATATTTTTTCAATTATTGTTCGCTGCAGCTCAATTAAATTTAAATGCACCATTCCTAAGTGCTGCCATCTCTGGAGGGACATGATACGCTGAGAACCCTGGACCCTACAGGAAAATTTCATGTTCATCCCCTGCTATCCAGCACTGTGAGGGATCCCTCTATTTTAAGTATAAAATGATTTTTACATAATTATGGAGAAGTAGAGAAGCCTGACAGAGGAGAAGAGAACAGGGAGACAAAATAACTAACACTAACAGCAGCACCTGCATCATCAATAGAACAAGGAAAATTTCACCACCCACCATAGCTTCAGCGCATCAAAATCAAGCATCCGATTATTTTCGTAATGTTCAAAATTTAACTAAGAACAACTAACAATGAATGTTCCCCTTTGGACGAATTATTTCCTCATTATGTTTTAAATATCTCAATACTCTGTAATGTTGATTAATTTGTACAGTCCACAATTACCTTTATTTATGAACCAGGTTTAAAGTAAAAGCACCTTGGACTTTGACAGTCTGTTGGGAGCCCGTGAAACAAACAATTATGTTACCTTGTAGAGAGTTTAATAAAGTAAAAAGTGATTCAATTAAATAGCAATCCAAACAAGTACTGCAGATATAAGGAACTCTGGTATTGAATATACGGGAGATGCCCTTAAAATGGTTATAATTAATTCCTGCGAAGTTATTTTTTACTTCCGTAAAGGGGTCAAGTATAGACGAGGCCTCATTCAGAAAATCAATGTTTCCAAAACACTAAATCCAGGGATTCACTGGGGGGGGGGGGGGGACGTTTTTCGTTGCTTGAGGCCAGTGGCGTATCAAGCAAGGAGTGGCACCAAGGAGAGGGGGAGGTAGCCACGACGGTTTCACTAATTTGTCGAAGTAAAGATATCATCTGACTTTGATACAATGATGATTGAAAAAAATTTCATCATTCTATATATATTTCTTTGTCTGTGCTTATCCAAATCATCCTGTATTTAGTTCATTCTTGTACAATGTACTGATAGTTCTTTAACTATTTGATGGTAAGCGACATTTTCGACCCACTGAAACAGGTTTTCATTTGGTGTTAACATAGAAAGCACCCTTACAAAGACCTGCATCGCACAAGTTTAAATGTTAGTAAGAGCTTGATAAACAAAGTAGAAAGACAGCAGTGGTCTGGTAATCGGCGTTGCCCAAGGAGGACAATTCCTCAAAAAACCGGAAGGGTTGTACGAGAAAAATTCATGGGTCGACCAGTAACTTAATAATTAACTTGAATTTTACAATCTATAAATATTGTAAAACTATTACTGGTTTCAACAAATCTATTTATATCTTGTAATTTTCACTTTTATGAGGAAGAGTTTCATGTATTAGGTTTTTATAACGAAGGAATGGTTCCTAAAACCATTGAAAAATGTGATAAATGTTAATTATTTGAAGTAACAAATGACGTATGTATTTTACATAAAATAATTGTTATTTGACACAAAAGGTTGTGGAGTATTAAAAATGTTCACCGGATAGGCCTGGAAGAAGGGCCAACAGCCCGAAAAACGTTAGGTGAATAAAACAAATAATTGTATATAGGACGAGATACCTTCTTTATAAAGACCCAAAGTTGGTTATGTGAAATTACAATACAATATTTCTAGCAAAACATTGAGGACTCTTATTAATACAAGTTTAGAACAGTAATTAGCAGTGACAGAACGGTGAATCAAAAGCAACTATAGGCTTCGCTGTTCAAGCTTAGACTTTGGCCGCGCTTCACCGTCGCATAGTGGAGTATTAGCCATGAAATCCTGGCCAAAACTATTTACCTATTTTTTTGTAACTATGGAATACTTAAAACTTTCTATTAACAATCTAAAAATCTATAAAACGAATAAAATATAAAACATTTCAAGTTTGACAAAAATTAGGGAGAAAATAAGGGAATTTGAAAAACGTCGGAAAAATATTCAATACAAAAGTTTGATTGCAATTTCATATCTAGCTTTTGCAAATACTAAATACATTATTTGCGAAGTCAATTTTACTTGTGAAAACCTGCATGTATATAATGTGATGTGACCACGTATAAAAATGAAAACAGATACCAAAAAACATAAACAAATTCACTTCAAGAGGTATTTTCTTACATTTATCAAAAAAAGGGGATGTTTTAGGGTGAGTTTTTTTTTGCGGTATGGCAAACAGAAGGAATTAACTTTACATTAATGCAAACATATCCGCCTGACAATACAAAATTATCAAAACATATAAAAAAATTAACTTTTAGAGGTATTTTCATACATTTATTAAAAAAGGGGGGGGTGTTGGGGTGAGTTTTTTTTGCGGTATGACAAGTAGAAGGATTCAACTTTATGTTAATGCAAAAATTTCTGCTCCCCAAAGCCCGACAATACAACATAATCTATTTTATTCTTTTAACCAAGTCTACTTTTTTTCGTTTAAACATCGTAATCAAAAAAACAATAAGTTAACCGCTAAGGTATTAAAACTTGCTAAAAATTACTTATCACCAAGTAATTTCTTATCTTTTGAAACTGTGTAGAAAAATTTTAGATCAATTGTTTAATGGATTCCTCAGAAATTACAATATCATTAAACATCTTACAACTGGGGAAAAAGCAACTCTGTACATGCAGCGTCCTCAACTCTGGATTCAGACTTGTTCCTTTGAGCGGGAAGTGGATAACAATGAACGAAATTAATATATCTCGATGCATACACTCCTAAGCTTCCAGGAAATACGTGATGTTCTGAAGTACAATTATTTTTTTTGGACTTTTGGCCATGATTTGATGGTAAATACTCCACTGTGCGTCGCCTAGCTCACTTACATAAGGTGGCCAACAAACACTCACGAAAATTGTTAATCCCATCTCGAACGTTCTAGATAGAAAACATATATTTCGTATTCTTCCGTAATAATATATACATATAATATTCAAATTAAAAAATGTACACATAAAAATAAGTTTAAATTTTAAATAAAATTATAAGCTGTTTTGTTTCGAAAATAAATATTTAAAATATAATTGCAACCTGCTGTAATTAGCCGATTGGAATATTAAAAAATATAAAAATTTAATGCTTACAACTCGATGAAAAAGACTTTGGTCCCCCCCCCCCCACTCTCTCTCTCTCTCTCTTTCTCTCTATTAATAGCTGTTAACTCCTTAAAGGAGGGGCGAAGCATTGGAATTGCAAATTAAATATCAGAAATATAACTTTCCAAATCCAAGACTAATTGATATTCAATAACTCCCTGGGGAGGGTTTAGAGCCTCCTCCCTATAGCATTAATTGCGTTTCAACGACTTTCCTTCCGATATAAAATGATTCCGTAGCTGCCGATGAATTATTAATTTCGCCTCGAAGAAAGATTATAAATAGCTAATTGAATGGTTCCCCCGAGGGATTAGCTATTGGTCGCCCGAACCAGGCCGATGAGGAAATAATCATCGATTTTATTAATAAGATTCTGATATTTATTGTATATCTCAACGAACTGAGAATGCGGTATTGGTCCGTTTTCAAGACACAAACCAAATTCTTATGCAATGTTTTTAGCCTGATAGACCTTCTTTGTTGCTTATATTCATCAGAATCTCAATACCAGTTATTGTTTGATCTACTTCTGCAGGTTACTGACCAATATTTTTTTAAGAGCACTTTTACATATTGTAACCTATAAAAAAATTCCGTTCCATTCAATAATGTGAGCCTTTCTGTTGACAGAATGACTAATTCCAATTTAAACATTTATCAGGAAAGCATTTCTTTAGTACCAACCTATACATTGTTCCATATCGTATGAATCGGCATGGAATGCGCTGTTAAACGACAACAATTTGATAGTTATAGGTTAATTTGGAAAACATCTACTTACAGCTATTTTTGAGGGTTTTAGAGACCTATAATTCAAAAAATGGGTTGACATATCTCAGTAATATTACACAATTGTTCTAGTAGATACAAGTAGTACACATGCACTAAATTTAAAGAAAATCTGAGAGTGTGAGGTTCAAAATAATATATTTGTTGATTTGACGTGGAATGCCCCATATTTATTTAGTTACATTTTCGGTGCCGTGTACATCAATCAACAAAGGATAGAGGCTTTGGGGGGTGGGAGGGAGAGGCTTCTGAATTAAAGATTAATTATTATGGTTAAAGAAAGATCAATTAATCTCATATAGTTTCTTTTCAAAGCATATATTTCAGAGAGCCATCACTGAAATGTGAAGTCGAGCCAACTATGATGTCTGACCGCACCTATGCATCTTAATACAACAGTTTCCATTTACTAAGACGATTGACTTGGATCTAGCGGCTGTTCTGACTTTTGCTCTAACTTATTATGGATAAAAATAACGTAAAAAAAAAAAAATGCTAAAAGAAGGTCTAGAAGCTTATCTTACTAACAAAAAAATTCCTGAACACACATGCGAACATATAAGGTACTTTATCTTTTCGAGTTTGTGTCTTATTCAGATTTCCCGAACCACAGTGGGGCGAGTTTACTGTCCGGCCGAACATTAGGCCAAAACATGAAAGTTAAAATTCAGAGGTTTCATTGTAATATTAATAAACTAGAATCCTTTCCCCGTCATGCGCACTAATTTTTAACTCAATCTTTGCGTTAATAATGATACAATATGAGTTGAAACATGACAGTAAGACATTCATCTTTTTTATATTTAAAGTTAGTGTGCCTATATTTTTTAGCTAAACCTAATGGAATGTTTACAGTATGTTCAAGCATTGCTAATGAATTGTAATACACCAGAAATATAGTTTTGGAAAAACATATGCAACAGTTACGACGGTTCAAACAAATGTAAACTATTTGTTACAATATAATAAAACGCCCGAAATTGCCCGGAAAACTACATATACCCTATTGTTAGCAAAGGTTTGAACTTTTATAAACAGTTTTCCGATCTTGCCACAATCTGCCTATACTCATTATAATGAGATTTTACCATGCGTGAACACTGAACTCAAGAGTGAATTTGGTGATTTAGAACATCTTAGCATATTTGGGTTTTCATCAACTCATAATCCTTAAATTAATATATTTCGAACCAACTACAACAATTTATTCAACAAATTAAGATTTGCAATAGAATAGCTTTGAACATTTAAAAAAATTGTGAATTTTTTTAATATTTTATATTTGTATTTTATATTTTGTATTGCATTATAATAATTAGTGAGTTAAAAGAGTGCACTGTACACGAAATATTGTTAACAAAAATATTTCCCTGTCTTTAATTTACATTAAATTATAAATAGACAGTAGTTGCTTGGTTAAAGTAGGTAGTTTGGAATTGACTAAAGTTATAATTTTGTTTGCCTTTTTTTTAAGTCCTGTCAAACAAAATCAAACGTAGTTATTACACGACTTTTGTGCTGCTAACACCATAAGTATGAAAAGAAACAATGACCTTTTTGATTTCTTCAAAAGAATAAGATAGATTTGACTAATACGACCTGGCTTCGGAATAAGGATCAAGAAACAAATCAGAAACATTTTTGGGATTATGGAGAGCAGCATTCCAGAAAAACGTCAAGAATCGATAGTTTGCTATAAACTCCGATCCCATTTCAATCTCAGTATAATAGTGTTGTGAAAAGTAAAATGTCCCAGGAAGCAAAAAGCTTGCTCATAAGGTAGAATGTGAAGCTAATGAATAATTACATTATTCTAAAAAAGGTATATTACATTAAATTTGTTACTATTTAATTACATTTTAAATTATAGTAGTTATCTATTTATTATTGTTACAACATACTACTGTAAACGTGATTGCTAAAAATTTTTAATATAAAATTGCTAATGCGTATTGCATTTAATTATAAGATACGTACGATATATATATGTAATGATTATGAATGAAATGACAATAATTAAGATTCTGCATTCTCAAAAACATAAACTGACAAAATTTGAGTCCAGCGAAATTTCTTTGAGAGTGATAGCCGATGTCCGACGGGAGTGTGGACTCGTCCCACTGTGCGAACAGTCGGTCCCGAAGGCTGTTCGAGGGAGAATTTCGTATAGTGTAAGGCACCTTAATAATATTTACCTTTGGAAAATTCGTACCTTTTTATTTTGAGATTGAATAAGATAGTTGGGAGAAATATTAAACCACAAAATTTTATTAAAATATAAATAAAAAATAAACAGCTACAAACTTTCCATGATTTATATTAATGTATTAAATTGGATTATATTTTATAATAATAAATAACGTATAATAATGGGGCATAAATTAATGAATAAGTATTATGATAATCGATATTATGAAAAATGGCTTTGATTGTAAATTGATTTTCTTTAAATTAGAGAGATATAAATAATGGAATAAGATAGTTGGGAGAAATATTAAACCACAAAATTTTATTAAAATATACCTAAATAAAAAATAAACAGCTACAAACTTTCCATGATTTATATTAATATATTAAATTGGATTATATTTTATAATAATAAATAATGTATAATAATGGGGCATAAATTAATGAATAAGTATTATGATAATCGATATTATGAAAAATGGCTTTGATTGTAAATTGATTTTCTTTAAATTAGAGAGATATAAATAATAGTAGGCTTTGTACTCAAAAGCCCTTCATATCGCCCCTGATACTGAGAAATCCCCAATCCAGAAAGTCTTTAAGAAATACCAAGTCTTAGATAGAGTAGAGTATTGAGTAACATGTAGCCTTGTAGACAGTCTTAAAGAAGTCTTAGAGAGGGTCTCTGCCTGACGCCTTGCTCCAGGCCAATTCACTCCTTACGGCCTGTAGTTATAATTTTAATTGTTCTTTATATTAGAAATTATTACGTACGTACATATAATATGTTAAATATAAGAATATAAGAACGCTTCTATATGTGAGCAACTTTGTCTTCTTGGTATATTCCAATAGTTAATTTTAAACGATCCACGGACATTTTGAAAACTCTATTGTAATAATAATTAATAATATAACATGCTAGCGCTAAGTTGAAACAGGTGATTCAAAACATGGTTCTGTAGGAAAACAGTTTCACGACTCTTCGGATATTTCAATCTGAATGGAATAGTGCGGAACCCACGCTGACCTCAACTTGGCGGAGAAATCATTTCGATTTTGATAACCATATAATTTGGATTTAGAACCATTTTCTTGAGATGGTGGAGAGCGGGGGGGGTGGGGAGGGGGCGGACGGAGGGACCATAAATCATGACAACCGAGATCCATTTAGCGGGGGGAGGGGGGGGGCGTGAGGAGGGAACCGACCATCTATCTCACTTTGTTCTATCTAATAAACAGCACCTCTTTTACAAACTAGCTCCCCTCCACTCCAGTCCAGGAAGAAGGGTATAATCAGGTCGATTATATTCAATGCCAACGAGGAGTAGAAAATAAGAGGATACAATGGGAAAACAGAGTAACGTAGGTAGATAAGTATATTGCACCAAGACTGTGGGGGTCACCTGTGGTGTTGTGGTTAACATAGCAACGTACAATACTAAAGGCCACGGGTTCGGGTACCTAGGAGGCCCGAGGATTTTTTAATGGGAGGAAAAAATCCTTGGCTCTGCCGTCCCTCTGATAGGACGTAAAATGGAGGTCCCGAGCCTGTACGATGTCGGTAACTCGTTAAAAATCCCTTTCCTAATTGTCCCAAATTTCGGAATCCCATTGTAGCATCGTCCGATTACACTTAGTGGCATAAAGGGACGTTAAATAAACAACAAAAATCCACCAACATTGCATCTTTTCAAAAAAACTGTCATCTCCTAGTTTCCTCTCTCATATTTCCCAGTTTTGATTATGGCTGCCTTGTAAATGGAGGACTGTCTGGCTTGCACGAGAGGTGGTGGAAGAGACTAATGAAATAAAGTCCCCAGGCGCACCCACGTCTCCAGTTGGTATTCTGAAAGTGGCTCCACCAAATTTTTCGACAGCGATAATTCCTAAGGTTGTACCTTTTCCGAACATTTAGAACCAAGAAGCCTTCGTTTATCCTCAATTGTTCACACCCTACTCATCTATGCATTCGTTAAGTACCAGATCTCAAACCTGCAGATCTCTGGCTACCAAACTCTTTACAAAATCCTTAATCATTCGTTCCGCCTCCTTCTGGAATTCCTTGCCTGTCTCCATACGAAAAACTTTATCACTCACTTCCTTAAAATCCATCTATTTCTCCACATCCTAAGGATAAATCTTCGGGAAATAGGTAAAATTGTGGAATCAACAATGTGTAATATTTTCACCTGGACAATTACTCCTGAAAAGCATAGCAGGTCATTAAACCTAGGAGATCCTGTGTGAGAGAGGGGAACTCTTAGAAGATGCAGGCCTAGGTGAGTAGGGGATCCTAGTCGGAGCCCGGGGTACAGACAGTCCGAGGTCAACCTGGAAGGAGAATATCGCTAGCCGAGTGGGAGTTGGAGTCTGTGCAAAGTAGAGTCGCTGTATTCTGATGTACAAGTATTTTCAAGTATTTATGACAGGATACCCCTCTTAGGTAGTTGGGTCCTGCCAGATTGTAAATTGTACTCTAGTAAACGATTTAAATAGTTTTTAATTTAATCGATTACCTAACAACCCCTACCCAAAGATCCCATAATTCCCACATTTCCCGCACGCTAGACACATTGTAATAGCATACTTTTACAAAAAAACTAAATAGCACACTTACAAAAACACTAAATAGTTCACTTTTACAAAATAACACACTTTGACTAAAATCCTGCTTAAATTTTAATTTAAGTCATATATCATTGTCATAGCTGATGATAGAGCCGCTTACCAATTAGAAAACTTAATAAGTAATCAAATAAAATATATCTTGTTGGATATCAAAATTTTTCATTTTTAATAAGGAGTCTAAATTTAAAATCAGCTGATCAATATTTTAAATAATAACTAAATTAGTAGAAGGACTAGGTGAGGAAACTTAATATCCTCCGAAGTTTCCTTGTTAGGAAGATAATGTGCTAAATTCCAGATATCCTGTTTTTGTTTACCAGAGAATAGCCGTTTCGACCGCTAGCATAAAAGCCGTTAAAATAGAATATAGTCCCCACGCTATCTGTTTTTCATTAATTACTATCTTAATAACAAGAACCATGCAAATTAAAGTTTACAGGTGTTTTCCCTGGTAGAGTACCTTCAAATATATCATTTTTGTTTTCATTTAAATGCCTTTTTAATAAATTTGTCAGTGGAGGAATATTTCCCCCTCCATTCTTTAGGTGAGACAAGGGATGTTCCAGTGGGGGACTCTTGAATGTGACTTCGTACTGTTAACATGTACTTTTGGTTATAACTTTGGATAGTCCTGATGTGGAGTGATAGACTGTCCCTTCAGGTCCTTCAGGTCCTGAAGTTCAGGACATAGAAAGTATCATTAGTGACTCATGGTAATCCATGGTGAGCTTAAAAGAGTATTTGAGGATTTATAAGAAAGTGTTTCAAATTAGTGTTGTAAAGATGAGTTTCAAGTTAACAAGACTTAAAACCATCGTTTGGCGCTATCAGTTGATTGGTCTATCAGAGGTTACAATAGTTGAGAGAGCTGTCATAGTTCCTGGGAGTATCTAGATGAGTACCCAATATGTATATACGTTTGATTATTTTGTAATATACAGTAGTCTCTCGCTTATTCGAACTAATAGTGTACAGGGGGTGTTCGGATTACCGAAAAATTCGGATTACAGAGGGAAAGTAGGGGAAAAAAAATTCATGTAAATTTTATTATATTAGAACACAAAATATACATATATATATATATATATATATATATATATATATATATATATATATTAAAATATTTTTACTTATGATAACAAATTATTTTTAAAGAAATCAGTTATTTTTCTTTGTTGCGATTTTTCTAAACTATTTCGGAGTGCTTCATCTCGAAGATGAAGAAGTAATAAAACTTGTTGCGATGGTACGTTGTTTTCGATGGCCCAATCAATGCAGTAGTTGAAATTTTTTACTGCATCTTCATGCTTCACAATGTGAACCACAGTTGACGGTCCCTCATCTTCAGTTTCTGATGGCTCCTGAACGGAGCTTACAATTTCATCATCTGTTTTTAGTGCTACCTCATTTTCTTCACTCCCCTGAATCCAATCATTCACTTCGTGTTCTTCGATTTCAACTTCTGGATTGACAGTCTTTAAAAGTTTTGATATTAAAACAAGGTTAGACCCAGTTGAAATATCCTCCGTGTCTCTTTTCCCCAACAGTTTGTTCCAAGATGCTCTAATAAGGTTTGGTTGTACGGAATCCCATACAATTGAATTAATTTAGAACTTATCTAAATTAATTAAAAAATAAATTTTGATAAAATGAGAGAGGGAAAAAACTCCTGGGCGGCTGTTCGGATTACTGGAGAATTCGGACTATCGAGGTTCGGATTAGCGAGAGACTACTGTAGTAGTTTTAGTATATTGTTGCATTTGGTTGAATCATATTTATTTTATTTGTCTACGATGTCTTATGTGTAATGTTTGTAAGCTATGACAGTGTTAATCATTAAAAAGTTCATTAAAATCTCATTTAATTCTTTTAAAGATACATAATAAATAAAATGTTTGTTACTTTGCTTTGATATGAATAAACAAATAGTTAATACATTTTTTTTTTTTTTAACTATTAATAGTAATATTACCATAAATACATATGCAGTTTTTTATTTATTTTAATCATATACCATATATATTTCTTCATATTATAAGCATGCAACATTATATTGCCCCATATATGCCTTTGTGAGAGGAATCCAATTCTGGAAAGTCTATTATCTTTTGATTCATAAAAGGGGAATCATATTTTTATTTTATTATAAAAAGGGGAAGGTATTGTATGTAATCAGGGGAAGTAAATTTTATTAGGTTGGGCATTTCCTAGAAAATGCTCTGGCATCCCATTAAATCATTAATTACTTCTTAATTAAAAACAATAATAAATTAACCCCCATTACATAGCAGTTAATTGCAACTAAAAAATAATTATTATATTCAATACAATACCCGAAGCCCGGTTAGAAGCAACCTGATATTATAGCCCTAGATAAGCCCTGACCTCCCCCCCCCCCCCCCAGACTCCTTATACTCTCTGGCTAGACCGCAGCCCAATCTCAGCCACCGCACCCCATGTTGCCCGAGGCTCTGAGGGGGCGCCTCAAATATATACCCCGAGAGCTAACTAGGGGAACCGCTCAACTACTCCCGACTCCCGAATTATACAGCAGTGGTAGAACATGGAAGGCTCTTCGGGGAAATCCCTTCCCTACAAAGATAAATAATAAACTATATAGCCCAGGACGATACAATTATTACAGGCGAAATAGACAAAGTACAAAAAAAAATATATATTGAATCTTAATCAAAGCTTGATTATTAACTAACTAGCATTCCCCGTCGCGGCTTTGCCCGCGAACCTTTAAAATCAATTCTGTGATTATTCTTGGTATTGATTTAATATAATATGTTAACTGATGTTAAGGAGATTTAGTAGAATCGGAGCTTCCAAGTAGGTGGAATGATGGAGGCTGCCGTCTCGGTAGAAGAGAGGCGCGCAATGGAGAATTCACTAAAACCACTGAAACAAAAACTTGCTTACTCCTCGTGAAAACTTCATTTTTCGGCTTTAAAACATGGTTTTCGACGCCCCGTAAGAGCTTTCGAGTTAAACTGTCGTATCAAGATCTTTAAAATGTCCAAATTAGATATTTTTTTCTCGAAGTGCAAAAATAGGTGTCCGTTAGAGTTAAACGACAATTACGCCATTTAAACCCCTTGGGGGTCACATTTTTAAAATTCCTTTCTTAGCGGTTACCTAAAATCTAAATTCTGAACTTCAAGTTTCTATCATTAGTAGTTTTTGCTCTGCATTGATTCTGTCAATCAGGACAAAGCCTCTTATATATATGGAGAAGAGATCGAAATAAACACGCACCATCCCCAATCATGGGAATCACAGTGTGCATAATTTGATTACCACTAATATTTAAATAATCAGTAGCCATATTTTATGTGAATGTCTGTTTTAATAATATTGTAACGTTAAATCGATATAAATAAAAACCATATGGTTTAAAATCTCAAAAATAGATTTCCGTTAGAGTTAAGCGACAATTTCGCCATTTAAGCCCCTTAGGGGTTACATTTTTGAAATTCCTTTCTTAGTGGTTACCTACATCGCGTTTAAAATATAAATCCCGAACTTCAAGTTTCTATCATTAGTAGTTTTTGCTCAGCGTTGATTCTGTCAGTCAGGACAAAGCCTCTTATATATATGGGTCATTTCAAAATTTTGGTCACATTTATGTCACAGAACAATAATTGGGCCAAATCACAGTTGAATCCATTTTGATAATTTTTTCCTGAAATCTATCTGTTTGAAAGCTTACTTATCATTAAACATTAATTGTGATTTGTAATTTACGGCCCAGGAAAAAAAAATGCAAAATATTGATTTCTCACTCCCTAGTGATGTCACAACCCAGAGGTACTCCACAAGTTAGCTGAATATTGTGAAACTTCTGGGTGTAAGTCCATAAATCTAGGGTTTTTTAGAAAGGTTATTATGTCTAAGTCCAATATTCAACTGGTGTTGATCCTCACTCCCTAGAAATTTTTTATAAGTTCCGCTAAACTGGAGGAACAGGGAAATTTTGTTTTTCCAACCTATGCGATAAAACTGCTTCAACATGGAGTACACATGATTTTTCCCGCTAAGAACAATCCCGAGACTAGGAAGGTTAATTTGTGTTCAAGTTTTGAAACTCAGGGTATTTTTATTCATCCTCACTTCCTAGTGAATAAGTTTTCCAATAAAGGTAAGTGGATTTTAATCATCCTTTTCACATTGATTGTAGTTTGATGGTAATTTGTGGAAAATATTTTTGAATAGCTTACTTACTTACTCTACTAACCGCCTGAGCCATTTAATGGAGGAAACCTCACTCCCTAGTCTCTCACTCCCTAGAAAATCTTAAAATCTAGGGATCTAGGGAGTGAGGTTAACATCTAGTGATTGAGTGTTTTCAAGTTTTTACAATAAATTTATAATACAAAAAGTCTATCACTGTGCATTATTACTTTCCTTGCTCAAAAAAGAAGCGCAGCGAGGAGCTATTGCACAGAATGAAAAAGGTAAATGCTCAGGTCCGTCAAGATGTTATAAATTTTCTTGAGGATGACGAACATTCAAAATTGTGTCCAGGACAAAAGGAATGTATCACAAGAAATTAAGAAACAAAAAAGGATTTTATCAGGGCCCCTAAAAAAACTTCATGCTCTCTTCAGTAAGCAGGTAGATTACAATATAAGCTATCCCACATTCACAAAATTAAAACCTTTCTGGGTCCTAGCGCTTAAAAGTTTGTGTAATATTTTATATTTTGATATTTTCTAACTGCTTCTTTTTTCTTAAAATAAAAATGTTAAAATAAAAAACTTTTCTCACTTCCTAGACACCTACCTCACTCCCTGGAATTATATTTTTTTCAATATGGCGTATGTATGGTTTGACTGGTAATTATGTATGCTCACATCAGTGACTTGCTCAGACAACCTTAAAGATTGATAAGGAGCAAAAAAACACACATATTATTCTTTTTTTTTTTTGTTTAATTTGATGCCTGAATGTGACCGAAATTTTGAAATTACCCATATAGAGGTTAGACTATTACTCTTTAGACTATAGATTTAATTAATTAGACCATTACGATATAGTAAATAGTTCAATTTTTTTTACAGATTATAAGAAAAAAATCATGCTTTGCGGCAGCTAATATAACATCTAACAAAATTATTGTAATATACATAATTTTGCATGGTATTTTTTCGTCCTGCTACAACAACCGCGAATCGGGTCGGATGACCTTTGCTGGCACACTCAGCCTCAATAAATTGGATATATTTATTGAAATGATTAATTAAGGTCGCGAACCTATCTGCTTAGAGTGGTCTCTGTTGTCAGCTCGGTACACACAATTTTAATTATTATTACTATTTTTTCAATTTCAATTTTACAGTACGCCATTTAATGTCAGCAATGATATTATACCTACGGACTTAAACATTCCAACAGTTTTTGTAACAGTGAAAGACAACTACATTAACTGTCACCAAAGACTTGTCTATAACAATAACCCACTGACAAAAAGTTTAAAAAGAGACCAACTAAGTTATTTATTACTCCTGTATTGGAACGCTCACGAAGCAAAATTTGCTTATTGCGAAGCAATTTACAGATTACATATTTTAAATTGTGTTATATTCAATTGTACTTAATAAACAAATAAATAAATAAATATTTAGGTGTGTAATAGTCAACTGTTACAAGTTGAACAAGGAAGCCAATGTTTCGATCCCTACACGTGGATCTTCATCAGGTCTTCTGAGTACAGAGTAATAGAGAGACTGTATTACTCTCGAGTCTCAGATCCACATTTAGAGATCAAACTGTTGGCTTTTCAAAATAAAAAATGTTTCACTAAAAAGCCTGATTATTTATCAACCTATTGTAAATAAATAAATACATAAGTCATTTTATATTAGACTTATTACTAAACATCAAAGATAAATGGTAAATATTAATTAGGTAACTTCTAGACAGAATCAGGGTAAATAGGGAGGGAACCAAAATAAAAGCTGACTTTTTAAGTTTCAAGAGAAAATTTTAATTTAATTTTTTGTGTGTGTGGTCTATTAAAAAAATAATCTTAAAAGAAAAGAGAAAAAAAAAAAAAAAAACTTGTGGGTCTTATTTTCAATGAATCAAAAGAAAAAAAAAAGTTTTGACTAGAGGTGCGAACTATAGACGCTGTGTCTTCGAGGTAATTAGCTGGGGGGGGGGGCAAGGACCTCAATCAATATGTAATTTAGGGTTGGTGGGGGGGGCCCCCAATCTGTATTCCTCTATTGTATTCCCGGCTTAATAGTTCTCCCTCTAACTGCCCACAATTTCTCCAACCATCCCCCTTAATTATGATTTAAATTGTGTTAGCTTCCCATAGATTCTGCGGTTTGCCGTTCTGTCAGGTAATGTAAGTTCTGAGGAGTTGGAAATTGTCACTTGGGCAACGCATTTAATCAATTGTGGAATATTCTTGAAGAAATTTGGTTCTTTTCTTGTTGGCTAGGAAAAGCCACACTTATTTTCCAAAACCCGAGGAGTTCATTTTAGCAAATTAGGATCAGTTAATCAGTCAAATTAATTGAGAAGAGGAAGGCTGATAAAGAAAATACTATATGTAGTATTTTCAGTGTGCAGTATTCTAGTAAATCGGCAACAACTCAAATATACAGGAGAGTAAAAAAATAGTTTTTACTTTTATTATCAGTCATGCCCGTGTGATTTTTCAGATATAATCTTTTATATACATAAAAATCTCGTGTCCCGATGTTTGTCGGGAGTAAAATCAGAAACAACTCAACCGATCTTAGTAAAATGAGCGTGATCACAGTCAATTCACGTCCTTGCACGACGCTGACCAAGAAACAGTATTTCATTACACCGTACTGTACCTAAGAACCTCCATGGGTCTTAGTGGTGTAGGATTTTTTTTTAACAGTAAGAAAGTGTGAGTTACAATTACATTTTTTTATCCTTGGTTCAGATAATAAAAGTTGCTATAATATAAAAAAGAGAGAGTGAGGTTTACTCATATTGGTGGTTTTTAAAATTAAATCACAGCTGAAATTAAAAGTTGTTGCATATGCGGTATGTTGCTAGAATTTATATATGTTTATGTATTACATAATCCATATGTATTTTTATAGCTAAAACAATAAACCTATAGTTAAGCCACGAATTGCAGCCTTATGTCGCATACAAAGCCATGACCTTTTTTTTTCAATCGATAACTTCTAGCTGTGTCTGCTCCTGTCGCCTCGTAGCTTATTTTTTATGAATCAACCGAGGTTTGGAGTGAGCGGGGAAGGGGAGTGGGTGGGGTTACCACAGCGGGTGCTGATCAAGATTTGAAAAGATACGGAGTAATTATTGTAAGAGTAGAGGCAATGATTGAATTTATAGAAAAAAAATTAAAACTAAAAGAATTTTGGATCTGTTGGAGGTGGAAATAACTATTCCCGTAAATGCAGAAGAAAGATGATTTTTTGAATGACGTTATTAAACCTTTATGGGTTATTTTAACTTGCTCTAATTCAAAAAATCATTTAATAATTATATAAAAATAAATACTGTTGGAGTAACATCCGTCTGATAGGCGGATCTTCTCGGTGAAAAATGTACGACAGTGTATAATTTGTTACATGATTAAAACCTTGGCATTATCATGTTTTGCGTGACAGTTGACAACGCCTGTTGGCATTTTCCCTCCTAATACCACTATCACTGTGGAAGTAAACGTGACTACTTCAATTAAATAATTAAATTTAATTTTACTATCGAGTCCCAGTCCGTTTGCTGGAACATAACCAGTTCATGCTTGAACTGTCATGGAAGAACTCTATATTTACCGGGGAGTCAACAGCCGTTGAAACTGTTACATAAACTATAGCAGATTTCACAAACAAAAAAATCTGGTGCAATGCGCGCAACACACAACTTTCACTTACCAACTTACTTTGATTAGAAATTGACATGTTTTGTTAAATGCCATTTCCCAAAAGCGCACATTGTTTCACATTCATTTAATTATTTTTGTTTTTATTTGATCTTTAAATTACGCCAATTATTTTTTTAAATTAAATATAAGTTTTTCCTTGTGATAATTCGGCAATGCTAGCATAATACTCCAAGTCGTCTGATTTTATAATTCTCTATTTAGCTGTTGAAAACTTCATATAGTTACCATGAAACAAATAATTTCCATTAAATAAAAAGAACATCGTTAATTATAAACAATCGTATGTCATTAAAGGTGTACTGCGCAGGCATGAGCTCAACCTGTTTTATGAGTTGACGGAATATTATTTTTTTTTTCATTGTTAAAGCACGAATAAAATTGTATTTTATTTTATTTTAATCTTTTTAGAATAAAATTTAAATTTATGTCAAAATGAAGTATAGTTTTATTTAAAATAATTTTAATTTTAATTATGATTATTTCCAGCATTCTATTGTAAATAAGGTAATACAGTGCATTGTTTATAACACCGAGAGGCATTACGTATTATAAACAGCCTATGTTCAATAGTGCACCAAGAAATTTTTAGTTCATCTTCCCAACTTTTTTTGGAAGACCACCAAAGAACCACCAACTACCGGGCACGGCCTGCATTAAAAAATAGTTCTACAGCACAAGGTCATGAACTTTATTTTTTAACTTAAAGACATTGAAGTTTTTTTGTTTTTTTTAATATAGAAACGTTTCTTTAAAAATCATAAAAACAGTTAAATCAATTCGATTTTTTTATTTGTTTTATTTTAATTTATATTATAAATCAAAGAAGTTTTTTTTATGTTGTTCATTCTTTTTATTGTTTAATTGTAAATAAAAATTGTAAATATAGATATGTTTTCTTTTTTTTTTTACATTGTACAAGACTTTTTATTGGTATTCTGTTACGATTCATACAATGTTTATTCTTTGTTCTGTGTGCAACAATAAATTTTTTACTAATTAAATTATTTATTCATTATTTTATCATTATTTCAATTTCATTGATAGTAAAACTTTAAATTGAATATCAACCATATAATTAATCAACAAAAAACATAATTATTCCTCACATAGGAGCCATAGAGATGAATCAGCGAACATAGATGAGAAGGAAAGTATTTGAATTGATAATACCTCTTCCCCTGTATATGTTTACTTGATTTTTTTTCATATTTCATATTATTATTTTTTTAGCCGAAACGAGAGACAGATAATATCTCCATGAAAACAAAAACAAAGGTACTTTATAGGAAAACAAGGGCCCCTTCCACATTTAAGCCCCCTCAGAACATTTTAATAATGATAAAGCTTACCTGATATTAAAGAATACTTCACTCTCAATAAACATGACGAGTTTCGTCTAAATCGTTAAAGCTATTTTTGATAAAATCGAAAAAATGGGAAAAAAAGTTATGAAATGAAGTAGTAAAAAAGCAGGTCCGTTATATCGGATTCATGGAGTGCTTTGAATCTTATGAATAGTCCTTAGCCAAGAAATTCATAAAATAGAGAAATTCTAAACGAACGAGTGGGGGGGAAAAATGGCACCTTCGACAAAGCCCTGCGACCATTTTAAAATTTTCGCTGAGATTTGCAGTTTTTTGTGTACATATCGCAAACGAAGGGATTATTCGAAAAAATTTATATGACCGAAAATGTTCTCTTTGAAAACCTGAAAAGATTGACACCATTTAGAAACCTTTACTACCATTTTCTAGCAAAAATCGCGGATCGAGCAATCGAAGGCGAAATGAGTGACTTATATTCTTCCGTTGTAGCGGTTAAGGAAAGCTTTAAAATGATGCCTCATGCATGAAATTTGATGAAGTAATAAGGAAGTACCGGCAAAAAAAAAAAAAAGGCTTTGAGAAGTAATATATAATAATAATAATTAACTCAAGTTTATTTTCTATTTTTTCTAATTAATTTTTATTTTTTTTGTAAATAGAGTGTGGATGTTTTCAGTCATCAATACTAATATTGTCTCGACTGTGAATGAAATTATAGTTGTATTCTAAAAACAGGAAGAAAAGAACAAAAATTAATGAAAGTTCAATAATAAATAAAGTTATAATAGAATAAAAGGAATGCAAGTAATAACATTAAGCGAATAGGACATTCTGCATTTCATGAATTCAAACGATACAAATCTCTATTCAGCGTTTATAAAAAGTGCTTTTAACACATTGGCCGAACTGGATAGTTGGATAGATACGGATCCACCATTGGACGATTAAATCAATTCACTCCTCGGATTCAATACACCCTTGCATTTATTCAATACACCTTCAAATACGATTTCAGCACATTAAGCCTGATGAAATAGACACATTCTGAAAATTTGTCTTTTTTCATATCCGTATTATTGCAGAAAACATGAAAAAGATACAATCAGTAAATGTACCTATTTTCAGTTTTTGGGCTCTTATAATAATTTTTTCTATTTACCATACTCTGTTCGTATAAGGTCATTCCTTATTGAAAAGACGAGGGTCTGAACTTTCAGGTGTTGGATTTCAATAATTTTTCGATTATTTCTTGGGTGCATCCATGTAAAGAAAAATGCGAAATTTAGATTTTTTGAACTTTTTGAGATAACAAATTTTGAAGTAATAAAAAAAAAAGAAAGAAAAAACCTGTAAAGTTTTTAAACAGTTTTTTGGATTATATCTCAAACATGTTTCATATTTTTGAGTATTCTGTACTATTACTTTTAATATAGCAAATAACCATATCCTGAAAAAATAAATAAATATTTCTATTCTCGAGTTTTGAAAAACACCCCTATTGATTTTTTTTATAAATATATTTCTTAGCTACAGGTGTATACGTCAATATTTTTTATCATGAGAACCCATGTTTTCCTTTGACATTTAGCAAACCTTAAGCAACAAAATGCTAAAATAACATATAGGTATTTATTTATTACTTTCACTTACCTATATATGAAATATATAGTAAGTGGAAGTATTGCGATCGTGAAAATTTTCGACTTCCGGTTTTCAACGGAAATACACGTTTTGGGGTCCCCTGAGTCGAAATAACCAAGTCCCGCGAAATGGTCTGTGTGTGTTTGTGTCTGTGTGTCTGTGTGTGTGTGTGAACAGACTAGCTCAAAAACTATAAACCGTGCGATCCTGAAATTGGGTATTTAGTGTAGGTATATGCCCGCGATGTCACAGCAAAAATTTCATCAAAATTGCTCAAAGGGAGGGGGTACTTTATTTAATAACTTTTTACGTTTTTTTCGATTTTCTCAAAAACGGCTCTAACGATTTTGATTAAACTGAGTATTTGATCGATTTATATGCCCGAAATATGACTGTAAAAATTTCATCAAAATTGAATAACCGGAGGGGGGACTTTACTTAATAAATTTCGTATCATTTTCACGTGTTTTTTTATTTACTCAAAAACGGTTTTAACGATTTTGATCAAACTTGGTATTTGATGTATTTATATGCCCGAGATATGACTGTAAAAATTTCATCAAAATTGATCTACGGGAGGGGGGACTTTACTTAATAAATTTTGTATCATTTTCACGGGTTTTTTTATTTACTCAAAAACGGCTTTAACGATTACCAAAAATAAGATATGAATGTAGAAAAATGTGTGACTTTGGGAAATGATAATTAGCAAAACACGTCAATTTCTAATCTAAGTAAGTTGGTAAGTGAAAGTTGTGTGTTGCGCGCACGCACCAGATTTTTTTTAAAATGAAAAAGGTGTTTTTCGTGTGTTTTTAACACTATTATAAGCTGTTTCAGCTTTCTAGCTCAAATAGATTTTGAAATAGAATAAAAAAACTGTTTTAAAACATCTAATATTTTGTAAATATTTAATCTTGTTCTATTTTCTATTCTATTGTTTAACTTATGTAAATTATTGTATTTTTTTAGTAAGTCTGTACTATAATCTTCAAATTGTTTTTTTGGTTTGATCATATATTATTTTTTTATATTATTTGTGTTGATCATAGTGTTTCTTATACGATAGATTAGTGAAGGACATCTAAATTTTTGTATTTTATTAGAATTGATGTATGCGACAAAATTTATTGTTGTTGTTGTTGTTATTTAATAACCGAAAAATTGTTAAAATCCAAGACCTAAATGATCAGACTTTCGTTGATTTGATTTGGAATGTCACTATAGTAGTTCAAATTCATGTAAAGAAAACGTTGGTGTGAACAAGGCGTGCCTATCTGATCTTCCGAAAGGCGTTACAGTCTCTCAGTTATATTTGTCAGTGGTTTGTTGTTTGTTTAACGTCACTTTATGCTACTAAGGCCAATCGGACGATGCTACAGTGGGAGTCCTAAATTTAGACTATCCAGGTATAATTAGGATAGGGATCTTTAACGGGTACCTCACATCGTACAGGCTCAGGACCTCCATTTTACTTCCTATCCAAAGGACGGCATAGCCAAGGATTTTTTACTCTCATTAAAAAATCCTAGGGCCAAGTGGGACGCGAACCCGCGACCTTTAGTACCGAACGGCTCTCCGAAGACGGCTGAGCACATCATTGTGGACTGCACCCTCTTTGAGGCATTTAGGGCCAAACTGTTAAGGGAAACTGGACTCTACGTAGTGGCAGAAAACGATTTCCATCAGCTAGTGACTGAAGCAAACTACCCGTACCACAAGTCCTTTGTGTACGGGTGGAAAACTGCAGTTGGCCCTGCCCATTTCAATTTGACAAGGCAGGGACCTTTGCCTGGAAGATCGCCTGAAGTAGGAGATGAAGAAGAAGGCCAGGAAGAAGGTGATTTGGAGAGCTGAAAAACTGAAGTAGGAAGAAGAAGAAGGACCAGAAAACAAAAAAAATCAACTGAAGTATAACTCCAAAGATTCCCAATAGCAACATTTGAAATGTTGCCAACACCCGTGTTGCGGAAAGGCAAGGAAAGGCGAAATAACTAACTAACTAACTAAATAAATAAATAGCAAAGTATCTATGTATATATTTTTTGTTCCTCCCATTTCTCGCCGTTTAGGCTATACAGGGTGTTCCAGTCCAGAGGAGTGTGTGTGGTATTAACGCCGAATATTAAAAAATGTACATTATAAATCAAATAATAAGTAGTTTATATTATTTTATTTGATCAGCTGTGTGACCGGAACCGTAAACCTTTTCACCCACCTCTAATTATAAGAATGGTTCTAAAAAATAACACTTTCCAACGAAAATTTAACGTTATATGTTAAAAACGCAACCTCTTTGAGCAAATGTAAAAAATGACTGCATTCCTTTTCCTGTGGGAATGGGATCATGCATTAAACGAACATATTTGCTGGAAATAATGTCTATATACCTCCAAGAAGATCTGTTTCTCCATTAAGATCTGAATCACCCGGTATTATAGTCTTGTTGGTTACTCCTATACCTTCCGGTTAAGCGATAGGAAGACGGAAAGCCATTGTAGACTAAGCTAAGAAGCCGGGCTGACGAGGGTTAGCTAAAGACAGGCCCCAATCCCCCAGGTATTAGTTAAATCTCCGGGGATCGGGCTCCAGGTAAATGTGCTTTAGGGCCATTCTCTTCGCTCGATATAGCTTTCTCTTACCTGGATTCTCTATAACCGCTAAATAAGGCCCTCCCTTCCTATGTCTATAAAGGTATATTTTAAAATTGTTTTGCATATTCCATATAATACAATTTGAATCAAACCATTGATTCCTGTAGATGGGGGAGTACCGTTTTCTCTTCAAGGATAACATCGGATCGATTCGCTTGTTCTCTCAAGTTTCCCGATCTTTTCTTCCTAGATTTAGTGATCAAAGAGTAAATCGACCCAAGCATGATGAACTGAGTTTATCTACTAAGTACACAGTACCCCAGAATTGATTCCTACAGTCGTGTGGACCAGTTTCTGGCCGACTTAAACCGAATCAGTCAGTATTCCAAGTTATGTATGTCTTTAGAAAATTCAAGAATTTTAAAAATCCAAACCCCTTCTAGAACTAAATACTAATACTTTCAAAATCATATGGGTGAAAAAAAAATTGAAAAACATGTTTTCATAAATAAAAAAAAAAAACATAATTATTCAATATTTTCTCCACATTAAAACCCCTATACTTTGTGAAGGGTTGGATGCTTTAAAAAAAAATGAATATATTCGTATATAAACCTTCTTTAAGAGCAGCATGAATCACATTTATCGAGCATTTAAAATTTGTTATAGATTTCTGTTTAAAAAAATTCCAATTCAGACTCCAATCTCATAATTTATGTACTCTATGAAAAATTTCCCATTAGAAAAAAAAGTTTTGCTTTTGCATGAAGAATAAGTACATACTAAAAACAAAAAAGAAAAAAAGGAATTATAAGGAAAACAATTTTCTTCACTTCACCATGTTATTATTTAACCAATTTAATTTAAACTATAACTTACTACAAAAATTCTTAACATACTGACGGAAATGATATGTTTGTTTAACGTGCCTTTATACGACTAAGGCTAATCGGACGATGCTACAGTCCTAAATTTTGCCTATCCAGGTATAATTAGGATAGGGATCTTTAAAAGAGTACCTGACATCTTACAGACTTAGGACCTTCAATTACGTCCTATCCGAGGGATTTACTCCCTTTAAAAAATCCTAGGGCCACCGAAGGACGCGAACGCGCTTCGGAATCACTTGAATGTGAAAGATACAAAAGAAAAAAAATCTACTGGATCATCTGACTTCTTGGAGAGTTCGGTCACTTCTCAGGTGTCTAATCCTTCATAGCAGAGGTCGCCGAAGCAGCGGTTCAAATCATGCTTCGACGGTCTCGCCCCCACTTGGCGCAATAAAAGCAAAGGAATGAGTATTATTTCTGAAAGCCAAGAAAGTTGGAACGAAGGGAATTTTAATGATCAACTCTTTTCCTCATTGTTGTACCTAGAAAAACCTCGGCTACATTGATTTTACTGTAGATAATTGAGTTATAGAGCCATTCCATTCTTTGGTTTGGTTTTCCTCCCATGCAGATCCTGTTGATTCTGACACTTTTTGTATTATTTTTTTTTTTTTTTTTTTTTTTGTCAATATAAAGAAGTAGTTACAAATAATTCAGTTCTTAGATAAGTTAGAGTAGTCTGCTGACTGCGTTTAATGCTTGCTGATAATAAATCGTTTGCCTCTTTAGACTGAGATTTCTGTATAAGTTATCAGGATAGCTGCCGATGTTCGGGACGAGAGAACAACGAGTTTCCGAATAAGATTGATGAAACAACTATCGACAAACTAGAGCCGGGCCGAGACACATCTGGACGAGCCGAGGACTGACAGACCCCAGGGAGACATGATTAATGCCGAAGAGGTGGGGTCAGTCCAATCCATCACCGGAGGACCAAGTTGCCATGGTAATTAGATAATTAGAGGAGCCAGTCTCAACAATGATGGTCCAACTAAACCAATTTGGACCCGGCATCAGTCTAATTGGTTATTGATACCGGAATTAGCGGGGTCAGCCTAATTACACGCCCCCCCCCCAACTCAAATCCTTCCTTCATTCCCTCTCATAAAATTACCCACCTCCCCCCCTCCACAGAGGTCCAAACTACTTTATAATGCCTTTCGGTAAGAGTTGTTCCAAATGACCAAAAATGTCACCCGTCAGATCATAATTTTAGGCTCGGGCGAAACTAACACTTAAACCATCAATACCAAGTCCACAATCATAGCTCATAATTATAACAAACATTATCGTATTATCTATTCGAGGGCATCCATCACAAAAGGGCTGATCCTCAGAATATGCAGCAATGTTTGGATGTGTTTGAATCCGAATAGTTCTGAATATTTTAAGCCATATTCGTCTCAAGCACATCCCCTTCCATCTTATTATTATATTTCTGCTTGAATTTGTTTACTCATTTTGAAATAGGTTTAAGCCAGTCTAAGAGGACATGTATTAGACTTTGCGTTCCTTAATGAGCCTTTTGAAAGCAGGCGCACAGTGCTTTGACTTATGGGGTAAAAAACCAAAATCGAGTTTTTAGTCAAGAGGCGATGGATGGGAGACCTGCTCTCTTAGACAACCAAGGTAATTGAATCAAGCCAGGAAGGGGGTGCTGTTAGGTGCTTTCCCTCCTCATGCCTGACATGTCATTATTTCCTATTACTGCCATCTCATTCGCTGATTGTCAGCACCTTAGTGACAGGCGCGAATCAATAATTTTAAGAAAAAAAAAGTTTTTTTCTTTTATCTTGTAATTGTTCTTAAGCTATTCCTCGATAAGTCAGTTTTTAGATATACAGTAGAACCTTTTTGGCCAGTATCAATAGGAGCCGGGTCCGATCCGGTTTATCTAGAGAATGAGGTCAACAAACAAAAAGGAAAATTTACTTACCAAAAATATTTTTAATGGAGTTATTAAATTATTATCGGCACATTTCCAGCAATATCACTCACTTTACTTTAAAAAAAGGTCTTTCTTGAGACTTGCTTTTCCTTCCTCGTTGGTGGGAAAAGTCTGCCACTGGGTTCTCCAGCCTAGATGTAAATAGTCTATGAATGTGCTTAAAATGTTTTGTTTTTTCCTTTAATTTAGTTGATTATTTTTAATATTTTTTATTTACATTTTTTTTTTTTTTTGTAAATAAGTGTGAATGTTCTGAATTGCAATATTATCATTGTACCGAAGTGAAGCAGAATGTAATTATATCAATGTAGAGTGTTATTCTAAAAAATAAATAAGGTCTAAAACTTGAAAAAAGTCTAAATTTCTTTCTGCATTGAAGATTACGACTATCTTTAAGTGTAAGATCTTAGTTCAAACTAAAAAAATATATCTACAAAATCTACTGTCTTAACTTTGTCAATAAAGAAGGAACTTTTGAAAATTGGACTGCCTTTAAGTGTAAGACCTTAGTTTAAACACTTATGTATTTGTATTGTGAAACTGATATGGATTTAAATAATTTTATGGATGTAAAATACCCAAAAATGTCAAACAAACAATTAGAACTCAAATTGGTAACGACGCAGCAAAATAGTTACCAGCAGTGACAGAACAGTGTTACTCATGAGTACCTGTTATCTTCATTGAATTAGGTTGGACTATTCCATTAGTCGAATGATCCAAACATGTGATCAAGTATTAATGCATTTCTGTAACCGTTTTAGGTAGTTTTATAACTTTTTCAGCGTTACAGAAATTAACATATGTTTTGGTTGTTCCGTCACAATATTGTAGACAATTCAAACTAGCCGGAAGTAAAGCAAGGTACTGCTTTCGTGCAGCGCGATCTTTCACCCGCTTTATCACAAGAAGTTAATTTGGTCAAATTCGATTTCACTCTTGAAATAAACGATTAATTTATACTTTTCATTTTATGAAACTCAGCGAGATGTAATAATTTCATTTCTTTTGTCATCACAGACGATAGCTTAATAACCTCCGTCATTATAAGATCGTAATTTAGAAGCAAGTTGTTGTTTTCTTCTGCCAATGTTGTATAAACTCCTGTACCATACATATAAGCGCTAAAAAAAAATAAATAAAAAAAAAATTATTTGGAATATGGTTAGGGTTATCCGTACGTCCGGTTTAACGAGCTTCTACTGTATTTCTTTCGCCAATAAACCTAAGAAATCTTTTTTAAAAAAATCAATAATTGAGACCTCTTACTTCCTCTTCCTTACGTAACTGGTGAAATTTGTTTTAAATCGAGGTTTATATTAATTTAGAAAATTGACACCACGCCAGAGGGAGGAGGGCGTGGGATACAAGGCAAGGGAGTCTCGTCGAGACCAATTGAAATAAAAAACGTTTATACTTAAAAACATGACACAGATTATAAAAACTTTTCAATGTAATACTTGGTTTTTTTTATCATATTCCCATACAATAAATTTTGAAAGTGAGATGCTTTTATTTCAACGGGGAGGCGCGTGGTACACAAACCGTTCGGAAATCCTTGTTTAGAATACTATGGATTAGCACATATTTTCACTTTCTGGATATTCAATTAACTTTAAACCTTGATATCACAAACATACCCTCTGGATTAGGTGTAGCTGGCTTGTGCAGGACAGAAATCCTTCCAGGATAGGGCTCAATTAGAAGGATCTTCTACCTGACATATGGTAGGAAAATAATGGATTAAGAAGAAAAAAAAGTCATAAAATCTGCTGATAGTCAAAATTTTACAAGCGATGATTTACAATTGTAGTCATAATTTTTTTGTAAATGATTTTTAAAAAAAATATAGGTACTGGTCAATTAAACCCCCACACGAGCATAACCTGCTTACCCTTGGAGTAACCTTCCCATCTGATGTATCGATCCTGCACTATATCGAATGTTTGTTTTGATTTTATCACAACAAAACATTAAACCTACCAATGGTGTAACCTTCCTATATAACTGGAATCTGTGAAATATATGGAAAACAAATTTATTATGACATTTCCAACAAATTTAATGATAGCTCATAGCTAAGGAAAATTAATAAATAACTTATTTCAAAAAGAAAACAAATTTATTTTGACGTTTCCAACAAATTTAAGGATAGCTCATAGCTAAGGAAAATTAATAAATAACTCATTTTGAAAAAGAAAACAAATTTATTTTGACATTGAACTAAACACAATTTAAACATTATTAGTAAGATTTAAACACAATTTAAACATTATTATTAAGATTTAACATAATAAGATTTAACACAATAAGATTTAACATAATAACATTTAACATAATAAGATTTAACACAATAAGATTTAACACAATTTAAACATTATTATTAAGATTTTCACATAGCTCATTTTGAAATCCTTCTATGTCCTTTAATATTTCTTCAAATGGATCACATTCTCCTAATTTCTGTCTCCACATAAATTCAGCCAAGTATGTTTCTAAATATTCTCGATCCGTCCCCCTTCTTCTTTTATTGCTCTCTTTTAAAGATCCCCACATTCTTTCGCCTTTTTGTGTATTACACAAACTTTCTGGATCACTGTCTGATGTTGAAAACCTTCTTTATCGAGGTTCTTATAGGCCTTCCAACAATCTGAAAGGATAATGCTCCCAGGCAATATTCTATCCTTTATAATTGGTAATAAAGTTTCTGCACTCCTATCCTGCACAGCCACAATAAAACACTCATTATTCTCCCTGCAGATTCCACCGAAAACCCACTGTTGAGGAAGGCATCGACCAACTCCATATTTCCTTCTTGTGTACAGAGACTCATCTATTTCGACATGTAGTCCTGGGCCACCAATTTTATTACTCCCCTTGCTTAATTTCCACACACATATCTCCCTCATATAATTGTTCCAATCAACCACAGTCGGTTTGCACATATTTAATTCTTTTGCACAAAATGATATGGAAGTGTGCTCCTTATATGAGCGTTATATGAGCCTCCTTATATGATATGCCAGAAGCAAAGCGAAGCATACACGACGTAAAATATCGATATACAGATAAATCGATGTATTCCTTACGTGGGTCGGTTGGTTATCCACGTGCGGGGGTTTAATTGACCAGTACCAAAATATAAAATGTTATTTAATGAGAATTGACTTGGATCTGGATCACCTTGTTTTCTTTTTCATCAGAAACAAAATCGAATCAAGAAATACTGCTGGTAAAAATTGAAGGAGAAGATTAAAAGGGAAGATGAAAATAAAAATCATTCGTAGTGAATAATAGAAATGGATACCAAATATCATTTTCAATAGGGTAGTATTTTTCATTTGATTCGCATCCTTGTTTTATAATGCTTTCAAAATTGAGTGGACAGGTATCAGCATAAGCACAATTATAAATTGATAATTCCTTCTTCTCGCTGAAAATGAAAATGTCATAAATAATGTTGGATAGTTGATGGTTCACCTTACAGAAAAAAAAGTATAGTCTGGGATTGGGTTAAAAAATCTGAGAATATATGAGCCTCTCAGTTGACAGGATGACTTAACTTATCTTTGGAAAATTTGTACCTTTTTATTTTATAAAGTTATCACAAAAATATTGAAATATAACTTATTTATTTTACTTGTCCCGTTGCTCTTCGACCGATTAGAGTAGAGCATTTTTTTCCTTCCAGGTTGTTCTCCTGCCCCTTATTAAAATATGATATTTTAAGCATCATTTTAAGTGAATTCAGAGGTTTGATTTTAACTAGAAAACCAACTCGCATCTACAATAATTCGATTAGCAGAGCTAATGATATTAATTTTCTCACTCAAATTCAAAGAAAATATTAATATTACCTCCAATTAATTAAACAATAAGAATTAATATAACCATTCTCTGAAATGAGGCCCTACCTAAATAGAATAATAATTGTTCATTAATTTCAATAAAATTTATGTAATGCATTTTTATAAATCATCTATATGTAATAAATTTTTATAATAATTTTATAAATTTTTAATTTGTTTATAAGGGGTACTCAAAGGCTAAATAAACTACGTTAAATTATTTATGTGGAGTCTGACCCCTTAATCCACGTCCGGGCCCTTAGCCTCACTCCTGTTTCGTCATTCAGAACGAACGGATGTCGTTCGTAGTCATAGGCCCTTTACCAGTCATTTTTATGTACTTGAGTAAATTAATGTGCTTCAACTACGAATTCGTAATATATGCGTGTGTCGTCATTTTCATGCACGCTGCGTTTTCATATAATCTCATGAAAGGGATCGCCTTTTTCTTCACCTCCAGCTTGAGACTAGCTGCCTATCGCCAGGATCAGGGCTCCATGTGGTTCGTCCTATTTTATCCCTTTTCCCTTTACCCCTTTTTCCTTCTGCCACGTAGCTCTGATTTAAGGTTGTGCCGTGCGGTCCAGCAGTTCGAGGTAAGCGATCTTACATATATAATTTTGTTTGATTTCCATTTGCTCTCTGAGCTCACCAGGGTTTAATCCCCTTTTACTTTCAATCATTTTTTCTTGATCTTTACTTAATTTAAATTTATTACTTAACAATAATAATCTAATGTAATGATACAATGTTATTTCATTTATATGTAATTTGTGTTTGCAAAATAAGTTTAGTAACTGCCAAAGGATGACGTTTCTTAATTGTAACATAAAATATTTTTATTAATATTTAGTACCTCCATAATTTTATTATAATTACTCATTTTCTTTTTTGTCATTTAGGAAATTTAAAGCTCATTTTAAAAACCCATTAACAAAGCTAATTTTTAACCTTTTTGAGTTATACAGTAATAAAGTACTATATTTGTCGTAATTCTTTTTCCAACAGCTTTTCGGTGAATGATATCTTATAAATAAATTCCAAAGGTCTTTGAGGGGAAAAACGTAACAAATTTTCATCGAAATCGTAATGGCCGTTTTGGCGCTGGATTCCAAAGAATCCTTCACAAATTAACGTTTTTCCGGGGGGGGGGATGCCTAAAGAATTAATTAGCGGTTTTCACGAACATTTCTTTTTAATGAATCAAATTATTCAAAAATATAGCTATATATAAAAGACTTAGTCTGCTTGAATTTAAACGAGAGCTCCAGGTTTTGTATTTCATGGAATCGCGTAATATTATGGGAACAGACAAAAACAAGGTTTCCCCGAACTAATTATTGTGTTAGCTTATAAGGACCTAATTGATGTGGAATCATTTTTAAATTATTACAACAAACAGATTGCGGAAATTCCGCATACCTATCTGAATGTGATGAAATATAGGATTTTAGGCTTATTAATTTCTTAATTAATTACAGTACCATCAAAGGATTTATTTACACATTCTAAATGCTTCAAACTTTTAAGTAAAATGATATTCCAGCCATTTACAATTCTGACTAAAAGGATAAAAATCAGTTAAAAGTTATTAAAACTTGGTTTTTTTATTCAGTACACGTCACCTTAAAATAATATTTTATAGCATATCTTGAGTCGCAGAAATCAAAATATCAGGTCATCCCATAAGTAATGTCGGTTTTTAATGGCGTGCGATAAGGTATAGGATAAAATCAATGAAACTGTTGTATAACAGTTTGCCATCTTGAAACCAAAATTTGAATGCCTTTTCTGAAAAAATCTTTTAGTTTTGAATTAAAGAAAGCTGACACCTCGTTTTTCATCTCATCCACTCAATGTTCTTGCCGCTTGAGATTTGGAGACTGCGGAAAAGGTGATAATCCGAAGGCGTCAAGTCTGGGGAATACGGTGGTTGAGGAATAATTTCCCATCCAAAGTCCTTTAATTTTTGCAATGTTTGTTTTGCCACATGGGACCTCGCATTGTCATGATGAAATAAAATTCCGCGTCTACTGAAAAGTGAAGGGACGTTTCTGCTCAATTGCTAGCTTCAATCGGTCCAGCTGATCACAGAACAAATTTTTAGTGATAGTTTGGTTAAGATCAATTCATGATGAAGGATTCCTTCCATATCCCACCATACAGACATCACTTTGTCGGATGAAATCCTTCTCTCGCTTCTGCCCTAGGTGTTTCTCCAGGCCTTAACCACTGCAGCGATCGTCTAACATTCCGATAGAGATATTTCTGCAAGTTTTAGGTAAGTTCAAGCAGAATTTTCTCCTTAATCGAATTCCCAAAGCATAACATGGCGTAAGTGGTTTCTCGGGAGATCCATTTCAAATGAAATGTAAGCACAGAATAAATAAGTTTCACCAACCAAAAAATCATAAATAGAAGTGTATTTTATGCTATAATTAACAAAAAATGTGAACAAAAATAAATTGAAAAGGAGGGATTAGTAATCTAAACATAAACAAACAGAATATTAAAAACTGACATTACTTATGGGATGGCCTGATATAAAGAAATGTTTCGAACATACTCGTACGCTCCACAGATTAATGGTTAAAACTAACAATTCAAAAAATAATTTCAATTAAGAAGCTTCTCAGTACTTAACGGAAATGTACTTGCCGGCTTACAAGAACCAAATATTTACCAACACATAATTACTCTGCATTCTCAAATTCATCAATCTTGTTTGTTTATTTCATATCAAATTCAAACCGTTCCAAAACACTGTTGAACTATACTTCTCGGATTTCGGCAGTTTCTAGGTTATGTTTTTTTATAATCCAAAAAAAAAGGTGCTTTTATGAATTCGTCTATTTATGAAAAAATATTTGAACTAGAAAGCAAGAATAGTTTAAGTTTTTTTTTTTTTTTTATCTTTATACTACTACGGTATTCTTAGTATACCTATTGTAGGTCCCCAATTGTAGGAACCCATTGTCCCTCCACTTTGAACTTTGCCACACCTAAAGACAACATATGTAATAATAACAAATAGTTTTGTGTTATAAATCAAAATCGGTGTGGTTTTTTTTCATAATTCCAAAAAAAAAAAGATTTTTGTTTTTTTTTAAAAGAAGTGTAATATTTTCAGTAGCCGGACATGCGGTATATCTAATGGAAAACCGTAAGAAATTGAAAAACCTGTTAAATCCAAATATATGAGAAAAAATCTGGTGCGATGCGCGCAACACACAACTTTCACTTACCAACTTACTTACATTAGAAATCGACATGTTTTTTTAATTGCCATTTTTATAAATAATATAAAAAAGATGACTTGATTTCGATTAAAAATGATTAATTTAATCAAAATCATTAAAGCCGTTTTTGAGATATTCCAAAAAAATGTAAAAATTGGAAAAACAAAGTTATGAAATAAAGAGCCCCCTCAGTCTGATGAAAATCATTACAGCCGCTGTTGAGTAAATAAAAAAAACACGTGAACATAAGAAAACGTTTATTAAATGAAGTACCCCCTCCGTTTCACCAATATTGATGAAATTTCAGCTGTCGCATCGCGGGCATATACATACATCAAATACCCAGTTTCATCAAAATTATCAAAGCCGTTTTTGAGAAAATAAAAAAAAACGTAAACATTAGATAAAATTCTTTAAGTAAAGTCCCCCTTCCGGTTGATCAATTTTGATGAAATTTTTACAGTCGTATCTCGGGCATATACATACATCATATACTCAGTTTGATCAAAATCGTTAAAACCGTTTTTGAGTAAATAAAAAAAACACGTGAAAATGATACAAAATTTATTAAGTAAAGTCCCCCCTCCGGTTGATCAATTTTGATGAAATTTTTACAGTCATATCTCGGGCATATAAATAGATCAAATACTCAGTTTAATCAAAATCGTTAGAGCCGTTTTTGAGAAAATCGAAAAAACGTAAAAATTATTAAATAAAGTACCCCCTCCCTTTAAGCAATTTTGATGAAATTTTTGCTGTCACATCGCGGGCATATACCTACACTAAATACCCAATTTCAGGTTCCCACGGTTTATAGTTTTTGAGCTAGTCTGTTCACATACACACACACACACACACACACACACACACACACACACACACACACACACACACACACACACACACACACAGACCATTTCGCGGGACTTGGTTATTTCGACTCAGGGGGTCCCAAAACGTGTATTTCCGTTGAAAACCAGAAGTCGAAATTTTTCACGATCGCAATACTTCCACTTACTATATATTTCATATATAAGTAAGTGAAAGTAAAAAACATTTTGCAAACACACCGTTTTTCTGGGGCTTTTTGTCACCTAAAACATTTATACTAAAAACTCCAAGTCCGAATTTTTTTTTCAATTCATGTATGCAACGGATTACATAATTTATCGAATGCATGACCTTCTGGATTAGTCCCTTGGTTTGATATCGAATGACGAAAACTGGTGTAAAAAATTACCAAGACTGACTTAAATTTTATAAAGCTACTAAACAAGGAACTGAATGAGAGAACTTCTTACTTTTAGACCGGAAAAGGGTAAAGATGTGAAAAGGGTACCTCATACCGGAAATGCCAGTGGATGATATTTTGAATGTTAGATCCCCCTTCTGTGCAAGAAGGTTCTTGGTTTGTTGAGAAAAAATATTTCATACATGCAGAAATAAAAAAATGCATTACAACATAATTAAGATCTATAATTGTACACTTTATAAATATATTCTTGTTTAAAATAAGCTTGGTAATATTGCAATCTTAAAACTGACGCTTGTATATGTATATGTTGCTAGATTGCAAACTTCAACTAGATCTTTTTACCATGATATGCGCTGAAAAATTGCTTTTTTTACTAACCCATTGGTCAAACCTAATCTTGTTGAGTATACTCAATATTTATTCGAGATAAATATACCTTTTATCAATATATATGTTATTTTGGAAACTTCTATGTCATACTCCTATTAAAGGAACGAGTGATTCTCAGAGGTATATTTCACCATGATTTACGGGACTCCATTTGCGAACGGACCCTGATTTCCATTACTGATCTGATTCCGACTGAATTTAAAATCCCATTTTCAAAAGTGGCAAAGTAATCTATAACTTTGGATCTGGAAACTACTAGCTATAAAAGGTGAGTTATCTTTTTCTTTCCTTTTTGCGGTGGAATGACGAGAATGAAATATGTAAAAAAAGAAAAAGAAAAAAAAATAAGAAAAAATGGAGGAAGGAGCAAATGAGAGAGACGGAGGGCATGGACGGTTGCTCTTTCGGACCATTGGAGCCGAGGTCTATTGTGTTCGATACAGCCCGACTCTTTTCAACAACAGATGGGCTATTTTTTTCTATATATTTATTTTATATTTCTTTCTTGTGTCAACTTTTTCCCTTTTGGTTTTTTAAATAAATAATTATGAAGAAAGCGAGTCTATGGAATAATGTCCATTATTTTATACACATGGAGATAATTGAAATAATATCAAAATCAACTTTATAATGTGAAGTTTTTTTAATATTCATATTTACATATTCAATATACATTTAATTTACATATACATTTAATTTCAGATTTCAGACATATTTTGCACCTGTCGCAACTAAGCGACAATCAGCAAATAATAATAATAATAAATTGAGATGTTGGCATTTTAAGGCATGAGGGAAAAGAGTACCCAGCAGCACATCATACCGGTCTTGTTTCAAGAAAGGAGGTCTCTCGTCCAACTCCTTTTCAGACGCCTCATAAAAGGTATGTGAGTCGAGGCCATGTTATTAATAAGTCTGTTGTTATGTTTGTGCAATTTTAAATGAAAGCCAGAATGGAGGGTCGTTATTTGTTCATTGATTGTTGGTAGTTGTAAGACGGTATGTAGTGTTTTATTACTAACGTACGAAGGAGCGTCCGTTATTAGTCGTAAAATTTTGGATTGAAAGGTTTGTAGTTTTTATGGATTGAAAGGTTTTCGTAAGTGTGTCTTTTTTGATAAACCATAAATCTTTGCGCCCTATGTCCATATAGGTTTTAGTAAATATGTGTATGTATTAAGTTTCTGTCTTACTTTCAATTTTGATGATTTGGAAAATATGAGTACAGTATTTTCAATTTAACATACAGAAGAACGTTGTTTTTTATATTATAATTATATATATTTTTTTTTTACAGAAGTGACTGTATGCCTGCCCAACCCAAGCAAATTATATCAAGAAGAATTTGTGCAAAATAATACTGTAGTTAATTAAAATAATTCTAAGGTACGACTTTAAGACGTCGCCAATTTGCTATTGTTTATTGAGTCCCCGATTTTGACTGAAAAGGATCCTTTTGCGGGTTTATTCATCTCTGAAGGGTTTATCATTATGTCAAGTCGAATAAAATCGAAGGCGGTGGTTTTACTTCTATGATTTTTTTTTTTTTATATGGGCGTCTATTCACACAAGTCACACATTTTTCCACATTTAATTACTTATTTTTGTTTGTATTTGCTCTATAAAGCACACAACATTTTTTTATTTTAAATAAAAGAGTTTACTTGTGATAATTCGGCAATGCAAGCATAATACGTCGTCTGATTTTATGATTGTCCATGTAGTTGTTGAAACTTCATATATTTACCATGAAATCTTCCCCCCAGGACACACCACATGCTGAGTATCTACTTACTGAAATTTCCTCTAACTCCTTTTCCCTTCTCTTCTCAGTAATTTATCGTCCTCCTCTAGCCAAATTCCATCCAAACTTTGAAACATCCCTCCTTACCTATGTCCCTCTCTATAACAATATAATTATCGCTGGAGACTTGAATATAAATATTCTCTCTAATTCCCCCGAAAAACAGTTCCTCTTAGATTTGGTATATTCCCTCAACCTCTTCATCGTCCCTTTCCAGCCAACCCATCATACCCAATTTTCCCATACTCAAATTGACCACATCTTTGTCGACTCTCGTCAAAAACTTTTATCATACTCACAAAGCCCCATGCCATCTTTGTCGAGCCACGACTTAATCCGTATATCCTATGATCTTCCGACTCCTACCTTCATTCCGAAACAAATATCCTGGAGAAATCTAGATTCTCCGATGCCCGACGAAATAAACCCATCTCTAGATCAACTATCTCATTCCTTAGAACCCATTTATTCCTCTGAATCGATTGACGATATGGTTGAATGCCTTTCATCCAATCTCCTTATCTTCC
The DNA here is from genome assembly GCA_911387785.2 of Aelia acuminata. NCBI lineage: Eukaryota > Metazoa > Arthropoda > Insecta > Hemiptera > Pentatomidae > Aelia > Aelia acuminata. The sequence goes on along the minus strand of OU426984.1, from coordinate 22,929,746 downwards.
TAAATGAAATTGCACCTGTTAAAACCTTTACCTTCAGACGCTCCCCGGCCCCTTGGATCAACTCAGAAATTCGAGAACTAATGAAGAAAAGAGATGCTGCCAGAAGACGTTATAGACGTACCCACATACCTGAAGATTATTCTACTTTCAAAATCCTTCGAAACCTCACCCAAACCTCCTTACGCCGTTCCAAGGCACAGTATTTTCAAAACGTCCTCTCTAAAGCCTCAGATTCTAAATCCAAGTGGAAAATCCACAGGAAATTTTCAGTAATTAGCTCCACGTCCAGCACTATCTATCCAGTCTCGCCCGATGACTTAAACACCTTTTTCACAAAATCCCTTCCGAACGAGCCTCAATCCCTCTACCAGCCCCCAGATATTCCTTTTAATGATAATAACTTCTACTTTTCCTATATCCTTCCAGATGAATTGATCACCTCCGTACTTAAATCACGAACCAATGACTCTGGCCATGACCAAATCCCAGTAAAATTGTTAAAGCTTAGTCTCCCAGCCATCCTGCCTGCGCTCCTGCATATATACAACTTTTCCTTACTAAATTCCATCTTCCCTACAGCCTGGAAAAAAGCACTTATCCGTCCACTCAATAAAGTTCCTCATCCTTCAACGCCCTCTGATTTCAGACCAATTGCCATCCTCTCCAATCTCTCGAAACCATTGGAAAGATTAGTCCATTCACAACTTACATCCTTCCTCGAACAAAACGTACTCCTTAACCCTCTCCAGTCTGGTTTCCGTTCCGGTTATTCCACTCAATCTGCCCTTATAAAAATTACGCAAGACCTTTACTCTGCCATGGACCAACAGAAAATTACAATCCTGGTCTTATTCGATTTTTCAAAAGCCTTTGATTCCGTCGATCACTCAATACTCCTCTCCAAGCTTCATAACCTATCCATATCCAATAGTGCACTACGCTGGTTCCAGTCCTTCCTTTCTTCCCGTTCACAAGCAGTTATTATTCCTAATAAACCACCTTCATCGTCCTTAACTCTCTCCAGAGGTGTACCTCAGGGCTCTTCCCTTTCTCCAACCCTCTTTTCCGTCTATATAAATGACCTATCAACCGTATTGCGTCACTCCCACTTTCATCTATATGCCGATGACCTCCAAATTTACATATCATGCCACCCTTCGAATATAATAGAAGCGACTATAAAACTTCAAGAGGACATCAACAGCATTAACCACTGGGCGACAGAAAACAAACTACGGCTAAATCCAGAAAAAACAAAAGCAATCCTTATCGGCTCAAAACCCTTCCTGAATTCCCTTCCTTACTATCCACTATTATATATCAATAGCACTCCTATTCAGTTCCAAGACTCCATAAAAAACCTTGGTCTCACCTTTGATAATCATCTCTCCTGGAACCATCAAGTATCCCAAATTATCCGAAAATCCATTGCAGTCCTAAAACAGCTCCTTAGATTCCATAGATGTTTCCCCAGAAGCACCCGCCATCTCCTAGTTTCCTCTCTCATCCTTCCTCATTTTGATTATGGATGCCTGGTATACGGAGGGCTGTCTGGTGAACTGGAGATGAGATTAAAAAGATTAATGAACCGACTTATCAGATTCATTCTCGATCTTCCCAGGCACTCTCACGTCTCCCAATTGTATACTGAGCAAGGCTTTCTTCTTCCTGAATCCAGACGACAATATCTCCTTGGTTCCTTCCTATTCCAATCCTTCAGAACAAAAAAACCCAGCTATATCCTCGACCTCCTTACACCCCGTTCGACCATCCACCTATTAAACACAAGATCCCATCCCACCGACCTGTATGTTCCTATCCGTAGAACAGCCTCCTTTGAGCGATCCTTTACAGTACGAGCAACCCACCTTTGGAATTCCCTGCCCAATTCCATACGCAGCGCATCCTCCTTGGCAACATTTAAACACCATTTATTCACCCATCTCCTAGTTAATCAATCTTCCTCACAAATGTAAAAATTGTGGATATTCAGAACAATGTGTAAACACCATTTGTATTTTTATTATCCTATATATAATTTAGGACAATGTACATATGTCATATATATAATTTCATCCTACTGATTTAATTTTAGTCAGACAAATGTAATACCATATGTTTCCTTTTTGTTATTCTTAGGGGACTAAAAGTCCCAGAATAAAGTTATATTTTCATTTCATTTCATTTCAAAAACAAAAAATTTCCATTAAATGGACAGGACATCTTTAATTATAAACAATCGTCAGTCATTAAAGGCGTACTACACATGCGTAGGCTCTGTTTTATGAGTCGATGGAATATTTTTCTATTTTTCTCCTGTTTAATTTGAATTGATTTTTTTCATATTTCATATTTAGCCATTTCTTATTTTTAGGCGAAACGAGAGACAGATAATTTCTCCATATAAACAAAAAGATAGGTACTTCATAGGAATATAAAAAAAGGCTCTTCCCCATTTATGCCCCCTCAGAACATTTTAATCATGATAAAGCTTGCTTGATGTTAAAGAATACTTGATTCTCTTGATATTAAACATGACGAATTTAATCAAAATTTGAGAAACCCCAAAACGTGTAATTCCGTTGAAAACGGGAAAAAGTCGAAATTTTTCACGATCGAAATACTTTCCCTTACTATATATTTCATATATAGGTAAGTGAAAGTAAAAAAGTGCTATATAAAATATTTAATATTAGCTATTAATAAAATTATTATGCTAAACAAGTAATATTGATTCAAATGCTCCAAAATGTGGGAGGAAAGCATTATTTTATTTCCCAAGAGACTACGCATGAAATTATTTAGATTGAACACTCAGACGAAGTACTTGCCAAACTCAATACAGTATCACTCTAATCGTACAGCAGTCCGTTAGAGAAACACGTTTTACGAGCCGAGTTGAATATTAACGTGTACCTTCGCTCCAAAACGGGGCCTTAACGACCGTTGAATAATGAAAGACTGAACCCGGACTGTGGCCCGGAGCGGAATGTCAACTGAAAATATAAGTCCCTTTTCAAATATCTATCGGGGGCTGTATGTTATCTTATCCAGCTGTTGCAATTTATTTCCCTCCCACGGGGGGGGGGGGGGGGGAGTTCACCTGGCAAAATATTTATCACTTCAGGTAGCAAATTAAGTCCTCTCCCCTTCCCTTTGCCCTTTACAACATCCCCGACGAACCAGAGGTAAGTAAAAAGATATGTCAGTCCATATTCATACAGCGGTCAGTGTTCAGTGTTAAGAATTTGACCTAAGAACTTTTACTTCTAGCTGACAACCGATATTATTAACTTAAACAGTATATCATGCGAATTCGGAGAACCATCTAAAATGAAACAAGACAAATAATAATATTTAAAAATAATAATAATAAAAAGGATCTTAGATATGGATAAGGATGATACGTTGAATGAGTGTCAGGATTTTCAGTTAAAACTATTTTATTTTTAAAAGCCAACATTTCGATCCCACTTGTGGATCTTCATCGGGGCTAAAAGACAACAAATATATGAGTTGGGTAAACCATACAGTTATTGAGACCCTTAAGACTACGTTTCTGAGGTGAAATTTAAAAAAAAACTTTTTATGAAGGGATCACATTGAAACTTCCTGTAACTCCTCTTTGTTTATCCTTATAAAGACTCAAGAGGTTTTTTTTGGGTCAAAAGTTCAATAGTATCCCTTGAAGATAGAGGCAGAGATGAAATAGAAGATACTGATGTACCGCCGGACAGAGAAGAGATCATCGAAATTATCATGGGGCTCAAAAATAATAAAGCTGCCGGTATTGATGGCCTTTCCAGTGAGCTCCTTAAGTATGGTGGAGGGGATCTGTGGGAAGAGTTGTACCACATTATATGGGATGTACGGATGAGTGAAAGAATGCCAGGAGAATGTTCAGAGGCAATTATCTGTCCTATTTATAAAAAAGACGACAAACGAGAATGTGGAAACTACAGAGCTATATCCCTTCTAAATACTTCATACAAGGTTTTGTCAATAGCATTGTGCCGAAGGGTGAGTACATGGGCCGAAGGAATGATTGGCGAGTATCAAAGTGGATATAGACCAGGAAGATCCACAACCGATCATCTGTTCTCTCTCAGGCAAATGCTGGAAAAGTCTTACGAATATACCCTAACTCTCCATCATCTGTTCATAGACTTTAAACAGGCTTATGACACCATCGATAGGAAACAACTGCTGGTGGCACTGGATGAATTGCATATGCCAAAAAAACTTATCGGGTTGATTAAATCATTTTAACCCTAACCATTAACCATTTTAACCCTCTATCAGGCACGAAATGCAGAGTCAAAGTTCACCCGTACACCAGCAATGAGTTTGAAGTGAAAAGTGGCTTACGTCAAGGAGACCCTCTTTCCCCAGTACTTTTTAACCTAGCATTAGAACACGCTATTAGAAAACTTAGAACCAAGCCAGGAGGGAACATCTACAACAGATTAAACCAACATATGGCCTACGCTGATGACGTGGTGATCTCTGCAAGATCAATGGCAGCATTAGCTGGAGCATTGGAGGAGCTGGGAAAAGCAGCAAAAGAACTGGTAATGGCCTGGTAATTAATGAGGGGAAAACCAAGTACCTAATGACCACTAGAGATGGTGCTTTGATGGAAAAGGAGGTGAAAATAGGAGACCACAACTTTCCAGCATGCAGCTCCTTTAAATACCTGGGAGGAATCATTACGAGGAATAATGATACAGTGGAAGACATAAAGGCTAGAATCGCTGCTGGTAACAAATGTCTTTATGCCATGTTTAAAGCCCTCCAACTCAAACATCTTCCCAGAAGTGCAAAGATACAGCTTCACAAAACTATAATTAGACCAATTGTGACATACGGCTGTGAAACCTGGGTCCTGACTGGGAGTGAGAGGGCGAGTGAGAACATAGGAAAGATGAGTTCTAAGGAAAATGTTTGGGCACATAAGGGGGGGGGGTTCTGGATAAGGAAGAACTCCGAATTAAAAGAATTATTTCCGGACCCAGACATCGTTAAAATAATAAAGAAAAGAAGGTTGGGCTGGCTGGGACATGTGGAAAGGATGCCTTCGTCGAGATTGCCTAGACAAATGCTGTATGGTCATCCAGGAGGATCAAGAAAGAGAGGTAGACCTCGCAAAAGATGGCTGGATGACGTGGAGGCTGATCTTCAGCAGTTAAATATACGACGATGCGTGCCAAAGCCACGAACAGAGTGGAATAAGGGAGTATGGCGCAGAATAATGGAGGAGGCTTTGGTTCTGAATGGACCGTGACGCCAATTAAGTAAGTAAGTAAGTAAGACTACATTTCTGTGGTGAAATTAAAAAAAATACTTTTTATGAAGGGATCACATTGAAACTTCCTGTAGCTCCTCTTGGTTTATCCTTACAAAGACTCAAGAGGTTTTTTTGGGTCAAAAGTTCAATAGTTTTACGATATCGCAATATTTATTTTAAAAGCGCAGAAACTAGTTATTGACACCCTGTGGATTTAATTGTTATAATCTTCCCTATGGTTAGTTGTTTAAAGTCTTACTTCATAGATACTTCAAATATTTAAAATTTTTGATCATTACATTACTTAATTTTTAGAGGCCAGTTAAGCCTATAGAGAGATAATTTTATAAAGTTATAAATGTAAAAAAACAAAAAACCAATATGTTTCTCTGTACATATATCAGTTTTATTAGTATTTAAAATTAACAAATATGAGTATGAGATAAATGAGTATGATGTGTATTAGCAACCCAATATAATTTTTTTACACAAAAAATTGTAAAACCATTATTACACAGCAATTTTAATCCTTCCAAGTAAGTATTTAGACTATATATGGTGGTATGGTTTTTTATAGTGTCCCATTCTTCACTGATAATATCGTAAGCTAATTGCAGGGGGTAGTATTTTATTAAATACTATTAGTAAATAAAGTCGTCGCAAGAACATTAGCATAGAGATAAATAAATTATTTTGATTCGATAGCAAATGTTTATTCTCATTGTTGATAATTGTATTGTTTAATATTATTGGAAACAAAATCTCTATTTCTTATGTAGCATATGATTAAGCTAAATTGATCACATTTTTAGTTATATGATTATTTCCTTAAGCTGTTCACTCATATGAACAGCAGAAACAGTAAACGTGGATGACTCGTGAAAGATTATGGACAACAGTCACAGAAGGAATTGAACCTATAAAAACTATTATAGTTTCGTTACGGAAGATTCCAAGCGGTATTCTGTTGGTTCTCATCAAGGATTGTAAAATATTCTGACATAATTATTTCACATTATCTGTTATATAATCCATGCTTAGAATAATCAATTAGCTATATCGGACATTTATTTAGAATTTAATCAAACACACACATTCTATTTACATATTCAATTAGATTCACATTCTAATCTTCAATTTAAAAAAAATAAATACGGAACGTCGGATCATATATGCTGGATTATACAATTCCGTAAGCCTATTTACGTAAAAAAAACTTTTAAAACACTTTTTGTTCGATTGAGCACATAACTTAATTTTTTATGTATGAAAGTCGTTCCACGTCAAATCATACAGCCGAAGTTCAGAATTTTACCTTCCCCCCTCAGATTTTTTTAACAATTTGTAGGTATTAAGTATATGCAGGAATAAGAAAAAATGCCCAAATTTTATCCGATTCCAACAAGTTGTTTCTTAATTATGGTCGTTTGAACTTTTGAGATATTTGAAGTTCCGATGACGACTTGACGATGAACTATTCGTTAATTCCGCATTTCCTTACAGAATCGGATGATACAATAATTATTAGAAAGATTATTTTTCATCATGGAAAAAAACAATTCTTAAACACAAAAATTTAGATTTTTTCCAAGTTGTAAAACAGTCGTCGAAAAATGCCATGAGCAAACATCTCTCTCCAACCAGCCTGATAAACTATATATCAATAGAGAGAGAATAAAATTCTCTATCTAATGATGGAATAATATGAGTGGTTTATTGACTTATAAGAGTTTTATGTCGTTTTGAATCTAATATAGTAAAATTTAATTTAAAAGTGGCGCATACAGATTAGTACAGCAGAAAAAATATCCTCTCAAAAATATCCTCATGTAAAGGTATATTATTGAAAAGAGCATCTAATTCCCTCTTAATGATATAATAATATTGGTGGGCTTTTGAGCTGAAAGTGTTTTATTACAATGTAAATCTAAGAAAATTGATTCAACTCAGTGTGATGTGTTCATTTCTGTCTGGCTAAAATCTCTCTCCAAGCCTACCTACTGACATATTATATATCACTGAATGTTATATATACTCTTTTCAGTGATATATAAAATTTTAGCCATTAGCCACTATATACAATTTAACAAAAAAATGATGTACATATATGTACAAGAATAATAACGCATCCAAAGTAAACTGTTAGTTTAACATAGTTGTTATCAAATGTTTACATTACTTTAATTACCTGTAAAGTATGATGATAGACATGTTAGTTACATTATAGGGTTTTATATTAGCACAAGTCTTACAAAGAAACAGTGTGGGTATTTAGTTTTCTAGCTATGGCATAACGTATTTATTTTTTTTTAATTTGAATAGGGATTCCACCTCTTATAGATCCGTTCCTTCCTAAAAACATTTGGAGCGGGGAGGGTAAATAACATCTAAAAATATTAGATATACATTGTTTTTCGTTCCAACGGGCCATAGAGTCAGAGAAACAAAAAAAAAAAAATAAAAAAGTTGTCTAAATAATGTTACTTCACAATGTTGCATATAACAGCATACCCATCACAGTATTGAATTGGACACAACTTTATGATTAAACTTTAAACCATTTAACAAAAAAAAAAAAAAAAGTTTCACATTTCAGGCCGATTTTTGAGTTTTTAATCTCTCACAGAAAACTCATTTTCTCAAGACTGGTAAGTCATAGACTAATAATTCAAACACAATTGTTTTGCTTAAAGTCTGTTCTATATTTCGTGTTCCCTTTATTATTTGAATATTTTGCAGTCCAATACTTGAAAAGTGCTATTGAAAACAACTGCTTTAAATTCTCAAAACACCGTTTTTGAGGGTAAGTTTTGGTTATAAGGGCATGTACTCCAAAGCTGATTTTCGGCATGATAATAAACCTAACTAAGTTGCTTTTATTAAAAGTACTTATATTCTTTGCCGTATTTTTTTATGAATTTTTAAGTTAGTTTTATTTTCATGCCAAAAATCAACTTTGATGTACATGCCCTTATACCCAAAAGTTACACTCAAAAACGGTATTTTGAGAATTTAAAGCATTTTTTTTAATAGCACTTTTTGAGTATTAGACTTCAAAATAACATTTAACGCCGTTCCTTAACCAAGTCTTAAGGCAATCAAATCACCTCCGAAGCCTTTTTCCATTTGAAAAACAAAGGCTCCTGGTCACTTCCCTGGTATACCCCCACTTTGACTATTGTTTTGTGGGGTATCTATCTCGAAGCAAAACTAAAACGTTTATTTAATTGTTTCGTACGATTTATCTTTGGTGCCCCAAGAGACGTCTCCGTCTTACCTTTATACGAAAGGTTAAAGTGGTATATACCCATCCTACCGCCGGAAATGTTTTCTGGCCACCTTCCTTTTCCAAGTTATCCGATCCCGCCGTCCTTCATACATCACCGAACTTCTCCAGTTCAAATCCTCTGTCCATTCCCGCAATACCCGTTCTAGGTCTTCAGATCTATACCCTCCGGCCCACCGAACGCCAGCTTTCGAAAGATCTATCATTATCCGGTCCTCATCCCTATGGAACTCTATTCCCCCTTTTATCCGTCACTCCAACACTCTCCCTATCTTTATATCCCACCTCTACAATCACCTCCTATCCACCCAGTTTCCCGAACAATTGTAAATAGTCTTCATAAATTCTCAATTTTAACTTAAAATTGGTGTAGGCCTTAACTATTTATTTATCATTTGAATATAAGTTCAATTTATTTTATTTGCAAATAAGTGTATATATGTGCATATATGCTGCACACACTTAGTTATTTTCATATTAAGTTAATAAGGATATTATTTATTTTTAATTTTTTCGCAGCTTTTTTTTTCTCATTTTAATTTGCTTCATTTTTTTATAATACTCTAAGGCACTGAAGCCTATTCAAATTCTGTATAATTTGTTCCTAAGGTACTAATTCCCGGGACAATAATAAAGAGTTGTTTTTTTTGGTTGGCCTAATGAGACCTTTGGCCGCGCAGTGTGGTCTTCTTACAGAGATTTGTGTTGCTTGCGGGAGTACAGACAGCCTGGAGGGGCTAGCCCAAACCTCACGTTGCTGCAAGCCATGGCCACCATGGTGCAGCGGCAGACTGCCTATAGCTCCATAACCAATTTGGCAGTGTCCTTCCCACCGATGGCGTCTGCGTTTCAAGGAAACTGGTCCAGAGTCAGCAGGTCCCGAGGACCTGCATTTCTTTCCCTGAAGCATACCGTCCTTGTACCAAACCTCCGGAGGTCACTGATATCCTTGAAAACCACACCACAATTCTCGATGGGATACACGGGGAATGTACATCACTCCTACACCCGGTCGGTGTGTGTCGCCTCCAGTAGGCTGACGGGTCTCACATACCCGGGGGTGGGGGTAGGCTTGGACTGCGTTGCGTTCATTGGTGGGTGTTCACCCGGATGGAGCGGTCACCCATCCAAGTACTAAACACGCTCGACGTTGCTTAACTTTGATTACCTATTGCACGCGCCTTTGTCCACTAGCCATCCCGGCCCCCAATAAAGAGTTTTTAAATACGAATTAATTAGAATTAACATCAACAAAGAAACGTACAAAACAATGAAGCCAGAAAACTTGATAAATAAAGTGGAAGAAAAGATCAATTGCCAGATGCTATCCAAAGCCATGAGTAGTGAGTTCCACTCAATATATAGTAAACTGGACAATAAGCAAGCAAAGGAATATATCCAAAACGATGCATTGAGTTTATACCAGAGGTCACTAATATTGAGAGCAAGAGGGGAACTATTAGAGCTTAACTACCAGCCATGGAAGAAGGAGAGGATATATACATGTGCAATGTGCAACTTAAACATGCCGGAGGATACATATCACTTCCTAGGAGTATGTCCTGTTTTGAGAGAGTTTAGATATAGCTATTGGGGAAAGGGACATTTAACAAGGGACGAAGTATTAAACATACTAAACGGGACAGATTGGATAAAACTCTCTGTATATTTATGTAAAATAGTAAAATATAGGAAATTCTTGATTGAACAATTCAATTTCTAGGTACAAAATCATAAAATATAAAATTGTCATTAATTTAGTAGTCATAATAAAATAATTACAAAAAGAAAATTAGGCAACTCGACAGACGGCTTACGCCATTGTCAAAATATGCTTTTAAAAAATAATACTATTTTTTTTTTGTATTTTTGTATATATGTAAATAAAAGCATTTATTCATATTCATTCATTCATTCAAATACGAATTACTTCCTTTTAATCTATCATTGTGAGTTCGGTACAAGCAACTCACAGATCACTCAAATTTGTTGAATAAGAAGGGTGGGGAGGGTTAAAGGGAGTGGGGAGGGGAGAGTGTAGGGAAGGAGAGTGGGGAGTGGGGTATAGGGTGAGGAGAGGGAAGGGGAAAGGAGTGGGGAGAGGAAGGAAGGAATATATTTTAATAGCCATTATAGTGCAATCGAGGAAGACCCTATGGCCTGGAAACTATAGGGACTGGTAGCCCCCATACTGTTTTGTTATCTATTCCCAAAGAGGCCCATTCTGAAACCCCATCAAAAATTTATAGTCAATTTCTAAGGAGCCCCCCCCCCCCCCGCCACTATATCTCCCTGCCTTCCTTACCACCTTCCAATTACCTTCCTTATCGCCTCTATTCTTAAACTCTACCACTTTGTCCCTATCCTATCCTTCCTTGTAATTGAGAGATGCGGTACAATATATATTTATATAAGAGTGTTATATTTTAAGTTTTAACATAAACCCTTATATCTACCACGCTAGATAAGCTAGTCAACAATAAATAACCAAGGAAGAAGAATAGGTTGAAAAAGACCAGCCAGGATAGCAGAAATACTACAGTAAATTAATTAAAAATATCCGAATGGTGAGCCTGCTGAATTTCAAGAAAAAAACAGAAGAAAGATAAACAAGTGAAAGTAAAAAAAAAAATAAAAAACTGTTTTCACAATTTGCATTAGAACCATTTTTACTCTCCTAGAGAACAGACCTGGAATACTTTTTACTATATATGCACAGGTATATATTTATTATAAAAGAAGATCATGAATTTTTATATAATAGATAAATTGGTGAATGTCAATCTTCCAATAATAAATTTTATTTAAACATTACATATTAAAATAGTATAACGCCAACGATTCAGACAATTTCGTCCATCTTCAGGGCAATATTCTCCTATTTCATATTTTCTTCTCATTTTATGGTGGCATGGTCAATTATCTTATATTCTATATTTCCTTCACTTGTCCATTACAACTGTAATAGGTCACATTTTTTAAGGATTCTTTTTCACTTTTTTTAAAACATTAAAATTCCTACCTGTCATATCTATCATAGATGTGACAAGGACAAATAGGTCTATGTATTTTTAATATTTCCTTCTAACAGTAACCCTGCCAGAAGGGAGTTTATTTTGTATACTGTACATACCATACATTTCTGTATACAATGTACATGTATACAGAAATGTACATGTATGGCCCCTGGAGTACGCCGGTGGTACTCCAGGGACCCGCCTCCAGCGATACTGGTGCATAGACCTCTGCAGCATCAACTACGACACATGTTACATGAGGCCTATATGTAGGTCTATGTATGTGGTAGTAATTCTAATGTTTAAAAAAAGTGAAAAATAATCCTTAAAAAATGTGACCTATTACAGTTGTAATGGACAAGTGAAAGAAATATAAAATATAAGATAATTGACCATGCCACCAAAAAGTGAGAAGAAAATACGAAATAGGAGAATATTGCCCTGAAGATGGACGAAATTGTCTGAAACGTTGGCGTTATACAAATTAAATATGTAATGTTTAAATAAAAGATATTATTGGAAGATTGACATTCACCAATCTAACTATTAAAGACCTAAGAATAATTTTTAGAATAGAATAGAATAAAGGCATAACGAACCCGAAGGCCGGAAGCCGAAACCAGCAATCGCTCTCTACACACCTCCATCCACCTCCCCCCCGTCCAATCCTAAATCCACAAGATCAGCCCTCACCAAATCCTCCCACCTCAACCTAGGGCTACCCCTCCAACGTTTTCCAGTCGGCAAAGCGTTTATTAATTTTTTAGGTCTTCGTTCGCAACTGAGACTTGCTAAATTGCCGGCCCACTTAAACCGACGAGTAGCTATAACTTCAATTACATTTACCGGCTACAGTTCACGCAATTCTTCATTGTGCAACCGTCTAAATTCTTCTGTTCACTCATCCTTTTTCCCACCATATACTCTAAACAGTACATTATTTTCAAAAACTTTAAGGCGTTGCTCATCCCTTACTCTAACCGGCCATGTTTCACATTCGTAAAAAAACATCAGAAGAATTACGGTTTTGTAAATCATAATTTTTAAATTTCGGGACAGAAGGCATGAGCTAAGTAATTTTGCAACCGAACCGCCTTCAGCTTAGCCTTAATTTCCTCTTCAATTTCGTTTTTTCTGGTTATTGTATAACCTAAATATCTAAATTTTTCCATGGCTTCAAACATTTCCTCTTCAACTTCGATATCGCTAGAATCGCCTCCGTTTCTACAGCAAATCATATATTTTGTCTTTTCCGTATTTGTTTCTATACCTACTTCTTTTTCGGCTTTCGTCAACGTTTTTTTATTTAGTTCTATCGTCTTCAGATCTATCGCCAAAAAAACCAAATCATCGGCATAACGGAATACGGATATGTTTCGGACCAGATTCAAACCCTTTCCGTTACTCATTAACTCCCTAAGAATTAGGAGTTAAAATTATCCTTTGAATATATTTATGTGTCCTAAAAATAATTTTTAAATAAGACAAAAAATTTTAATACTGGAAAAAATTCGGGACCAAAAATTAAAAAAACATGAAGTAATGATATTTTAACAACGCAAGGAAGCAATTGCTTTTCTTATAGTTTGTAATTATGTTATACTAATTAATCCGGGAGAATAATTCGCAAACCATGTTCATCAACAATCTTACATAAGGATAAAGATTATGGCGCAAGAATCATATCGATATCATTTTTAAAGCTGTTATAGTAGTTTTTCTCGGTTTCTATGGCCCATTGGCGCGAACGGAAAATTACGTGTAAAATATTTTTCGATAATACATATAAAAAGAAATCATTAAAATTTATTCTGAGGGTCGGCTGTGTCCTCCCCTCGTAATTTAGGAGTTTATCATTGAGCTGAAGATATTCGTTAACATAATCAAACTCTGCTATGGACATTTTATCATTTGATTCCATTCAACTCAATATTGATTTCCTCAGTAACTAGATCCAGACACCCGGCATGTCAGTAACAGCGCTTAGCCAGGGAATGACATCACATACAAACCATTGAACAGGCTGTCCCGAACACTGGCAAACATGCAAACGTTTCCCCACTAACTTGCACGGACATATTAACCTCCTTAAACGAAATGTGGCTACAGACGAGATTCCCATGAATAATAGGTGGAGATTAAAAAGGAATTGGATGAAAGATCTCCTTCTTCAACACACCAGAGTAACTAAAACAAGCCAGGGAAGAGGTAGGTAGGGACTGCTGTGAGCCAACCTCTGACATGTCATTTTGTGTTTTACAGCCATCCAATCTGCTGATTCTCGAAATGTTCTTTTCGTTCGTTATAAAACATATATGGTATATTTTGATTACTTTCAATTTTAGTGATTTGTTTAAAGAATATATTATTTACCATTTTCTTAATAATAAAAAAAAAAATCTTTTAAGATAGTTTGTATGTTAAATCTAGCTTCCTTGAACTTAAACAAAATCTATGGAATGACCGAATTTTTCCTTTAATGTACTCTTAAAAATAACTATTCAGTAAAATCAAAGGGACATTTTATTCTCAAGACGTCGTATATAATTTATATATATGGGCCCACAGCTAAGTGATAACATAGACATTTACTTAAGGTTTACATATGCATAAGGGTGGGATCGCTGTGTGTGTGTGGGTGTTTGTTACGTTGCGGAAGTTGTAGCAGTTGTTGAGAAGTATAACAGTAGGGGGATGTTGGAACAAGTTTTTTCGAGGGAGAAGCTTATCGAAATCCTCACACCTCTTAGCACTGGTCCCCGCCCGTATTTTTTCTTTTTTCTCTTTTTTTTTTTTTTTTTACGGACACGCTTCAACTGGAAACACACCCTTATATCACGGCAAACCTGCCTCACTGCACCTTCGAAACATGAAAACTTCGACTCAGTCGAAAAGGAAGAGAAAATTCTTCAACGATAATAAAATATAACTGAACGAGTCCTTTAGCAATCAATAATTTTTTTTTCTTTTCGAAATGATGACAGTTTTGGATTAGTAAAATAATAATAATATTACTTATTCTAGATATACTTACTTAAAAACAGTAAAATTTAATCCAACTCAAAATTATTAATATAAATGAAGAGGTGAGGTGCAAAACTCGTTCGTTCCATTTTTTTACTTCCACTTACCTATATATGAAATATATAGTAAGTGGAAGTATTGCGATCGTGAAAAATTTCGACTTCCGGTTTTCATCGGAAATACACGTTTTGGGACCCCCTGAGCCGAAATAACCAAGTCCCGCGAAATGGTCTGTGTGTGTGTGTGTGTCTGTGTGTCTGTGTGTGAACAGACTAGCTCAAAAACTATAAACCGTAGGAACCTGAAATTGGGTATTTAGTGTAGCCATCACATTCGCTGATTGTCCGCACTTTGCAGACAGGTGCGAATTAATAATTGTGCCCAAGTTTTTTTTTTTTTTTTTTTTTTTTTTTTATTGGCTTATATGTTACAACATGTAGCCATGGAGTCTGGCCTATCATGTGTTAGTATGTTAGTTATATTAAATATAATATAATTAAGAAAAATCAAAAATAAACAATAATTATAATAAATATATTATATTATTATTAAATAAACAATTATCCTAGTTAGTTTCATCATAAATAATAATACAATTTAATGGCTAAAAATAACAAGAGCAGAAAAACAACAAGAACAAATATTTATTCTGAATGGGCGTGAAACAGATTTAAAAAAAGACAATTTACTATTTAATTAGATCATGTACTACAAAATTAAATTATAATAAAATAGATACACCTAAATAATATACCCCTTAACAGATATCAGCTATTTAATTAGCTCTGGTATTGACACAACGAGTGATTTCATACTAGTTAAAAAGAACAAAAACAAAAAAAAAACACAAAAACAAACAAAAAAAAACACAAAAAAAACAATAAATAAAAATAGAAGAAAAAATAAATAACTTTCTAACCAACCAAACTAAACTAAACAAATAAACTAACGAATGTATATAGATAAGTTTATAAATAAATAGGCCATGCGATTAAAGTCGAATCTTCTTACCTAGGTATGTTTTTACTCGAATCTTCTTACCTAGGTATATTAATAATTGATTTTCCACTGGCGCTAACAAGCTGAAAAACGTTCATAATTTGCTGAAATAGCATTTTGGAGACGAGTGGAGGGCCAATGATTCATTGAAGTATTTATTACACACGATTTCTCAATGTATCTGCCACAGACGAGGGAAACATCGAAAAACAGGATGATGAAGTCGCTATTATTGAAGAGCACGATGGCCTTAGGATCTAGTCATTTTGTAGACAGATGTTTTATATCAGCACGCCGATATTTTTGAAAAATTCATAAATAAAAAAAAATAAGTTTAGTCAAATGTTTTAACCCAGTGTCTGATATTTTGTAAAATGATACCAATTGTATTAATAAAATGGTTGTGAACCTAAAGAAATATTGTTTATTTAAAAAAATGTCCTTTTTTTTAGTTTAGTCAAATGTTTTAACCCAGTGTCTGATATTTTGTAAAATGATACCAATTGTATTAATAAAATGGTTGTGAACCTAAAGAAATATTGTTTATTAAAAAAAAAATGTCCTTTTTTTTTCTTCCCCTCGTGCTATTATCCTTCTTGGAAGATCAACTTCCGCTGTATGAATTAAAACTCGTTCGTTCATGTGGTGCGCAGCAGTCTTTCCTTTAAACATTTTGTTGCAAAACTTTCTCACTTCATAAATTGTTACTTTTTTTTTGTTACCTTAAATCAGTAAATTTTTTCATTCCAATCTCACTACCACAAAGTAGCTGTACCTTTCGAAGGCAAAAAAAAAAAAAAATTACTGGCCATTCTACAAACGTAAGGTTTTTGAGTTTCTTGAAAACGTGTTCATGTGGAACGAACTAGCTTTGCACCCTCACCTCCTAAAATATTATTAAAACTAAATGAAAATGATCTGAAATAAAACTAAATACGTAAACTTACACTATACTTACATAAGGCCACATAGATATACCCCTCACATGTAATTGGCGTAGCTAAAAAGATCCACCTTCAAACTTTATAATAAAAATTGTTAAGGTTTATTACGAAAGCTTTATTATACCGTGGTACGAGACTAACAAAACTTTACATGCAGACCTCCTCCATCTGGCAACGGTTGTCCAGCATATAACGACGCTTTGCCAAAGGTTTTTATTAATTTGAACGGACAAATTTACGAACAGTTTAATAAGAAATATGGCTGACAAACACTAGGGTACTCGAAGACTAAAACGAAAAGGTATGAGAGATCGCCTCTTTTTTATAGCCATGGTAATTGAATCGAGTCAGGAAGGGAGTGCTGCTGAGTGTGAATTAGTAATGAAAGATCAGAAAATAAGATAAATAACAACATACTCAACAATCGAATCAGTCGTTTGAGAATCCCGATTTGTCCTAAAATATCTATTTCCCTTTTAATTTATTTATTATTTTTAACTTCTTGCAACAGAGACATCTAATTCTCGAGATACCAGAAATCTCAGCTGATCTATCGACTTTTATATATTCAATCATTCAAATAATCGTAGTCAGGAGAAACAGGACGAATCATTGAAAAATATTTTCCTATAATCAAAGCAGTAAGTACGTTTTAGCTTAAAATATTTGCTCTGACTTTCACTGTCAAAGAACCTAAAGATTTGAATGAAGCAGTAGCAGATCCAGGGGAGGGGCGCCCCCCCCCCCCCCCGAGAGGCGAGGACACTGATAAAGAATTACTATTTCTAAATAAAATGAGCTATATTTAGCGATTTTTCAAGTCCACTAATTGAAAATTAATTTATTTAAACATTTACAGTAATTTACAACGTTATTATGTACTAATATGTATTTTAAATTAGGGTCTTCATTAATCATGAAATGTAAACAAAAAGGTGCGCGCCCCCTCAGAAAATTTCTGGATCCGCCACTGGAATGAAGAATCATAAATTTGGATCTTGCACATTTTAACCTTATATATTTCTATTTTCGTTTATTAAGCAATATTTTTGGGCTTGTAATGATTCCCAAAAAATATTTATATTGTAACAATCATTTGTCTTCCATAATTAAGAGAAACCATACATCTCAAAAAAAATAAAATTTACTTTTCAGCTCCATCGAATAAACAGGTTTATCAAATCATCGGAGAAAATAATTTGTCAAGGAAATCTCTTAATTCAAAAGTAGAAACCTTTTTGCACTTTCCAATCATTTGAATTCGTGGACTCGGAATTATTTTAGTATTGGAGGTGCCTGATTCAAATCT
Organism: Aelia acuminata; assembly: GCA_911387785.2. Classification (NCBI taxonomy): domain Eukaryota; kingdom Metazoa; phylum Arthropoda; class Insecta; order Hemiptera; family Pentatomidae; genus Aelia; species Aelia acuminata. The sequence continues at coordinate 22,911,880 of OU426984.1, read as the reverse complement.
AAAAAAATTTTAGTTATCAACAAAGAAGAATATAACTCATTTGTTATAACAAGTACATGGCTAAAATACCATGGATTTTGAATGAATAGCTTAAAAGATATAATGTAAACTAGAAGTTTCAACAATTCGATTTCAGTCTGAAATTTTATATAAAAAGGATCATTGGAAACAGCGATGAGAATCTTTATATTCTGATTTTGAGTAAAACCGAATTTGACGTTTTTTTCTGAGTAATGGTTATGATTAAGCCTTTAATGGGTGGTTTTAGAATCCAGTTTAAATACAGGTAGGAGGAGGAAAGATATTATTAAACATTTTTCTTTTTATACAACGTCATAAAGAGTAAAATGTTACTTAAAGATATTGTATGTATTGAATTGATTGTCCAAAATTTCAGACTACTATTAAACAATGAAACTGCGTAGCTATATTATATTAGTATAATAAAATCATATTTTGAAACTATTATTATTAACTGAAACTGGTTTTGGAAATTCCCCATGATACTCATCGTCTTCGTCGATATAACAAAAAAAATATCATTGTGATTTTCGGCAGCATAACTATCTGTTATTGTAAAATCTCTTACTAGTTTAGAAACTGAGTCAGGTCTGATAAATCACTATAATAACAAATGGATGGGAACACGATTTTCCTCGGGAAAGCTGGAGTGTTATTGTTCTCCCGCTGCGAGAACATATCTTCAAAATCGATTTTCAGCGGAAACTAATGGCTTTTCCTCGGTGACGTTTGGTGTGTTGTTACTTCATTCCACTAGTCATCAGACACCCCTGAAAACTCATTTTTGACAAAATATGGAATCTCGTTTTTCCACGGGTCCTCCATATATTATATTATAATACTTCACCGAAATAAGTGGCCTTACTAGAACAGTAATTGTTATCAGTTTCTGGAAAAGCATCGGAGCCAAATATTTGAATATAGAATATTTCAACTAAGTATAAAAAGCGCTGTAAAGTATTTTCTATAATTTAGAAATTGTTTTTCAACTAAGCAAAATACTATATAAAGTGTTTTTTACTAGGTATAAAATGTATTTCGACAAGGTATCAATATTGAATGTCTACGTATAGGCCGAAAATACTCCTTCCATCGATTCACGGTCTATATATCTACAAAAGACGGTAAAAAAACTCGTCTACTGAATAAGTAAGGATTTATTTTTGAGGCCTGTTAAAAATGGTACACACATCGAAAAGTACTAACGGCTGTCATATTTTATAATAAAAAAAATATTCTATCTTGAATAAAAAAAGAAGCAAATAGATGTGAAAAAAACTGTTCACAGTGAAGTTGCTAAATGACGTTGACAAATTTAACAAAACACGTCAATTTATCGTATTATAATTTTTTTTTCAAAGTAATACTTAATTAACAAATTATAACAGATGTTTTAATCATTACTTCAGTTATTTCAAATTTCCTAATAGTCTTCCATTGAGCGACTCAGGTTAGTTTTTATGTATCTGCAACTGTCTGCTGAAAATCTAGCCTGCTCTCAAATTTATACAAATGAATAAGAGTAAAATTGTCTATTCAAACTTAGCTATGGAGGCCCTTGTGGTATAGTGGTTACCATAGCAACCTACAATGCTAAAGGTGGCGGGTTCGCATCCCTATAATTTTTTAATGGGAGTAAACACCCTTGGGTATGCTTTCCTTCGGATAGGACGTAAGATGGAGGTCTCGAGCCTTTACGATGTCAGATACTCATTAAAGATTCCATTAAACTTATTTTAAATTAATAAATGAAATCTTTTGATGTCCCCACAGTTAATATATTTTAGACAAATTATAAACAAGAATTAATATAGTCAAGTACATTATACGACTTTTACCTGCTACATGGACAGAACATCAAAATACTTCGGACTGCACTTACCTGAAAAAATAAAACAAAAAATATAAAATATAATATAGTCATACATAATCTTAATTTAATATAAAATCCACCTCATAAATTTCTAATAATAACCTTATTTATAGATGCATTGATAATGAAATTATCAAACAACTAAATAAATGTATTAAGTTTTTTACGATAGGTTAAATGATGGTCAGGATTTTCAGTTATTCAATGATTTTATAGTGGTAGGCCTCGTTTCGATCCAACTTGTGGATCTTCATCAGGGCTAAAAGAAAACAAATATATGAGTAACTATGCTAGAGGGTGACATTAAATGGATACATTACAGAACTGATAATAATATAAAAGATGATGTAACATGAATATTAAAATAAGTGGCTGGTTAACAAGATAAAATAGAATCTGATATTTACCTACTGAGTCCAGGTGGATACTAAGACTAAAGGTAAAAATCTGGTGCGTGCGCGCAACACACAACTTTCACTTACCAACTTACTTAGATTAGAAATTAATGCGTTTTGTTAATTGCCACTTCTCAAATGAACAGAACGGCTTTAATTATGAACAATGTTCTGTCATTAAAGGCGTACTCCGCTTGCGCTCAACGAGTTTTATGAGTTGACTGAATATTTTTCTTTTTCTCTCCTCTATATGTTTCCTTGATTTTTATCATATCTCATATTTAGCCATTTCTTATTTTTAGCAAAACGAGAGACAGATAATTTCTCCATATAAACAAATACAAAGGTACTTTATAGGAAAACAAAAAAGGCCCCTTCCCCATTTAAGCCCCCTCAGAACATTTTAATAATGATAAAGCTTACCTGATATTAAAGAACACCTAATTTTCATTAAACACCACGAATTTGATGAAAATCGTTAAAGCCGTTTTTGAGAAAATCGAAAAAAAAAAAGTAAAAATTGGAACCAATTTATGAAATAAAGTGCCCCCTCCGTTAAACCAATTTTGATGAAATGTTGGCTATCACATCTTTGGCATATACATACATCAAATACCCAGTTTGATCAAAATCGTTAAAGCCTTTTTTGAGTAAATAAAAAAAACACGTGAAAATGATACAAAATTTATTAAGTAAAGTCCCCCCTCCGGTTGATCGATTTTGATGTAATGTTGGCTATCGCATCTTTGGCATACACATACATCAAATACCCAGTTTGATAAAAATCGTTAAAACAGTTTTCGAGTAACTAAAAAAAAACACGTGAAAATTATACAAAATTTATCAAGTAAAGTCCCCCCTCCGGTTGATCAATTTTGATGAAATTTATACAGTCATATCTCGGGCATATAAATAGATCAAATACTCAGTTTAATCAAAATCGTTAGAGCCGTTTTTGAGAAAATCGAAAAAAACTTAAAAAGTTATTAAATAAAGTACCCCCTCCCTTTGAGCAATTTTGATGAAATTTTTGCTGTCACATCACGGGCATATACATACACTAAGTAAATACCCAATTTCAGATTCGCGCGGCTTATAGTTTTTGAGCTAGTCTGTTCACACACACACACGCACACACACACACACACACACACACACACACACACACACACACACAGAGACCATTTCGCGGGACTTGGTCATTTGGACTCACGGGACCCCAAAACGTGTATTTCCGTTGAAAACCGGAAGTCGAAATTTTTCACTATCGCAATACTTCCACTTACTATATATTTCATATATAGGTAAGTGAAAGTAAAAACAAGGTGAGAGGATCGAACCGTTGGCTTACCACAATAAAATCATTGTATAACTGAAAATCCTGACCATCATTTAACCTATCGTAATTGAAGAACAGTTGACTATCTCTCACCTCTACTATTAAGTTTTTTCCTTAACATTACAATAAAGTTACAATTTAATGTCACTTCATTTAATAATAATATAAACTATTGTACGGGGTCACCTGTGGTATATTGGTTAGCATGGCAACTTATAATACTAAAGGTCGCGAATTCGCGTCCCTCGGTGGCCCTAGGATTTTTTAAATGGTTTAAAAAACCATTGGCTATGCCCTCCTTCGGATAGGACATAAGATGGAGGTCCCGAGCCTTTACCATGTCAGGTACCCGTTAAAGATTCCTTATCCTAAATAAACCTGGACAAAATTTAGGACTCCTACTGTAGCATCGTCCGATTAGCCTCAGTGGCATAATGTGACGTTAATAATATTGTTTTCTTAAAAGATGGGTGCTGATGGATTTGGCATTTTGAATTAAATTGTCCAACTTTTTTATTTATAAGAGGATTTTGTATATATTGTAGAGAGAGAAATGCTTTATTTCAAAAACAAAACAAGCAGAGACACTGCATACCGATCAATATTAAAATAAAAAAGTAGATATTGTAGAAATTTAGATATTTAGGGGCGATGGTAACTAGAAAAAACGAAACCGATGAGGAAATTAAGGCTAGATTAAAAGCCGGTAATGCTTGCTGCTTTTCTATAGCGAAGTTGCTTAGCTCGCGCCTTCTGTCCCGAAACTTAAAAATTAGGATTTACAAAACTATTATTCTTCCAACGGTCCGTTACGGATGCGAAACGTGGCCGCTGACATTGAGGGATGAGCAGCGGCATAGGATTTTTGAAAATAAAGTACTCCGTACAATATTTGGACTGAAGAGGGATGAACTAACCGGAGAATTTAGACGCTTACGCAACGCCAAGCTGAGTGAACTGTACCCTGTAAATATGAATCAAACGGGCGTGTAAAATTACGAAACTTACTAGTGAACGAATTCTTAAAAGATTAAAAAGCGAAATTCCGAATGGGAAACGTGCGAGTGGCGGCAGGCCGTGACGGAGGTGGGAGGATTGCGTTAGGGCGGTTCTATCGAAGTTGGGTCTGGAAGGCGATCGGTGTGCAGGGAGCGAGCTGTGGTGTCGGCATCGAACCTTCGGGTTCGTTAAGCCTTCATTATTATCATTATTATAAAAAAGTAGTATATATCCTGTATATCATAGAATTTTAAAAATGAAAATGTCGGTGTTAGTATTTAGGATGCCCATATTACTAATTGTATAAGAAGTAGTAATAAACTAATACATCCCTACATGGGTCTTAAATCCCCTGAGAAGACTTAGTCGCTCTTTCTTTAAATAAATCTCGGGCATCCTCTGTAGAGAAGGGAGCTCTCTCTCAACTTAACTAGGGCCATTACGTTGCTTATTTTGCAGCCGTGGAAGCTAAATAACAGATTTACTGAAAAGTTTAGAGCTCACTTGCATAATCAAGGAAATTATTAAATAGAAATTAATTTGTAGATTACTCTACCACTCTCATGGCTTAGAAGAGAGGAGGGGAGAGGATTAAGCCTGCGTGAAGACAAGTTGCCCCAAGTTCTGTACAAAATCTAGTAATTACTTTGGCTAAGCTCCGAATATTGAGTTTGAGTTTAAATTGAGAAGGTGCTCGGGCAAATGCTTTAAGTGCTTTGTAATAATGAATGATATGGTACTGCAACGAAAAACATAAAATAATAAAAATAAAAATAAAAAGTTAATATATAATTATAAGGAGAGAAAAGATTGGTCTTAGCCGAGATTTTAACCCGAATTCTCGTATCACTAATAAGTGGTATTGCCACTTGAGCCACCAAGCTAGTGATGTAAAACTATCGTTAATACTATCGATAGTGTTAAACTATCGAAACTATCGATTTTTTAAAGGATAAAGCCTCTGCCTCTAAGCACCCCTGTGCTATATAATTCATGGAAATGAAAAATAAACAAAATGTATCAATGTAATTTTATTTATTTTTCTAACAAAAAATGCTTATTTACTCTATAAAAAAAAATATTAACTTCACGCAAAAATATAAGACTGAAAAATTGAATGGTTTGCACATACAAACCTTCCAATTTGATGGAATAATATACAAACAAAACAACTGATTGCCTGCCAGTCCCTTGACTTGAAAATTACTTGGTTAATGGCAGAGAAAAATAATCAGCGTTTTGTAAAAATGTATTTTCGACCTCTGTAAATCAACTACAACAGAACATTTTTTTGAAGTATGCGTTCCACGGTATATCTGGATAAATTTCATAATGTTTCCTTGACGGTTGTTGGTATAGCTTTCCTCTAAATATAGTTTCTTAGACCTTTTGATATAGTTTTTATTCTTTGCGGTTACGACTAAGCTTGAAACTGATAAAAAATATTTTAAGGTATAAGGGAACCCATCCTCTACTTATTTATTCCCTAATAAATAAGTGCAAATGGAAACGTGCATTATAGCGCCTATCGTTCTAAATGAAGAATTATACTATTCTATGTAGGTATTCTATATCCGATACTATCGAAACTATCGATACATATACTACAGATATGTAGTTAGGAAACTATCGATACCGTGATTATCGATAGTTTTACATCACTACACTAAGCACACATCCTGGTCAAGAAATCCCTTCTCTTTCTATGCTGGGATATGTGCTTGGTAGTCCATCTCGCATGATACAGAAGTCTGGGTTCAAATCCCGTCCAAGGCCAATCTTTTCTCTTCATTTAAAAAATATTCTTCTTCTTTCTCTTCCTCCTTTGTGCCTTTCAGCGTGGAGGTGCCTCTGTCCATGTAAACCAAGCCTCCTGGTCCCGAGCCAGCGCCTTCATGGCATTCCAGTTTTTACCTCTTTTCTCTCCCACACTGGATATGTAGTCTGTTCATTGAATCCTGGGTCTCCCTCTGGGGCTTTTTCCTGTTGGTCTGGCCTCGAAGTATTTTCTTGCATCCCGGTCCTCATTCATCCGACAGAGATGTCCGAACCATCTAAGTTGCCTCTTTTCAAGAATATCCTTTAGAGAAGTAATCCCTAGATCCTCTCTAGTCCTATCATTCCTGATACGATCCCTTCTTGTTCGGCCCCCTACTTTTCGGAGGTACCTCATTTCCGGTGCAGTAACTCTACTTAGGTGCTTATCTAATGGTACACAGCTTTCACTTCCATATAGAAGGGTAGGTAGGTAAACAGCTTTGAAGATATGCAGCTTAACATTTTTCTCCACCTCCCTTTTCCCTTTAAGTGTGTTGCAGAGATTGTAGTAGATTGCGTTTGCCTTTTTTATCCTATTGGATATCTCCTGGTCTATCTTTCCATTTCTGCTTATCACTGTTCCGAGGTAAGTGTACACGTCCACCATTTCCATTATTTCACCTTATTCGACGTGTTCTTGTTCCCGGCCAATGTGCATCACTTTACTTTTCCTGACATTAATTGTCATTCCTTTTCTTTCTAGCTCGGCTTCCCATTCGATTACAGCTTGCTGCAGGCTCTCTTTAGAATCCGCGATGAGGACAATGTCATCCGCGAATATCATTACTTGGGCGATGATTGTCCTCATATTCCAGTTTCCAATAGTAGTGCGGGCTGTCCTACGTTTGCATATTTTCAGGATTTCATCCATGTATGCAATGAACAGGCTCAAACTATCTCTTTGTTTTATACCCTTCTTAATAGCAAACACATCGGACTCTCTTCCATTAATCCTTACTATTCCTTTGCAATCGTGGTATGTCGACTTAATGGCTTCTATCAATCCTTGGGGGATGTTTTTTCGTCGATGTCTTTTCTAGGGACCGAATCAAATGCAGCTTTCAGGTCTATGAATGCCAAGAAGATACTCTTACCCCGTTCCCATGATTTATCTATTATTGTTCTGAGGGAGAAGATATGGTCCTGAGTCTGGCGTTGTGGCCTGAAAGCAGCCTGCTCCTCTTCCAAGTTTTCCTCCACTAGCCCTCGCAGCTTCTTTTCCATTATTGAGGTGTAGAGCTGTACGCAACCTGGGATAGACAGATAGGTCTATAGCTATCGCATTCACTAGCATTGCCCTTTTTGTGAATCGGGACAATTATGTTGTATTCCCATTCCTTAGGGATCATTAAAACATATTCAAAAATCATAAAAATAATTCTCAAGTCAATACAAGAAAAATAATAAAATTAATATTTTAAACAAATAGTTTTGATCAATAATTTGATATGCGTTCTCAAACTACAGCCAAGTTTCAGCTGATAAAATTTTCAATTATTTACTAAAAGTTCTAAAATAAAAAATAATCTTGGGATTTCTAGTATCTTTAATTTATTTATTTTTATTTTTATTTATAAGAGGGGAGCGGGGTAGCTCATTGGTAAGGCATTGAGCTGCTGTGCTCCAGGTCCGGATTTACAATCTCGCTTGGCAGGATATTTTTATATTCTGTCATAGATCGCCTCGATGGTCGAGAGACCCTCTTGGGGCAAACCCAGCCTCTATAAAGTGGGTACCTTTAATTGAAAAATAAAAGGGAAAAGCTTGGCGGTTGAACGGTCAAATCACATCCTTACACGACCGCTCACCAAGAAACAGTACTTCCTTACTTAGTACTGAACCCAATACCGTTCATAGTTTGTAATGGTACAAGTTGTTATTTATAAAGGGCGAAGAAAAGCAAAGTTTATCATCACTAATGGATGCGATACGGCTTAACTCTTATATGAAAATGTAGAGTACCATTTCTGACAGTAGTTAATGACGGACAGTATAGTAATAAATGTTCTAAATTGTAACTGATAAGTTTTTGAAAATCCGAAATAGTATAGTTCCTATAATAACGAATCTTCCCAATATCTATATAAGCCCTTTCTTTTATATTTAGGATGAACATTTGGAGATTGTGACGAATGTTTGCTCAAGAATCTCATCGGAATTCAATAATGGCCTTAGTTTCAGAAACGCCCATATATGTCTGACTCATCTCATACATGTCTAAAACTATTACTGAAGATAAATGTATTCCGGTAACGGCTTTCCTCTGAAATAGGGCAGGCGGGATCGATAAAAATGGTAAGTGATGCCGGAAGGAGGAGGAATGGGAAGAAGGGGTTTAAGGGATAACCCGTACAATAGGGAGGGATTGTCTATTTTGGGAGGGTTATGAGGGGGGGGGCGTGGAACCCACCCCTTCCTGATGGATGTGGCCCCATCGATCAGCTGGCCCCGGGGACCGGATGATAATTGAGGAGCTGTGAGTCAGGGGACGCCAACCCTCCTAATCCCAGATCAAGGCACTCTGCTCGTCGTCGCTCTAATGACATTAGCTTCGGTCGCCGTCAAAGCCCCCTCAACGAATGCGAGTTCCCGGGAGAGCAACAGCCCGCGGCTATATTGTGGTCGGTAAGATTAGGTTCTGTTTGCACTGTAGAGGAAGGGAGCATTTCAATAGCATATTATCATATACTTAAAAATACGTTAGTTACATTACACCGATGCGTGAATGGGAAGATTTTATATGGAAGACGCAACTGGTTTGGTTCTGTAATATAAATTACCGATAAAACCAGAATACTAAATACAATACAACGGACTCATGACCCTTCCCCATTTTCCAATCAATAATCGTGGTTTACTAGGATCTGAGTAGCCTTTGGAAGGTTCGGTCAATGTCAATTACTACTTCCGGGAAAGAAATTTGTGCCTACTGATTCTGTAGGTTCTATCTGCATACAAGCCATTATCAAGGTATGAATCCCTAAAAACACTAATATAGTTATCTTTGAAATTGTACCAGCAAAAAAAAAAAAAAATACCTTTATGTTCTAAAAGCTTGCCAGTCAAATGGTTACACTACTTGTCAATGTAGCTATGAATGTGAGACTGTAATTTCATTTTTGTGATTGTTATTTTATTTATTTTTCCTCCCATCTTTGAGGTATACATTTTATTTATAATCAATACATTTTTTGATTTTTAATTTGTATACAATAATTGTGTGAATGAGTCCTTACAGCTCTAATATTAATGTCCTTGACTGTGGCAGAATGTGTTAATTCTTTAAAAAAAAAAATCCCAATGATTGCACTAAGATTAGGGTAACTTGAATCGCAAGTTTTTAAAAGATAAGAGTGTTTTTGACTGTTATAATTTTAAATTTTGTTTGGCAAGGGCAATTAGCCTATTTAATTTAACAGTTTAATGGTCACATAAGGGTGAGCACATTGCTAATTATTAATTTGTTTAAAACGGGTTAGAGACTTCCTAGCTATGAGGAAAAATTAATTTAGATCTTAGTCTCTTCTAATTTTGTTTTCTTAATTAAATATGTTAATTACATAAGAGAACGGACCTCCAAGTCCGTCTCCACTTTGTCTTAAAATAATTACATACTATCATATTATATAACATGTAATACATATATTACATTACATATAATATGATGATATGTACTAAGATGTAGCAATTATTTTAAAACACATGGAAGATGACCTATTTAATTTAAGTTTAACCCTAGAGGTCGAAACGTATGTAATGAAGAAAATAAAATAAAATAACAAAATTATTAGAGACTAAGATCCAAATTATTTTTTCCTCATTGTTCATTATATAATTGTTTTTATTTTAAATTTATACTGTAAAGATAAATGATATTTGTTTTGAGGAAGTCTTACCTTAATAATGGCTTGAATGCCGAAACGATAGATATATATATAAATAAGTGAGGCAATAATTAAATATCTTTTAAATATTTAAATTGAATATTGTCAAGCATTATGATTTATATAGTTTCCGTATTAACCATTAGTTAATATGATAACACATTTGATCATTCGTGCAACTCCCTCCCCCTCGAAGGAATCTAAGCCCTTTTTTATTAAGAAGAGGAAGCCGGCTTATATGTCTTACTAGCTAGGGTGCCCGGCTTCGCTCCGGTAGTTGTGTGGTAGTTTCAATAACAGAAAAACTTTACAATTAAAGAAAATATTGAACAAAATTAGCAGTTTCTTGAAACTTTTAACATATTATCAATATTAAGATTCGAGATCTGCAGAGTCCGCCCAAATAAGGAACCCTATATACTTTAAAGTGGGTTGAAAATGGCGAATAAACAATTAATTTTGCTGCAACTTTGTCCAGTCATGCATCGTTTTTGATGGTTTCTGTGATTCTGAATCCTATAAGCCCAATCCAAGCAGTCAGCAGATAAAAGTTATTAGATTATAGTTGAAAAGTCTATTAGTTAAAAAAACTATATTTCGAGTACAACTTAAGCGCCGACTACGGTGGTGGTACTATTAGATCCAGAAGTTTAGAAACTACCGAAGATTCATAGAAACTTTTTTTGTAAGACCTTTCTTCCAGTTCAACCTCCCTTAAGATATCCCCCCCCCCGTAATTTGGCCGGACTCTGCACCTACTATTACAAAGTGAAAACCAAAATATGATGAGGACACAATTTTTTTATCATATTTCTTTTTATCCTGAACTATGAGGGGTGATAAAATCTTATTGAAAAAATGCTGTAATTGGAGTTAGTCATTTTATCAACTGGAATGCTCATTATACATAGTAATAAAACCATTTTTTATAATTACATACAATAAGAACACTTCAAACTTTTTATTTTCGATTTATAACAAGTCAATTCAGCTCTTCTTTTTTGCTTTATGTCTGTTTATTTCGCTCACTGTACCACTAAAAAATGCTCAGTCATATTGCATTAAATTTACTTAAGTAGATGTTATATATTGATTAAATATAATATGTAAATCAATTAACCTTCTTATGAGAAAATTAATTTTGTAAGGTATCCAGTCGGTTTTCTAATTGATTGCAGATAAGTAAAATCATTATTTTATTTAGAAAGAAATGGTGAACCAATTTTAAAAGTAATTTAAAAAGAACAGCTGAAAAAATATTTAACCTTTACAAACTGAACGGAATGAATGAACAATAAACATTGAGTGAAACGCACCCTAGCGCTTCCTAGTAGCCTGGAGCTCAAACTACATTTTTCATTCATAACCTCGTATCTCAATCTCAGAGAGGCTAATTAAATGGTGCGAGAGGCTTAAAATTCCAGTCCTTTTCTCTTCAATTTTACACCCTTAAGAGAAAAACAGAAACCTTCTTCTCCGTTATGGGTTTTATAGCAACATGCTGACATAACTATCTTAAACGTGAGTTGAGTCGTTTTTGAGCCTTATCGGCACGCATATTGTACACTTTGCTTTATAATATATATTGATTAGAGAGTTTTCTCTACGTTGTGCTAGTTTAATTTTTAAGAACGCTATTCTATTTAGAAGGATGATTGTAGATAATGGACCTTCCTAAGGAGCTCGTTACAAGAGGAGAACTTGTTCAAGAGTAGATGGCTTCCTTTCAGAACGTATAGCGGGACAGCCGGAGGAGCTCCCATGGGGGAGGGACCCTCCGGTAATTGGCGGACCCTGACTGGTGGAGGTCCAGAAGAAAGGAGGCAGGTAGGATGACCATGGAGGATCGTTAGGGGCAGGATGTGAAAGATCCCATTCGTCTTCCAAATCCTTTATTAGTTATCTTCTCTCTCTCGCTCCGTGTCCTCTTTAAGCCTTTCAAAGAGCCATCTCTCAATCCTTCCTATTGAGTCCTCGGGTAAATTGCCTGAATTAAATGAATAAATGGCATCATAACTCAATGGATATATAATTATTTATAGGTATGTAGATAAAAAAAAAAAAACTATATGCACTACTACAACCCAAGAAGTGTCTTGGGTTCGGTACTATGTAAGGAAGTACTGCGCTAGGAGATGATTTTTATCACCAGGTTTTCCTCCTTAATTTTTCAATTAAAAATACCGAATTTGCCCCCAGGAGGGTCTCTCGGCCACTGAGGCGATGTATGACGAACATTAAAGATATCCTGCCAAACGAGACTCGAATTCGGGACCTTGATCCCAGCAGCTCAGTGCCTTAACAATGAGCTATTCATAGATAGATAGATAAAATTTGTTTAAATAATTTATTTTTGAAGAGAAACGATTTGGCTCCGCCGAGAATCTAAGCCGGGTCTTCCGCGTGACATGCGCGGTATGCTAACCATTACACTACGGAGTCGCTTCCAAACGGTGCCAAATCCTTCCTCTTCACTGAAAAATAAAGATAAAATTTGTTAATTGCTCTACCCCGCTACCTTCGATGCAACACTACCATACTTAAAACGAATTGATTTTTCATTTTTATTTATTAATAGCTGTATATACCGGTTTCACCCGAGGAATTTCATTTTTTAAATCTATAAAGTGAGACTTTATAGGTCGAATTCGTAAAAACCAATGTAAAGCGAGATCAAAACGATTTTTACAACAATAAAGAATATACCTAGAGATTGGCTGAAGTTATGCAATTTTAATATGGACAGATGTTCGCACCTGGTATCAAAGAACCATTGAGCGAAATTTGGAGAATTTAGGACAAACGGTATAGATCTCTATAAAGAACAAGCAAACAAACAAATAAAAAAACAAACAGAATTTCATCTTTATTTATATAGATTTATTATTTCATTATTTTTTTCTTCCTCACCCCATGATCGCATGTAGCACTAGTTCTTTCACCCTTTCTCCACTTGCTTTTAATACCAGTGAGGCAGGACGAGAAGCACTGGGATCTCCTAGAGTCCTGCCTTGCATTTCCTAACCGCCACCTGGTAAGGTTCGACTCGGAGATCCCTCGGCTTAGTGTAAATATTGTATACAGGTATATAGGTATGAACGCAAATATATAGATTTGTTTTTTATTTTGTATTTTTTTTTCTTCTTTCTTTCGTAATTCCATTTTTTTTTTCTTCTTCTAATTTAGTTATTCTTCAGTATATTCTGTATGAATGGATCCTCAGATCAATAATACTAAATGCCCTTATATGATGAAACCACTGCAACCGGTTAGTTGTTTGAATATAAATAATATTTCAATAATCATACATAATCTTGTAACGTGGAAAAAAAAAAAAAAAAAAAAACCCAGAAACAAATGATTAAAAAGAGTTCAAGACTTTTTGTTGGAACAAACTGTTCCAGTACCTGTTCGTGACTGTTCGAGTACCTTCTAAGCTTGTCTGGAACGTTGTAGAATGTCTGATCTGAGACTAAATATAAGGAGCGACGGACTGGATAGTTAGTCTTGCTCTGAAGCTCGAATGAAACGGTTATTATTGTGTTATTGTATCGTTACAAGTTGATACTTTTTGTAAACTTGCTGATTATTTGTGTTTTAATTTTTGTGTGGCATTCTAAATTATTATTTTCGTTTGATAAAAATTATTTAAACCCCTGATAGGATTACAATATGTATCAATCAAACTCAAAATCGCTTGCAAATTTGATTTAATTTGCTCGGAATGATACAAATATCAACAACATTGATTGTGGTTATTTAAACTGAAATATTTTCTCTCCTAAACTTTAATTACTGCGTCACGGTGAGAATATTAGCGAATTTATAAGATATAAGATAACAATTTAAAAGATGTTCTCTGATATAGTTTAATTAGAGTTCTGGTAGCCTTGCAATGAAGGAGCGATATGGAACATAATATTCATATTGTTACGGGCTTCGGGTTCGATAAAATGAACAATTAACACTAGGACAATAATTTATTAATCAATACTCACAAGGGTAATTACTGCCTTATTATCAGATACAAACCAGGCTGTGTATGCAGACTCTAATTACTTATAACTAACCGCACGGGTTAAAACAAGAGTCTTTTCTACGACATACACTATCACCACAATAACTTATCACAATAAGGCTTACCACTTATCACACTATCTTATCACAATAGACTTATCACTGTTCACTACGAAGTGTACTCCACGGGTGTTGCCAAACAACTCCGCTGAGGCCTGTCAGAGCCGGTATTTATTAGTCTTGGATAGATTCTAGAAGGTTCGGGGTTCATCCAGAACAAAGTCTTTGATCTTCCCCGACAGCCAGTGCGGCACCGAACAACGGACGTATTGTTCACCAAAGGCGCTTTGTATACTACCGCTGACCGCAACACTACCCCCTCCTTAATGCTGATCTGTCCCAGATCAGGTCGTGAATGGGGTGTAATAGGCTCAGGTGTTTTCTCCTCTTCAGCTTCCAGCAGGACTTTTCCTGTTTCCTGACCGAGTGTTAGAAGCACAGCGAGTTTCTTGAAACTACCAGGCGAAGCCACCTTCAACGAAAGGACACTGGCCGGTGCAACAGAGTCGAGCTCCACAATGCCAAACGCATTTGACATTACACAAATACCAGAAGTTGGGTCCGGGACCTGGCTTGGATCAATCCTTACAACACTTGCTTTGGAAACCAGCACCTGTTGGTTGTGAGGGTCTAGACCAATGCTCTGCTCAACTAAGATTCCGTTAACAGCACCATGAACAGCTGATGGTTTGCTCTCATCACCATTCGATTCGAGTCCTACTACCGCTGTTGGACTTTCTGTAGTCCCATGGGTAATATTGGGCTTAGGAGGAGGCCGTCCAGGTCCTCGAATGATGCCACTCACTGTCACTTCATTGTCAGTTTCTCTCTCCAATTTCAATTTCTCTGCTAAGGGGTCATCATCCTCATCAGTATCAGTAACATGCGTTCTCCTGTTTAACATTTCAAGTTCAGCATCATCAGGCTTCATAGACCCACACCAAGCCTTTCCCTGATTCAAGGTTCTTTGCTTGCTGTACCTGATTAGCCGACCACTGATTGAAAAGGTTCCAGAGTTTGTCACTTGATCGTTTCCAGCCCTCCCCGATATGGCAGTCCTATGTTCATTCAAAGACCGCTTGGCCAAACTCTTCTCAAATGCTCCAAACAGACGCCGACAAGCCTCCAAGCTTCCAGCCGGCTCCCAGCCACTCTGTTCAGAAGGGCATCCCTCCCATCCAAGGGTGTATCCGGCCCTCCTCGATACGGCTGACCTCTGTCCATTCAAAGACCGCTCGGCCAAACTCTCCTCAAATGCTCCAAACAGACGCCGACAAGCCTCCAAGCTTCCAGCCGGCTCCCAGCCACTCTGTTCAGAAGGGCATCCCTCCCATCCAAGGGTGTATCCGTATTGCTTTTTTCCTGGATGGAACCTACGGGAAACAACAAACTCTTCTTCCTTATCTTGGGAGCTATCACCATCCTCGAGATGATCTCTCAAGTTCTCAATATCCTCCCTTCCTTTTTCAACACCAGTGGTTGACTCAACTTCCATGACTTCTCTTGTCGAATCCACCTGAACAAGCCTTCCCACTTCAACAGGCGTTTCCTCAGCGCCTTCATCGCAATCTTCCTTGTCAGGTTTAGCATACCTAAAAGTACTAGAATCCATGACAGTCTGTACAGCAGCTAACCCTGCATTTCCTATTCTTTCAGGCTTGGGTTTCATGAACTCCTCCTCGAAATGAACACCACAAGAGGATCCACACACAAGAGCATCCACCTCTCTCAATCCGCCAAGCGGGACCTTCACATCTTCAACACTCACTTGAGGATCAAGGTCGAAGGGCTCTTCTTTTTCTTCTTTATCATTAGTTTCCCCTTCACCTTTCGATTCGTTGAAATGAAACACTTCATCAACTTGCGTAGCACTAAGAACCTTCTTAACCGAAATCTTAGGAATATCACTATCAACTAACTTATTTTCTAAAGTAGTAATAAATTCTGATAACGTAGAAAATAACTCATTTTGATTTTCTAACAACTCATTTTTCAATTTACTAAATTCTGTTTCAAAAAGAACGTGATCTGGATCTTCTCCACTACTAATTAAAGCTTCCCTGAGCCTTTGTTGCAATATAGACTTGTTCCCAGAAGTATCCAAATCGCGTTCTTCTAATTCACTTTTTAAATCTGCTACTTTCAAATCATACAATCTCAAGCCACCGGTTGACATTTTAAATATTATATACAATTATCAAAATTAAAATTAACAAATCAAAACTTAAAGACTAACAACAATAATTTGATTATAACTAACAACGAAAAAAAGAAATCTAATCCTATACACAGTTACTAAGATTTAAATTACAAATGAAATTCCCAACACTATAAACAATAAACTAAATTATTAAAAGAAACCAAAAAGATTAGATAAAACTCAAATATTAAATAAAATAAACAATTTTCAATATAGACAAACAAATTTTCAATAGCCTAAATTACAATAATTAACTAAAATAACAAACAGAAAAATTATTTAAAACAAACTAAATAAATACGCTAATGCTAAAAATAATCCCACTTCTGACACCAGTTGTTACGGGCTTCGGGTTCGATAAAATGAACAATTAACACTAGGACAATAATTTATTAATCAATATTCACAAGGGTAATTACTGCCTTATTATCAGATACAAACCAGGCTGTGTATGCAGACTCTAATTACTTATAACTAACCGCACGGGTTAAAACAAGAGTCTTTTCTACGACATACACTATCACCACAATAACTTATCACAATAAGGCTTACCACTTATCACACTATCTTATCACAATAGACTTATCACTGTTCACTACGAAGTGTACTCCACGGGTGTTGCCAAACAACTCCGCTGAGGCCTGTCAGAGCCGGTATTTATTAGTCTTGGATAGATTCTAGAAGGTTCGGGGTTCATCCAGAACAAAGTCTTTGATCTTCCCCGACAGCCAGTGCGGCACCGAACAACGGACGTATTGTTCACCAAAGGCGCTTTGTATACTACCGCTGACCGCAACAATATTTTAAAACCAATGTGATTTAAATAACAATGTTACAAGCCACTAAAGAACAGCGCCTCAAAAGTAACACAATGCTTCGCTTTTAACGTGAGACTAAGACACAAGCCGATCGCTTCTTATAAGTCGTCTGAGATGGGCCCACCCAGAAAGACGTAGAAAATTCAAAATATGTGACCATGTACCAATACATGACTATCCGTTTCAAGTTATTCTGTGTACAATGAATACATTAAATTAAATTGTGGGCAGAGGTCTCGTACATCTCATTAGGGATTTCGATTATGAAAAACCATTTATTTAGCAATGGTTTCAAGAAAAAAAAATGAAACGAAAAATAATTTTTTTTAGTTATGTAAGTCTTGTATTGAGGGTTGCGTTAACGGATATTATTTGGGGCCATGGCAGATGTATCAAGTTTCCAATGAGATTAGAGAAAGAAAGAAAAACAATTTATTCAGAAAGAAAAACATTATAGCTTCCCAACTACATTGGGTTGCTCTAACACAGCATACTGTAGGTACATCTATTTTCGGCTATTTGTAAAATCTTATTGTGATAATATGAAATAATAACATACATGCATATATAAAGAAACATAGTTATAATTTTTTTCCCTCCTTTCTTTCTTTTACTCCTTCCATATAAAAAATATCAACAATAACATTAAATTCTTAATAAAATATATCAATCACCATGTAACAACAATAATACAAATAAGACATAAAATTGATAAGCCTTGAAGGGATGCAAAGTCTTTGCCTTTTTGATGACTTGAAGATAATATTTGAAGGCTCCAGACGATATTATGATCCCAAACTCTGAACCAAGACACATGAGAGAGATCGTGTGTGCTTTGAAGCGAGGATAAGTTTGCTGAGTCGCTAGAGTTGGGAGAACCCACTAGTTAGTTTCGAGTAATTAGCAATATATCAGCCCAACTACGGCCTATTGTATAATTGGATTCCTTAGCTCCTAGTTACAACTGATACTCGGTTATTATTCTGTTTGTACATAGTTAATACATGATATATTACTTATTTTAACTTCACATAACTATATAATTGTCTCATACGCTTTGTATTGATTTGTGGGTCAATCTAAGAACGATTTTTTATATACATTTTACTTTCACTTGCCTATATATGAAATGTATAGTAAGGGAAAGTATTGAGATCGTGAAAATTTTCGACGGTTTTCAACGGAAATACACGTTGAAAATTGGGGCCCCCTGAGTCCAAATAACCAAGTCCCGCGAAAAGGTCTGTGTGTCTGTGTGTGTGAACAGACTAGCTCAAATACTATGAGCCGTAAGAACCTGAAATTGAGTATTTGGTGTATGTATATGCCCGCGATGTGACAGCCAACACCGCATCAAAATTGGTCAAACGGAGGGGGTACTTTATTCAAAGAATTTTGTCTAATTTTTACGTTTTTTTCGATTTTCTCAAAAATGGCTCTAACGATTTTGATTAAACTTTATATTTGATGTATGTCCCTACGATAGGACAGTCAAAATTTCATCAAAAATTGGAGGGGGCACTTTACTTAATAAATTCTGTCTCACTTTCGTGTGTTTTTTTTATTTACTCAAAAACGGCTTTAATGATTTTGATCAAACTGGGTATTTGGTGTATGTATATGCCCACGATGCGACAGCCAAAATTTCATCAAAATTGGTCAAACGCAGGGGAGGGGAGGTTCATGAGCCGACGCATGCGCAGTATGCCTTTAATGACAGACCAATGCTTTATAATTAAAGATGTTCTGTTCGTTTAGTGAAAATTATTTGTTTCATGAGAACTATATGAAGTTTTCAACAACTACATAGAGAATAATAAAATCAGATGACTTGGAGTATTATGCTTGCATTGCCGAATTATCACGAGTAATAACTTTTATTTAACAAAACAATTTTTACTATACTTTAGAGAGAAAATACAAACAAAATTAAGAAACGTATTTGTAAAAATGTGTGACTTTGAGAAATGGCAATTAAAAAAACACGTCGATTTCTAATTAAAGTAAGATGGTAAGTGAAAGTTGTGTGTTGTGCGCATCGCATCAGATTTTTTTTTTTATGTTGAGAGCAACAATAATGTAATCAATATATTGTAACGTAAAAACAAATCATAGGATTAATTCTCTTTCATTGAAAAAGTCATCTAGACTTTCGTTGGAACCGTCAGAGTCATGTGTTAGTACGTAAACACATGTTCTAAATTTGACGGATCAAACTAGATCTTTCTGGAGTGTTCTATTTCGAATTAAATATAAGAAGCGAGTGTCTAGGGGCTTAGTGTGGCCTTGAAAATCGCAGCAGAATGTTACTTTTGAGACCCTGTTCTGTAACTGGCAGTCACAAGATTCGTACATTATAATTTGCATGTATATTTTAGTAAACTAATAAACGTATAAAGTATGAAATATCCGTCGTCTAATACAAGGCTGGAACAATTAAAAAACCGCAATCTTTTATTCTTTCACGAGTTACCCGCCGATTTTATTTGACTAATTATGTACTCTTACAATAATAATAAATCTTCAACCATTTTACGATCGCAAAGCGGTTTATGGATTCAAAAGCTCTCATGGAAAATAGCTTTTTTTAGATAAATTAGTTTTACACTGCATGATATGTAATGGGGTTCGCAAAGAAACACAACTTTCACTTACGGACTTTGATTAGAAATCGACATGTTTCCATAATATGTAAACGCCATTCCTCAACTCCACACATTTTTCCACATTTATATGCCTATATTTGTATAGCTACCTACAGTACCGGTCAAAAGTTTAGACTCACTTATATTTAATTCACAATCTTCAAGTTAAAAAAATAATTGAAACTCAAAAGATAACATTTCAAAAATCATATGACTGTTTCGAATACAATCTATATAAATAAAGATGAAATTTTGTTTGTTTGTTCGTTATAGAAATCCATACCGTTTGTCCTGTATTCTCAAACATTCGCTTAGTGGTTCTTTCATACCAGGTGCGAATACCTGTACACATAAAAATTGCAGAAATTTAAGCCAATCTCTGGGTATATTATTTATTGTTATAAAAATCGTTATGATCTCGCTTTACAGTAGATTTTTATGAAATCAACCGTTGGAGTCGAAAAAATCTCATTTCTGTCCTAACGAACTTTCCTTGACCCCCGGCTTTTCTCATTGTTTTCCGAAATTCCCTGGGTGAAACCGGGATATACAACTAGTTATAAATAAATTAAAAATAAAACTGTAGTTTATTTATTTATTTTTTTTTGGGGGGACTTTAAGGCTTCCACTGAAGCCCTATACTGCCCATACTAACAACTATGGTATTGGGTGATACTTCTCCTACGAAAGAAAAGCACGACCCAGGGCGGGACTCGAACCCGCAGCTCCGGCATGGGAGTACGGCGCTTTAACGCACAGCCACACCGGGCCCCAAAATATAGTTGTTATTTTGTTCAATAAGGGAGCGGGGTAGCCCAAGGGTAAGGCAGTGGACTGCTGTGCTTAAGGTCCCGAGTTTGAATCTGACATGGCTTATGATATATTTATTATTCGCCACAGTTCGTCTCGTGGGCCGAAAGACCCTCCTGGGGCAAACCCAGCCTCTATAAAGTGGTCAGATCACGATCAAATCACCTCCTTGCACGACCGCTGACCAAGAAACAGTACACTTCCTTACATAGTACTGAACCCAAGACCCTTTATGGGTTGTAGTGGTACAGGTTTTTTTTTTTTTTTTTTTTGTTCAATAAATAAAATGCCGTTATTTATTTATTTTACAAAATCTGAGGGTGAGTCTAAGCTTTTGACTGGTACTGTAGGTACATAAGATTATGTGTATTGAAAAACATGGAAGTTCTCAGTACTTTTCGATTTATTATTGTTTATTTCTTTTTTTTAAGGAACCTAATTTCATCGACAGTCGAGTTTTTTTCCTGGTTGCTTGTTTTGACAAAATTTATTAAGTAAAGTACCCCCTCCGTACCCTTTGACCAATTTTGGTGAAATTTTAGCTATTACATCGAGGACATATAAATACATCAAATACCAAGTTTGATCAAAATCGTTACAGCCGTTTTTTGAATAAATTAAAAAAAACACTTGAAAAAGAGACAAAATTTGGATGAAATTTCGTCTTTCGCATCGCGGGCACATACATACATAAAATACTGAGTTTTATAAAAATCGTTTTAGCGGTTTTTGAGAAAATCGAAAAAAAACGCAAAAATTAGACAAAATTCATTAAATAAGGTACCCCTCCATTTGACCAATTTTGATGCAATTTTCGCTGTCACATCGTGGGCATATACATACACTGAATATCAATTTCAGGTTCGTACAGTTTATATTTTTTTAACTAGTCTGTTCACATATACACACACAGACAGAGTTCATTTCGCGGAACTTGGTCAGTTGGACTCAGGGGACCCTAAAACGTGTATTTCCGTTGAAAACCGAAATTTTTCATGATCACAATACTTTCCCTTGCCATATATATCATATATAGGTAAGTGAAAGTAAAAAAGTATTAATAGAATTTTCCTATGAAAGCATTTTCATGGCTTACTTCACATCGATTGCTAGTCTAAATAGAATGACAAGTGTAGGATAAATAGGATGGCGTGTTGTGCTCATCGCAATAGATTTTTTCTTTCGTATAATGCCAAAAAATTTTAACGTTGATTGGTTAACAGTTCACTCTTATGTTGAAGGGTACACAGTTTTTATGTTTCAGCTGTTAGCTAACATATAACTGGTTACAATAAGGTGGATGTTCGTTCTTGATCAATGTTCGTATAATATTTTATTCTTTCCTTTTGCTCTTGTATGTTTTAGTATCATTATTTATTTTTAGGTTTTATTTATATGAATTTATCAATATATGAGTGACTAACTTTTTTTTTTTTTTTTTTTTTTTTTTGTTTAAGGACAAGTCGACCATTAAGGTCATTATCGTCCAACTCCACGGTAGTTCTTTGACAATTTAGATTAATACTGTTTAACAATTTAGATTAGTACTGGTTAACAATTTAGATTAGTACTGGTTAACAATTTAGATTAATACTAGTTTTTTGACAATTTAAATTAATACTGGGTAGATAGATACAATTTAGATTAATACTGGAAGGTGGATAGGACAATACTAGAACGATTTAGGTAGAGTTATTATTATGAGATTATTATTAACTTATAATAAATTATTTTATTTTTCAGACAATATTATCGTCACTACTTTAAGAAGATATTAATATTTTTATAGTATTTTTAAATAAGATTAATCAGTTTTGTGGCCCTTAAAAATTGAATTAAATTTGATATGGTAAAAGGATCGTTTCCCAGAAGTTCACAAATTTGTTGCGGCAGCCCATGTTCCTCTCTTTGTTTTTCATAAATTAAGCATTCACCTAAAATATGATTTACACTGTTTCTTACTCCACAAGCTTCACATATGGAGGGGGTCTTTCCTTTCATTAAATATTCGTGGCTGAATCTTGCATGTCCTATCCGCAGTCGGGTTAGGGCCACTTCTTCCTTTCTGTTTCCAGAAAATGAGGTGCTCCATGGCTGAACGCTTCTTTTTAGTACCCTTAACTTGTTATCGGTTTGAGCATCCCATAATGATTCCCACGATGTCCAAACAGCGTACTTTAGTTTGAGGCTTAAATCCAATGCGGGGACTTTCGCATAGCGGATGCCTTCTGTGATCCCTTTCTTAGCTTCTCTGTCAGCCTTCTCATTACCTTCAATACCGGTATGACCCGGTATCCAGCAGAAAACTGTGCTGATGTTCATCCTCTTTAGGCTGTCTATCTTCTCGAAGATGTGCTGTACGAGTGGGTGAGTAGAATATAGGTTACTTAGAGCTATTAGAGCGGATAGGGAATCGGAAAATATCACGATTTTATTATTACCTGGTATGATTATTGATAGTGCCTTATAGATTGATAAAAGTTCTGCTGTGAATATACTGCAATCTGAATTTAGCGAGAAGGAATGCGTCTGATTGTCATAGGTAAAGGCAGCTCCTACTCCGTCTTCATTCTTCGAGCCGTCAGTGTAAACATGTGTGGAATCAGTGAGCTCATTTTTAATTTTTTGAAATTCTTTTTTAAATACTATGGGTGGAGTGTGATTTTTTATATGTTTCACTAAAGATAAGTCAATTTTTGGCTGTGGTATGGTCCAAGGCTCCTTGGTTGATAAGGTTTTGGGTAATATTTCCGGGATTCTTATGTTTAATTCTGAGAGGGAGGAAAAGACTCTTCTGGGATAGGATTTTCTTAATGCGTTACTGTTTGGTTCGTTGGTGGGTGTCATGTATTTTAAAAGAAGGTCGTTTAGTGGATGCTGTGAGGATATTAAAGAAATGTAATATGAGAGTGATATGAGTGTTCTTCGGAATTCAAGTGGTGGTTCTCCGGCTTCGCAGCAAATGCTCAAAATAGGGCTGGAACGGAAGGCTCCTGTGCTTAACCTTAATCCACTGTGGTGTATGCTATCTAACATCTTGAGAGTTCTGGGGGACGCAGATCCATAAGCCATGCATCCATAGTCGAGTTTAGATCTAATGTAGGCTCGGTACAGAGTTAACATGCTTTTCCTGTCACCGCCCCAAGACGTGTTGGTCAAGCATTTGAGAAGATTTAGTGATCTTAAACAATTTATTTTAAGTAGTTTAATATTTTCAGTCCAATTTAATCTGTAATCAAAGGTAAGGCCTAAATAACGTACGGAATCCTGATTAGCAATGGCAGTATCTTCAATTTTAAGCGTGGGTAGTGGTAATGTTTTTTTCTTTGTAAAAAGTACGCTGACGGTTTTTTTGATAGATATACGGAATCCATGCGTTGTCAACCAGTTATTGACTCGGTTCAATATTTTTTGAATAGTTTTATATAGTTCCGGGATTGATTTTCCTGCACAGTAAATTACCAAATCATCCGCATAGAGCATAGACTTGACTGGTGTTTGTATGATTCTGAGTAGTGGATTCAACGCTATTGAGAAAAGAGCTGCTGATAACACACTTCCTTGTGGAACGCCATTCTCCTGCATGAAAGACTCCGACAAAGTTGAACCGTTTCTCACTTGGAAAGTTCTATTTTTTAAAAAATTGTCTATTAGTGCTAGCATGTATCCGTCAATACCTATGCTCAATAAGACGTCTAGTATTTGCTTCTTCCATACTCTATCAAATGCGTTTTCCAGGTCAATAAAAACAGCTAGGACCTTCTCCCTATTGTTAAAAGCTTCATTGATGTCCGTCTCTAGCCTAACTAGGTTGTCCCTCGTGCTTCGACCTTTACGAAAGCCGCTTTGCCATTGGTCGAGTGATCCTCTTTTTTCAAATATCCAGTTTAATCTATTGATAGCCATCTTTTCTAGAAGTTTGCATTCGGTACATGTTAATGAGATTAAGCGGTAGCTCTTGGGATCGTCTGTTGGTTTGTCTCTTTTCAGTATCGGAATCGCAATTGATTGCCGCCATGAATCAGGGAACAAGCAGTTGGTGTAAATTTTATTTAGATATTTTAAGAAAAGTTTTTTGTTTTCAAAAGAGAGGTTCTTGATCATGCTAATTGTTAGATTATTGGGCCCTGGGGAAGAATCTTTCCTTGAGGCTAAAGCAGTTAAAAATTCCGAAAAAGAAAATGGGTTGTTTATTGGTGAAAGCGGATTAATATGTATAGCCAGTGGTGTTTCTTCTTTCGCTTTTTTGATTTGTATGAATTGTTTAAGTTGATTGGCATCGGAAGTAATGAATTTGTATTGGGATCCTATAGTATCGGCAATGAGTTTGGGTTCAGTTATTATATTATTTCTATCTTTTAGTAAGGTAATCTGTTTAGTATATCCACGTCCGGTGATTTTCTTTACTGCATCCCACATTACTTTTGAAGGAGTATTCATGTTTACTTGCGTCAAGAAGTGTTTCCAAGATTCTTTTTTCGCTTTTCGTATTATGTACCTGGCGTTTGTTTTAGCTATGTTATAATTTTCAAGATGATCTGTGCATGGGCAACGTTTAAACTTTCTCAATTCTCTTTTTCGAAGTTTTACAGCAGATTCACACTCCTTAGACCACCAAGGGACTATGATTTTATTGTAAAAAGGTTTCGTTTTGGGAATGGAATTTGATGCAGCGTTGAGGATCGTTTCTATAATTGTATTTGTTACTTCGTTAATATCAGGTGATTCAAGAAAATCTTTAGGAAAGTTGGCTTTTGATCTATAGGAATCCCAGTCCGCCTCACGAAGTTTCCATCTGACAGGTTGCTGCGGGGGGATATGCCGGTCTATAAAGTCTGTAATAAGTGGATAGTGGTCACTATTATAAAGATCTTGAGCTGCCTTCCAGGTGCTACGTATTCGAAGACAGGGACTTGCAATAGTTAGATCGATATAGGAGAGGCTACCAGAAGTTGGGTTGATGTGGGTCGGATGATTATTATTTAAGATTATTAGGCCACTTTGATCCAAAAATGATTCTATGATTCTTCCCCTTGTGTCTAGACTAGATGAGAACCAGAGCGGGTTGTGGCTGTTGGCATCTGTTAATAATAATAGTGGGGTTGGTAGTTGGGAGTACAAGTCAGCTATTTGTTGAAGGGAAAGTAGTTGGCCAGGAGGTAAATATAAAGAGCATACTGTGAATGAATAAGGACTGTGGATTCGCACTGCCACTGCTTGAAGCTCTGTTGAGAGATGGATATTAGTAGATGGAAGATCTTTGTCAATAAGGATTGCAACGCCTCCGCAAGCAATCAGGCCACCCGTATAGTCAGCACGGTAAGATGCAAAATTTTTGAAATAAAATATATCAGAAGGTTTTAGGTGTGTTTCCTGTAGGGCGATTATATTGAAGTTAGTATCTTTGAATAATACTGTTAAGTCATTTTTATGAATATTAAGACCATTTACATTCCATTGCAAAACACGCATATTGTAGATTTTATGTACAGGAAGGAAACGAACAATGAAAATAGTTGTATAAAGATATTGATAAAGTTAAAGGGTAAAAGTAAAAAAAAAAAAACTGTTTGAATTACAGGGATTAAAGATTCTGTTTTATAAATATTTGTAAGTGGTTGGCTCATTTCTTTTTAACTTTGGGTTTAGAGCGTTGGGGAGTGACAGCGTCCTCCTTACTATTCGATTGAGGAGTTTTGCATTGAGAGGAAGTACTTTGTTCACTTACAATGTGGTTTTGGGTTACCGGTCTATTTCTTAAATTAGTAATCGATGTGGGTACATTTGGCACAACCATTGACGTAATTTTGTTCTTATTTGCATCTATAGAAACAGTATCAGTATTATTTGTAACTTCCTTGTTATTAATATGTAATGACGAAACAAGTTCTTCTTGATATTCAACGTTATTAATATTCAAAAATGATGACTCAATTTTACTTATTTTTTTAAATAGAATGTCGACTGTATAAGTTAATTTGTTTATTTGTTCGAATAAAGATTGATTAAGGGAATTGGTTTCAGCAGGAGTGGGAGCAGTTGGAGGAGTGGGGGGAGATGCGGTGACTTCTGCCAGAGATCTGGCATGAGACGTCACAGGGGCTGCTTGTTGCCTGTTAACAATCAATTCTGCTTGGCGATAAGAGATCTTATTCTGGATTCTAACTTTTTCAATCGATTTTTCCATTTGATATACAGGGCATCTAGTATAGTAAGCTGGATGAGCTCCTTGGCAGTTCAAACATTTAGGGGGATTTGAACAACAATCTGATTTGTGTGAACTTTCTCCACACTTCGCACAATTCATAACTTTACAATATTTGCTGGTGTGTCTATATTTGTAGCATGAAAAACAAAGCGTAGGTTTGGGCTCATACTCTCTTATTCTTATAGACAAGAAATCTAAAAATATTCTTTCAGGTAGTTCGCTTTTTTCAAAGGTCAGTACCAATAGAGGAGTTGGTTTATTTACATTATTAATTTTCTTGAAAATTCTTTTTACTTGTACTACCCCCTGATTTTCAAGTTCAGAAATTATTTCCTGATCTGTGCAGTTTATTAATTCAGGTATATAAACTACACCGCGTGAAAAATTTAAAGACTTATGTAGTTCAAAAGCTATAGGTATGGTCTGGAAAGATTTTATATTTTCTAAATTCATAAAGTCTTTTTCGTTGTTCACAGTTAACAGGACTGATCCATTTTTAATAAACTTTACCTGGACTTGTGGGCTATAGCTTTTAATGAATCTACATACGCTAAAAGGGCTGAAGTCTTTAAAAGTTTTGTTATCCGTATTATTTTCTAAGCGCATTACAACATATTTCTTAGACCACTGTCCCTTGATTTTAAATAAATTTTCTTGAATATCAGGCGGTTTAGCCTCAAGCGCGTCCGCCATTTGGTCGACAGATATAACGGACCAAAGAGACAAATATTAAAGTACTTAACAAACTAGGATTAAATTTGATATTTTATGGTTTACAAAATTAATAAAAGAAAAGAAAATTATCGCCAAAAGCATAAAACAGACTAAAAAAGAAACAACAATAACTAAATAGGACTAAAATTATTATGATAGTTTATAGATAATCAATAAATATAAAAGAAAAGAAAATGAATACAAAAGCATAAATTAAACAACAAGAATAGTCTTATTGGGTACTCCCTGGAAGACAGCCGGGCGGCAACAGACAGGAGCTGCTAATCCTCTTCTCAAAGGTGCCGAAACTTCAAACAACACACACCGCGATCCGTACACCACCGCTGCTGAAGCAAGACTGGAGGACCCACTTTTGACATGAGTGACTAACTTGAGGACCTTGATTACAATGGCATGCTTTAGTAGTACACTGACGGGCACTCAAACGAACAGAGATCGAGCGAATTTCTAGTATGCAAATGGTCAAACGATAGCAGGCATTACATATGCATTGGGCCGAATGTTGAGAGCTTCGCTAGGTAGCGACGGAACGCTTAGGCAGTGTTCACGCATCAGACTGCTGCGTATAACCATCTCAATTTTATTTTATTATCTACAGTCTATGGTATAGTTCTCGGAATAATTACATTAATAAAAAATTTATTTCGCGCATCACACAACTCCATTTTTAGTCATAAATACGTATGAAAGTTCCAATACTTTCGATATATCGGTTTGTATAAAAAAAACAAAAATAAAACGCTATTTTCCACGAGAGCGATTCAAAGTTTCTTATTTTCCTATTTATTATTGAAGATTTATTATTACTGGCTGACCCGTACGAAGCATTCGCACTCTACCCTACTTAAATCTTACTTAATTAAAGTACACACCGTATATTTAGTATCGTATAGAGCATATTTAGTGAGTCGTGGGCATAGGTGAGGGTTGAAGTAAAGAAAAGATGTGTTTAAATTGGAGATTATTTATTTTTTGAAACATAAGTTAAAGGTGTTTACATAGTTACATAGTATTTACCTGTAAACACAGGACCTCTTCGAGCACTATTTTTGAAGTTACGATATGGTCATATTTGATTGTTTCTTGGTGGGTTTGTTTTACACAAACATAGATGTCACTGATTCTATTGACTTAAATCGCATCGTTTTTGCTTGTAACTCTCAAACGACGGCGACAAACTGAAAAAAATTACATCTTCGATAAAGCGCTGCGACCATTTTGAAATTTTCGCTGAGAATTGTAGTTTTTCGCTTACAACTCGCAAACGAAGGGATTTATCGAAAAAATCTATATAAAGAAAATGTTCTCCTTGAAAACCTGAAAAGATTGACACCATGACCAAACCTCAGATTGACAGCATTTAGAAACCTCTACGACCATTTTCGCGCAAAAACCGCGGTTTTGCGCTTATAACTCGCAATCGAAGGCGAAATGAGTGATTTTTGTATATATTTCCGGTGTAGCGGTTAAAGAAACCTTAAAAATGATCCCTCATTCATGAAATTTGATGAAGCATTAAGGAAGTTATGGCGTACCGACAAAAAAAAAGCTTTGAGAAATAATATATATATGATGATTGTTAGAGGTGTTGCACATAGGGTAACTGTACCAACAGTTAACAGTTTAAGAAAAAAAAGAAAAAAAAAAATTGTATTATTGACACTTTACCAATATATTGATGTTAGGATAATCTTTGCGATGAATTTAGTTAGGCCAATCCCTCTAGAAAATTAGAAATACAATATCCTATGGTCTACATTTACGGTTTTTATAAAAAAATATTTCTTATAAGCTTTTAAAATGAACCAATAGTTGACACATCAAAATGTAAAGGTTTGGAAAGTTGACATTTATGGTTTTGAAGTTGACACATGCGTAATTTTGATTTCCTGTGATTTTTACTTTCACTTACCTATATATGAAATATATAGTAAGTGGAAGTATTGCGATCGTGAAAATTTTCGACTTCCGGTTTTCAACGGAAATACACGTTTTGGGACCCCCTGAGTCGAAATGACCAAGTCCCGCGAAATGGTCTGTGTGTGTGTGTGTGTGTGAACAGACTAGCTCAAAAACTATAAACCGTGGGAACCTGAAATTGGGTACTTAGTGTAGGTATATGCCCGCGATGTGACAGCAAAAATTTCATCAAAATTGCTCAACGGGAGGGGGTACTTTATTTAATAACTTTTTACGTTTTTTTCGATTTTCTCAAAAACGGCTCTAACGATTTTGATTAAACTGAGTATTTGATCTATTTATATGCCCTAAATATGACTGTAAAAATTTCATCAAAATTGATTAACCGGAGGGGGGACTTTACTTAATAAATTTTGTATCATTTTCTCGTGTTTTTTTTATTTACTCAAAAACGGTTTTAACGATTTTGATCAAACTTGGTATTTGATATATTTATATGCCCGAGATATGACTGTAAAAATTTCATCAAAATTGATCTACGGGAGGGGGGACTTTACTTAATAAATTTTGTATCATTTTCACGTGTTTTTTTTATTTACTCAAAAACGGTTTTAACGATTTTGATCAAACTTGGTATTTGATATATTTATATGCCCGAGATATGACTGTAAAATTTCATCAAAATTGATCTACGGGAGGGGGGACTTTACTTAATAAATTTTGTATCATTTTCACGTGTTTTTTTTATTTACTCAAAAACGGTTTTTACGATTTTGATCAAACTTAGTATTTGATGTATTTATATGCCCGAGATATGACTGTAAAAATTTCATCAAAATTGATCTACGGGAGGGGGGACTTTACTTAATAAATTTTGTATCATTTTCACGGGGTTTTTTTATTTACTCAAAAACGGCTTTAACGATTAACAAAAATAAGATATGACTGTAGAAAAATGTGTGACTTTAGGAAATAATAATTAGCAAAACACGTCAATTTCTAATCTAAGTAAGTTGGTAAGTGAAAGTTGTGTGTTGCGCGCACGCACCAGATTTTTAATAGTTAGTGAGGAAGGAAAAATAAGATCATCCAGTTAAGTAAGTATGATAAATAGATTTTAGTTATGACCAGAAGTTCGTTTTTCATTCTTCCAATACTCTTTTAGACAATTAAAGATGGCCACGTTCATTGGTTGGATGAAATTTGTAGCATTTTGATTGAGTGCGACTAATAGCAAGTATCACATGTTCTTTGCAGAATTTGGAAGTGGGGACAGTCCGATGAGACGCGTGTCCCTTCAGGAATAGGATTATTGGCAATGCAATTTTGCTCTCAATGATCCATGGATAGACAAAAATGATCACAATAACTATAAATTCATAAAATAAGACACACAATTCATTTACTAACACACCCCTCAAATTGGCTTTTAAACTGATTTCGGATAACTGGGACAAAATAGAACCACATACGCCAATAAAAAACAAAACTATGTTCCTTGAAGGAATCAGGCTATGCACAGATAATGGGTATTTTTCTTTTCAAAACCAAACATATAAACAAATTTTCGGCCTTCCAATGGGCGATTGTTTAAGTGTTAATCTATCGGGAATAGTAATGAACCACATCATTAACAAGGCACTTAATCAATCCGGTATAAAGCCCCTATTAATTACTAAATACATTGACGACTTACTCGTTATCCATAAAACAGCAGATAATCAACTATTATTAGACAATCTCAACGCCATCCATCCCAGAATAGTTTTCACATATGAAATTGAGAAAAACAATAGTATTAACTACTTAGATATGACAATAATCCGTGAAAAACATAAAATATATTCAAAATGGTACAAAAAGCCCATAACAACCAATAGTATACTAAACTACTACTCTAATCATCCTAAAACTCAAATTACTAACGTAGGTAATAATCTTATAAAAAAAGCCATACTCCTAACGGATGATGCATATATAAAAGATACAAAAAAAGAAATTTTTTCTATTTTAAATAACAGCTTCTACCCGAACAGGCTAATATCAAAACTATGGTATGGGGCAATAAATAAATATAAAATCCCCCTTTCACAAATAGACGATAATTTAATAAATAAGGTTCTGGATAGTGACACAGCCGATAAATTAGACAACAACTTGCTACGTTCAACAGGGAATAACCATAAACCCCCTTCTCAAACCACGTTAACCCAATTTTTTAATACAGAAACACCATAAATTACAATAGACAAAGAACCGGATACCACAACAAAAGACACCACATCTAACCCCGACACCAATCACCAACATCACTACACAAAAAAATTCAAATCCATCACATACATCGATAAACTAACACATAACATTATAAACACCCTCAAAAAACTAGATGTGGATGACTTCAAATTCGCACTCAAACCCTCTCACCCAATACGCAAACTTCTCACAAAAACAAAAGATCCCACACCAATAGAAAACCAAAGAAACCTAATATACAACCTTCCTTGCAAAAACTGTGAAAAATCATACATAGGCACAACTTCAACCGACCTCAAAACCAGAATCTATAACCACAAAAGCACACTCAAACCAAATTCAAAAACAGCCACATCATTATCAAACCACGCTAAACAAACCAGACACGAAATAGATTTTGATAACGTAAAAATTCTACATAAATCCACCTCCCGGCCAAAACAAAAAATAATTGAATCCGTATACATTGCAATAAATCAAGACAATATATTAAATACTAAACAGGAAGCAGCCCATATCCCCAAGCACTATTCGCACATAATACATAACAATAGAACCCGCTCACGTCGACCTTAAGACAGTAGGCCCGCTTCAAAGATGATGGGCCAGACGACATGGCGTTCAAAATTGTTGAATTCCTATATGCACTGACTACCCTATTTCAGGGGAATTTAAGGGTAAGCATGCTATTGTTTTATCTTACATTATGGAGAATGACAAAACCATATTGTGTTAACATGTTATTTTTATTAATCTTTTAATACTGTTTTTGAATGTTTGTTCATCGTATTTTAGATGAATATGGCGCAGGACGCCAAAAGCTCCTTGTATTATACAAAATACTAAAAAAAATTATATTAGAGATCTTCTTGGTGGATATACTTTGAACAAAATAAGACACATTTCATCCAGCCAGACTCAGACTTCCATGAACCACACCCAGACAGAACACTATTTGCTAATTCTGACGGTAGTTGACATCGATGTCAGCTATTATGGATTAATAGTTATCTGTTATAATAGTTGACTTCTATATATAAGCCCTAAAACATTGTACAAATAGATTAAAAAGGATATTAAATGATTCTCATGAACTTAATGAATACCATAAAAGTAATTAAACCATAATTGAACTAAATTAAACCAACTAAAAAGCTTATTTAACTTGACTTCCACCTTCCAGGGTAGCAGAAAATTCGCCATTATAACCTCTCACAAATAAGCTTTTCAAATAAGAGTTTTCATCAAACTAATGTCGATGGTAGCATAGCTCTAGTATAACTTGACAAATTACCGCTAAATGTTGAACCAAAATAATCAACCCTGAATCTTATTATTAACACTTTTCGTACAAAATGTCAACTATTGGAGCACTGTCAACTTATAGTGCAGTTACCCTAGGTAGTAAAATAAAATCGGGGATATTTAATACTTTATACGTTAGACCACAGAGTGATAAGAAAAATGGATTTATGTTTAATTCCTCTTGGAATTTCCCAATTATGGGTAATACAGAAATGGGCCGATATGAAGGGGAATAAGAATGAATGACTGGGCTTTTTAGCCTAAGGCCTCGTTTTAATGAAGCAGATTCTTGAGGGTTCGGGAAAATAGGGAGGTCTTACATTGGAATTGTAAATATGGAAAGGGGGTGGGTATTTCTTTAGGGGCTATTTTAACAGAAAGAGTCTAATATTCCATTATTATTTGTTTTATTTATTTATTTTTATTTTGGAGAGTGAAATAAATTTAAATAACATGGTGGTATATTTGAGTAATTAAACGTGTCCGTGGTTAAGATAAGTCTCTAGTAGCCAATTTATTTAGAATAATTTTATTTATTTATAATTCACGAGTACTCGCATAAATTGTCTAATCCAGTCATTAATACTCGTAAAAAGAAAAATAACATCTACTGTGGAAAATGATCCCTCAATTAATGTTATGTATTTAATTATCTAAAATATATCTGGCATTTGATATATATCTGTTATCCCACATTATATATAGGGGATATATCTGTTAGGTGAATAAAGGAGTTGGACGATTTAAAGATCCAGTAAGTAATAATTTTAAATTGATTGATACCATACTTTGAATAATACTTATTTTTGCAAAATTAGAAAATTCTATTCTATTTTTATATGGTTCCTAAAATTACAAAAGTGTTTTAATAAATCTTTAGTTTATAATCACTAAAATACATGGCGGCAAGATCAGGTCACAAAATTTTGCCAGGACCTCTACGATATTAAACAAGAAAATATGTCAAACTATTAGGAGTTATAAAAATTTACTTGAATAAGAATTATCTTCTTGTTTTTGCCGATTTTTTCTAAATTATTTAGTACATAAGTGAGATCTTATGTTAAAGGGTTTCAATTTTTTTTTTTATAATTAAATAATATTATAAACAAAAATAATAGAAATATTCAAATGGAGATAATAATGAACCATAAAATACCAATAGTAAACCAACGTTGTAATGTTTCTTGGCCTTCCTTTCCTCTATTATCGTACACATTAAAA
Source organism: Aelia acuminata (assembly GCA_911387785.2). Taxonomy (NCBI): domain Eukaryota; kingdom Metazoa; phylum Arthropoda; class Insecta; order Hemiptera; family Pentatomidae; genus Aelia; species Aelia acuminata. Next base: position 22,877,353 of record OU426984.1, on the reverse strand, counting down.
AAGGAATAGGAAAATGTACCCAAGCCTCGAATTTCCTATTATTGTTACTTTATTAATCATTAGAAATACAGGACGGTTTTTATAATTCGTATTAGTAATCTGAAACCCCTGGTAATCCAAACAAGGAAAAAAAAGTTAAAGTTTAATGACCAAAGGGGAGAGACTCAGCAGGTATTGACTAGACTGAAGAAAAGCTAGTCTGTGTCTGATTCTCAGTAAGCAGGTATAACTGGAATCGCTTCTAGGAACTAAGAGTAAATCCCATCCATTCACAGCTACACTTTCAGGATACGTTGAGGGCTGATTCACACTATCGCTCCGCTCCCGCTCCACTCCCGGTCCGCTCAAATATTCTAAAGAGAAATAGACAGAGAATTCCACTATCGGTACCGCTCCGGTCTCGCTCCAATCCCGGTCCACTCACGCTCTACCCCATTCACACTAGCGCTCCGCTCCCGCTCCACTCCCGCTCCGGTCTCACTGGCAAAATATTCTAAAGAGGAATAGAGAGAGGTTAATCACAATATTGGCCCAGGTCCGGCCTCGCTCCGCTCCCGCTCCACTCTCGCTCCACTCCCGCTCCACTCTCGCTCCGCTCTCCTAAAGTCTTTTCATATTCACATTATATAATTTTACACCGTTCACGATTGAAGCCATTAATAATAGAAACCGTCTGTATTTGGATTTTAATTAATAATTAACTTTCAGTTATTAAAGTATTTATTTATTCATAAATTTTACGGCCAAAAAAGTTCAACTTTAAAATATATATATATATATATAATTATAAATTAATTTAATTAATAGTGAAGAAATAATTTAAATTTTTTTTTCCGAATGTATTCGAATACGCTTGAAATGATAAAAAAAAAAAAAAAAATCACCAACAATACGCGCGGTTTTTCGACGTGAAAAATTCATGTTATGTTTGAGATATATTTTGCTATGAATTAATGTACTCGTAAAAAATGGTCACCGATTTATTTATTGACTACACACTCATTGCTATTATAAAATAACGTTTAATTTGAAACGAATAAAAATGCAGTATATTATGAAAAATGTCAGGTAATTAACAAAAAAATATATTAAAGCAAAAAATAATTAAAATATTAATCAGGAAAAGAAGAGAATACAATCGGTAAATTTGTAGCATTTACCGATTTCAACTTGAAATTTTCAAGCGTATTCGAATACATTCCGAAAAAAATTTAAATTATTTCTTCACCATTAATTAAATTAATTAATAATTATTATTAATAATTATCATTGTGGTGCAATATATTCTTCTTATTAAATTTTTTGACAATATTATCTTCTTCATCAAGAAAAGTACACTTACCAGCTATTTCTACAAACGAAAAATTGTTTGAAGAATAAATGAATACTCAAATAACTGAAAGTTAATCATTAGTTAAAATCCGAATACAGACAACTTCGATTATTAATGGCTTTAATAGCTTAAACCTTTCAAAATTGAACGGTGTAAAATTATATAGTGTGAATATGGTAAGACATTAGGAGAGCGGACCGGGAGTGGAGCGGGAGCGGAGCGCTAGTGTGAATGGGGTAGAGCGAGAGCGGACCGGGAGCGGAGCGAGAGTGGAGCGGGCGCGAAACCGATAGTGTGAATAGGCCCTAATCCAACCTTTTTTTCTATTCTTCTATCCTTTATAGTCTTCCACCTACCATCAACATCAGCTTGAGTCTTTTTTCAATAGTGACAATCACTAAATGAACATCTTACGCTAACTTTAAAATAATTGCGATTCGGGTGTGGTAAGCAATGTGGCCAACCGTTGGATCGACACAAAACGCAGGATCAAGTAGGGGAGAGTGGGGAACAGTAAGAGGCAGGTAGCTCACAGACCAATTGCAAGAACCCAGGATTTGTTGTAGTGTAGAATATTAGTCAAATAAGTTTTTCCAGGAATTCCAAGAAACCAACGTTATCATAAGATTGTGACTATTTTTGTCTCGTTTTGTTTTCGAAGCAAGTAAACTTTTTTCTGTGGCTTGCTTTCTCGTTGACAGTGTGGGTGCTATTGTTCATTTCACCGAATTTCCGTTAATGCCTTTTAATCACCAACTAAAACTCATTGTATTAACCTTTAAGTGGATGAGCGAGACGGGAACAGTGAGACGACCTACCTTTTAATGTTTATTCATTCATAGTCATTCCCCTATAAATGCGCTCTAAGCAGTGTGAGGATGAAGTCTATACAGCCTTCTCCAGATCTGTCGGACCTTTTAGTGTCATATAGAAAATTAAAATTATATTGTCTAATCTCAAGAAGGAAGGAATATCTTCTCGGATTATCTCTTATCATTAATAATTTTATTAAAATATTTAATTTTTATATGGTGTCTCACTGTTCCATGAGTGTTCCCTGCAGTGGGGTACACTGAGACAAAAACCTTCTTGTGGTTTTATGAAAATAAATATTTTTGTGTGTACTGTTTTCAGGTTTCACATCTACTGAACAAAGGTCCATTGTAGTAAGCTTTACTATGTAAATTTCAGAACTCCAGCTATACTCGTACATTTTCGATCATATATTTTTTTTCAATTAACCACTTCGTTTGCGAGTTGTAAGCGAAAAAGTACAATTCGCACCGAAAATGATCACAGGGCTTCTTCGAAGGTGTAATTATTTTCATTTTCTCGAGAGGAACATTTTTGGTAATATACACTTTTCCGATTCCGTCGTTTGCATGTTTCAAGCAAAAACATGCGATTTCAGTACCATGGAAATACTTTAAACTTATGTTTATAAAATAAATAAGTGTACTTTAATTAAATAGGTTAGAGAGTGAATGCTTAGCACGGGTCAGTTAGTTTAATCATAATTTGCTTTCAGGGAAGCACCCTTTAGAAGTAGAGTCTATCGGCTAAACAAACTTATAGTAATAAATTGTTGATTTCTTTAAAATACATAAATATAAAAATACAAAAATTCATTCAAAATTATAAAATCAAAGATTTAGATTAAAATCAGAACGTAAAAAACGAATTATGGTTTAACAGTATTCTAACATTAAAATAGACAAATAATAATGATTAATTTAGAAATAATAAATTGACAATTTCTATATCTGACTTAATGTACTATGGATACTTTATATTTGATTTACCCTATCAAATCTCTATAGTTTAAAATATTAGTCATAAAATGAAACGAAATTTAATAAAAGTACACACACAAAGATGATCTCACTCATTCAGTATTCAGGCATGCTATTCAGTATGCCCTCAGTATGCTTCAGGAGCGATGGGCCAGGCGACAGCTGTTTTTTAAAATTTATATTATATATATACTAACGATCTTACTTAAAGGAAAATAAACAGATGAATATAGCGCTGGACGCCGAAAGCTCCATATTATAAAATAAAAAATAAATTAATGAGATGGTCCTGTTGTATATACTATTATTAAATATATTAAACGATCTACCAACTACCAATGTTCAGGACCAAAATTTTTATTTTTCATTTATTATTTAATAATTTAGGCAAAAGTAATTTTTAATTTAAAAATGTAATGTGCCTTATACGGCATTACTCATTACGAGCTGGTAGTCAACACAGCTGAGCGCATTACCTGCGGCCTAATCCTCTGGCTATCTCTGTTGATAGTAGGCCGCAGGTAATAAATATTTATTGCGTCAATTCAAGCCCATGCCACGCAGGGGGCAGCACTATCCAGACCACGGAACTACTTCTTGGAACTACCCCTGTGATGTCACGCGGAATGATACGAAAAAGGTAGCAGTCGCCATAGGCTACGACAGAATCAAGTAGAGTGAGGAAATCAAGTCCTTTTTTGTTATTTCAATTACGGCCAGAGACATATATGGGTGCACCCAATCACCACATCAAGATTATTATGCAGAATAAGGCGTCGCCGTCCAGCTCGTCCATGCCGTGAGTAAAGTCAAAATTCAGTCAATTAAAGGACAGTCACTGATTTTTTTTGTGTTCGGACTATTTTTATTTTCCTTTTCTATTTTCATTACAAGCCAAGGAATTTATTTATTCACGTATTTATTTTCATCAGCTATTAGAAGTTTCATTTTATTTTTTTTGCCCATCAGAGGGAATTTTATTTTGTTTTGTTAAAAATATAGTTTTGTTTTACAACATTTATTTTTTCTTAGACCAGCCCTGGAAAATTAAACTTTATAATTTTCAAATCAAACAACCAAGATAAAACGAAATTGGTAAATCTCTTTATGTTTTGTCTTAAGAATTTTAAGTTCATTAACTTTTTTCATGTCTAGGCAAAAACTTTCCCCTTAGATTGGAATACATAGGGCATAGAGACATGGAGGGTTCATTATTTTTCGTATTGCATATGGAAAAGTCATGGAATTTCATCATGGTAAAATTCACAATTACTTGAGACAAAGATAAAGGTAATTGTTTTATGAAGATACCTTCACAGTTTTTATGTCAAAGGGAAACTTTAGGGGGTGGGGGGAAGAGGATATCAGTGATTGACGAGATAGGAGGGAGAATCAACTTGTTGCTGATCAGTCACCGCTCGGATCGGCCGCAAGATATTAGACCAAGGACGATAATGGAAGGTGGATAAGAAGATGGCTGAAGGAGCCCGTCGGAGAATATTTCATGGCGGGGCTTCCTTAATGGGAGCTAAGAAAGAGGGTGGAAAACTCGGGGGTTGTTGGGTCATTAACGTCGAGATTAGGCCGCCCTGCCATAACAGCCAGTAATTACCGCACCCTCCCGTCCTCCTTAATAAGCTTTCATTTAACAAGGTTTAGCAAAGCGATGGCTCTATCCGTCTATATTAGCCCGCTTCTGTAGTCAGAATACAGTGACCGAGTACGTGTACCTGTGACATAGTTGACACGTAACACGGTAAGCAGCTTGTAGCCGGACCGTTCTTCCTTAAATACAGTGGCGGCAAAAAGTAATTGCATACCAAGTATTTTCTTTGTATAATAATTTTAGACAATAAAAAAATCATACAATTTACAAAAATAAAATATTTAATGCAAGATTAATACAGAGAGAGAAACACTTTATTGAAAATAGTGGTGCTGCCAAATTATATTGGGTTGCTAATACACAACATACTCATTTATCCCATACAGACTATTTGTTAATTTTAAATACTAATAAAACTAATATTTATACAAAGAAACATAATTTTTTTTCATTTAAAACTTTATAAAATTTTCTCTAATGTATTAATCAAAAAATTTAAAACTAGGTTAAATATTAATAATATGGAATGACAACAGCAACATAATAGTAACCATATTCAACCACAGCTCAAAGTTCTATATAAAATGGGATAAAATTATTTAAAATACAAAACAAACAAACAACAGCAACAAAAATAACAATGTATAAATAAAAGACGTTTAGTGGTAAGTATATTAATATATAAATAAATAAATAATATATATATGTATATATATATATATATACATATATATGTATATATATGTATATCATCAACGATTTGTAATTTAAATTCTAAAGATGGATGTGGTGGTGGACTAAAAAAACTTCTTCCAAAGTAAAATGAAAAATAAACCATGAAATAAAAGCTGGAAAAAAGTATTTGTACACTTCGATTTCTGAAGCACAGAGGTTTGTTTGTTTAGTTATTGCTGTTGTTTACACGAGGGAGCGGGGTAGCCCACTGGTAAGGCAGTGGACTGCTGTGCTTAAGATCCCGAGTTCGAATCTGACATGGCTTATGATATCTTTATTATTCGCCACAGTTCGTCTCGTGGGCCGAGAGACCCTCCTGGGGCAAACCCAGCCTCTATAAAATGGGTACCCTTAATTGAAAAATTAAGGGGAAAAAACCTGGCGGTTGAGCGTGATCACGGTCAAATCACCTCCTTGCACGACCGCTGACCAAGAAACAGTACTCTTCCTTACATAGTACTGAACCCAAGACCCTTTATGGGTTGTAGTGTTACAGGTTGTTTACACGGTTGGATATAATCATGCACTTCCCTGTCAGTATTCTAAAGTTTTTTCAAACGTGTAAAACCTATTTTTATCCAACAAAAATCGTATAGCGAAATAGCAGATTTGTTCTGTCTTCATTTCCCTACAGTGATGTGCGTGATTAGGAAATATAAAGAATGTGGTACAACTGCAAAAAAAAAACAGCGAAAAGGTCGTCCGAGCAAAAAAAGAATTGAAGAAGCGAAATATGTCAATTACTACCATTACCAAAAAACTATTAGTATTTCTGGATAAACAAGATTATATTTAGTATTTTTACTTTCACTTACCTATATATGAAATATATAGTAAGTGGAAGTATTGCGATCGTGAAAAATTTCGACTTCCGGTTTTCAACGGAAATACACGTTTTGGGGTCCCCTGAGTCGAAATGACCAAGTCCCGCGAAATGGTCTGTGTGTGTGTGTGTGTCTGTGTGTGTGTGTGTGTGTGTGTGTGTGTGTGTGTGTGTGTGTGTGTGTGTGTGTGTGTGTGTGTGTGTGTGTGTGTGTGTGTGTGTGTGTGTGTGTGTGTGTGTGTGTGTGTGTGTGTGTGTGTGTGTGTATGTGAACAGACTAGCTCAAAAACTATAAACCGTGCGATCCTGAAATTGGGTATTTAGTGTAGGTATATGCCCGCGATGTGACAGCATAAATTTCATCAAAATTACTTAAAGGGAGGGGGTACTTTACTTAATAACTTTTTAGGTTTTTTTCGATTTTCTCAAAAACGGCTCTAACGATTTTAATTAAACTGAGTATTTGATGTATTAATATGCCCGAGATATGACTGTGAAAATTTCATCAAAATTGATTAACCGGAGGGGGGACTTTACTTAATAAATTTTGCATCATTTTCACGTGTTTTTTTTATTTACTCAAGAACGGCTTTAAAGATTTTGATCAAACTGGGTATTTTATGTATTTATATGCCCGAGATATGACTGTTAAAATTTCATCAAAATTGATTAACCGGAGGGGGGACTTTACTTAATAAATTTTGTATCATTTTCACGTGTTTTTTTTATTTACTCAAGAACGGCTTTAAAGATTTTGATCAAACTGGGTATTTGATGTATGTATATGCCAAATATGTGATAGCCAACATTTCATCAAAATTGATAAACCGAAGGGGGGACTTTACTTAATAAATTTTGTATCATTTTCACGGGTTTTTTTATTTACTCAAAAACGGTTTAACGATTAACAAAAATAAGATATGAATGTAGAAAAATGTGTGACTTTGGGAAATGATATTTAGCAAAACACGTCAATTTCTAATCTAAGTAAGTTGGTAAGTGAAAGTTGTGTGTTGCGCGCACGCACCAGATTTTTTTTTTTTTTTTTGACTCCCTAAATGAAAAATGGATTGTATTTAAACATTTGATAGAAATTTACAACGTAACTATGCACTATTATTTTCCTAAGTCCTTCATGACAAATAAAAAATTAAATGTGCGCCCCCCTTAGATAATTTCTGAATCCGCTACTGTTCAGTATCAACTAAAAAGTATTTTTAAAACTTTCCACTGCTGCTCAAAACTGATCGTTTTTTCTCAGCTGAAGTCTACTCTATTGATTCAGTTGAAAATAATAAACAAAATAATAAATTAATGATAATGTGCTTGTCAATTATTATCATACATGTTCAAATATTTTATTAAAACATAAACCCACAATATTAAAGGTCGCAGGCTCACGTCCCACGGTGGTCCTAGTTTTTTTTTTAATGGGAGTAAATAATCCTTGGCTATGCCGTCCAGAGCCTGTACGATGGCAGGTACTCGTTAAGATCCCTATTCTAATTATACCTTGATAGGCAAAATTTAGGACTCCCACTGTAGCATCGTTCGATTAGCCTTAGTGGCATAAAGTGACGTCAAACAAACAAACAAAACATAATAACAGGTAAAAATATATCTTGTAAAGTCATGTAGTATCCCATTAAGGCAAGGAGCATGACATAATTCAAATAAACGGTCCTTACGAAGGTGTACTGTGTAAGGAAAAGAATAAAAAAAAGCTCAAAATCATGTAAAAGTTATAAAGTATGCCAAATACAAAGAATATGGCTATAATATAAAAAACATTCAAGTATGTCGAGTCTTACCAATAAACGTCTTGTCACACGTAACCGCACCGCGAAAAAAAATCACACGATCGAAATTCAAGAATCAATGAAAAATCACTTAATAAGTTTGGATTTTGATAAAGTGGCCCAATCAGAATTTAATTTGTTTTATAGGAATATTGTTATTTTCGTAAATCCCCAAGAGTATCTTAACTTTAATATTCATGTAAATAAGCAAAGGATAGTAGCTCAATTGAGGATGGCGGGTAAGAAGTATACACGGTTATCAATAAACAACATGCATAGAACTTTCAATAGTGATCAAGATTGTAAATATTGTGAAACCAGTTGTAGCGATGAAATCTCACATTTTTTATTAAATTGCTCAGCCTTTCATGATATGAGACAAACCTTTTTGAAAAAGTATATCCAACTAAATAGTACAAAAGAATGGAATCTCCAGAATCTTTTGTTAATTAAAAATAAAAGTCAAATTAACAATATTTATTTATTTGTACTTAAATCACTTAGGAAAGAACGACAATAGAAAATAAAAATATTTAATACTCCATAATACTTATTAAGCAGCTTATTAATAATATTTTGTAAGATTTTTTTTTTTTTTTTTTTTTCGATTTTTTTTTTTTTTTTTTTTTTTTTTTTTTTGTTATCTAAACATAATTTTATTCTATCAACAACGAATTTTTATGTTTTATTTTCGCTATTTGTAAATATTCTGTACGTGATTTATTTTAACATTTTTCTTTACAAACATATTGTAATATCTGTCTATCATTTATACAGTTATATTAATATTAATACTTATCTTTTTATGTTATATTTTAGGATTTTATTTTATTATTTTTTCTTTCTTTTTTTCGTTTGTTTTGTATGACCATTTTATTTTATTTTTTGTATATGGAGCCAGACCTCCTGTAATTGTAATTATTACAAAATACAGTATTTTATTCATTCATTCATTCACGTAACCGCACCGCAGCGTGTATCGGATCTGATTCATTTACGAAGGATAGATAGTAACCGATCACACATGCCCGACACCAGGTCAACCGACCAGTTACTATATATCCTTGGTATTTGAATCATATCCGAAACACGCCCGTGCGGTTATGTACGACCAGACCTTAAAGGACATAAAACGATGGGGATTTCTGACAGGAAACCTGTGATGCAAGTACAAACATGAAAGGGGCGGTTAAGCCGCAGAGCCGTTCCAAGATACTACAGTGTCCAGTACCACACTATACAGGCACAACACCGAGGAGTAAGAGAGAGAAGAAAACCGGAAGTGTCGGAAGTGTTAATAGCTGCGGTCCCTCAGACCATACACTGCCCCCCTGAGGCCTACCATCGCTGATTTAGAAGGCTGTGTCGTTTTAGGGTGTGTCCGTTCCGTGCTCTTGGAGCACCAATCCCCTTGTTTACTGCTTGCAATGGTTATTTATAGTGCCATTAATCTGTACATTACAAGTTACGTCTAAATGAGGTTTACGAGGGATGTCAATAACCGGGTTTTTTATTTATTTTTGCCATCGGTTTAATTATAAAAAATCGAATAACCGAAAACATAACAAGGCCCAATAACCAAAAAAAAATCAGAAAAAATAGTAGTTGTCAGAAAAAACATTTAAGATTAATGTAAACGTGAATTGAAATTTTTCTGTAACATTTAGACCCAGAAGAAATAATTGAGTGAAAAAAAATCCTGATTGTGGGCTCGCGAATATAATTTAAAATGATCAAACTGTAATTTTATAAAGGCATTGATAATAAATTTCAAACAATTAATGTTTTTTTTTCCTTTGATGTACCTCAAAAAACAATTTTTGAAAATGTAAATTAGTTAAATGTTTTATTTATCATGAATGATGAATTTTAGAAAACGTGGAAATGACATCTCTAATTATCAAGAAAAATGATTTTCATTTCACTATATGTATATTTTTTTTTTTACATTCACGCTTTTATAAATATATAAATATTGTAATCTCATAAAATAAATTTTTGAAAATTAATTTAGAGTTAATTAAAAATTAAAGAAAGCTATGGATTCGTAGAGGCCTCCTTGGTAATACTAAGAAATCAGATACCTCTTGGTGATCCTAGGATTAATAAGTCAGAAAGGCGCCCAATACAAAAATACCTATGATTGTAGAGAAAATTAGAAATTCATACATGTTTGTTTGTTTGTTTGTTTAACGTCCACTTTTATACTACTAAGGCTAATCGGACGATGCTACAGTGGGAGTCCTAAATTTTGCCTATCCAGGTATAATTAGGATAGGGATCTTTACCGAGTACCTGATATCGTACAGGCTCGGGACCTCCATTTTACGACCTATCCGAGGGACGGCATAGCTAAGGATTTTTTACTCCCATTAAAAATCCTAGAGCCACCACTGGAATCGAACCCGCTATCTTTAGTATTGTAGGTTGCCATGCTAACCACAACACCAAAGGTGACCCCGAAAAAAATTCATATAAGTATACAACATAGAAAAAACAAATGCCGAGATTTTTTGCAGATAGTTAGCATGCAAAAAATAAAAGGAAAAAAAATCCAAAAGTGATTTCGTGCCCCCTCCCAAATTTGGTTTTAAATCCGCTTCTGATCATGTCTGATCAGTCACGGATATCGATTTTTATTTTTTTTTAGAGGGGGCCCAAATGGTGATGACCAAAATGGGGTCCAAATTATCATACTTGACCTCTGGGATGTTTGTGGGGTTCTGGTACTGCTACAAAGACAACTGGATAAAGTTTTTAGCCATTTTTCCACTAATTTTACGGTTTCCTATGCTTCATTACAATAATAATAATAATAGTTGTATACTAATTTAAAATATTTTATTTTTGAATAAAGGCCAATCTTTTCTCCTCAAAAATAAAAAATAAAATCTCTATTTTTTAACACCTACGTGGATTTAAATAATTTGATTGCCTTACTATGTAATGTATGCTACCTTGGACTTCTGTTAGACAGAAGGATGACTTGGGGCCCACATGTAACAATGAAAAAAAGACACTCAACATACGCTTAAAAATATTTTACTCTATTTTTTCCCAAATCTTCTAAATTGAAAATTAGACAGAAACTGAATACATACACCTGCTTACCCATTTTGGACGTAAGCCTCACAGATTTTCGGCTCAGCTAAAAAGACGCGCTTACGAAAATTACAAACTTCAATCCAAAATATTAAGACTAATAACGGACTCTCCTAGGTACGTAAGTAACCAAAATCGACAACAACTAACAATCGAACAACTCATAAGAACTCTTTATTCAAGCTTTTTGTTTTTTAAATTACAAAGACATAACAACAGTCTAATTAACGACATGGCCACGACTGAAATGCCCTTTAGAAGGCGGCTAAAAAGAGGCTGGATGAGAGAGCTCCTCTCCTGAATTGGTGTCAAGTCTGTAAAGAGGTGCTGATGGGCACTTTCCTTCCTCATGCCTACAATGCCTGTATGCTTATTTATTTTATATGATCACATTCGCAGTTTGTCACTAATGGTTGACAGGTGCTAACTATGAAGATAAAAAAAAAAACACAATTAAAACTTAAATGATGACAACTTTACAAGAAAATTAACTAACAGTGACAGAACAGTGACTCAATTCTTCGCTGTTGAAGGTAAATGTGGTCAACTATGGACCTACCCAGAAAGGCTTGGAACGTTCCAAACACCTGATCACGTACTAATACATGACTTTAACCTTTAACCAGGCAGTTCTAGAATTTTGTCCAACGTAACAGAAATAAACATATTTTTTGGTTTTACGTCACAATGTTTCTAATTTCGAAGGGTGGGGGGGAGCGTCGGTCCTAAAAAATAAGTTCTATGCTGATTACTGTCCATCCTCAATCTTTACTGATGATTATTTACTTTCTAGTAAACAACAAAAATGATTGATTTTATTTTCTGTTACAAAAGAAAAAGTAAAATTAGTTTTTTACTAAGATAAAACCTTTCTATCTAATCGTCCATGTAAATTAAATAAGAATTTAAATAAAACATTAAATGGGCAAAGTATAAGAATTTTACAATCTTACTCTTAATTAATAAGAGATAATTATTTCGTGCAACAAATAATAATGTGAGGCAATATAATAAAATAGAGCGAAGTTTGTATGTAAATCGCTGCTTTATTACAATTTATACTCTAAGAAAGAGAGAGAATTTAATCTGGAAGAAAAAGACCTTGTTTGGAGAAAAAGTAATTCAAGAAGTAAAGTTCACCTTATGAATCAAACATTAGCAACTTAATTTAGAAAACTTCTGAGAGAAAAAAAAAATAGCTTTTTTTTTCCTTTTCCTTTTGATGTAAGCGGGAGAAAAGCATTAATTGAAAGCCTGAACGAGGTACTTTGAGCTTAGTAATGACTGCGTTCAATTCCGAATTGCATAAGTGAAACTTATGCGATTATACCTTACCTTAGTGGGGTCACCTGTGCTGTAGTGGTTAGCATAGAAAACTACTATTACTAAAGGTCGCGCGTTCGCGTCCCGAGGTGGCCCTAGGATTTTTTAATGGGAGTAAAAAATCCTTGTCTATGCCGTCCCTCGGATAGGACGTAAAATGGAGCTCCCGAGCCTTTGCGATGTCAGGTACTCGTTAAAGATCCCTATCCTAATTATACCTGGATAGGCAAAATTTAGGACTCTTACTGTAGCATCGTCCGATCAGCCTTAGTGGCATGTCGTTAAAACAAACAAACAACCTTACCTTATAACCTAACCTTAGTAATTTCAATAAATAATATATTCTATTAATAGAATATCTTACCGAGCGTAGGAGTGATAAACCTTCCTCTTGTATCTTATCGAGAATCGCGATGTGGTTTTCCAGAATGTCAGTAACCACCCGGAGGTTCCTGACAAGTTTGGTCCAAGAAAGTGTAACACTTACGTGGATTAACAATTTTTATTTAACGAAAATAACATTTTTCAATACCACATATATAATGAGAACCTAAATATTGAAACAAACAATGAAGAAGGTTACAAAAAGTATCGCTTCGTAACAAAGAGATAATCGTATGACTTAGGCTTCATAACTAACACTAACTGTCCAGTCAATCGCTCCTTATATATAGTCGAAAGGAGAATGGTCTAGAAACCTCGCGGAACCGCGTGGATGGTACTCGAACTTCGTAGTCACGTGCTATAAAAGTTAGTTCCAACTGTAAATCCTCTCGAACAAAAGGTCTGGAACTTTTAAACCATATGTTTTTGGTAAATGTTACAATATCCTACTTTGTCTGTGTGAAGAATTCGATCGACGATATAAACTGGTGGACACGTGACTCGTGGGAGTATGAATATATTGTGTTGTGATTCGTCATGATTGAATGGTGATGAATAAAATAAATTGAAAACACTAAAGCCCAATTCGTTTTGTAACACATAAATTTACCACACTCACAGCCTAGTAAATAATGCATTTGTATTATTGTTGTTGAATTGCCAATTGCATTTCCCGGTAATGTATAATTAATCTCGTTACCTTAATGCATTGGGATTGTGCACTTTATAGCTAAAATATTAACGAAGCACCGAGATAATACAATGGAACATAGGTTGTACCGTTGAGGACAAAACCCCATTATGGTACAAACATAATCATTGTTTAAGGTGATTCCAATGATTGTGACCGGTGCTTTTGTGCTTTCTGAATCCAGTAACACCGCAGAGGTCATTTCCTAATGGGTTCGCCTGTTGAAATCCCAGTGAAATCATAACTCTCTCGTATACTGGTTTTTTAATAAAACAATTACAATTCAAATGCAGTTTGGAGTCAAAAATAGGAAACCAAGGTTACAAGGACGTTGAGTGGTCAACCAAAAATTTAAAAACTTGGTATAGATATTGTAACGTTAAATCGTTAAATAAAAACATATGGTTTAAAATCCGAAACCTTTTGTTGGAACGAACTAAACGGTCGGAACAAACCGTCAGAGCACATGTTTGGGTCTAGATTTTTCGAGCCCAGTCCAAGAGACGTGGGACCTTCCACAAGAGTCTGGAACCTTCTACGCCGGTCCTTGTACGACTGTATACAAGGAGCGAGCGCCTGAACCACTTAATCCAAGTCTTTGTCTTTACTGTGAAGCTCAAGCCAGATGATATGTGTGGTATAAAGTTATAATTTTTGTAACCTGCGCGAATATTTATTTTGTTATAATTCGTGTGGCATTGATGTATATTTTTGTTGTATAAATATTTATTAACCCACAGAAGTGTTACAATATGTTCATGGATTACTTTTTGATTTTGTAGATCATATTTTCACGATATATACAGAATTGTAGTCTATCGATATACAGAATTGTAGTCTATCGAAAGTCATAAGCGAGGGGTGGGGATGCTTTTGCCATTAGAAGTTCATGTGTAAGTTTTTTTCAAAACGAAAGTAAGAGTACCAATTTTCCTTGTAGGAAAAAGAAAATCTTCGAAATCAGAACCTATATTGTTTTGAATAGGCATGGAGCTGTGTTTTCCTTTTTTCCAAAATCCATTTTTTTTCTTTTTTAATTTTTTGAACTAAAGAGAATAATATCGATTTATTTTTTAAAATGGTCAATCTTTCTATCGATAAATGTTATGCAAAGCTGTTGTGTCGACTCAGCCATATTTCAGATATACATATTTCATATAACTACAACATTTCAAAAATTATGAAATAATTCAAAGATAATTGGCAGCATCTTGAAATTCTATTCAGTTTCCCCATTTATATCACTCCTTTCAATAACGTCATATCTAAAAAAATCGGTTATTTTTAGTTACGATTTTTTTCTAATATCCTCCTAGCAAGATCGTCAAATTTTATTCAGTTTATTCCCATCTATGAAAATATAAGAACTTTTTAACATTTAAAAAATTTATATTTTGTTATTTTTTAAACAGAGAAAAGAATCAGTTAAAATCTAATACGATCTACTGAAATCATATTATTATTATTATTATTATTATATAAGTTAAATCGGACGATTTTTATCTACTATTCTGAATACATTTTATTTCTCTATTAAATTTTTCATATCACAAATGCCTAATTTGAGTGCATTACTTTAAATCGTTTCTGAGATAGTCTGATCACACATAGACCATTGACATAGGAACCAAAAACTTGTATTTCCGTTAAAAACCGAAATTTTTCACGATCGCAATACTTTCCTTTGCTATATATTTCTTACAAAAGTAAGGGGAAATAAAAACCTAGGTAGCACACAGAAGGTGGCTCAATCTTCCCATCTACACTTCAATCGAATTCCAGGACGGATTAAAAGAGGTATAAATTAGAGATGTGATTCAATAATTTGAGCTTTTTTATTTTATATGCGTTGTATGCGTTGTTTTATTTTATATGTCTTGCTGTTTTATTTTATATATTTTAATATTAAAAATAAAATATTTGTTCTTTCTCATATTATTTTGTAGGATATTGATAACTGAATTGCTAATTGAGCCGCAACCTATTCTCGAAATATATATTAAATTAACATGTTAAATTGCTTGTTAGCTGTTCGTTATTTCGTTTTGTTGTTAACTGTGTTAAACAAACAGGGTGTACTGTCTCTTGTTAAATACTGTTATTTTATTTAAGTAGACAATAACATCCTCTGTAATATTCAATTGGAATTAATTACTTGTTATCTTTCAAAAGTAGTTCCTGTTGAATGCGGTAGGGGAGGAAATAATCTTGTCATTTAATTTATTTAATTTAGTTACAAATGGATCGGTATGCCATTTATTTATTAACGATAGATAGATAGATAGACAGAGAGAGGGAGAGACATTTTGTTTCAAGCCCCTAGTAAAGTGAATGACAGCAAAAGTTATTTACGGGGTTTATTAACGTTGTCAGATTTAGTTTAATCACTCCCCAATAGGTTGGTCACCTGGGACAGCGTAGACCACTACTCCCATATATAGCATAGACTATATTATAATTTTTACTTATACAACCAATGATATGGGAAGGCCTATGTACAAAGAAGATGATTGTTCATTTAATTTATTTTAATTTCTGATTTGTATTTATTTCTTAAATGTACATAATAAAAGGCTATTATTATTATTATTATTATTATTATTATTTAGTTTAATAGTTTCTATGTCATCACCGAGCAATACCAAATAAGCGGCATAACCGAATACGAATTTCCACCCTAATACAAACATTTTAAGTTACGTATCACCTCCATAATGGCATATTCCAGTGCTAAATTAAATAGAACAGGTCATAGCTAATATAGACCAGACTTCCTTTAAAACCAATAATTTCACAACCTTCTTAATCATCAATCCGTAGTGCGTAAAACCTATATAAATGTGAAAAAAAGTGAATTCAACATTA
The DNA here is from genome assembly GCA_911387785.2 of Aelia acuminata. Lineage (NCBI taxonomy): Eukaryota > Metazoa > Arthropoda > Insecta > Hemiptera > Pentatomidae > Aelia > Aelia acuminata. The sequence goes on along the minus strand of OU426984.1, from coordinate 22,860,899 downwards.
AGTTGGTGCAAATAGATTATATTTATTTTTATTTTCATTGCTTTTCAACTTCAAAAGTTAATAATATTCAAGTATACTGTAGTAAGGGAAAGTGTTGCGATCGTGAAAAATTTCCACTTCCGGTTTTCCACGGCAATATACGCCCGTTTTTTACTTCTTTTTTTTCGATTTGCTCAAAAACGGCTCACACGATTTTGATCAAACTTGGTATTTGATGAATGTATATGCCCACGATTTGACAGCAAAAATTTCATCAAAATTGATTAAACGGAGGGGGCACTTTATTTTACAACTTTTTTCCCATTTTTAGGTTTTTTTCAAAACTTGCTTTAAAGATTTTGATTATACTCGTCCTGTTTAATAAGAATCAAGTATTTTTTAATATCAGGTAAGCTTTATTATTATTAAAATGTTCTGAGGGAGATTAAATGGGGAAGGGGCATTTTTTGTTTTTCTATAAAGTACCTTTATTTTTGTTTATACGGAGAAATTGTCTGTCTCTCGTTTAGTCTGAAAATAAGAAATGGCTAAATATGAAATATGAAAAAAAATCTAGTTAACATATAGAGGAGAAAAAAAGAAAAATATTCCGTCAACTCATAAAATACGTTGAGCCCACGCATGCGGAGTACGCCTTTAATGGCAGACGATTGTTTATAATTAAAGATATCCTGTTCATTTAATGGAAATTATTTGATTCATGGTAACTATATGAAGTTTTCAACAACTACATAGAGAATTATAAAATTAGACCACTTGGAGTATTATGCTTGCAAAACTTCGAATTATCACCAGTAAAAACTTTTATTTAATAATAATAAAAATAAAAAAAATAGTGTATTTTAAAGAGTAAATACAAATAAAAATAAGTAAATGAATGTGGAAAAATGTGTGACTTTGAGAAATGGCATTTAACAAAACACGTCAATTACTAATCAAAGTAAGTTCGTAAGTGAAAGTTGCGTGTTGCGCGCACCCCACCAGATTTTTTTCTAAATTAAGGTTACAAAAATTGAATAAAGTCACCCTATACTTACAGTTATTTTATTTCAATTTGCGAATTTCAATTCTTAATACAGTTTAATCAACAAAATTTGCTTTTTATTCATTCGCTACTTGTTACCTGATGCTTTGATAAAGAGGTCCAGAATAATGGAATCTCAGGGGACTAAGTTATATAAGGAAGGACCCTTTGGCCGTGGACAAAGAAGAAAGAGGAGATCGGGAAAGGATTAGCAAGGAGACACTAAGCCTTAGGGACCGAGCTCTTTCTTTCATTTTAGTATTCTTAGCTCGCACGGCTCCTAATCCAAATAGTTTCAGGTCTTAGCCCAAGCTGGTGAGGGTGTTCTTCGCCCTTTTTGTACACTGTCGGTCATGCGTGAGCTTCACTTCACGAACTAGTAACTCTTTAAGCAGTAGTTTGTTTGTTTAACGTCACTTTGTCACTAAGGCTAATCGGACGATGCTACAGTGGGAGTCCATAATTTTGCCTCTCCTGGTATAATTAGGATAGGGATCTTTAACGAGTACCTGACATCGTACAGTCTCGGGACCCCCAATCAAAGTCATATCCGAGGGACGGCATAGACAAGGATTTTTTACTCCCATTAAAAAATCCTAGGGCCTAGGAAAAATACCTAGGGACGCAATCATCGTGAAAAATCATTTCAATACCTTCCTAGTGTAACTAGACCTTGCCAGTACGATTACAATTACTCGTCCTAGATTCCTATCCTAATTATACCTGGATTTAAGACTCCCACTGTAGCGTCGCCCGATTAGCCTTAGTGGCATAAAGGGGCGTTAAAAAAACAAACAAAATCTTATACAACTAATTGCGATATCATCAGAACATGTCCATTCATCAATGAGGTTGGATTCAGAGGACGAGAAAACCCCATATGTTCTTTACAAGGTGTTCCGTTATAATATCTCGGCAATATGTTGCATACTTGGGGGGTAGTCGAGAGGCTGATGAAGCTCCGGCAAAGGTCTCGAGGAAGCTACCAAGCTCGAATGGGAAGTGATGCACAACAAATGGTCACCTTATTGACCACCTAATTCCCAACCACCTCCTTCCCAACTCCTACTCTCACCTCTCGTGGTGGGCCCCGTTAAGCCTAGCAACTCAGTCTGAGGTTGTGGTAACCAATCCCTTCGGATGACTGGGTAGGCGAACAAACGAGAGAGGAGGCCCTGGCAGAGCGGCCTGGAGGTAATTTCGGATTAGGTCTGCCAGGAAAGAGTTGTGCCGGCAGCAGGGCATACCGCTTGGGTTGGTGGCGGAAGAACTGCCTGGGGCAGTCAACGGCAGCTCCTGCAGGCTTAGTTAGAGAGCCTACTGCGAAAGGGATGACAAGACTCTAAAGCCTCGGTAAGCAACTTGTCTACATGTAGAGTGCCTCGATGTCAATACTCCTGGTCCTCCAGGTTGGGGGTTTAGACAGTGCCGGACTGTCTCTACGGAAACGACATGGGACTCGGAAAAGGACCAAACCAATCAGAATAGCCACCTGGAATGTCTGAAGCCTATGTGAACCAGGAACGAGCAGGATTTTAGAGGAAACGCTGACACGATACAGGATAGAGCTCGCAGGAATACAAGAAATTAGATGGAAGAATGTTGTGCTCAGGGAGCTAAAGGACTATGTTCTTATTAACAGTGGACATCAGGAAAACATATTAGGCACTGGATTCTTAATAAGGAAAAATATTAGACATGCACTAATGAGCTATGAACTTGTAAATGAGAGAACCTGTACCCTCAGAATCAGGGGTATGAATGAAGTGAATGAAAAGGGGTATATATGAAGTTCTTCAATATAAGCCTAGTTAGTGTTCATGCTCCAACAGAGGATAAAGAGGACGAACGGAAGGAGGCTTTCTAAGCGGCACTAGAAACCACAGTTGACAGATTGCCTAGACGTGATGTCAAAATAGTATTGGGCGACTCTAATGCAAAAATTTGAAGGGAAGAAATGTTCCACCCTACTATTGGCCCACACAGTCTGCATGTCGAAAGCAATGATAATGGATTCAAAGCAATAGACTTTGCTACCTAGGCGGGTTTCAGTATAGTTAGCACATACTTCGAACATAAAAGCATTCATAGGGAAACGTGGTTTTCCCCTGAGGGGCTAATGGAAAATCAAATAGATCATCAACGAAAACCAGGAAGTATTGCCTGGAGAAACTGAAAGACCCGGATGAGAATAGGAGGTATGCAGAAAGGGTGGCTGTAAAGCTACAAGAGTCTATCGAGGAGCCCTGAGTTGTGGAAGCTAGATGGAGCAGGATGAAGAAAGCAGTCACAGAGACAGCTAGTGAAACCCTATTAATTGATCAAGGGAGTACTCAGAACACTTGGTTTGATGATGAATGCAGGAGGATGGTAGAAGAAAGGAACATGGCCAGACTAGCAGTGCTCCAGAGAAGGACCAGAGCAAATGTAGAAAGGTACAAAGCTCTAAGAAGAAGAGTCAAGAGCATGTGCAGGAAATGGAAGAGATGCGCGGAGAAAGCCAAGTTCCAACAAATGAAAGAGGAGTATGGGAAGAAAAACAGGAAGACATTCTTCCGTATCCTCCAAGAATACAAGGGAGAGTTTAAACCAAGGGTCACCTTTATAAAGAATGAAAATGGTGAGCTGCTGGGAGACCAACTGGATATTGTTAATAGGTGGTCACAAGAAACTTCTTAAGAAACTTCTGAATCCAGAAGTGACTGAGGTACCTCTTTCAAGCCCACCAAGGTGCATCGGATCTGCTGATATGAATAGAGGTGTTATAGAGCCGCCAGAGAAGGAAGAGGTTGAAGAAGTTTTAGCATCCCTAAAAACCTACAAGGCCCCAGGAGAGGATGAAATCCCAGCAGAGCTATGGAAGCATGGAGGAGATGCATTAGCCGAGGAAATGTACCGTCTGATATTTGACATCTGGATGTCGGAAGAGATGCCAAAGGACTGGTCCACTGCATTAATATGCCCCGTTTATAAGAAGGGGGACAAGATGGACTATGAAAATTACCGAGGTATTGCTAGCTTAAACACTGCTTATACAGCCTTCTCCTTTTTGTTAATGAGCAGGATACTGCATTACTCGGAGGGAGAGCTTGGGGATTACCAGTGTGGATTCAGAAAAAGTAGATCTACTATCGACCACATTTCAAGCATAAGGTCCATGCTGGAGAAGTGCTATGAAAATAATATCGATCTACACCACCTCTTCATCGACTACAGACAAGCGTATGACAGTGTAGATCGATGCAAGTTTATCAGGCCATGACAAAGATGGGTATCCCAGAAAAACTAATGCGATTAGTGCGCACAACCTTGAAAGGGACACAAGAGAAAGTAAAAATCCAAAGCAATAAGTCCAGTTGCTTCCGCATCACCAAAGGATTAAGGCAAGGAGACCACCTACCCTTCATCCTATTCAACATTGTATTGGAAATGGTAATGAGGGCCATAAGGACTTATCCTGGAGGGACCATTTACAACCGTACGACACAGCACCTTGCTTATGCAGATGACGTTATCGTTACTGGTCGCACACGTGCATCTCTGCTAGGAATTTTCGAGGAATATGAGCAGGCTTCCAAAATGGCAGGACTAAACATCAATGAAGCCAAAACCAAATACACGATGACCTCTCGGACTGATTTTGGGGCGAGGAATGGTCTAAGGACAGGAGAGCACTTTTTCGAGCAGGTACAGGAGTTTAAATATCTTGGCGCCAACATCAACGAAAAGAATGATATAATGACAGAAATAAAGACACGCAGGATGGCCGGAAGTAGATGTTACTGGGCGCTCGGAAATGTGCTTATGTCGAAAGTGTTACCCAGGCAGTTAAAGCAAGCTGTATACACTAGCATTATTAGACCAGTAGTGACATATGGAAGTGAAACATGGGTTCTTACTAGGAAATCTGAACAAATGCTCAATCTGTTGGAGCGGAAAATCCTTAGAAAGATTTTTGGTCCCTTGAAGGAGGGAGATCAGTGGAGGCAAAAAAAACAATCGGGAGCTCCGTGATTTATACAAGACCCCAGATATTGTCACCTGCATCAAGAAGAGTATAATTAGGTAGTTGGGGCATGTACAGAGAATGGAAGAGCAGCGAATCCCAAAGAAGCTTCTGGAGGGGCACCCAGGGGGAGGACGAAGAAGAGGGCGTCCTAGATTGCGGTGGCTCGATGACGTGGAGGAGGACCTGAGGACACTTGGAGTTCGAAGGTGGAGAAGAGCAGCTCTGGACTGGGAGGAATGGCGGAACATTGTGGAGCAGGCCAGGGTTCTTCAAGAACCGTAGAGCCATCGAAGAAGAAGATGTTGCATACTTCATATTTTTTTAAACAATATTTGCTGATTACAAAGAGTAGATGCCTTTTTAGAACTTACGAAATGCATAGGCGTATAGAATGAGCTGTAAATTAAAAAAAAAAAAAAAAAAAATATATATATATATATATATATATATATATATATATATATATATATATATATATGTAAGAGTTATTAAAAAAAAATAAAAATAAAAAAGAGATAAAAATGAAGTAAATAAGTAAAAAGATATTAAAGAAAGTAAATCATGCATTTTATATTTAAATTACCACAACACGTAAAATAATTATACATATTTCATTTAATCATAATAGAAATAAACTATAAAAAACTAGGAAGCCAAAGAGTGACAAGTATAAAATGACAAACATTAAAAATAGTTTAAATTTAATAATCAAAAGGACCTAATAACCCAGCAGTTGACCGTCCAAATAAAATCTCAATCTATTCTACAAAGATTACAAAATCTTAAAAAAAAAAAAAAAAAAAAAAAAAAAAAAAATGTTATGTGTCTTTGTAATGAAGGGCGTTAAGGGTAAATTCGGTTTTCACATTCGACATAAATTAATGATGTTTTTTTCACTTATACTCCTTGTAAACTAAGGTCCAGAATTATAATTAATAGAACATCATAACTGACAATAAAACTTACATACCAACAGAAATATTTTACTTTTAAGGATTTAAACGATGAGTGTTTTTTATGTAGTACTAGTAATAGAATATTAGCAGAGCCCGGATTTTTATGCAGTAAAAAAGTATCAAAATATTCCATAGAATATGCAATAAAAAACCATAAAATATGTAACCAAATATGTATCATATATTCTAAAAATATTCTGTTGAAAATGTTTAATGTTCATTAAACAATTTAGAAATGAATTTAAATTTTATTGAATCTTAAACAAACATATATTTCCGATAATAACATTAAACACATTTAAAACTAAAATATAAAAATAATTCAAACTTGCTACTTTACAAGGAAAATACAAGAATAACAGGAAGAAAGATAATTAAATTAACAATAATTCAAACAAATATATAAAACAAGTGAATTAATCAATAAAATTATCTTTCGACATAAACTAATGAGGTAGGAGCAAAATTTATAAGCGCCTAAAATTATTGGGTCGTTGTCAATGTCGCTGAAAACAATTTAATTATCCCCGTTTAAATTTTTATTTCTATTTTCGAAGATTTTAAGCCCTGTATTTTTCATTAAAACGTCTTCTATTTTTTCTTTCAAAGTTTCTCCAACATGGCCAGAGATGTAGGTTTTTTTTACATTAATTTTCTAATTTTTATTTACTAAAAAATGGAGGTGGAAAGCCATGTAACTCAGATATCATTAATTTGAAGAAGAACTTATTTACAGCGAATAACCACGATCGAAATCGGGAATATTAGCTTCCACGTTGGATTATACTTTAATATTTCTAAATGCATTGTTTACTTTATTATATCTTCAAAATATGCAAATTTATGCAGTTATCAACAATTATGCAAAATAAAACTGGGCCAACTAGGTCTGTGTACTCTAATTCGTAAGCATATCTGGTCCGCTTTTTTAAAGAAGCACGCAAACAAAATATGCAATTGCATAAAAATCCGGCCTCTGATTATTAGTAATAGAATTTTGGTTCTTACATCATAGGGATTTGCCCGAAGAGCCCCTCTGGATCTGTATAAATAAATTGTTGAGGAAATTCATTGCACTTTCCACAAGCTCGATTTTATGAATATTTTATTTCCTTTGTTATGGATTTTCCGTACTTTATTATATTCCCCACATGGGGAGCTTTACCGCGAGGAAATAATCCTGAATTTGTACGAAGATTGGATAAGATATTCTTCAAATGCGAAAGGATTGAAAGCTCTTTATTTGGATCTACTTTTACGAAAAGGGACGAAATTCCTCAAAGGGAAACGATACATTTTTCTCGCAGGGTATTAGGGCCATACATTTCCCCCCTTTCCCCACTGGAATGGGTCAATCATTTATAAATATGGATATAAGAAATTTACATATTTAAGTTTTTTCCTGGGTAACTCTTATGATCAAAAACGCATTTTAGATACCAGTTTTTTTTTTGTTATAAAAAAAATTATAAAGCATTTCTATCTCTATAAGTATAATAATTAACACATAAAAATAAGTATATATAAGTAATAAGCAAATAATAAAAAAAAATAGTAAAAAATAAGTGTATAATAAAAACATCGATCTTATGAAAATCTTAGTTTTTTAAAACATTGATGGTAAAAAAATCTTTATTTTAATGATCATTTTGTATTTATTTAAAGCAAGACAGATTTCAGTCAAGTATTTTTGTGATCCTTTATTTAATTTAAGCCTTAATTTTTTTTTTCTACGTTTCGGCATTTACGCCTTCTCAAGATAACAATATCTGTGACCATAGAAAATTATTTTCAATTAGGCTGAATGCCCTTGTCAGACAAGAATTATAACTTATAGCAGCCAAAAACAAGTCCTATTGTATCAAGCATGAAAGTCAAATGACTCTGATTTTTTTCATTTATTGAAAGTAATAACGCATTCTACCACAATAAAGCGTATTTATATTAGAGCTCTTATGAGTCATACATTCAGCAAACATTCCGTAGCATCAAAGTTAAAACATTGATTTTTATTTTATTTATTTATGTTTCCCATGTAGATTTGCACCTGCGCTGTGGCGCATCAAGCAAATTTGGTCACTGCTGCTTTTGACTTTGACTTTCTTGAGGCATTATAATTTACTAAAGTAAGAGGTCTCTTGGCCACCTTCGTTTCAGTCGACGCCGAGGCTGACCAGGTAACAGGGAGGAGGAAAGAGAATGGATGATTGGGTTAGGGTGATGTGGAGTTGAAGAGTGGAATGTTTGATATTTGTCGTGTATGAAAGATTTTACTATCGGTATGTTCATGTCATTGTGCAGTGTATAGTTCGAAATAAACCAAGGTGCATTTGTGATTTTTCTTAGAATTTTGGATTGTGATGTATGTATTATGTTGACGTGGATGTCTTTCGCGGAATCCCAAAGTTCTGCTCCGTATGTCCAAATAGGTCTTAAATTGTAGTGTAAATTATTCGCTTGTTTCTTAAGGTGAGTGTTGATCTGTAGTCCAGGAGATGTGAAAGCTGTTTTTACCGTCTGTTGAGTTCCAGTTTTTTTTAATTTGGTATGTATGTTCCACGTGAGTCGTTTGTCTAAGTACAGTCCTAGGTATCGTACGAAATTCTTTGAAGGAAATGGGTCATTGATAATTGTCACAGGTGGGCAAGTAGATTTTCATACTTACGTGACTTGACTTGGAGGAATTAATTTTGATTTTCCATTTTTCAAACCTCTTTTCTAATTCAAATAGATGACTTTGAAGGGGAAGGATGCGATAGTAGGATTTTGATGTGATGAAAGGATAGCTGTGTCATCAGCGAAGCTAAAAGATGGTGGTGCGAAACATATTTTTAGTGATGTCCCAATTTTTTATGAGCATCCCAAGTATAGCAAAGTTTCTTTAAAAAAAAAAAAAAAAAAAAAAAAAAAAAAAAAAAAAAAAAAAAAAAACGATAGGCAGTTGACATGTACTTCAATATTACAGGACATAAACCCACAAGAAGCCGAGGAGTACACGGTTACAGGGTATGTAGGTCGTGGCAGTGTAGTAATTAATAAAACGGGCTGGGATGTGTTTGCTCCGAAAACAGATTAGGATGAGGAGGAGACTGATCTCGATAAAACGGTTTGGGGATGGTTTGCCCGCTGTTATCGGGGCTAAACTCCGGCTTCACAAAACAAACCCACCCCCGCGTCATAAATTTATTATTCAAACCGGAACCAAAACGGATCCCCTCTCCATCTTCCTAACATCCTTTATATTCATTAGTTGCGGAGTAGGGGAAATCTTTCAATGTTCGTCTTTTCATTATTGTATATATATCAGTTCATCAATAGTTTTAAAATCAAATGTTTCTTTTTATTTTAACTACAGTCAACACTCCACTTGTCGAAACATTATATTTTTCGAACAGAATCTCTGGTCCCAAGTCATTAAAATTCAATTTCTCCTGACTATCATGATTTCGGAGCATGAATGAGCGGTTTTATGTTTATGCCAACATTTTTAATTACATAGGATGTTTTTACTTTCACTTACCATATAAAATGTAATATGTAGTAAGTGAAATTATTGCAATCGTGAAAAATTGTTGTGGTCCCCTGAGTCCAAATAACCAAGTCTAGATCAGACACACACTATTTAGTTTACACGCTATCTATCCTGAAGTTTATTCCATTTTTAAATTCATTCTCGTCGTCTGAAAAGAACATTGACACGGCACCTTCTAATTTAGAATTATTATTAGAGAGCTATAGATGGGTAGTTGCTCAACAAGTCTATTTACGTCATCTTTCTTTTATACAGTCGCATATTTTAATTGTCAATTTAGTTATCATTATTGATGTTATTATTGTATTTTTCTTTTTAACTAGCAAGTTCTAATTATTTATACTTTCACTTACCTATATATGAAATATATAGTAAGTAAGTGAAAGTATTGCAATCGTGAAAAATTTCGACTTCCCGCTTTCAACGGAAATACACGTTTTGGGGTCCCCTGAGTCCAAATAACCAAATAGATCGGACAGACACTATTCCGTTCAAACAGATCGTCTGCGGAATAGCGGAGTAGATCAAAAACTATAAACCGTACGAATCTCAAATTGGGTATTGATGTGTGTATTTGTCCGCGATAAGACAGCACAAATTTCATCAAAATTGGTCAAATGGAGGGGGTACTTTATTTAATAACCTTTAACGTTTTTTTTTTATTTTCTGAAAAACGGCTCTAACGATTTTGATTAAACTGAGTATTTGTTCTATTTGTTTAATGAAAATTAGGTCTTCTTTAATATCATCTAAGCTTTATCTCAAATTGGGTATTTGATGTATGTATTTGCCCGCGATAAGACAGCACAAATTTCATCAAAATTGGCAAACGGAGAGGGTACTTTCTTTCATAAATTTTGTCTCATTTTTAGGTTGTTTTTTTTTATGTTCTAAAAACGGCCCTGAATTTTACTTCTTACTTATTTTTCTATTTTTCTTCTTACTGAATTTTAAGAAGACGATACAAAAAAAAAATTTTATGACTTAACCCCTTTTGCCCAAACATGAATGATATGTTATTGCACAAACAATATTTTTTATTTGACCGCAGCCCCGTCCATTTCCATCACATAAACTTATAGGTCCATTATAATTAATATAACTGACTTAAGCAACTATTGACTAAAAATGGACAAACTAATAACAATTTGAGAAGCTTTCACCAAAAAAATACTTATAGAAAATTGTGATAATGGCATACCAACTCCATAAACGGTCAAACTAGAACTGTTCGACTGTAACTTACAGGAACACAATAGATGACATTTAATCAACAATCTTGATCCAGAGAGAAACTTGGCCAACTCCAGCGAGACATTTATTTCATCAGTACGAGCAGCTATTAAGAATATTTAAAAAAATTCAACCTTCAATTCAATAATATAAAAAAAAAAATTAAAAATCAACTTTAATAAATTATGATTAACGAATAAACTATAGCCAATTATAAATTTTAAGACGAGACAAAAAATTTTTACTTCTTAAGCCCTTTTACCCAAACATGAATGATATAATATAATGTATATAAAATAATTTGATTTGATTCGCATTGCCTTGGTTTTCAAAAATGTCTCCCATTAGTATCCTACAAATATGGAAAAACAAATCTTTTAATATCACAGAGGGCCAAACAACATTAATGAAAATATATATATATGAAAAATACCTAAATTCGCAGACCATCAAAAGGGTGGCCGTTTTAAAATTCCAGCGTTGGTCGGGGCCCTAAGAAGGCAGAGCCGGTATAATGAGACGGCTGCCGGCTGCAGTTTTTGCATACTGATACCACCCCCCATTGGGTAGCGGAATTTCATCAGACCAATCGCCTCAGCCGTTCCTAATTTGCATTCACCCGCCAGCCAATGGGAATTATCCTCTTCAAACTGTAATTTCTCGGCGCCATCCTCTCTCTCTACTATTGCACACGGAATTACACGCATGGGGTGCAAATGAGCGAAGCCAACCTTCCCTAATCGGTCCTTTAAAGGGCACGGGGAAAATTGGCATAGACCACAGGGCTGCGGATGAATCTAGTGCATAAGTAACTTTTTCCTCAATTTTTTATTTCCGGATTTTAGAACTCTCGAGTCGGAGTGCCTAATCTGAATTTAAATGCATTATTACTGGGGAGTGGTTTGGGAGGGGGCATTTGAATGGAAGTAGCAAAAATATAATAATTTCAACTTTCAGATTATTTAAAAGAAACTATTGGTTTCCATGGTAATCAGTAATTGTCTTAAAACTAAATCAAAACTTAACACGTTCACGCCGAGACTGTAAATAGTGCTCCAGGCCCAGGATTAATTTTTGTAACGATGTTAATAATTTAAACTTTTATTGTTTTGCTAAAAAAAATAAAAAATAAAAAAAATAAAATTAAATTAAAAAAAATAAACCTGTATGATTTGACGTGTACACGCTCAACCACCAGGTATTTTCCCCTTAATTTTTCAATGAATCAATTGAATTAAGAATTCAATGAAGGGAATAGCCATTTTATAGAGGCTGTGTCCCTGCCCCAAGGAGGGTCTCTCGGCCCACGAGACGAACTGTGGTGAATAATAAAGATATCATGAGCCATGTAAGATTCGCACTCGGGACCTTAAGGTCAGCAATCCACTGCCTTACCAGTGGGCTACCCCGCTCCTCTGTGTGTCAGGTGATAGCACAACTGAACATTGATCGTACATGAGTTGGTTTTTTTTACATTGTGAATTATAATTTTTCTTAAATAAAATTATTTTTAACCCATACTAGAGTTAGAAACGACAAAAAGAATATATTTACATTAGATACTGTTAAAATAATTAAGCAATACAAAATGAACCCATTTAGACAAAAATGTATATATAAATAGAAAAAAGAAAGAAAAAAATTATAAAACAATGCAAATTATCTCTTGGTAGACACTTTGAGCTAAGAACTACTATGTATTAGTTCTAACAATGATTGTAAAATCTAACAATTAATTTAACTCTTGTCTGAATTTGTAATCATAAACAGCGAAATAGAACACCAAAATATTAACAAAATAACAACGTTACTACTTTGTCTTAGAATTTTTTATTTGAAACTTTTATAATAACTAAAGCCAAAATTTCATATCCTGTATTACCACTGATGAAAATAAAAACTTTTATTTTACAATAAAAAAATTTATTTTACAATAAAAAATTTATTTTACTTTAGAGAGTAAATACGTGACACTCCAATTATTTTAAGCATTTCAGATGTGAAAAAATATGGTTTAAGATAATCTTTAATTAATTAAATTTTATTTTAGAAACTTTAGTTCCATAATAAATTTCTGAAGGCATTGTAATGTGATGTTTAGAGGAACAGTAATCGTTCTCGATTTCCAGAAAGGCATAAGAGACAAACTTTACTACAAGTCGTAAATGCACCTTCTATCGATTAACCCTCAATATATATTAACAAAAAGCAAATCGCTGTGAAAAACAACCAAGCAGTAATACAAACTCGACTGTTGATGATATTAGGTCGCTTAAAAAAAGAAATAGGCAATAACGAATCGATAAGAACTAAGAACTTTCAAATTTTGCATTACAGATCCATTACATTATGGAGATACATATACAAATATAAGCATACAAATGAGAAAAAGTGCGGCGTTTACATATTATCGAAACACGTCGATTTCTAATCTAAGTAAGTTTGTAAGTGAAAAATATGTTTTAGGGAGCGCATCGCACCAGATTTTTATAAAGGTAAGGTTTTGATCGGTAGTTGATCTTCAGAGGTAAAAAAAAAGAAAATCATTTATAATTCTTTATTTAACTCCTGTTTATAGAAGAAGAAAACAGAAAGAGAACAGCGAAAGAGACAAAGAGAGGAAGAGGAAGTGGGTTTAAACCGAAGGTCGGGATTGGCTGATTTGAGGGGAGGGGGGGGGGGCAGCGCTTGTTACCCGCAACAAATCCCTCAAGATATCTTCTTACCTTTGCAAACCAAATCGCTTCACTCCCTCCGCTCGGCCTTCATTATAATGGAAACATTTGAGGCCTCCTCAAAAGGGAAGAGATCATTCCTTTTATTGCTTTCTTTAGCGAGCTTCTAAAAGCGGGTAAGGGAGAACCCCCCCCCCCCCTCCTCTTCGCCTCCTACCCTCCTCACCTCCCTCCTCATACATTTATTCATTGTATTAAATTTTCTTAATCCAATTGTATAAATCCAAGGAATGATTTACTGGTAATAATTAAAATAGCTCACAGTTGATTGTCGTTTATGAATATGGAATGAATACAAAAAATTATTTAGGAAATACTACAATTAAGCTATAAAGCTAATATACTGCCATCATCTACATTTAAGTTCTCACTGCTATTATAGGGTACTTGAACCCAGTATAAAGAACATAAACATAATATTTTGGTGTTCTGTTTCGCTGTTTAAGCTTAAAAATTTAGAATAAGGTTAAAATCATTGTTCGATTTTACAATCATTGTATGAACTAATTCATAGTAGTTCTTAAATCAAAGTGTCTACCAAGAAATAATATTCATTGTTTCAAAATTTTATTCTTTCTCTCCACCCTCTATGCATTGGGACATCTGAAAAAAACATTCCCATGGCTTACCATGCAGAAGTTCTAAGTACATGGAAACTTAAGGGGAAATTAAATTTTATTTTATCTTAAATTAGAGGGCTACCGATGAGGTGTTTCTCTGAAAGTTTATTCGTATCACTTTTTTTTTTTTTTATCTTTGTATTCACATTTAATAAATGTATTATTTTATACAGTTTTAAATAACAATAAGTAAATACTTATAAACAAAAAAATAAAAACAAAAATTATCTTAAAATAATTAAATAGTAAGATATCAAAAACCTCTATTTTTTTTTACTTTCACTTACTTATTATACTTATACATATATGAAATATATACGAGTAGTAAGGAAAGTATTGCGATCGTGAAAAATTTCGACTTGCGTATGCGTGTGCGTGTGCGTGTGCGTGTGCGTGCGTGTGTGTGTGTGTGTGTGTGCGTGCGTGTGCGTGTGCGTGTGCGTGTGCGTGTGCGCGCGCGTGTGTGTGTGTGTGTGTGTGTGTGTGTGTGTGTGTGTGTGTGTGTGTGTGTGTGTGTGTGTGTGTGTGTGTGTGTGTGTGTGTGTGTGTGTGTGTGTGTGTGTGTGTGTGTGTGTGTGTGTGTGTGTGTGTGTGTGTGTGTGTGTGTGTGTGTGTGTGTGTGTGTGTGTGTGTGTGTGTCAGATCAGACTAGCTCAAATACTATAAATCGTACGAACCTCAAATTGGGTATTTGGTGTATGAATATGCCCGCAATGCCAGCAAAAATGTCATTAAAATTGGCCAAGCGGAGCGGGTAATTTATTTAAAGAATTTGGTCTAATTAAACCTTTTTTTTCGATTTTCTCAAAAACGGCTCTAACGATTTTTATTAAACTTGATACTTGATTTGTGTATGCGCCCGCGATATTTCATCAAAATTGATCAATTGGAGGGGGCACTTTACTTAATAAATTTTGTCTCACTTTCACGTGTTTTTTTTATTTACTCAAAAATGGCTTTAATGATTTTGATGAAACTGGGTATTTGATGTATGTATATGCCCGCGATGCGACAGCCGAAATTTATAAAAATTGGTCAAACGGAGGGGACATATTATTTAGTAAATTTTTTCTCATTTTTAGGTGTTTTTTTTTTCTCTAATACGGCCCTAACGATTTTAATTAAACTTAGTATTTGGTGTTTGTATCGATCTCGATTTCCAGAAAGGCATAAGAGACCAACTTTACAACGAGACGTAAGTGTTTTAAGTGTTTTTTTTATTTACTCAACAACGGCTGTAATGATTTTGATCAGACTGGATATTTGGTGTATGTATATGCTCACGATAAGACAGCCAAAATTTCATCAAAATTGGTCAAACGCAGGAGGCTCTTTATTTCATAACTTTTTTTCCAATTTTTATATTTTTTCGAATATCTCAAAAACGGCTTTAATTAATCAATCAAATAATTAATTAATTGATTAAATTAATCATTTTTAATCAAAATCAAGTCATCTTTTTTATATTATTTATAGAAATGGCAATTAAAAAAACATGTCAATTTCTAATCTAAGTAAGTTGGTAAGTAAAAGTTGTGTGTTGCGCGCATCGCACAAGATTTTTTTCTTTTTAATATGTTTCTTAAAAATAACTCATTAAACATTAAATTTCCGACCAATTTTTCGGAAATTGCTCCCATTTTCAGGGTTTTTCTATAAACATTTTATCTCTTACTTACTTACTGGACAGCACTACAGCCCGGGGTGGGCCTTGTCTTCCCTCCCGACATCAGACCACTGCTGTCTGCATAAAACTTTTCTTTTCCAATTCGTTACGCAAAGCTCACGCAGATCTCTTTCTACATCCTCTAACCATCGTCGTCTCGGGCGACCCCTACCTCTTGTACCTTGCATTGGGGTGAACAACATCTTCTTAGGCATTCTTTCCTCCGCCATTCTCATTATATGGCCTAACCATTCTATTCGCCTCGCTTTTATAAAACTAATAATGTTACATTCTCCGTACATGTCATACAGTTCAATGTTCCTCCTTATTCACCATTCACCTCCGTCAAAAACTGGCCCATATATTTTCCTCAGCACTTTCCTTTCAAATATTTTCAACATTTTAGTAGTGACGCTGCATAAGGTCCATGTTTCGGAAGTGTATGTCACAACTGGTCTCACCAATGTTTTGTATAAATTAATTTTAGTTTTCCGTGACAGTAAGGAAGAACGGAAAAGTTTAATATTGGCGTAATAGGCGCGGTTACCAGCCATAATTCGATTATAGATCTCTGCAGTGATTTTGTTTTCTTCGTTGATCTCTGCCCCTAGGTAAGTAAACGTTTTCACTCTTTGGAAACAGTATCCTTCTATTTCTATTTTTTTCTCTCTCGTTGAATTTCTATTCGGACTGAGATGCATATACTTGGTCTTGCATTCATTGATAGTGAGGCCAATTTTTTCTCCTTCGTCTTTTAACGCTTTAAAAACCTCTCGCAGTGACCGAATATTTCTTGCTAAAAGACATATATCGTCTGCGTAAGCACATATTTGATTCGAGGAGTAAATTATGTTGCCTCTAACGTTAAGTTTGTTCACTATACTGTGTAGGGCCATGTTGAAGAGTGTTGCAGACAGTGCATCTCCCTGTCTTACTCCAATTGAGATCGGAAAAGCATCACTAACAAAGCCGTTGAATAGAACTTTTGCGTTGCTATTATCCATAGTCATTTTAATCAATCTGATTAATTTGTATGGTGTATGGAAATCCCGCAGCGCAGTAATTAATTTTTCCCTGCTTACGCTATCGAATGCCCGGCAATAGTCAATAAATAGCAGGTGGAGGTCGGTTCTGTACTCCCAACATTTTTCCAAAGTCTGTCTCATTACAAACACTTGATCAGTAGTACCTCTTCCTCGCCTAAACCCACACTGGTATTCTCCAAGTATGTTTTCAGTGAATTCGCTGAGTCTTTTAGCAATTATATTTGAGAGGATTTTATATGCAGCACCCAATAGAGATATCCCTCTATAATTCTGGCATAGCTGTTTATAGCCCTTCTTATAAATTGGGCATATAATGCTGACACACCAGTCCTTTCTTTTTCCCATATTTCTTCTATTAGGAAGTACATCTGATTTAATAGTTCCTCTCCACTATGCTTGAAGAATTCCGCGCAAAGGCCATCCTCACCCGGAGCTTTCCTGTTCTTCAGTTTTTCAATCGAATCAGTTATTTCTTCTCTGGATAGTGGTTCTAGATCATCACCGACTTCTTCATTAGAGTAGATCATTTCAGATTCCCTTTCCATATTAGCCTTATTTAACAGTTCAAAAAAATATTCCTTCCATCTTGCCGTAACATTTTCACTATCAAGTACATTTCCGTCCTTGTTCTTGCATGAATCTATTTTGGTTTGGAGACCTCTGTTTATGTATCTTATTGCACCATAGAATTTTCTAGTTTCATTGCTTGTGCGCAATTCTTCAATCTGCGCAACTTTTTCCTTTAGAAACTTTTTCTTCTTATTTCTTATTATTTTTTTAGCTTTTCTACGGCTTTCCTTGTATGCTGTTTCACTCTGTCTTGTCGAATGCTGCAGCAGAGCCATTCTCATTTCATTTCTGCTTCTTAGTGCTTCCAAACACTCTTCATCAAACCAGCCCCGATATTTTGATGCCTTCTTTTCTCCTATTACTTCCTCAGCTGACTCAGTTATAGCCTCCTTGATTCTGCACCACCTCCCATCAACCCCGTCATCAACTCCATCTCTTATGTTCTGTAATAGCGTTCTATCCACAGTTTCTCTGAATCTGGTGTTCGCTTGTGCATCATTAAATTTATCCAGGTCCCATTTCTTCCTTCCATATCTTTGGCCAAGTTTAACATTCGATATACGTTCTCTTAGCCTTGCTTTGACTACATAATGGTCCGAGTCACAATTCGGTCCTCTGGCGGTTTTAACATCGATAATTGATGATGCATGGCGCTTATTAACCAGAACATGGTCTATCTGTGTAATAGTTCCATTTGGAGCTTTCCATGTGCCTTTATGAATATTTTTACGCTCGAAGCAAGTACTTTTTATTAACATATTATTGGCTTCAGCGAATTGACACAGATGTTTACCATTTTCATTAGTCATTTCATGGAGTGAGTAGTGGCCTGCAACTGTCCGTGTAAAGCTTTCTTTTCCTACTTGAGCGTTCATATCTCCGAGGATAATCTTTATGTCATATTTCTGCGTTGCATAATATGTTCGCTCCAGATCTTGTTAAAACAGGTGCTTTGTTTCGTCATCACTGTCTTCCGTAGGTGCATACACTGAGAACAAGCTGATATTTCTGAATTTACCCTTTAATCTCATCCTACATATCCTCTCATTTAGTAGTAGCAAACTTTTTCTAACTTTACCACTAATCATAAATCCTGTTCCATATCTTCCATTTCTTTCATTGGTTCCACTATACAGTACAGAATATTCCTTTTTATCAATTCTGCCTTTTCCCCTCCACCTAATCTCCTGTAATGCCAATATGTCATATTTAAATTTAACCATCTGCTCCGCCACCTCTGCCATTTTGCCTGGTTGAAGCATCGTACGTACATTCCATGTAGCAATAACCATGTCCAAATTCCGTTGTCTTTTCCGATTAATAACATCCAGCTTTCTTTTGTCTTCAGGTTTCTCTACAACAATTTTTTTTCCGAGGTTGGGCTGTAAACCCTCCGCTCAACCCCCTACCAGGAGGACCAGGTCATTTAACATCAGGGTTTCCCTCCCTTAGGCCGATTACTTTCTCTACAGTTCTATGAGCTCGGCCTGCCCACGGTTTCTATTCAGAGTTTCCTTCCTAGCCTTTGGGGTTCCAACCCCTTACCATGCAAGGCAGCATGGGTAAGTGCGCCTCGGTCTGGGGCTGCTTATTTGGATACACCATATCTGGTGGGACCTCACTATCCGCCACCTGTGACCCGCCCAGTAGCTGAGGCTCGCCCTGGGGGATTTTATCTCTAATTTCTGTAACCCATCTCTTAACCCTATCTTTTTTGTGGTCAGTCCTTTTTTTTTTTTTTTTTTTTTTTTTTTTTTTTTTTTTTTTTTTTTTTGTTCATTATTAGATATAATACGTAATTTTTTTCTTATTTTATACATCATTTCTATTACATCTAGAACAGTCGGTAATACAAGTTTTTAAAATAAGTAAAAGTAACCTATTATATCTAATAATAGACAAAAAAAAAAAAATGACCGATTACTATCGACTGTTCTAGGGGTAATACAAGTTTTTAAAAAAAAGTAAATATGACGTATTATATCTAATAATGGAGAATAACAAAACTGGCTACAAAAAATATAGAGTTGAGAGAAGGTTGACAGAAATTAGAGATAAAAAGTTTATAGAAAAATACTGAAGATGGAAGGAATTTCCGAAGCATTGATTGAATATTAATTGTTATAACTTGTTTTTAATAAACATATAAAAAAAGAAAAAATAGAGGATTTTGATATCCCGCCACTTCTATTTAAAATAAACTATTTTATTATGTTGTACTTTTATTATCGCTCCAACGTGGCGAGGATTGTTGAAGAGTTTGGGGTTAGCTGAGGTTAGCTCTGATGAGGCCCTGATGAGGTTAGCTTATTTGTTAAGAATGATGAGGAGACCTGGGTTCAATTCTCATGGCCAATATTTTCTCTTCAGATAGAAATGATTTAATTTTTATTTCAAAAATTTAATTTTTTAAATGAGTGTGTCATTATGAATAAACTTGACCTCAATTGAACCTATCCATCAATATATAAAAGTAGATTTTAACAATTGCTGCCCCAGAAAAAGATTTAGGGGAGGGATTAAGAGGTATAAAAGAAAAGAAATACAAGAAAAAACTAAAATCTAAAAAAAGAATAAGAAAATCTATTGAATTCCTAATTAAATAATTCTTAATAATCTTATTAAATTTGCACAAATTAGCTGCGCATCATTTAGTTTTAAAATAGATTTCAATCAAAATCTCACCATTTTGATTTTTGCTTTTTTCGAATACGAAATGAAAAATGATGTGAAATAAATACATTTTACACAAAAAACGTTTTTATTTAATATAAAGATTTTATATTATTATTAATATATTTTTCTTCTACAATGTGTACCTATATTTAATAATTTATATTTATCTGAATAATAATCTATATTTTTACGTTTTATATATAAGCTTCCCAAAACCATGAATATTTAATCGTAAACCAGAACATACAATCAAGGTATTTAAAAAAAGTTTTGTTATTGCTAATCGGTTAATCGATTGGCAATATCCATAAACTGGGGTAATGGCAGGCAGCCTGGTATAGTAGTATAAAGAAAAACCATCAGGTGTGAACAATATCCTAGAGAACCATTGGGGAAAACTCATACACAGCCTTTGCTCTTACATCGTTAGCAATGTCGTGAAACAATCTTCCTCTCCAAGAGAAAAAAAAAAATTTTGTGAGGCGATATCGTATATAATGTTAACAAGGGTCTCCCAAGTACTAAGGGGCATCTGCTGCTCGAGAATAAATTCTCTAGGGGGTGGGGGAAAGTGTTGACCCTAAAAGTTTATATTTACAGTCAAAAAAGGTCCCGGGAATCGGCTCCAAAGGAAAACTTCCTGACAACGGGGGCCATTAAAACAGTATCGTATATATAAAATCGGCGGGGGGGGGGGGGGGGCGCTTTAACCCGCTCTCGGCGACAGCTCATTTTCCTATATTTCAAAGGAGAAAACTTGTTCAATCGTAATTTCAATTTCGCCCTCCCGCCCGAACGGAGCTAAACAATTTACAGGCCCTAATGAGAATCAAATGCAGAGAGAGAACTTCGCGCAGCATTTTTTGAGACACTTTGAAGACAAAACAAAAAAATCTTTTATTCATAAATGCTAACTTTATATCAAACTGAATCTTTAACTAACTAGCTTGCTAGAAAATTAATAGAGTTGCAAAAAGAATCCAAATTATAAAAAAAATCAGGAAACACAAAATTGTTCGTAAATTAGGTGGATTTTAATAAAATTACAATCGGCTCAGACATTTTTTAGCTCCTTCAAAAATAAGTTTGTAAAAATCGTTATGATTTAAAAAAATATCTGGTGCGATCTGCGCAACACACAACTTTCACTCACCAACTTACTTAGATTAGAAATTGCCATGTTTTTTTAATTGCCATTTCTATAAATAATATAAAAGAGATGACTTGATTTTGATTAAAAATGATTAATTTAATCAAAATCATTAAAGCCGTTTTTGAGATATTCGAAAAAAATGTAAACATTGGAAAAAAAGTTATGAAATAAAGAGCCCCCTGCTTTTGACCAATTTCGATGAAATTTTGGCAGTCACATCGTGAGCATTTACATACACCTAATATCCAGTCTGATCAAAATCATTACAGCCATGGTTGAGTAAATAAAAAAAAAACGTGAACATAAGAAAAAGTTTATTAAATAAAGTACCCCCTCCGTTTCACCACTTTTGATGAAATTTCGGCTGTCGCATCGCTGGCATATACATACATCAAATGCCCAGTTTCATCAAAATCATTAAAGCCGTTTTTGAGTAAATTAAAAAAAAAACATGTGAAAGTGAGACAAAAAAGTTAGAAATCTTAAGAGCCGTTTTTGAGTAAATCGAGAAAAACGTAAAAATTAGACAAAATTCTTTAAATAAAGTACTCCCTCCGTTTGGCCAATTTTTATGTAATTTTTGCTGTCACATCGCGGGCATATTCATACACCAAATACCCAATTTCAGGTTCGTACGGTTTATAGTTTTTGAGCTAGTCTGTTCACACACAGACCATTTCGCGGGACTTGGTTATTTGGACTCGGGAGACACCAAAACGTGTATTTCCGTTGAAAACCGGAAGTCGAAATTTTTCACGATCGCAATACTTTCCTTACTATATATTTCAGATATAGGTAAGTGAAAGTAAAAAAATTAAATAAATTTGAATCATCCGATTCTGTAAACAGAAAACAGGAAGAAAAGTCAATTTATTAGAAATACTCTAGACAGTTCATACATTTTATTTTTTTTTTCATATTTTTCACACCTTACAGCCATCAGAGATATTTATAAATTAATTAGTTACGTAGGTATTTTAGGCATAAGGAAGGAAAGTTCCCCTACATCTCAATTCGGACTTGACACTAATTCAGGAAAGGTCTTTCATCCAGCTTATTTTTAGCCGCCTTCTAACGGGCGTGTCAGCAGTGGCATATCGCTAATCAGTCTATTGTTATGTCTGTTTAATTTAACTTAAAACCGTGAATAAAGACTCTTATGTGTTGGTCGATATTGGTTGTGTAAAGTTTTATTACTTACGTACCATACCTGGGAGCGTCCGATTTAGTTTTAAAATTATGGATTGTAAAGTTAGTAATATTTTGAAGTGCGCCTTTTTAACTGAGGCTAAAATTTGTGAGGTTTAAGTATAAATGGGTTTAATAAGAAGGTGTATGTAGTTAGTTTCTGAACGAAACAAGGACACTGAAATATGTTTAAAAATAGTTTAATCTGTGTTTTCCATATCTTCTTTTTTATGCTATTCTGAATTTTTAAAATAAATTAATGGGTTATTTTATTAGTTTTAGTAGATCTAAACAATAAGGTTGGAGGAATCACCAGGACAACATTTTTTTTTTCATTAATTTCATTTATTTAACGATTGACAACGTTTCGGCCACACGGTTATGGTCTGTCCAATCTCCCTATTCTAATATTTGTCAGTCCTATTTTTTCCAGCAATTGTACTAAACAAATTGCTTTCGTTGAATTTAAAAAAAAAAAAAAAAAAAAGATTCACCATTTTATCGTATTGTCAACAAATTTTATCGAGGACTAAAATATTAACTTCACTATAAAATATTAATTTAACTTAATAAATATTAACTTCACTTCAATCTCTAAACACTCATTGGCCACTTACGAATGATTTGTCCAGACTCCTTCGTTGTAACAGACAAAATCATATGATTTTGATTCATTTTACATGTTGGACTTTTCGGTCACTTCTTTTAACAACATGTCTCAAAAAAAAATTATTTCAGGAGAGTGAAATAAGAAAAAAAGCCTTCAAGAGACACTAAGTCTTTAATTTGACTTAATACTGTGCAGCACGATTGTTTTAGATAACTAACTATTATCTCTGTTAGATAAAGAATAAAATATAAAATGTTTAAACTTTAAGAAGTCCCTTTTAATTTATGAAGTTCTTGTAGGATTGCGTTAAAAATTTGACGATCTCGCTGAGGCATACTCCTCTTTCATCGTATCAAGTAAACAGAAATATCTTAAAATTACGATTTTTGAGAAGAGAAAACTATCGATAGGTTTAAACTATTGAAGCTACCGATAGTTTTTTCAATGATCTAAAACTTTCTTTTTAAAGGATAAAGTGATAGCCTTTGCCTCTAAGCACCCGTGTGCTATACCCAATTCATGGAAACGAAAAATAAACAAAATATAACAGTGCACTGTTTGTAAATACAAACAGTAACATAAATGTTTCTAACAAAAAATGCTTAATCTAATCTATAAAAGAAATGTTAATTTCACGCGGAAAATGTATGACTGAAAAATTGAATGGTTTGCTCATACATGAGCCTTCCAACTTGATGGAATAATATACAAAAAAACAACTAATTTCTTGCCAGTCACTAGGACTTGAAAATTAATTATGGCTAATGGTTAATGGCATAAAAACATAATCACAGTTTTTGTAAAAAAAAAAAAAAAAAAAAAAAAAAAAAAAAAAAAAAAAGGGCTACTTTCAACCTCTCTTAATCAACTACCTGAGAAAATTTCTTTGAATTGTAGACTTTCCAAAGTAAGGTAAATCTAGCCAAATGTCATAGAAACGTCCTTTTTTTCTTCAAAAACTCCAACACATTCGAGGATTGCGTTCCGAATGTTGTCATGTGAAATCAACTACTTCGACAACATGGTTCAAGGTTTCATGGTTACTTGAAGAGGGTTGGCATTCCTCTAAATACAGTTTCATTCACCTTTCGGTAAAGTTTTTATTCTTTGCGGTTACGAGTAAGCTTGAAACTGATAAAAATTATTTCAAGGTATAATGGAACCCATCCTGTATTTAAAGCAATGTTCATCTTATTACCTAATATAAGAGGAAAGTGCAAATGGAAACGTGCATTATAGCTCCTTTCGTTTCAAATAAAAAAATTCTTCATTCTTCTATCCTCCCGCCCCCCGGTTATTAGCTCAGACCATCGATAGTATCGATAGTTTTACATTACTAGTAATGAGTCCTTCGCCTGTTGTATTGTACTTAGTCCTCTAGTTTCATAGGAAATTTACAGCGATTTTCATCTTATTCCTTAATAAAAGAGGAAAGAAAAAAGTGCAAATGGAAACGTGCATTATAGCTGATGAAATATTCTTCTATTTTACACCCCCCTCCCACCGGTCATCACATCTACTACACATATTATAGATATCTACTACTACTATACTATACTACTATACTATAGATGTCTACTACACATACTATAGATCGTATCGATAGTTTCACATCACTAGAGTGAGGACATATCTCTAACTAAAATTTTCATCAGACAAAATATTGGTGGTCAAGGTTTTTTCATATGATATTTCATGAAGATTTTTTTTCCGGAGAATTTTTCGTTGGCGAGTGATGTATTTCTTTTCCTAATTCAATAATACGGAATCATCATCACACTTAGAGATAATCCTTAAACTAGTTATCTAGATAAGTTATATTTCCTTGATCAGCTCACAAGATCAAATCGAGACATTATTCCTTAGATATGGTGGATGTTTCTCTTCGATTAGAACTCTGTAAACACTTATACACAGGCAGGTGATGTTTTGCTTTCATTACACACAGGTCCTACGCTTCTTTCCGCTTCCCCTCAACGGGCAGATTATTTTCTCAGCTTCGTTTCTTGTTTTCCTTCCATCAACATTGTGGCAACTGCCAGGTGACAATGGAGGTGGAAAAAGAAAAGGGATAGCGGGTGTAAACTTCCTTATTTTGTTCATTAGGCAGACCTACTCGTAAATGTGCCTCTTAAATTTTATTTTTAATAAAATAATAAAAATACCATTATATAAAAAGACCATCTTCGACAGACATCTAAATTTTTCGAGACACTTTGACAGAAAAATTGAAACACTAAGACTAAAAACGTACAGGCTAAATAAAATACTTACAACTATAAGTTTATCGATAAGATTAAAAATTTTAGTATACACATCAATAATTCGGCCAGCGCTATTGTACGGTGCACCACTATTCAGGCATATAAGCAAATCAACTGTGAAAAAGCTACAATCCTTTCAAAACGGAATTACAAGGAAAATAGTCAAAGGAACTTATATGCAGCGAATGAGGACCTCAGAAGTACAAGTAATTCAATTACCCAAAATTGGATATTACTTAACCAAGAGGCACAATTCTTTTTTCGATAAATTACTATAGTTGTTAAATCCACTATTTAATAGCCTCAGTCCAGCAAATGTCTCAAGACAATGGAAACAAGTATGTGAATGTTAGGATTAAGTGTTAGAATTTAAGTTTCTTCGAGAAAAAGGTGGGCCCCATCACCGACACTTATCAGAACTCTCATTTCTCAAAATTACATTTTTTCAATACACCTTAAAATGCATAAATGCAGTAAAAGGCTTATTATTCAAGCTGGAGATAAATTGACTCAAGAAATTACATAATCTATGAAAAAAAAAAAAAACATTACAACGTCGTGTCCCTATAAAGCAAACAATGGTATGGAAAAACCCCTAAGATACTTCAGGAGCACAAAATTAGAAGAGTAGTCGTCGCTAATGGCCTGGGCAGTCAAAAAGTAACAACGTCAAATAAAAAAAACATAATAAATATATTTATAGGTATTTCTTTATAGTTTACTAGCTAGGGTGCCCGGCTTCGCTCCGGTAGTTGTGTGGTAGTTTTAATAACAGAAAGACTTTACAATTAAAGGAAATATAGAACAAAATTAGCAGTTTCTTGAAACTTTTAACATATTATCAATATTAAAATTCGAGATCTGCAGAGTCCGCCCAAATAAGGAACCCTATATACTTTAAAAGGGGTTGAAAATGGCGAATAAACAATTAATTTTGCTGCAACTTTGTCGAGTCATGCATCGTTTTGGATGGTTTCTGTGATTCTGAATCCTATATTTCTATATTTCCTATATTTCTTTTTATCCTGAACTATGAGGGGTGATAAAATCTTATTGAAAAAATGCTGTAATTGGAGTTAGTCATTTTATCAACTGGAATGCTCATCATACATAGTAATAAAACCATTTTTCATAATTGCATACAATAAGAACACTTCAAACTTTTTATTTTCGATTTATAATCAGTCAATTCAGCTCTTCTTTTTTGCTTTGTGTCTGTTTATTTCGCTCAATGTACTACTAAAAAATGTTCAGTCATATTGCATTAAATTTACTTAAGTAGATGTTATATATTGATTAAATATAATGTGTAAATCAATTAACCTTCTTATGAGAAAATTAATTTTGTAAGGTATCCAGTCGGTTTTCTAATTGATATGTAAAATCATTATTTTATTTTCAAAGAAAGGGCGAAACTAATTATTTTCGCTTGATTTTTTAGTAATTTAAAAAGAACAGCTGAACAAACACATAGCCTTTACAATCTAAACGAAATGAATGAACAATAAACATCAAGTAAAACACACCCTAGCGCTTCCTGGTAGCCTGGAGCTCGAACTACATTTTTCATTCATAACCTCGTATCTCAATCTCAGAGAGGCTAATTGATGGTGCGAGAGTCTTAAAATTCCAGTCCTTTTCTCTTCAATTTTACACCCTTAAGAGAAAAACAGAAACCTTCTTCTCCGTTATGGGTTTTATAGCAACACGCTGACATAACTCTCTTAAACGTGCGTTGAGTCGTTTTTGAGCCTTTTCGGCACGCACATTGTACACTTTGCTTTATAATATATATTGATTACTATACTATTGTTTGTTCATTACTAATAATAATGTATATTTTTAAAATAGCTGTTCAGTCTCAATAGAAATTCCCAATCAAATTCAAACCAAATGAACTTCTTGCCATAGCACCCGGCCTTTCAAATATGAAAGTAATCTATTATATAGGACTCGAGGAGGCCTTGAACAGCTGTCGCAGCAGCCAAGCGCCATCCCCACTTGTGACTCTTCTCCTGGATCTTGAATTCTAACTATTCGCCGCAGAATTGTGAATACCTTTAAAACCATTTCTTCACGTTACCAGGGGAAGCTATTTAAGAGAACTGCTCATTAAAGACTATTAATTTGAGCTTCACCATAGTAAAACAAGATCATTCACAGTGTTAAGTTCGCCGTATAAGTATGCTTGAGTTTTGAGTTCGCCGAAACTGTATAGATCCTACCAGTTCACCGATCATTTTAATATTGGTTAACCAAAGCAATTGCGATTTAACTTTTTATTATCATTCAGTAACTTCTTAATAATTATTACAAATATAAGTGTCATTAATGTTTTATACCTCTTTGATATAATCATAATCAATAAAGCCGGCTAGCATGCATGTCTCTTTGTTTTTTTAGGTTAAGCTTAAGCGAGTTTAAATATTATTTCTTTTTTTTTGTTTTTTGTGATTGTTAGAGTTAAGAGGTATTATTCGTTTATTATTTCCTTCAATAATTCTTCTATTATATGTTATTTGTATTGTTTTATATTCAGTTCATAATTAAACATAATTTCCAGCACTCGTTGATCGTTATTAGTTTGTTTTGTTTTCTTTGTTCTCCTCTTTCCCTGTCATCTAAATAACTCAACAGCTAAACAATAGCTGTAAAAGGGAAATTTATCGGTAGATCCGAAATTATAATTTCCGTGTTTAGCAGGACATTAATTTTATTTAAATATAATTAAATATTTTCCCGTGTGCTACCTTCTTGCAAAATTATTAAAGAAACTGTAGAAAGGATACAGTAATAGAATAAAGCAATAATAAATTTGTTTACACGGGTATTTTTATTTATATATTTGACAAAAAAAATTCTTCACCGACAATTAAGGCCCAGTATCTATCTAAAATATTTTTTATCAAATTTTTATTTCTGATTTATTAGTTTATTTATAGAAACCGTTAGGAACATTATTTTTAAGGAATAAATATGATACTGAAGAAACTGACTGCCCCTTGGATGTAAAACGTTTTTAGCTTAAAAACATTTCAATATCATTAAACCTTAAAAATTAAATTTGCATAATAATAAATCATTAATAAAATATTTCGGATTATTATAACGCCAAAATGCAACTGACACGTTGACAAGCTTTTATAAATAAAAAATAATTAAGTCATAATGTCATCCAAGTAATATTATGTCAAGAAAATGTGTCAGAGCAACCTTTATAAGGGGGGGGGGGCATTATCTATCAAAGTTTGAAAACCCTATTGTCTACTCAGCCTCGGTTGAGGACGTGCCTGAAGCGGTTAGGTTCGATACGGCTGGTAAAAGCCATTAAACGTCCCGCGAGGGTATAAAAGACGTTGGGGGGGCCGGGGTGACAAGTAGACGACGGGGGGGGGGGGGGGGCAAAGAACAAATTAAGTTGTCATTTACATGATAGCGAGATCAAAGGGGCCGCCGAGATTAAAGCCAGGCAGGTTCCTTCGGCTTGTCGATGGGTCTATGGGGTCCCCTGTACTTAGCGCCCCTGTCTTGGAAACTGTCCCGAGCTCCCGCGTCAGTGATCAGCAATTATTGCTGCATCAATCAATCTTAAGACTATTCATCGCCTCGTCAATAATTGAGGCGTTGGCATTGAAAAGGAGCTAAGTGCCGAAATCGAAAAACAAAATTATTTTTTTCACAGCAGATATTCAATATTCCAAGTCCTATAGTGTTGGTAGCGTATTTAAACATCGCTTCCTTAGAGATAGGATATCGGAAAGTATTTCTGCTGAATATTTCTTAATATTTGGGTAAGCAGCTGCATTAGCTAAATAAAGATAATGAGACAACAACGATAACTTTTATTCCCTTTTGATGGTGTAAGATAGTTGACCGTCTACAGAATGAGGAGGAAATGGTTGGGGGTGCGGTCAAAATAAATATCACAATGTTGAACTGTAGGCGAAAATATTATAATGAAGGTTACAATGGTCAGTAACAATGAAGCCTAAGTTAATAAGATAAAATATAATCTACGAATACAATAGAGTACATGTAAAAAGAACTTTAATAAGATATTACTATGTGTTTTTTTTTTTTTTATTTCGGGTTATTTATACATCCAAAAATATATTCATTTGTCCTTTTTATTTTTCATTAATAAGTATAATTTTTCGGACATTTTTTGTCCATTTTCATGAACCTAAAAGAATTTTTATTCTACACAAAAACAATATATAAAATTACATTACACTTCTTTAGATTAATTTGTATTAGTTAATTAGCCTTGGCTAGATCATATGCTTTAATGTCAGTAATAAATAAGTTGTTGTGTGCTATTGTTATGAATTATGTGTTGATACTTTTAAATTAAACATGGCGCAATCGTGAAATATCGTCGGTATAAACTAGTGTCCGACCGAAACCAAAATATTAACCGAAACCGAAACAGAAACCGAATTTCGGCCATAGACCTAGTTTCGGGCCGAAACCGAAACTTATTTACGTGTCTATATATAATACATATAAGTGTGTAATATGTCTAGTTTAGCAATAATATCAATGAAAGCTTATAAAATAGCAGTAATTTAACTCAATTATTCATTTAATAAGTGAGCTGGTAAAGAAGAGTGGTAAAACAGGTGTATTAGTTAAGTTATAGGGTCGAATCCGGGCCCCCTATTAAGTACGGCTGGTCCCCGTGCGATGTTGGACCATATCCCCTTAACTAGTACAGCCCTAAAAGTTGAAATAAATAATATAAATAATATAGTAAATATTTCAATAATAAAGCCGATAGAATACAAAATGACGGCCTATTGAATACGTAAAGCTGTATGTCAGAAGCTATTTAATCTGCTGAGTCAGTTTGGGTCTCAAATGTTAGTGGATTTAATCTAGTTTGAAAATTTATAGAATAGTTTTTGGTCGAAAACGTGCTTCTTCCTGGTAAAAATTGAGACAAGTTTTTGGGATGTTATTGGTGAACCGCTGGGGGAAAGGGGGCTTCCAAGGTTGAAAAATTGGTTTTGCATCTGATTCTCATTCCATACAAGAACTAAGACCAAAACCTACTACCACCATTAAAAGTTACATTTTAATGACTAAAATATTTTTTTCAATTTTAATTTGAATCTTTGGACATGTCGACTAATTTAAGTTTAAGTATTAAGAGAAAACAAATTTCATTATTAATGAGGAGATGATTAAAAGCACAAAAAGGTTCTTTAATAAATACTATTCTTTACACTTAACATAAAGAATTCTTCGTATGAAGAGCATGCTTTCATTACATGTTAAGACTTGATGTGATTTACGGGGACATTTCTGTTTGTCACTCTCAAATTGTTGTCTCCCCACCCAACTTAAAGTTTTCGATCAAGTAAAGATACCAAAAGAATGAGAAAAATCTATGTTCTACCGAAATACAATACAAGTGTAATTAACTAAAATAACAGATACTTCCCACTATTAAATTCAAGACTGTTAAATCCCATTAAAGAGATCGAGCTTACAAGCTGAAATCGTGTAGTCCTACTTCCTTCTTGGAGATATCAGACACGGGAGCTAGTTTCGGCCTGGCCGAAGATTCGGCCAATTTTTGGCCGAAAACGAAGCTGCGGCCGAAACCAGGTTTTTCGGCCGAAATTGGCCGAAACCGAAACCGAAACCGAAACTTCGGTCGGTCACTAGTATAAACATTACAAAATTATTCTACAAAGGAATGTAAAGTTACTTTAGCTTATCATGGAGTCACAGACCCGAACCTTTAGTTCTGTCCGATAATGTGGCAGAAAATTTCAGAACGTTCCGAGAAGATGTTACGAATTATTTTCTGGCTACAGAAACCAATAAGAAATCCAATTGTGTACAAGTTGCACGCTTGAAAAATCTTCCGGTAAAAGAAGGTCTAAAATTATATAAGTCTCACAAATTAGACGATTCACAAGAGTCTACTCTAATCCTTATGTTTTAGAGAAAGTATTAGGGACCATCTCGGGGAGGAAATGTTTGGATTAATTTATATTAGTCAATTAGCCTTGGCTAGATCATATGCTTTAATGTCAATAATAAATAAGTTGTTGTGTGCTATTGTTGTTAATTATGTGTTGATACTTATTAAATTAAACAACACTTAAAAACAATACAAAACAAAATAACAAAAACTTTTTCATTTCAAATTAATCTTTAAAATTTTATTTAATGTTAAAAGATGTTAAATATTTTTTCATAAAAAAAATAAGATAAAAAATACAAAAAAAAATAAATATAATATTACGGAATAAATCACAGAATGAAGGGTAAGAAATTCATGGATAGATGTGATTAAAGAGTAATTATTAGATATCACCTACAGTTCAATATTACTTCACATTACTTCAATAATTATAATCTTAAATTTTTAAAAAATTCTTTTAATAAGTTAAAATTTCGTTATCTTTTTCATAAATATTTTTATATTAATTGAATCATTTCTTTTCGGTACTACTCATTATAATATATATTAATTATAAATATTATATTTTTGAAGAGAAAGGATTGACCTCGGTCGGGAGTCGAAACCGGGCCTAACAAGCGCGGTACGCTATCCACTGCGCCTTGGCGCTCCTCATTGTAGCTCCAATGAGTATGCTTCCAAGCCGAGTCAGTGAAGAGGAGAGATTGACTTGGCTTGAAAGCGAACTCGGTGACGCAGAGAATAGCTTACCGCGCATGTTACGAGATAGACCCGGGTTCGACTCCCGGCCGAGACTAAAATAAAATGTTTGAAATTTTTTCTTATAACAAATAATATAGCACACGGGGGCTTAGAGTCAGAAACTATCCATATTTCACGATTCAAAACAAATTTTTAGGTTTTCGATAGTACTCAGCCGCTCTTCTATAATTTCTTATAGAAGTTGTTTCCAAAAAAAGCTATTGTTTTCCGCTTGGAATCTTCTTTGGGAATATTTTTCATCGCGAAAGAACAATAAGACTTCAGCTTGCCATAGAAAAAATGTATTCCAATTTAATCTTATATTTTACTAGCTAGTGTGCCCGGCTTCGCTCCGGTAGTTGTATGGCAGTTTCAATAACAGAAAAACTTTAAAATTAAAGGAAATATAGAACAAAATTAGCACTTTCTTGAAAATTTTAACATTGTATCAATATTAGGATTCGAGATCTGCAGTTTCTGCCCAAATAAGGAACCCTGTATACTTTATAGCGTGTTGAATGAACAATGGTGAATGAATAATTTTGCTGCAACTTTGTCGAGTCATGCATCGTTTTTGATGGTTTCTGTGATTACGAATCCTATAAGCCCATTCCAAGCAGTCAGCAGATAATAAGTTATTAGATTATTAGTTAAAGAACTATATTTGGAGTACAACTTAAGCGCCGACTACTGTGATGGTCCCATTAGATCCAGAAGTTTAGAAAATATCGAAGATTCATAGAAACATTTTTGTAAGACCTTCTTCCAGTTCAACCTCCCTTCATATATCCCCCCCCCCCCACCCTAATTTGGCCGAACTCTGCACTTCTCCAATCTTACTACTGTTACTAAGCGAAAACCAAAATATCATGAAGGCACAATTTTTTCATCATATTTCTTTTTATCCTGAACTATGAGCGGTGATAAAATCTTATTGAAAAAATTGTATTATTGGAGTCAATTCATCATTTTGTCATCTGGAATGCTCATCATACATAGTAATAAAACCATTTTTCATAACTACTTACAATAAGAACACTTCAAACTTGTTATTTTCGGTTTATAATCAGTGTATTCAGCTCTTCTTTTTTGTTTTATGTCTGTTTTTATTCGCTCACTCATATTGCATTAAATTTACTTAAGTATTTGTTAGATATTGATTAAATGTAAAGTGTTAATCAATCAACCATCTTATGAGAAAATTAATTTTGTAAAGTATCCAGTCGGTTTTCTAATTGATTGCAGATATGTAAAATCATTAATTTATTCTAAAAGAACTAATTATTTTCGCTTGATTATTTAGTAATTTAAAAAGAACAGCTGACAAAATATATAACCTATACAAATATAACGGAATGAATGAACAATAAACATTGAGTGAAACACACCCTAGCGCTTCCTGGTGGTCTGCAGCTCGAACTAAATTTTTCATTCATAAACTCGTATGTCATTCTCAGTTAGGCTAATTAAATGTTGCGAGAGGCTTAAAATTCCTTCAATTCATACTTATCAATACAACTTTCGTACATAAATTAAACCAAAATTACATTTTAATTTTTCATGCATATACACGTACAGTTATATAATGTTACATTTTTTTCCAATATTTTATTTAATATTTATTTTATTTTATTTTATTCATTTTTTTCCCTTTACCCTTAATTTTTTTTTTCCTTTGTTATAGTTTATATCACTCTTGAGCAAATCTGTAACCTCCTTCTCTCTCATTTTTCTCCCCGTCCTATCATGGCACGCATACAGAGTAAAAAAAAATAGCTAATAGATAAATAACTAGACGAATATATAAATATATAAATAAATAAGTAAATAGATACACAATTAATAAATAAAAAACAACAAAATGCAACTAAACAAAATTTAACCTGTTTTGTTTCTTTAAAATACAATTTTTAAAATCACTTAGGGCGCACGCAAACGCCCCTTCTCCCTTTTCCCTATTCCAAGAGGTCGCTGCCACTGTCTTAACCATGATGGGAGTGTCCAGATTTATTTCACTGGACCGCCATGAAATAAATATTAACTGACCCAGGAGGGGATCTAAACCGTTATCATTCTTAGGCCTCACCCCCACGTGCTTGGATGTTATGGTTCCTCTTCGAGGGGAGATAGTCGGGATAATTTTTACTTAAAAGTTTCAGTTTATTATAAATTCTTTTTATGATAGGACACTTTTGTGACACTAAAGAAAAAGAAAAATTTTGTACTTTAATAACTGATACTAAAAAGCATTGGGAAACACAATAGAGACAACAATGCAGCAAGAAAACGAGCTCGCCAAACACAACGCTCCAACCAACATGGCTCGGTAGCTAAAAAAATATTTTGAATAGAATAATGTTTCACTTTTGCCTCGCAAAGTTGTTCTCCTGATCTCAACACCAAGAACTGTTTGGTACAATCGAGTAGGGCGGTATTCGTTGTAGGAAGCCAATTCACTTCTCTGGAAAAACTCAGAGCATTCAAACTTAGTGGTTTAATTTGGACAATACATAAACAACTTTTTAAATCCCTCCCAAATATAATGCTTAGTTTTAGGAAAATATAATATTAAAAATGTTAAATAATTTAAAAATGGTGGTCACCCACAAATTAAGATTAGATTAATATAAAAATGTTAAAAATACACATAATTTTATAAGTGGCCTGTAATTTTGTAGCAGTCAATTTTTATTTTGTCTTTTGTTTACATGTAAATATTTTTAATTACTGTGTTACCAGCATATATTTATTTATTAATCCCTCCCTACTCTTAAAATAATAAAAAGTAAACAATTTCATATAAAATTTTAAAATTAATGGGTTTATATATATGGCCTTGTCGCCACTAAAACTTTCCATTTACCATTTACCACTGGAAAAAAGGGCCGTAATCCATAGAGACAATCAGTAACATATAGATTCAATTACATAAACAATTTTAAATTATATAAACTGGCTTTTAGGAATTTGATTACATTTGAATTGTTTCTTCATCTGTTTTGTTTTTGCATTGATCATGAACCGCTGTCGTGTTTTGTTAAGGTTTCGGAGTAAGCATGTTATTAGGATCTTAATGGGTATTTTTCCGGAGGAATCTAGTGAAAAAAATACAGGCATTTATATAGCCGTGGGCAGAGAAACAAATAATAACGGATATTATAGGAAAATTCAATTGGCTACACTGAAAAATAGGTTTTTTTGAGTCTTTTTCCAGACTATGATATGATAACCATATTCTTAAATAATTAAATGGTTCGGTTAATCCGGTACTGGACCATTACACACTAGTCCCTAATATGCCTAGAATATTGATCCAAATCCAACTAGCGGTTTCTGAATTATAGGCATGTAAAGAAAAATAAATCATTAAAAAAAAAAAAAAAAATCAAAGCGAAGGTATGCGCATGCATATGAAAACGTAGTAAAACACGGCAGTTAATATATTCTGTATAGACATCTAAAAAACGAAGCTAGAACTACAGTGCAGTTGGCTGCGATACAGGATAAGAAGGGAACAAAGAACGGGACTTTAATTTATCATTGGCCGGAGCGGTAGCCCTTATCTCCAATGGCCGTTGAGATCCTAGCTTCCATTTAATTGATTTTTAACGTTCTCATTGGTCCGCTTCCCTGCCTTAAATCTTCCTGATTGGTTCTTCTCTGCTAACCGGCTCAGTTCATATAAGGCGTGGAACACTGACTCAACTTTGTGGTACATTTATACCTACATTTAATCTTTTTTATAAAAAAATATTCATTCTGACACCAAATTTAAACATTTTTCGATATTTCAACTCAAGACCATGCAGAACAAGCCACTAACAAGCAAAAAAAATTTTTTTTTCTGTATAAGATCATACGTAGCAATGTTATACCGATTTGTCCAAAATAAAACAGTTATTTCATAAAGTAAAACAATAATCATCAATTTGAACCTGTTTTGATTAACATAACTATAATAATATTTATTTTTTTAATAATATATGATTGACTGTAATTCCGATACACACTGTTTTTAACTTGATTTATTAATTTTGTTCGGTATTTTATTTTATTCCAATCACAGATAATTCCTTTTTTATTTTTGGCTTTTAAATTTATATTTCAAGTTGAATTTGCCGCCTTAACCGTCACCGGAGATAGCGTTTCGCTGGGCCAACAATTGGGTTATCAGTGGCATCAAGATGGCATTTGGAAGGGTTTTGAATTCCGGGGTCAGCCATGTTTTTGCGCACTTGCTTTCTTAATGTTGAACAGTAAACATCATCGTGTTTGTGATCTCCAATTAGAGTCCGCCGATGGTTTGGTTTGTACCTCTTGGGTGTCAAATTCTTTCAATTTTCTACCTCTTGGGTATGAAATTTATGATTCTTTTGAAGTTTTCTCTTCAACCATCATTGTTTGCCGCTGGCCGCAAAATTCAAGAAGGACGAGCAACGAGGTGAAAATTTCCTTCATCCTAAAACATTCCTTCGATGTTTTTTACCCGACTATCCTCATTTCACCCTTGCCCGAAATTCCGAATCAGCGTACAGCGAAAGCTTGGTAAGTTGCATTAAAGACTTATTTCATTCTTTTTTATTTTACAGTTCATTTAATTGTTTTAATTTCTTTTCCGAGCTCACCAGAGCGCAATAATTTTTTTATCCCGTTTTTTACGTTGGATATATTAATCAGATTAATTGTATTTTTCCCCTTTTTTAATTTTTATTCTAAAATTATCGTACAAATTTAATATGATCAATGCTTATTTGTTGCAGTGTTCATTATTTTCTAAACTTTTTCTACACTAAGGGCTTTATTACATCCATTTAAGCTATTATCACATGTTGGTCGATATGTGAAATTTCCTTAACATTTCAACTTACTTTGATCATTCAAAATGAAATTGGCCAAATTTAAAAAAAAAGAAGACTTCGGTACTGAATATATTCATCAACTGGTAAATTTCAATAGGAACTAGGGAGGAAAGTCGAGAAGTGTCAGTAATCTTTAATTCAAATAACAATGTTACATTTTTTCGGAAAGTAACCATCGAAATCTTAAATTTATTAGATTATCAAAATATACAAATATATGCATTCCTCTTTAAATATTAAAAAGAAAATTTGGCCAATAACATATGAGTACTCTAATTCGTTGACATCTTTGGTCCGCAATTAAAAAAAAGTAGACAAAACATACGATTGTATGCAAATCCGGGGCATGCAGGAAGAATGCTATTCATCTTCTTTCGATAAAATACAAGAAATGTGTATTTCGCAAGAAGTGTCCAAGGAGGACTAGGAAAAAATCAATAATGTTACAATATGATCAATCAAGTACGTTGAAAAGTAAGCGATCCATGTTGGAACTAACGGGTAATATAGCTTTCCTATTTGTATTCCAAAAAAAATGAATAACTAAATTTTGGATAATCATTGACGTACATTAAATTGAGCCACGGGCGAGAAGACCCTCATGAGGGAAATTTGACTTGATTTTCTCCCCACCGCACAATATCACGAGTATATGGGATAAGAAATCAAAAATCGTATTTTTTTAACTAGGTTCATTATATTTTAGCTAACAAAACAACGCAAAAATAATTTATTGAGGTATTATATGTAAATAGAGACTTAGATATGAAATTCACGAACTTAAACAAATAAACACTGAGCATTACTAATAAACAAAACTTATTTCTCCTCATAATTAGTAGACTGTAAAAACGAATATCATTTTTTCTTAACATTAAGTATATATACTATACATAATACTATTTTTAATGTTCGGTTTTTGGTGGTAACTTACTCTTTTTTCATGAGCTTAAGAATTGCATCACGATTGTAGCATTTTTGTGTATGATTCGTGTCACTTGAAAAGTTAAACACATTACCATCGATTATAGTCAAGATCATTTGGTAAGCTATTCCCCAAGTACCATGGTCGACTCGCACTTCACTTGCAATCAGATTCGCAATTGCTTAGTCCATATTTTCGTGCTGAGATTCAATTATTAATGAAGATTCCTTCGCGAAAATAACATTTAGTAGCCAAATAAGTAACGTGAAAGACGGAGTTTTATTTCCTCTCAAAACTTTGTCCTTCGCATCAATCAATGGTACGTACGGTAAGCAATGGTACGTACGGTAGTGGTCGACATGAATGATGATCACTAATTTTTATTATGGACTAATCCTACGAATTGACCTATATTCTCCGAACATTCGGATAAATTATTGTCATGCACTAGTCAAATAAACCATCGTTTCTGGTGTTTGGTTCAGTACAGCGCAGGACATCGTACAGTAAAGAATTGGTTTGGAAATCTAAAACCCCAATATTACCGTAAGAAGCAGGCTGAAGCAAATAAACTAGGTATCAAAATAAATAAGAAGCAATGTCCTATTTATGGTAAAAGTATGGAAAACCCGTTTTCTTTACGTTTTTTAGAAAATCATTTCCAAAGTTTAAAAAATTATGAAATTTTTTTATATATTATTAAACAATAGATCTTACCCATTTTTGCACTGTTGGTTAAGATTAGTCAATGAACAATTCACTAAAGACTGGCACTTTAACAGGTGAAAAGAAGAATTAAAATGTTTAAGTAATAAGATGGTAAAAGGCCAAAATAAATATATACTAACCCTATGTTTTCATTCTTTTTCTAAGATTCTAAATTTTATTCTAGCCCTCAAAAAAAATATTTTCAAACTTAATTTTTCTTATTTTTGAACACCGGTGCGTAATATTATTTATAAGTTGTGCATGCATGCTTTAAGAAAGTTTAATAGATTATTTATATTGTAAATTAAATTTTACTTACGGAATAGAAGTTCCGCAGCTTCTTGTAAGTCCTATGAAGCAGTTTTCTTTCCTGTAAAATAATAAACGATGAATGACAATAGTATGTTGTGATAACATAATAGAAATCTGAATCTTTTTACTTGTTTATATTGTAACACTATTGGTGGTTTTAAATAAATTTTATTATGGGAAAATAATAATTCACAATGTCCGGCAAACAATAAAAGTCAAATAACTAACAAGGTTACAAAAAGTATCAACACAGTAACACAAAAGTAACCTTATGATTTTATCTTCACAGCAAGACCAACAATCCAGTCTGTTTCTCCTTATATTTAGTCTGAATCAGAACATTCTAGAACGTTCCAGACAAGGTACTCGAACAGTCACGAACATGTACTAGAACAGTTCGCTCCAAATGTTCCAACAAAAAGTTTTTTGTTTCACGTTATATTCTTCGCCATTTGCACCTGCGCTTCTTAAATTTTAACACTTATATCATTAAAATGTATAACAATTTATTTTTAATAAGTTATATATATTTTTATTTTAACTATATGCAACTTATAATCAATATATATATTATAAAGTTAAGTGTACAATGTGCGTGCTGATAAGGCTCAAAAACGACTCCACGTACGATTAAGTAAATTATGTCGTCGTGTAGCCATATAATCCCCTAACGGAGAAGAAGGTTTCCGTTTTTCCCTTAAGGGTGTAAAATTGAATAGAAAAGGACTGGAATTTTAAGCTTCTCGCACCATGTTATTATTTGAGCCTATTTGAGATTGATATATGAGTTTATGAATGAAAAATTTAGTTCGAGCTCCAGCCTACCAGGAAGCGCTAGGGTGCGTTTCACTCGATGTTTCCTGTTCATTCATCCAGTTCAGTTTGTGAAGGTTATATATTGTTTAAACTGTTCTTTTTAAATTTCTAAGAAATTAAGCGATAATAATTCCTTTCAAAATAAAATAATGATTCTACATCTCTGCAATCTATTAGAAAACAGACTGTATTCCTTAAAAAATTAATTATCTCATAAGAAGGCTAATTAAGCTTAATAGTACAGTGAGCGAATAAAAACAGACATAAAAAAAAAGAGATAAATTGACTGAATATAAATCGAAAATAAAAAGCTTGAAGTATTCTTATTTTATGTAGTAATGAAAAAGAAGTCTGTTTTCACTTTGCAATAGTAGTAAGATTCGAGCTCTGCAAGAGTCCGCTCAAAATCGGGGGGATATTTTAGGGGAGGTTGAATGGAAGAAAGGTATTAAAAAAAAGTGTCTATGAATCTTCGGTAGTTTCTATCCTTCTGGATCTAAGTGGACCATCACAGTCGGCGCTTAAGTTTTACTCAAAATGTAATATTTTTAACTGAGATATCAGATTTTTCAACTATAATCTAATAAGTTATTATCTGCTGACTGCTTGGAATGGGCTTATACGATTCAGAATCACAGAATTATAAAAAACGATGCATAACTCTACGAAGTTGCATTAAAATTAATTGTTCATTTACCATTTTCTATCCAATTTATTGGGAGCCCCCAATAAAGTATATAGGGTTCCTTATTTGGGCGGACACTGCAGTTCTCGAATCTTAATATTGATACCAAGTTAAAACCGAAGTTTCAAGAAGGTGCTAATTTTGTTCTATATTTCCTTTAATTTTAAAGTTTTTCTGTTATTAAAACTATCACACAACTACCGGAGCGAAGCCGGGCACCCTAGCTAGTATTTAATAACGAATTTTTTAATAGTGTCGAAAACGAAATTTGAAAAAATACTTTAAAACAAGTTTAAAAGTACGTATTAAAATATTTCTTTTTACAAGATCCCTCGACACAGGGAAAATATTTTTCGATCGTAGTATCACCGAAAGTTATACATATTTATATTTAACATGAATCAATAGTAGGATTTATATTTTTTGTTTATTTCTGAATAATGGAATAAACACTTCCAAACAAATTTATATAAGATATAGCAAAATATTGCAACAAGATAGGTAAACTCTGAGAATAAATATATATATATATATATATTATTTTGAGTCAGTCTCGGGCTAAGACCCGTTTTTATGTTATCTTCCCTTTTCAATTACGGGTTTATTCTTATCTCCGTTGGCCACATGCTGCAGTCGGGGTTCCACTCCCCTATTACTTTATCGGAACCGACAAATTCCCGATACCGTTCCAAAGTCCTATTTCTATGACTTCAATAACTAGGCGGTTGTCAACACGATCAAGATGAAATTTATTTTTCTTCAGTGCCTGTAAAATGTAAAAATGGTATAAATAATACAATCATTTGTAATAGTGATACTGAATCAAGGTAATGCCAATGAATCAACTGATGTTGGGAACTGAGTAAAAAAAAAAAGGTTGAATTATAACAAAAATCAAACAATAAAAAAGTAAGTTCTTTTCTATGCTCCTCAATTATTTTTGTGATTTCAATTCAAAATCATAATTTTTTTTTAGTCCCACTTACCTATTTTCGAAATATGGTAAAATATTGCGATCCTAAGAAATTTCGACTCCCGGATTTCTATGGAAATATACGTTTTGGGGTCCCCTGAGTCCAAATGACCAAGTCTCGCCAAATGGGCTGTGTGTTTACGTGTACAATAAAAAAAATTATTGTACTTTAGTGAGTAAATACGAGATGCTCAAATTATTTTAAGCAGTTTACGAAGTGAAAAACTTATGGTACAAGATAATCTTTAATAATTATATTTTCGTTTACAAACTTCGTTTAGTTCCATAATAGATTTCTGAATAAAATATAAGGTAGTTTTAGAGGAACAGTAATCTTTGTCTCCGGAGGGGAATAGGAGACAAACATTGGAAAATTTTGTTTTAATTTACAACGAGCTGTAAATACACCTTCTATCGATTCATCTTTTTGTTTAAAAAAAAAAAAGAAACTTTTTTGGCACCTAAAAAAAAGTACTTAATAATAAATCGACATATATTGAGTATATATTGACATAAATTTTTTTTGTGCTTTTTTTTTTCTATTTATGTTCACCGATTACTCCGTGATGGAATTGGCCTATTGGAACGAAACCTTTTGCATCTTGTAGAGTATTTTCCCAAGGTGGTCCCATGAAAACCTTTTTTGGGTTTTTAATTTATTTAAGAAGTTATTGGGAAAAAACATAAAAATAATTATTTAATTATCGCTCAAAATATTTACTTATTAGAAAAACATGTGGCATATATATCATAAGTTATGATCCAACAAACTCTTAAAACACGTTGATAACTAACATACTACTCATAAACTATCCCCTCTTTTTTATTCTGAATTTGATTGGTTGTTTTTAAGCTATGCTCAGAAATGTTTTAATGGTCAATGAATCGGTTGGGATAACCAACCAATCAAATTCGAAATTAAAAGAGTGGGGGAAACATGAGCAGTCTGTTACTTATTGCCGTGTTTTAAGTGCTGATTGGAACAAAGCTTATACATAACCTTAAATAAATTTTTATCAATAGATTGAAATAAAGATATATAATATCAGTAGAATATAACATCGCTGTCGTTTTCTGAAAAATGAACTACTTTTTTATGGCTCCGGCGAAGTGAAAAACATTGTTGTGTTGACCCTGTTTTAAAATTGTTAACACTAAAAATTAGGAAAATCTAAAAATTCTCAATAGATTTTCTATTTTGCACCGCCTCCAAAAAGATTATGATGTACTCAACATGGTATTTAATATTTGAATTTAATAATTTTTATTAACAGTTAATATGTATTCGTACTAATAAAAAAAAAAAAAAATATCCGTTTTAATGTATTTCCAGCTTTTCATACCATTTTCAATTTTGCTGCGTATTCATAAAAACAGAAGGTAATTTATTCATACTTTTTAGTGCATTTATTTTTACTGATTCCTAGGTTTCGAAGTCGGTTTAAATTTTTTTATAAAATGTTTTTTATTCAATAATTATAATAATCCTTAACATATCGTGGCATTGGTTTGACAAGGTTCTAACTGCTCAAGAGTAACTTCTGAGAAAAACAAGTTTGAATTTTCCTTTTGCAATATTTTATTTATTTATTGATGAATTTGTTTTTTATGCTTTCTGAGGGCTTACTGCTACTTTATAAATCAGAATAAGAGAAAACATAGCATTTTAGTTTGTCACATAGTATGTATACAGACTATGTACTTTTGCAGTTAGAACCTTGTCACTCCCAACTTTGATCAACTTGAGGTTTTTGACAAGGTTCTAACTGCACATTCAACCATGTCAAATTGAGAACGCACGTAAAAATCAGGCTTAGAGGGAAAATGACATAGTTTATTTTGTGAAAATGTACATGATTAAATAAACAAAACTTTCAAGTTTTACATGAGTTTGATAATATTTTTTTAGAAAATTAATTGTCTTTGCACAAAAAGTCTGAGAATTTCTGCTTTCTA
Organism: Aelia acuminata; assembly: GCA_911387785.2. NCBI lineage: Eukaryota > Metazoa > Arthropoda > Insecta > Hemiptera > Pentatomidae > Aelia > Aelia acuminata. The sequence goes on along the minus strand of OU426984.1, from coordinate 22,817,704 downwards.
GTTCAAGATGGCATTGTAGAACTCTCGATCCTGAAGGGGCATGTAAGGATAAGCACTTTTATTATGTAGTTATTAGTTATCGTTAGATAATTAATTTATCATTTTTAATCTATTTAATTAGAAGATAAAAGAATCGACCACGGCCGGGAATCGAACCCAGGTCCTCTGCATCTACGTCGCAGCGCTTTTACAACTGAGCTAACCGTGGGGCCGTCCCGATCGTGATCAAATCTTTCTCTTAAGCACTTTTAATGTCTTTTATCTTAAGTTTCGGTATTGGGGTGGTACATTGAAGAATTTTTGGACGTACTTCAAAAACAGAGAGACGTGAAGGCTCAGTTTGCTGCTTCTTAGACTTCTTCGACTTATTGCGCTGTTTTGGAGTTTCCATGAATTTAATGTTTGCAGCGTTGTAGGGCTCTAATTCATCATGACTCGTTTTGCATAAAATCTCCCCAAATGCTTGTGTATGTTGAATTATGGATACTTTTGTATAAGGCACTGCTTTGTAGTTTCTTAGTTTCAGAGAAGTTTTTAAAGTCAGAAGCTCCCATTTGAATGATTTTATATGGATATTGACGATTTATGCCTTTCAACAGTCTTATTAGACCTAACGGTGAATAAAATTTGATTTCGTTCATTGCCTTTTCAATTTGTGAATGTACACCATCAATGTCCTGGCAATGAGTATTTCATTGTCACTGATTTTATTTCAGGGTGGTCCCTCAAAAAGTCTAGGATAGCGTTTGACATTATTGAGTTCCTATTCTGGGGAATACACGAGTCTGACCAAGTAATGAGCTCTCTTATGTATGTCATTTTCTTTAGCGACAACTCCTAAAATTCTTCGCAGGGCACTTCCAATGTCATTTCTGGATCTACCTCCTAACGTGTCATTCCAAAGAGCACAATAAACTCCTTTAGTCACACTATAATATGCTGTTAAGTTGAAACAGGTCAATTTTCTTAAATAGAATAGTGAGCTGATTTTTGTATGTGGAGTCAATATAACATTCTCTAGGTCAAAAAACAATACTGGTAAGTTTTTTCCTCTTTTTCTTTCTTTCGGGATTCCCTCATTACATTTTTCAGACTAATGTGCCATTCTAAGTAAGCTTTCATTTTTTCAGTCAGGGTTTCTGTTTGTTTGGCTGTTTTGTACATTTCACAAAAATCGCATCTGTCCGTTTTTGGTATGTGAAATCCCAAGTTAAATTCAGTGTTGAAAATCTTTCTGTATTGAGAGTCCTTTACTGGATGGACTCCTTCTTCAGAACACTGTTCTTTATAGAGTTCAATCATTTTTCCAACACTTAAATGTGCACCTCACGAGTGTAGAACACACCAAACGTCCCCCAAACAAGAGATCAAAATAAGAACTGTTTACATTAGAATCACAATTATAACAGGTGTGTTGCAGATAGAACCATGTCAAAGTGATGCTCAATAATGTTTTTCTTGCAGTTAGAACCTTGCCATTTTAGTAATTTGGTTTTTTACAATAGTACTACCCTAAAATTAATACAGAATATAGTAAACTATATTATATGTCAAATAAAAGAATAAGCTCAATTCTGCCAAAAATGTCAGTTAGAACCTGGTCAAACCAATGCCTCGATATGTAGAATAACGAAAAACTGTGAAATAAGCTATTTTCTCTGAAGTTGCTTAATGGCGTTTATATATTCATCAAAACACGTTGATTTCTACACCGAGTAGGTTCATAATTGACATTTATATGTTGCGCGCACCGCACAAGATTTTTTTATCGCAGGTTGATTTTATTATTTTTATTATTTTTTTTATTGATTTTTAATTTTTTTTTTTTATATTATTGAATTGAAGGTTGAATTTTTTTAAATATTCTTAATAGCTGCTCGTACTGATGAAATAAATGTCTCGCTGGAGTTGGCCAAGTTTCTCTCTGGATCAAGATAAACTTGTTGATTAAATGTCATCTATTGTGTTCCTGTAAGTTACAGTCGAACAGTTCTTGTTTGACCGTTTATGGAGTTCGTATGCCATTATCACAATTTTCTATAAGTATTTTTTTGGTGAAAGCTTCTCATATTGTTATTAGTTTGTCCATTTTTAGTCAATAGTTGCTTAAGTCAGTTATATTAATTACAATGGACCTAGATGTTTGACTATTGAAGTTTATGTGATGGAAATGGACGGGGCTGCGGTCAAATAAAAAAATATTGTTTGTGCAATAACATATCATTCATGTTTGGGCAAAAGGGGTTGTCATAAATTTTTTTTTCGTATCGTCTTCTTAAAATTCAGTATTACTATAATTTATTCGTTATTCATAATTTATTACAGTTTCTGTTGAAACAATATAGTTTCATTTATTATTCCGGAATAAAGAAATACAATCAGAAAGAATTTATAATGATTTTCAATAGCTAGGTAAATCGTTGTTTAAGTTTCACATTTTGATGACTTAACCCCCCCTTTGCCCAAACACCAGTGATATATAAGTAATACATGCATTTGCACATGTAGTGCTGTTTTATTTGACCGCACCCCCAACCTTTTCCATCACATATATTAATTACACATTTAAGGATCATGCATTAATCTGCATCTACATTAATTAGACAGTTGATATTTGTCAACACTGGGAACACTAATTAGTCTTGTCTTCCTACGACAGGGTTATGTCGATGTTTCCGGGAATAACTACAATACCGTTGAAGAGAAAAGTTATAGCAATGTATTTTTTTTTCTCATACATATATATGATACATAGATGTATTTCATAAATTTGGATGGATATAACTGGGACCAACTATATTATTTTATTAGAGATGCTTTGAGCTATAGAGAAATGCTTATTACTGAATTTAATTGATAACCCTCTCTGAGATATACAGGTTAGTGTGTAGATAACTTTTGGTCCATTGTTGCTATTCAAAGTAAATGAATATTTTTTTTTCATTCAAAAAATTGATTTTTGGTTATTAATTAATTAACTTGATCTATTGGAAGGAATGTCAAAGTCATATTTTTATTTTATTTTATTTTATTTATTTTTTTTTTTTCTCCTTTCTTATAATATTGTTTACCTGTTTTACTATTGTTATTAGTTATTATTGTTTACATCTTATTTTTTATATGATACTATAAGCGGGGACCAACTCCAGCTGACGGTCTACCGACCATTGCTGTTTGTGCTTTAATGTGTAATGTATATGTGTTTCATAATGATATACTATATATTTCATATAAATGAAATATATAGTAAAGTATTGCTAGTAGTAGTATATAGGACTCGAGAAGGCCTTGGACAGCTGTCGCAGCAGCCAAGCGCCATCCCCACTTCTAATTTGAGCTTCACCATAGTAAAACAAGATCATTCAAAGTGTTAAGTTCGCCGTATAAGTATGCTTGAGTTTTGAGTTCGCCGAAACTGTATAGATCCTACCAGTTCACTGATCATTTTAATATTGGTTAACCAAAGCAATTGCGATTTAACTTTTTATTATCATTCAGTAAATTCTTAATAATTATTACAAATATAAGTGTCAGTAATGTTTTATACCTCTTTGATATAATCATAATCAATTAAGCCGGCTAGCATGCATGTCTCTTTGTTTTTTTAGGTTAAGCTTAAGCGAGTTTAAATATTATTTCTTTTTTTACTTTCACTTACCTATATATGAAATATATAAAAAAGTGTTGCGATCATTAAAAATTTCGAATTCCGGTTTTCAACGGAATTATACGGTTTTGGGATCCCCTGAGACCGAATAACAAAGTCCCGCGAATTAGTGGTGAAATGTGGTCCATCCGTTAACAGACCAGCTCAAAAACTATAAACCGTACGAACGTGAAATTGGGTATTTGGTGTATGTATGTGCCCGTGATGTGACAGCAAACATTATTTACTTTATTTCATAACTTTTTACGTTTTTTTCGACTTTCACAAAAACGGCTCAAACGATTTTGATTAAACTTGGCATTTGATGTATTTATATGCCCGAGGCATGACTACAAAAATTTCATCAAAAGCGATCAACCGGAGGGGGCACTTTATTTCATAACGTTTCTCCCCATTTTTAAGTTTTATTCCATTTTCTCAAACATAGCTTTAACGATTTTGATTAAACTCGTCATGTTTAATGAGAATCAAGTATTCTTTAATATCAGGTAAGCTTTATCATTATTAAAATGTTCTGAGGGGGCATAAATGAGGAAGAGGCCTTTTTTGTTTTCCCATAAAGTACCTTTGTTTTTGTTTATATGGAGAAATTATCTGTCACTCGTTTCGCCTAAAAATAAGAAATGGATAAATATGAAATATGAAAAAAATCAAGTAAACATATACAGGAGAAAAAAAGAAAAAATATTCTGTTAACTTAAAAACACGTTGAGCATACACATGCGCAGTACGCCTTTAATGACAGATGATTGTTTATAATTAAAGCCGTTCTGTTCATTTAATGGAAATTATTTGCTTCATTGTAACTAAATGAAGTTTTCTACAACTATATAGAGAATTATAAAATGAGACAACCGAATTATCGCAAGTAAAAATTTTTATTTAATAACCAAGTCTCATGAAATGGTCTTTATGTGTGCGAGAACAAAATAGCTCAAAAATAATAACTCATACGAAACTGAATTAGGTATTTGGTTTATATATATATATATATATATATATATATATATATATATATATATATATATATATATATATATATATATATATATATATATTCTCGCGATTTGAAAGCAAAAATTCCATCGAAATTAGTCAAACGGAGGGGGCATTTTAATTATACTTTAAATTCGTCACGTTTAATAAGAATAAAATATTCTTTAATATCAGGTAAGTCTTATTATCATTAAAATGTAGAAGGGGACTTTTTTGTTTTCCTATAAAGTACCTTTGCTTTTGTTTAAAAGGAGAAATCAACTGTCTCTGGTTATGTCTAAAAATAAGAAATGGCTAAATATGAACAAAATCGAGTAAACATATAGAGGAAAAAAAAATTCCGGCAACTCATAAAACACGTTGAAGTAGGTACCTATATTCCCATGACGTGACAGCCAAAGTTTCGGCAAAATTGAGTAAATGGACAGGACACTTTTGTTCCATAAATGTTAACATATTTTTACGATTCAATCAAGCTCTAACGATTTGGATTGGACTCATCATATTAATAATAATCGAATATTTTTTAATATCAGGTAGGTTTTTCATTATAGAAATGTTTTGATGGGACTTTAATGGCGAAGTAAAAACTGCATCATAAAAAGTACCTTTCATTTTATTCTTACGGATAAAATGGCCATGGGCGGATTCATTGGGGTCACGGGGTCATGCCCTCAACATATAATTATAACACATAATATAATAAACATACAATTTTTGGTTCTTTGGATCGCACTCCTTAATACAAGGTTATAGTCTCATAGGAACAGGCGTCATGAAGAGCATGCAAAGTAGGAAATTTTTGTCAAATAGGTTAAACCGTACAGTTATTGGTACCCTTAAGACTACATTTCTGTGGTTAAATTTAAAAAAATACTTTTTATAATGGGATCAAATAGAAACTTCCTATAGCTCCTCATTATCTATATCTCATAAAGATTCAAGAGGTTTTTTTGGGTCAAAAGTTCAATAGTTTTACAATATGGCAATATTTATTGTTAAATCTAGTTATTGGCACCCTGTGGAGTTAATTCTGAAATCTTCCCTATGGTGAGTTTGTTAAAGTCTTACTTCATAGATGACTTAGAGGACCCTTCAAACATTAGACTCATGTATATCTTGTAATAAAATTAGGACTTGTTTACCGATTTCTTTAAGTTAAAATTGGGGTGGCACTAACTGTATGGTTTACCCTATATAAAAGTCCAAGAAAAAAATTACGTTAAACTATAATCTTCATATATATAAAAATCTCGTGTCCCAATGTTTGACGGGAGTAAAATCAGAAACTACTCAACCGATCTATATAAAATTTGGTTTATTGTTTGTAGTTTTGTCCAACTTAAAAGATAGGATAGTTTTAATATCGATTATTGGCCTACATTTTTCTTTAATTGCAAATAAAGTGCTTATTATACTATCATAAAATATTTCAGGTAGAACCTACTTATAGAATATCTCAACCATCATGTGTTATAATCTGAATTTAATTATTATGTATTATGGCTAAAGATTAATTTGGTACATTTTTTCTGTCTATTGTGATTGTAGGTACTAAACCCTATTCCAATTATTTTCCTTGTTAGTTCCTTTTACATGAATTATTTATACCTCTGCCGAAATAATCCAGTAAGTGCTAAATGGATCATTAATACTTATAATAGTCAAATATGAGATGTAAAAAAAAAAACTTTAACCCTTCTAAATTCTCAAATTTTAAATTTGGCGTTAAGTCCTATCTTAAATCCCGTTGGTTTTTAGATTAGCTGAAACGTTTTTATCTTTATTAGTGAATTTTGATTTGACTGCATTAAAAAGTATGGGATATAATTAGTGCATCGCATTATAGCTACTGAGCCACAGCAACGCCTGGCCGGGACTGCTCGTATCATATACAATTCTATAATGTAAAGTTTATTTATTTTGACTTTTTTTTCTTAAATATTAATCATCAAGAGTATATATATTTTTCTCTATACATATCATTATATATATATATATATATATATATATTAATATATAGTATATATATTATTTTGTATATATTTCTCACATTAAATAACCTAACTTTGTATTCGTAACCAAATTTTGTAAAGATTTTTACTTTTTTCTTTGAAGTAATGTAAACAACCAACTATAAGTTGTAACTTTATAAGCAATAAACTCATTCATTCATAATCTCATAGAAAAAAGGTGCTTCCAGCCATGTGATATAGGGAGGTCATGACCCAGGCCCCAAATTTCGTGCTAAATCCGCCCCTGAAATTAACTGTCTCACATTAACCTTCTATCGATTTCCATTCAGAAAATATTTAGAAAAACTCGACTATTGACAAATTACTCAAAGGACTTCTTTGAGCCAGCTTAAAAAAAAAAAATAAATAAATAAATAATAGTGAATCGAAAATTATTGAAAAGTTTTAAGATCTATAATAACTAGAACCTAGAACCTTACAGAGAAAAACAAACGAAAAGGTGTTTATAAATGTGGAAAAAGCTGTTTACAGATTTATCAAAACAACAAGATTTCAAATCAAAGTAGGTTATTAGGTGAATGGTGTGTGTTGCGCGCGTTGCACCAATTTTCTTAACATTTAATTTAATAGTCAACAATTTTTTTTAAATTATTCTTATCTTAAGAAGCAATATTGCCCAAGACCAAGATTCGAACCCGTTTCTCCGCATCACCAATGACGTGCGCTATAACCAACTACCCTACCAGAGCTTGTATCCTCAGCCGTGTCAACATTCTATCTTTACTGTTCCCATGCCCCCCAAATATCGGTATCAACATCGATAAGGTCAATCCATATAATGTGGTCCAAATGTGGTTGCTCGACCATTTTAGAGAAAAATTATATTTTCACCACAAATTACGTATGGAATCAGTAGTTCAAAACAAGTTTGAAAAAAAATTTAGGGTCAACCGTTTCAAAATGGGAGCCATCTTTGTTTCAACGTACAGGCCGATTTTTGAGTTTTTAAGCTCTTACGGAAAACTCATTTTCTCAAGACTGGTAAGTCATAGATTAATATATCAGACACGATTGTTTTCTTACAGTCTGCTCTATATTTTGTGTTTTCTTTATTTTGAAGTCCAATATTTGAAAACTGCTATTGAATACAACTGCTTTAATTTCTCGAAAGACCGTATTTGAGGTAAGTTTTGGGTAAAAGGGGATGTACATCAAAGCTGATTTTTGGCATGATAATAAATTTAACTAAGTAGCTTTCATTAAAAGTACTTTTAACCCTGATATTCATTACCTTATTTTTTAAACTTCAATTTTTTGTTAACTTTAGGGTCTGATATCTCTGGTGGGGAACTTATTAAAAATCTCATTTTTTTACATGTTATGCTTACATGCAACATAAAACTGCTGTAAAAAATTAATAAACCTGTATATTTGAGTACTTTGGTAGGTACCAATTTTTGAAAATGGTCCTTTTCGTGCTTGTTTAACAATGCATAAACTTGATCATAATTCATTAAAATTTTATTAGTTGTAAATTTTTTGGTGATGCAGAGAGCCGGTTTCGAATTCAGGCCATGGCCTTAAATCTTCAGAAAAAAATATTTAGAATATAATTAAATTGTTTTATGTCTTTGATAATTCTATGTTTCAATCCCCCATTTAACTTTCTCTACTTATTGATCGATTTGTTTGGACCATTTGCCTATCTCTATGATTTTATTTATCTTCCTTTTTTTTTTTCGTTGGATTCATCGAGTTAATATACTTAATAATAATAAAACCCGTAATAGTGTATATAATAATTCGAATTTGTAAATTAGAAAAAAAAATTGTTCACAATGAAAACTAATAAGTATATACTTTAATAGAAAAAGGTTCACCCGTTAGAATGTTGTATCGGTTTGTTAATAGCCATTTGATTGGGACGACATCCGACCCTACAATCCCTCAGAGAGACGTTTGAAGGAAATGTGGGCCGTTAAGGGCCTACAAGACAATGGGAGGGGGGAGAGGGTAACCAATGGGGAGACAGGGATTAGAAGGCGGCTATCGGATTGGCGGAGGTGGTAGAGTTTCAATTTGTGCCCCCAATCCCTGCCTCGGATGAAGTAATTGGCTGTAATGGTTAATTGGAGGCGGTGTTGAGGGTGCGATAAGGAGCCTCGCCAGCAAACTTAGCCGGGCTTCTATTGGTCCGAGTTGTAAGAACGTTCCTTATTGGCTCCACGTTATCTTCTCTAGTTGTATTAGATTTGATTGTTTTACTCTCCCCCTCCCTCCTCCCCTCCGGCTCTCTCACAATTCCCCCTTCTATTTTAGTTCTCCCACAATATCCGACAATTTCCGATAGTCGTTCCTCGATTAATCCACTTCATAAGTGTATTAATGAAATAATTTTTACTGATTTTATTATTAACTACGAGAAGACCCGGCCACGCGTTGCTTAGGCTCTGTAGCCTATAATGCATTGAATTAATTATATTCTATTTTTTTAATACTGTCAAATCAAAATTCACTGATAAAGATAAAAACGTTTCAGGAAATCAAAAAACCTACACCTGACATTTTTTAAAGTTTACATATTAAGAATATTATTCCAAATAATTGCCTATTTTAAATTATTATAATATTATGTATTTACTTTTCCATAGGATAGGTTAAATGATTATCAGGATTTTCAGTTAAAACTTTTTTATTTTAGAAAGCCAACGTTTCGATCCAACTTGTGGCTCTTCATCAAGGCTAAAGGAAAACAAATATATGAGTATCTATGCTAGAGGATGACAATAAATGAATACTTTAGAAAACTGATAATAATATAAAACTTCTAAAAGTTGATTTTGGGGGGGCCACAGCAAAGCGTTTCGGCGTTTAGCTAGTAGTTGGAATGAAATTCAATAAAACAATGAAAAATGAAAAGGAAGCAAAAATACCTACACTTTTGAGAATTGATTGTAACCTTTTCTTGATTTATTTATTGGTTTATGAAAATTAAGAATAAATACAAAGATTTGTATTACTATTTGTCCGTGAAAAATATTAATATACGAAAAAATAACTGCACTCATAACACAATACAAAATTATAAAAATGATAACCTGTATTACAAAAGCATGCTATATAAGCAAAAAGTTTATGAAATCGAAACACGAATCCAACTACTATGGACTTGCAATAATTCGCAATAAAAGAAATATGGGTGTCAATAATGAAGATAAAACTAACCTATCTTTTAAATTTGATAAATGTCTTGAAAAATTACATAGTAATTTTGTGGATGATGAAGAGCTCTCAACACTTATGGGTGGATACTCCACAGTAGGAACATTGAACTTTAGTTTCTTCATTTCCTAATTTTTTATCACAAAATATACAAGTTTCTGAAAACTCAGTCTATAAATTATATAAAGTAATATTTGATTACGTTCATTTTAATGTATTATCAACTATTTTTTTCAGTGATAAAAATGTGCTCCAATATGGGATATCCCATAACAGGAAGTAATGGGTATTCCATATTAGAGGATGTGTCTTCTTTTTTTTTTTTTTAGAGGTTAGTGTGTTTCAGTATTTACTATAAAAAAGAAAGCGATCAGCAAATATTGTAATGAATTGTTCAACATTTAAGATTAAACAATGATTAAGTGAAATCGATTTACCTTGAGGCCTGAAATATCAGGTCAAAATAATCACGAACAAAAGTCTTTGAACATCAAAACAACAATTCACTGAACATAATCCAACAGGATGAGAATGTATAACAATGTGAGAAGGTAAAGTGGCAATGCGACCTGAATCTTCAATCTTATAGAATAAAAGCGAGGTTGTAGTACAAAATATATCCAGAAACCACATATCCCATATTAGGCAAGCATCCCATATTGGGGCATTTTCCCCCATATAGCTGGAGGACTGGAAACTCACAAGTACCGCAGTTCCTTTCTGTTAATGCGTTAAACAAGAATAATTTCTCCTCCTTGAGGAATCGGAGGAAGAACAATAGACTGTTATCAATGGAGCCAAATATAGCTCAGTGTTTAAAGGAGAATATTGTACCGCAGCCTGGATAAGAAGCGGTAAGTACCGTTGAGTGGCTTTGAGGCCTGCTATCGGATCATGTTTCGGCGGCCAGGGCTGATCTTGCCACTTACCGCAGCCCGCACAATCCTACAAGCACCGCTCTAATACGCATCTCCTTATTGTCTTCCCTTTTGTTACTCAAATTTAATATCGGAATTCTCTACCGGGAAGGTGTTGATCGAATTAAAGACTTGATGATGAGCCTTTGTATTCGTGTATACCTTAACAGTTAGAGCCTATACAAAGCGAAATGGTAACAAGAAGCTTTACTTAGCAGGATAATGCTAATTACAAAAGCAGTCAATACAAGAAGAAATTGTTAACATTTGAATTTTCCTATTTTGTTTTTGAATTGGATCGAGACGGGACAAATCGGATTTTAATGATTTTGACACGAACATGGAGAAACGGATTATTTAAATAACGAAAGGTTCAACCCCAATTCGTTTAACCCTTATTGTTGCGTTGCCAGAGGAACCTTATAATCTTATATTTAAGATAGGATGAAGTCAAAACAGTTTTTTTATTTGGAAAGTCAAAGTTTCGATCCAAACATGTGGATCAGCGTCAGGGCTTGTTAAGTCCACATGTTTATTTAATTATAAAAAATTTAGAGTAGGTACTTGAGAGAGAAAATGCAAACAAAAAGAAGTAAATGAATGTGAAAAAATGTAAATTGGTAAGTGAAAGTTGTATGTTGCGCGCATCGCATCAGATTTTGAACACTATGTAAATTGAAAATGACGATTCAATTCATAATTTAGGTAACAGAACTTTCAAAATCAGCAATAATCGTTACATTACACTGTTTGTGAAAGTATTCTTTTTAAGACTATCAGCCAGACTTATACAAATCATAAAACATGAATACATTTATCTACATATTTAAATATTTTAAATGAAGTCGTGGAAGATATCTTATTTGTACATTCCTTAAAAGAAATTATAATTTCGGGATCAGCCGTTTTTTTTTTTTTTTTTTTTTTTTGTTTATAAATTAATTTTTATTTATTTAATCTGAAAAGATGTCAATTAAATGTTTGAATAAAATCCCCAAAGTTTCGGTTCGAACTGAAATATTCTCATATCATTCCCACATATTTATCGCTGAACCAAAAAACCCGCACACTAGACTCTCAGATCTAATCTCTATATATATATATATAAGAGGCTTTGTCCTGACTGACAGAATCAACGCAGAGCAAAAACTACTAATGATAGAAACTTGAAGTTCGGAATATAGATTTTAAACTCGATGTAGGTAACCACTAAGAAAGGAATTTCAAAAATGTAACCCCTAAGGGGCTTAAATGGCGAAAATGTCGTTTAACTCTAACGGAAATCTATTTTTGAGATATTAAACCATATGTTTTTTATTTGAATATCGATTTAACGTTACAATATTATTAAAATAGACATTCACATAAAATATGGCTACTGATTATTTAAATATTAGTGGTAATCAAATTATGCACACTGTGATTCCCATGATTGGGGATGGTGCCTGTTTATTTCGATCTCTATCATATATTATCGAGAATTCTCAAGAAAAATGTTGTCATTTTCGGCAAATTGTAGTACAACATTTCATCCAAATTGGGACAAATTTTCTGCGTTTACTCAAAATGATTACGGTAACAATTATTTGGATTTCAGTAGTTATTACACTCATATGTCTCAGCTTTCAACCCATGCCGGATTTGTGGAACTAACGGCAGCTGGGGAATTGTTTCCTTACCTTTTTGAAGTATATCTTTATACTTCAATATGAGCTTTATACGGTATTTGGCAATGATTCCAATCCCACGAAAAGACTACGTTTTACTGGTACGCTATGTAATGGTCATTTTGACGTGTGTGAAGCTTTACTACCGCAACTTTCTGAGGAGAAGAAGGAAGTTAAAAGGCGACGTGTCAGGTACAGCAATACAACATGGAAAGACCAATTAAAATCAGCTAAAAAAAGTTCGGAATTTAGATTTTAAACGCGATGTAGGTAACCACTAAAAAAGGAATTTCAAAAATGTGACCCCTAAGGGATTTAAATGGCAAAATTGTCGTTTAACTCTAACGGACACCTATTTTTGCACTTCGAGAAAAAATATCTAATTTGGACTCATTTTAAAGATCTTGATAGGACGAGTTTAACTCGAAAGAACTTACGGGGGGTCGAAAACCATGCTTTAAAGCCGAAAAATGAAGCTTTCATGAGGAGTAAGCAATTTTTTTGTTTCGGCTGTTTTAGTGAACTCTCCATTGCGCGCCTCCCTCTCTTCTACCGAGACGGCAGCTTTCCCCTCCAACATTCCACCTCCCGGAAGCTCCGATTCTACTAAATCTCCTTAACATCAGTTAACTTCTTATATTAAATAAATACCAAGAATGATCACAGAAGTGATTTTAAAGGCTCGCGGGCGAAGCCGCGACGGGGAATGCTAGTATTTTATGTAGAGAAAAGTGATATTAAAAAAACAGATTTGAAATATGAAAAGAATTAGATATAAACCAATGTAATAAGAATATTAAAGAGATTTTGAATAATTAAATGGCATTTTGTTTCCCCGTGTTTTTGGAAGTTATTTGGGAAGGTATCCGTTTAAAAATTCTAAAAAGTTTTGCCGGGGCGTTACCTTTTTAATGTAGCCAGGAGGGGTGGAGTTCATTATTCATCGAAGGAGGTGGGGCCAGAGTGAAGAAAGTTCATTTATTCATGGCCTGCAGAGGATCCCACTCATAACCGCTTTCCTAAACACCTTTCCCTTCTTCATTGCCGCGGCCTTATCTAGGGGCTCCCTCTTCAATAATTCCATTTATAAGGTGCCAACCGGGCTTGGCTGACTCTTTACTTGTCAAGGTGGAAATCAAACGTCATCAAGACTAGAAATCTTGATTGATCTAGATACAATGATACCATACACCAGCGGATCCCGATGAGCGTCTCACAACTTGAATAGTAAGAAAATGTCATAAGGGGACTTTATTATCAACGTATAAACATTATTTTAGTGGAATTACAAGACTATTTAAGCAATCGAATTAACTTAATTGGTGTATTACGCTAAATAGGTGGACCATTTGAAATGAAACAAGATAAATAAAAAATCTGGTGCGATGCGCACAACACACAACTTTCAATTACCAACTTACTTTCATTAGAAAATGACGTGTTTTGTTAAATGCCATTTCTAAAAGTCACGCAATTTTCCATATTCATTTACTTCTTTTTTTTTTTTCTTTTTTTTGTATTTGTTCTTTAAAGTTCACTATTTTTTTTTTATTATTAAATAAAAGTTTTTACTTGTGATAATTCGGCAATGCACGCATAATAATTCAAGTAATCTGATTTTATAATTATCTAATGTAGTTCTTTAAAACTTCATTTATTCACCATGAAACAAATAATTTCCATCAAATGAACAGAAAATCTTTAATTGTAAAGCATTGGTCTCTAATTAAAGGCGTACTGCGCATGCGTGAGCTAAACGTGTTTTATGAGTTGACGGAATATTTTTATTTTTTTCTCCTGTATATGTTTACTTAATTTTTTCATTTTTCATATTTAACCATTTTTTACTTTTATGCGTAACGAAAGACAGTAATTTCTCCATATAAACTAAAAAAAGGGTACTTTATAGGAAAACAAAAAAGGTCCCTTCCCCATTTAAGCCCTATCAGAACATTTTAATAATGATAATATTTACCTATTATTAAAGAACACCTAATTTTCATGAAACATGACGAATTTGATCAAAATCGTTAGAGCCATTTTTGAGAAAATCGAAAGAAACATAAGAAGTTATTGAATAATGTACCTCCTCCGTTTGACCAATTTTGATGATGAAATTTTTGCTGTCACATCACAGGCATATACATATACCAAATACCCAATTTCATGTTCGTACGGTTTATAGTTTTTGAGCTAATCTGTTAACACACACAGACAATTTCGTGGAAAATGGTTATCTGGACTCAGGGGACCCAAAAACGTGTAATTCCAGAAACCAGAAATCGAAATTTTTACGATCGCAATACTTTCCCTTACTATATATTTCATATATAGGTAAGTGAAAGTAAAAAATTATTAAAAGGATTTTTCTAAGAAAACATTTTGAAGCTTTACATCACATCGATTGGTAGTCTAAATAGGATGACAAGTGGTCTGTTACGCTCATAACAACAGATGATATTTTAGGTAAGTGAAAGTAGAATTGTCCGGTCATACCTTGGGACCTGCACACTTCAAAAAAAATTTTATAGGGGTCGAAAATATTTTCGACAGTCATTCATTTTGTTCCTAAGTTTCTATTAACCAAGTAATTTTCAAGTCAAGGGACTGGCAAGGAATCCATCAAGTTGGAAGGCATGTACGAACAAACCATTCATTTTTTAGTCATATTTTTTGCGTGAAGTTAATATTTTTTTTTATAGAGTAGATATGCATTTTTTGTTAGAAACATAAATAAAATTACACTGTTACATTTTGTTTGTTTTTCATTTCCATGAATTGGGTATATCACATGGGTGCTTAGAGGCAGAGGCTATCTCTTTATCCTTTAAAAAAAATGTTTTCGATAGTATTATTGATAGTTAAAAAGACTATATAGTCTTGATAGTTTAAAACTATTGATTGTATCGATAGTTTTACATCACTACCTCTGACGCATTTATATTGGTTGTCCCTGTGTGTTCTCGAGACTTCTTCCGACGGATATATAGGGTGTCCAAAAAGACTATTCGGGGTTTGAAAGTTGAATAAAATCTCAAATATCAAGTAGGACGTTTACGTTTTATTTAAACACAATAAACTAGAAACTTATTTATAAAAAAAATAATATTGTCTAGGTGTCCACCATAACGCTGCTGGTACTCCTCGAATCTCAAAAGCAGTAAATAGTGTAAATAGTGAGCGTTACTGTGAAATGATAAGAGGTTTTTTGGCCCAAGAACTTCAAGAGTTTGAAGGATATAACTCTAGAACATGGTTTCAGCAAGACGGGACCACTTGCCATACTTCAGACTTATCAATTGCTACGGTAAATGAATTATTCCAAAACAAATTGATTTCTCGTAGAAGCACCATT
The DNA here is from genome assembly GCA_911387785.2 of Aelia acuminata. Taxonomy (NCBI): domain Eukaryota; kingdom Metazoa; phylum Arthropoda; class Insecta; order Hemiptera; family Pentatomidae; genus Aelia; species Aelia acuminata. The sequence goes on along the minus strand of OU426984.1, from coordinate 22,801,904 downwards.
AGTCCTCTTGACTTCTTTCTGTGGAGATACCTGAAAAGTAGGGTATACGAAAAGAAACCGACTAATCTAACGCAATTGAAGCAAAATATCAGAACAGAAATGACAGCAATCTCAGGAACAATGTGTCAACGCGTTTTTAGAAATCTGCGTTTGAGATTAGAGGAGTGCCAGCAGCGTTATGGTGGACACCTAGACAATATTGTTTTTCTAAATAAATTTCCAGTTCATTATGTTTAAATAAAACGTAAACATCCTACTTGATATTCTATATTTGAGATTTTATTCAACTTTCAAACCCCGAATACTCTTTATGGACACCCTGTATTTAGGAACCTATACATTCACTTGGCATATCTCTCACTTATAGAAAATTCACTTTTCCTTAATACAGTCGTAAATTCCAAAAGAGGGAATGATAAAAACATAATTGAGAGGGGGGTGGAAGAGGTGGAGGGGGGAAATATTTTTTCCTCTTCCAAAGTCAAAGATAGATTTATCCTCTTTGGTATAACCGGGGGAAGACAGAGTGGGGAAGACATTATCTAGAAGGCGGCAGAGGTAGGTAGCACCCTGCTGCCTAATCTATATCTTTCCCCGAGCAAGAGTTGATTTATGGTCGAGTCGGAATAATTTGTTCCTGGTCGGGCTAAAAGGGCGCCATTTGTCGAAAAACAATTTGCCTCGTAGCGATGCCCTCTCTACCGCTCCAGCTTTTTGAGCCTCTCTTTGTTCGTCTCTAATTGACTAATGCGCCATTTAGTTTTAGAAAAGGATCGGCCAACGTTCGAAATACCACACAGTGCTCTACTCCACGGTTTCCAACGAGGTAATAAATTACTAGCAGGTGTAGATGACGATTCGATTTATAATTGAGGTAACAAAACTTTGAAAATCAGCAATAACCTTTACATTACACTCCTTGTGAAAGTATTCTTTTTCGAACTATTAGCCAGATTTGATACAAATCATAAAAAGATTAATACAATTATTTACCTATTTTAATTCATTTATTTTCTACATTAAGGATGCCAGTTACTTTTTATTATCAAATGATTACTTTACACAGATGGGGTCAACGTCGTGTAGTGGTTAGCATAGAAACCTACAATACTAAAGGTCGCGGGTTCGCGTCTCGAGGTGGCCCTAGGATTTTTTAATGAGAGTAAAAAATCCTTGTCTATGCAGTCCCTCGGATAGGACGTAAAACGGAGGTCCCGACCCTGTACGATGTCAGGTACTCGTTAGAGATCCCTATCCTAATTATACCTGGATAGGCAAAATTTAGATCTCCCACTGTAGCATCGTACGATTAGCCATAGTGGGATAAAGTGACGTTAAACAAACAAACAACCATATAGACTCTATTACAGAGGTTATTCTCTGTGTAAAATGCACACAGAGATAAATTACATCTATGAATTACGTGCATCTTTCAGTGAATCATTCAAACAATTTTGTAGACCCTATTACTGGAGCCAACTCACAAGCAATTGAATCTCTGTGGACGAAAGCTAAATTGAGAAATAGAAAAGAGTTTGGCACAATGATAGATCTCTTAGATTCTTATTTGTGCGAGTTTTTATGGAGACAGAGGCAGAGTGACAAAAATTTATATCATCAAAAATTTGAAGACATGGCTGCTTTTTTTTCCAGTTTAGCTTGATATTTTTTTTCCCATTGTTTTTGTAGTAATTTAAAATAAATACTTCATTGACCTCTATTCTTGGTTACCAGGTCATATGTTAATTAAAAGCGATTACTCTCAAGGTAATCATTTTTTGATAAATAGTAAGTGGCAGCCTAAAAGTAGAAAAGACCCGAAGTCATGGCAGATACCGTATTTGTACATTCCTAAAAAGAAATTACAATTTTGGGATCAGCAGTTTTTTTTTTTTTTTTTTATAATTTAATTTAATCTGAAAAAATATTAGTTAAATGTTTGAATAAAATACCCGAAGTTTCGTTCTTTCGTTTCGAACTTAAAAATTCTCGTATGATTCCCACATATTTACCGTCGAACAAAATGACCGTATAATTTCCGCACACTAGACACTCAGATCTCATATTTAACATTATATATACCATGAAGTTGTATTCTCTATCACATATTACCTCTTTCTTTTTTTAATGTCACTAACAACAAGAATATATGCATCATTCTCCATGGAAGTTTGTAAGATCACTCCTCCACCAAAGACTGACATTAGAAGGAGTAAAAGGCCTAAAAAGAATAAAAGAAGTGAAAGAAAGTAAACACGAAGAAAGAGCTAAGACAATATAACAGCCCTTCGACTAAGATGATAAAGGAGAAAACACTTCAAAGGGGCGGATGAAGACCTCTCTAAAAAGATGCTAATCACGAAGAAGGGGCACAAGGAGGAGGCCCTATAAAGGGCTATACATGTATGTAACGAGTCCCCGTAATAAGGGCCTAACAGTTTGCTATAAATATGAGCTTGTACTATATTGCACTATATCTTAGGGCAAAAAGGGTTTCAGCCCTTCCAGTTTTCTGCGCGGATTCGCTACAAAGTTCTATTCGCATCTCGATTTGGTCCAATTGCAATCCCCCTTACACATGGTATGTAAGAATTTTATTCTCATTTTGAATATAAAACAATAATAGTAATTGAGTTAAATATAGGTCATATTGTTTCAATGCTTTAAAAAAGGGTAGCAAAAAAATAATAACTTCTACTTTCAGCGTGAGGATTAAAGGCGACCATTAAATCTCAACACATAATATTCATTTTTTTTCATCAAACGTTTCGGCCGTTCGGCCATCAACATTGCTAAAATGCGATTGATAATTATTCTTCTATAAAATTAAAAACTTTTTATAAAAACAACACAGCTTATGGTTTGTCGTTAAAAATTTAGATACTTTTTTACCCCAGTACAAAGGTACCCAGGGATGTACTGTGATAGCTGACAACAAATTTAATTGTATACAATGACAATGTATGTGAGGTAGTGATGTAAAACTATCGATAGTAATATCGATACTATAGATAGTTTTTTTAACTACCGATACTACTATCGAAAAAATTGTTTTTAAAGGATAAAATGATAGCCTCTGCCTCTAAGCACTGCCTCTAAGCACCCAGGTGCTATACAATTTATGGAAATGAAAAATAGACAAAATTTAACAGTGCAATTTTATTTATGTTTCTTTAAAAAAAAAATGCTTTCGTACTCTATAAAAAAAAATATTAACTTCACGCACAAAATATAAGACTGGAAAATTGAATGGTTTGCTCATACGACAAAATAACTAACTGATTGCATCGCAGTCCCTTGACTTGAAAATTATTTGGTTAATGGCACAGAAACAAAATCACAGTAGTTGCAAGGATATATTGCCGACCTCTATAAACAACCTGAGAACATCTTTTTAAGTATGACCGTTTCCAAAGTATGTCTAGACAAATGTCACAACAACGTTCTTTTTTCTACAAAAACTCCGACACATTCGAGGATTGCGTTCCGAATGTTGTCATGTCACATCAACTACTTCGAGAACTGGGAATCCTGGGCGCCAGGTTCCTTAAAGAGGGTGGGGTATAGGTTCTCTATAAATACAGTTTCTTTGACCTTTCGATAAAATTTTTATTCCTAGACTTAACGACTAAGCTTGAAATTGATAAAAATTGTTTCAAGGTATAATGGAACCCATCTTCTATTCACAGATATGTTGATCTAATTCCCAAATAAAAAATCTGGTGCGTGCTCGCAACACACAACTTTCACTTACCAACTTACCTAGATTAGAAATTAATGCTTTTTGTTAAATATCATTTCCCAAAGTCACACATTTTTCTACATTCATATCTTATTTTTGTTAATCGTTAAAGCCAATTTTGAGTAAATAAAAAACCCCCGTGAAAATAATACAAAATTTATTAAGTAAAGTCCCACCTCCCATAGATCAATTTTGATGGAATTTTTACAGTCATATCTCGGGCATATAAATACATCAAATACCAAGTTTGATCAAAATCGTAAAACCGTTTTTGAGTAAATAAAAAAAAACACGTGAAAATGATACAAAATTTATTAAGTAAAGTCCCCCCTCCGGTTGATCAATTGTGATGAAATGTTGGTTATCACATCTTTGGCATATAAATACATCAAATACCAAGTTTGATCGAAATCGTTAAAACCGTTTTTAAGTAAATAAAAAAAACATGTGAAAATGATACAAAATTTATTAAGTAAAGTCCCCCCTCCGGTTGATCAATTTTGATGAAATTTTTACAGTCATATCTTGGGCATATAAATAGATCAAATACTCAGTTTAATCAAAATCGTTAGAGCCGTTTTTGAGAAAATCGAAAAAAACGTAAAAAGTTATTAAATAAAGTACCCCCTCCCTTAGAGCAATTTTGATAAAACTTTTGCTGTCACATCGCGGGCATATACCTACACTAAATACCCAATTTCAAGTTCCCACAGTTTATAGTTTTTGAGCTAGTCTGTTCACACACACACACACACACACACACAGACACACACACACACACACAGACCATTTCGCGGGACTTGGTTATTTCGACTCAGGGGGTCCCAAAACGTGTATTTCCGTTGAAAACCGGAAGTCGAATTTTTTCACGATCGCAATACTTCCACTTACTATATATTTCATATATAGGTAAGTGAAAGTAAAAATGGAAATGGAAACGTGTATTAACGCTCCTATCGTTATCCGCTCCTATCCAAATGAAGAAATGTCTACTCCAAATTTTCTATTCCCCCCCGGTCATAACCTCAGACTAACGAGATAGTATCGATAGTTTTATGTCCGATTATATCGAATATTTTACATAACTAATGTGAGGGACATGGGTAAAAAAATATCTAAACTTTTAATAATTTTTAATGACAAACCATTAGCTGTTTTTTTTTTTGTTTTGTTCTTTAAGTTTTTAATATATAGAATAATAATTATCGATCGCATTTCAGTACCGATGATGGCCGAAACGTTTGCTGAAATAAAGTGAATAATATTGAAATGTTGAGACATAATTAATGGTCCCCTTTAATCATCAGGTTGAATCAAACTGAAGATTTTCAAGAATAAGGGAGAAACAATAACTTCTTTCTACTTTCAGATTATTCAACGGAAAAAAGTTGCAACAGTCTTAAAACTAAATCAAAACCGAAAGAATTACAAACCATGTCATTTTCGTTTTACAATGGAAAATAAAGAAAA